>BSBN01001500.1:0-1200000 GCA_027924645.1 Cunninghamia lanceolata
ACATGTTGGACTCTAAAAATCTAATATAGTACATCCAAGGTATCTGGGATACCAGATAAACCACACTAGCAAAATAATTATATCAATCCTCATTCTTCCAAACCTCCAATTTTCCATTTGCAGTGCCTAATGTTGCAAGTAGAAATGATTTGCATCGTAGATAATATCAAATGACTCATTCAATAACACATAAGGAGGCTAAGATATTCTCCCATATTTGTGGTGAAGAGGTGAGCTACAATTTACCCTGATCTCAGCCAACTGTGCATGTTGCAATAAAAATTTGTTACAACAACACACTATCAATATAGAATCAATAGGGATATTTTAGGTCTTTATCTTAATTTTTTTATGTTAATCCAGAAATATATTTCATTTTCTTATTCTGCAGATATAACATCATTCTTGTATAAACCTAAACTAAAAATAAATGCACAAGCTTGAACACATACAATCCTTAAATGAATGGTGTATTACGTTACAAAATATAGAAATTGGTAAATCTCTCTTTTCTAAAAAATAGAATTCTAACTTTGCCAACATAGCCAAGTTTTGGTGACTGTCATGTTGATGAGGAACATGCTTACCTTTTACATGATTTTCACTAGACGACAAGTTTTCTCGCTTGCTCTAAAATCCTACATCACTCTTCAACTGCGATATATAGTCTTCATTCAAGAAAAAATACTTTATTTTCATCATAAAAAACATGTTTTGGGGATCGCAAATTAAAAAATGCCACCCAAACAAGTGCTTCAAAAAAATGTTAACATTCCAACACATATTTTATTCTTATCAAAATAATGAAGAAAACTAAAAGATTCACCAAATAAAATCAATATAAGCAACTCCAACATAACTATTACAATTTTGGCATACCCATTGCACACCAAGGTGCGATTGCTAGTCTTATTACATTGATATAGTGTGATAGAGGAAGAGAGAATAATAGAGAGCCTAAGATTGATATAGATAGGGGAAGAGAGGAAGAGAGATAGAGAAGAGAAAGAGAGAATAGTTTGATAGAGGAAGAGAATATAATATAGAGGCACATTGATATAGAGAGGGGAAGAGATGAAGAAATGAAGAGAGATAAAGAAGAGAAAGAGAGATAGAGAGCTTAGACGGAGACAAGGAGAAAGAGAGAAAGAGGAATATAGAGATTTACATAGAGATATATAAAGAGACAGAGAGAATGAGACAAAGATGTGTGTGTGTGTGTGTGTGTGTGTGTGTGTGTGTGTGTGTGTGTGTGTGTGTGTGTGTAAATATGAGAGAGAGAGAGAGATAGAGAGAGGACAATTAGGTTGTCTTTCTCATTCAGTCTTGATGGATGTTTTAGTTCAAAACATTGCTAGGAGTTTATGAGAAAAAATTATTGCATTATATCAAACTAAGTGTCTTGCAAATAAGTTATTTTTAAAAAGAGATTTGTATTCTTTAAATATTCATGAAGGAGACTTTGTAACCAAACATTTAAAAATTGACTTCCATAGGTGTAAAATTGTTCATTATAGGATACCATATTTTTGTCTTGAAGCCTATTTATCTAAAGGGGATCAACATATTTTCTTTGTTCTCTAGAACTAGGGGTGTAGAAGTTACTTTGCATCATTTGGGTATACCACTCAATTATGTTGTATCTACAAAAATAGAGATAGGAAGATCTCAAATATTCACTAATTTATAAAGTACAACTAATACATGTAATATGAAGGACATGATCTTAGCCAAGAACTCCACTTGGCCAAAGCCTAACATTGGTTAGGGATTGTTCTAATGCTTGACATATCTAAAGCATTTGACAAGTGTAATTCAAACTTCCTCCTAAAGACTCTTTGAAAGTTTAGATTCAGCAAATAGATGATTAATTTGATACAATGTTGTATTTACACCCCCTCATTCTCCATCACAATAAATATCCAAAAGGGTAAATAGTTGTAGAGGCTTACTTGGCAATGATATCCCCTCAGTTCCTAACTACTTATTATCATGGGAAAAACACTTCTAAGAAATATAGCTTTCCATTAACAAGAAAGGAAAACCTATGGCCAGCCAGTTGTAAATGGAGGAACTCGATACATAGGTTAAATCATTTGTCGATTACATTCTTTTGTTCCACCCTTTATCTTCTTGAAAGAAACTAAATCAAAGAAATTGACTTATAACTTTGTGTAAGAGTATTGACTTATTCTTTGGGAATCTATTTGATGCACCAATAGTATTTTTAGAGTGTCATTTTGAAAACATAGGAGGAGAGAAACATGAGAAAAACATAGGGAGAGAGAGATATCTCATAGAGAGGAAGTGTGTGAAAGAGAATAGAGAGAGAAACATATGTAGAGAGATACTGTGTTTCCTATTAAATTATTATAGGCACTTCCACCTTTTATCATATCAAAACCTCCAATTGAATTAATCATTTCATCAAGTCTTTCTTTTGTCAAATTCTACACATCTTCCACCTTAATCAATTTACACTTAAGATGTTATGTGGAGAGAGAGAGAGAGAGAGAGAGAGAGCTTAATTGCATAAACATAGTGACAAAAAGTGTTCCATTTTGTGATAGACTTGAGGTTACAATCAAGCAATGTTCTAATAGAAAACCCTACATTAAAGATCAAGCTATGGTACTTTTACAATGTAAAAAGTGAACCTTGGTATGTGTTGGCCCAAATCATCTACTCAAACTTTACTTACCACTACATAACAACAGCACACATCATTACATGGTTTCAATGTTCAAATGATGATCAAGATTCAAAAAATTAAGATAGACCCAAAAAAATAATGCAAATATTCTATATACTCTCTTCTTGAGAATACTAATATTAGAAACAAATAAAAAAAACCTCTTTACTACTCTTACAAATATGCCCCCCCTTATTTATTGCTCTTACCTACTCAATTTTACAAACTATGTATACTTTAAGTTTCCCATATGGCAAAAATGTTTTATTTTGTCCACACAAAACTCCTTTCCACATCCATTCTCAGCATACCCATTGCACAATAATTACTTCTTTTCTAAGATGTGCAATGGAAGTTAGAGCTAGTAGTTAGCATATTCTGGAGAATTCATATCTCAAAGCCCACATAAACAAGATCTTCACTCCATGTTATTCCATTCCCCCTTAAATAAACATTTTATTTAATAGACATATATTTATTTGATGATTATAAATACTTTTTATATGAAAAAAAAAATGAAGAAACAGGAAATATTCACAAAATGAAATCAACGGTCGTTGATTGTGAAAATTAAATCCATCAACACTCTTTCAATTTCGGTGTACCCATTGCACACTAAGGTACAATTACTAGTTATCATAAAATGTCACCCATAACCCATATCTTTGGTCAATGTTAGAGTCGAGGTCTAATTCAGATTTATAGTCAAATTTCAAATTTCCTCATTCCCCTTTGTTGCACAACCCAGGGTCAAGCTAAAATTAACAATTCAATTTTTAATTTAAATCCCTTGGTGTGGTGTTAAATGTATGGCTTACAATCATGCATCTATTTGTGCTTGCACCAACCTTTTTATTATGTTTCTCATGAGTTCATAGTTCTTAGCATATATATAAACTGGAATTTCCAAATAGGGCATAACCTCACTGTATCCAAGGTCTCAAAATAAAACCATCTTCTTAATCACACAGATATGTAAGACTCCAAAAGATAAAATATTTCAACTAGTGATATTTGGATTGGATTTTCATGAAGTCTCAATCATCTAAGAATAAAAATACCATTAACAGGGCTTTCAAGAATCCTAATAGAGAGAATGATGATAAAAATGAAGTCCCTTTTGAAATAGTTCAAATAGAGAAAGTTATTATTTAACTCAACAATTTAGCATTAAAGATTATTTGAATCCAAACATAGAGTTTCAAATTCTAGAAGAATTGGAGTGTGTTGTGGAGACCACAATAGTCACAAGTTAGGATATCACAAAAATAAACCAAGTATATCCTCAATTCTTTCTTTCTAACCTTGAATATTTGTGTTTGTAATGTAAAATCATATTTTATGGGCAAAAACTTTTGCACTCTTATTTTCCCCTTCACATAGATCGAGGGATATTCAAAAACACCAAGTCATCCTAATTTTAATTAATAGATTACATGTGTTTATCATTTGCTTTACCATATGGTTGAGTATTGAAGTTTTACGTTTAGGATATTTTATTGTGTCATTCCCATTCAACTCTTATATTATAATATTGATGCTTAAACTTCTTGGATTTGCCACAATTGTTCCTTGTTGTCCTCCATTAAGATGGATCCTTCATTGACATACTCTTTTACGAATTTCTCTTTCTACTAGCTACTCTATTTTCTCATAATAAAATGATTATTTTAGAGGTTATAATCCCAGGATCTCTAACCAAGCCCATTCAACGAATGCCCTCATTTTCCCTGGTGTCTTAATTTCCTCAAATTTGCTATGATGTGTAATGAAATTATTTGCACAAGAGAATAATGTAATAGAAAATACGTTGCAAATACATCATAATAGGCCACTTCAAGGCGGCAAACCTCCAAAAGTCTTCAATAAGAACATAATTCACAATATCCCTTTCTATTTTTTATCACTCATACTACCAAAAACTTCCATAAAGGGATTATGGAGTATAAGGAGGAAAAATGCAGGTTTGTTGATGTGGGTAAACTGCTCAATAAGGAAGGAGATAAAATGGGGAAAGGGTAGGAGATGGCTAAACCTGTAGAGGATGATGAGGGTAGTGAAGATACTAAGGATGAAGGTAATGATACTCCTCAGGGAAATTTGATTAGGAAACCTACTGCTCGAAGGTTTGGCATACTAGCTAGTAAACCCACCTCTTCCCTCAAGGATTTGGTTGTTTCCAGCAATTCTAAGAAGAAAGATGATGCTGAAGGTAGCCAAGATAATGTTCACAATATGGAGGAGACTAATATTTCTGAAGAAGTTCCTATGGGTGTTGATGGACCAAGCTTGTTCACTGAAATGAACCTTCCTGGTTCTGACTCAGAGATGCCAGACAACCAGACTGAAGATTGTGTTGTTGCCAACGAAGAAGTTGATATCAGTTCCAAGGATGTGATAGATCTTGTAGGCATGGAAGCCAGGTTGACAGCATTGAAGAATAAATTAAGGTCCTTGCTTTCTTTACTACTAAGGTAATGCACCGATTGGCTACTACTTTGGTTGTGCTTCAAGATTTAGAGATGAAAAAACATGGCATTAGGAAGGATAAAGTGAAAGATTATGATGATATGTGCACCTTCCTCATGGAAGGTTGGGAGTAGTTTTTTAATTAGTCTTCTAGGTGTGTTTCACTCTATTCTATTTTTTGTGGTTTGGTGTCTTGTGAGTCTGCTATCTATGGTGGGTTAATGTGTTGTTTTTGGCATCTTGTGCCTTTTTTGTGTTCCCTCTGGGCTGATATGCACTAGGGATCAACACTCTTCTTTTGCGCTTATCTATATCAAAAACATAATTCACAATATGATGTTTAAGTAATATCACTACCTCCAATATATAGGCATCATTGGGTAACATTACCACTATAATCCCAATGAGGCCAACTTAGCATACCAAAAATATACTTAGGGACTCATAATAAACTCAATTAAAGATTATGTAACCCATAGTAAGTTGTCACATATCCCCATTACAATAAAGAGGTTAAGGGCATGGCATGCCCCCTTCCAACAACTATTGCCCTTGACACTAGTCAATTATGGATGCTTCTACAAAAAAACTTCATCTTCCCATGTAGCATCTTCAATAGGTAAATTCTTCCACTTAATGGGGTACTGTATGATTGTCCTAGTCCCTGGCTTCTTTGTGTGTGTGTTTGGAGAATTAATTTTGGATCCAAAATGGTTCTTCCCTCTTCATCAAGTTTAGGTAACATTATCTATGTTGGAATTTGTTGTTAAATAACCTTCTTTAAACAAGAGACATGAAAAAATGGATGTATTTTTATTGTTGGAGTTAGCTTGAGGTTATAAGTTACATTACCAATCTTCTACAAAATCTAATGTGGACCATAATATTTAGGTGATAGCTTGCTATTCTTCTTTTATTACTTCAAAGACATTTGGTTATATAGTTGCAACCTTGAAAAAATAGTCTCCTACTTTAAAATTCCTTTCACTATGATGTTGGTTAGCCTACTATTTCATTTGGTTTTGTGTCATGGCCAAACTCTCCTTGAGACTAGAAAATACCTATTATTGATGATTCATGTGATCTTCCACAATGTGAAATCTTGGTGTAGCCTTCAATGATGATGTGATGGATGGGAGATGGTATCCATATAATGCCATTAATGGGGGCATTTTTGAAACACTATGGAAGGAAGTGCTATACCACTATTTGACTAGTGGTAGTGATGAAGGGGATAAATCACAAAACACACAACAACAGAAATTAAACAAAGAAAATAGAACTTTCTTTTATTGATCTGGGCAACTCATTACATTATAGAAGCTCAATTACAATTAGAGGAATCAATCCTCCATAGGCTGCAACACACCACAACTACACATCATCAGGCTCTAGAATCTTATGCCTTTTGTAATCCCCAAATCAGCTAGGGTTTTAGTTTTCCCACCTATTCTTGACTCTACACTTTCCCCCTTAACTCTCCCACCAAGCAAGTTCCCAAAATAGTCATAAATAGCACTTTTTGGCGGCCTCCAGCTAAATTTCAAAATTTGCAACTCCCTCCAAAAGTAGGTCAACTTCTGGGAAGCATAATTTTTTATTCGGGTGTTCGATTGACGAACCATTTTCAGTGCTGGAAATCTTGCGATGTGAACTATCACACTAGAAATGTGTAAACAGATTTATGTCAACTTTTCAAGATGTTATGGGTTGTTTTAGTGCCTCATAGCTCATTTCAAATATTTTCAGGGGCTTTTCAAAGAATAAAACCTTTAATATCTTTCAACTCGCAAATGATCTTTGCCTAATTCCTTCACCAAAGGTCTTATATTTCCATTATGAAGCTTTCTGTAAGTTTTCACTTCAATCCATGCCCAAATGCAAACTTTCCTAAACTGGCAGGTAAACTTTCCAAAACTAGCAGTTTGCTATTTTTAGCAGTTTTGGAAAAACTGAAAGTCCTACATCATTATTCAGGATATTATGGAACCAGAAACACTAATTATGGAAAGAAATGAAAGCAACTACAATGATTTTGAATTAACTTCTTTTTGGGTGATGCAGGATTGCCCTTACACCACTAGATGCTCCTGCATCAGGTAGCCAAGCCACCCATTGACACTGCTTATATGAAGTAAAACAACATAGATAAACTCCAAGTATTTGTTGAATACATTAGTTTGTTCATCTAATTGAGGATGATATGAAGAGTTGTGAGCTAGCTAAGTTCCCAAACAAAGGAATAGATTTGTCTAAAACTTCTTAGTGAATATAGGATCATGATCACTTACAATGAGTTTTGGGTACCATAAAACTTCTATATATTCTACACAAATGCTTTGGCCACTATACTTGTTGTAAAGGGATAGGATAGTGCACAAAAATGCACATATTTGGTGAACTATCCACCACTACCATGATGACATTCTCCCCTTCAAAATTTGGTAGGCCTATGATGAAATCCATGGAAACCTCTTCCCATCATTGGTTAGGAATAATCCAAGGGTTGCAAAAGTTGAAGTGTATTAATTGTCTCACATTTATTTCTTTGACATACTAGATATTTAGCCAATATTTTTTAACATCCCCTTTAATCCCTTCCCAAAAGAAATCATGTTTCATTCATTGATATGTCTTAAAAAATCATGTAACCCGCGATTAGAGAACCATATAGCTCCCATAGAATCTTTTTTAGGGTGGAATTCTTGCATAGATACACTTTCTCTTTATACCGTAGGGAGTCTCTCAACAAAACATATTTGAGGTACTTAGATCATTTTGTAACTACTAAATGAGATTCCATGTAGCAACATATTATTGCCACTCTAATCTTGCTTCTTTAACCCAATCGACTTGTAACATTGAAATGGCACACAATAATGCCTCACCCTTAGCATCCTTTCTAGACTATGCATCAATTACTGCATTCTCATTTCCTTTCTTATAGATGATCTCAAAGTCATATCCCAACATCTTAGTGACCCATTTTTTTTGTTCTTTAGAGGATAATCATTGCTTGAAGAAATATTTTAGGCTATCATAATTTGTTTTAGTTTAAAGTGTTTACCCATTAAATACGACCTTCATTCTTATCTTCATGAAGAATAGCTAGCATTTCCTTCTTATGAATAGGTTTGAGTTGATTCTTACCTTTCAACTAACAAATTTAAAAAGTAATGGGCCTATCTCTTTGCATAATACTACTCCTATACCTTTCCATGAACATCACACTCTATAACAAAAGTCTTGGTGAAATTTGGAGTGGTACACATAGCCTCCTTTAGACTCTCAAATGTTGTATTAGCCACCTTGTTCCACTTGAAAGCATCCTTTTTCAAGTGGAATGAGGTGGCTTCAAAAGTGTTGTTAGGGGTGCTACTATGTGGCCATAATTCTTTATAAATATTCTATAGTATCTAGTGAGTCTTAGAAAATCCTTCAAGTTCTTAATAGATTAAGAACCATTGACTCCACCATAGCATTGATTTTGTTGGGATCAACCTTGGCCCCTTCATGAGATACAATGTGACCAAAGTACTCAACCTATTTGATTCCAAAAGCACACTTAGAAGGTTTAGCATAAAGTTGATGTTGTTGGATATTTTGTGATGCTTGGTCAACATGGTGTAAATGTTCCCCTCGTGTTAATCTATAAATCAATATATCAACAAAGAACACTAATATAAACTTCCTCAAAAATGGCTTAAATATTGAATTCATCAAACTTTGATAAGTAGAAAGAGCATTAGTAAGACCAAATGGAATTTCCAAAAACCCATAATGACCCTCATGAGTCCTAAATGTTGTCTTGGGAATATCTTATTCCCTAATTCTAATTTGGTGATAAGTTGACCTATCATCAAGTTTTGTAAAAATCATAGTTGCAATTAGTTTTTCTAAAAAATCATCAATAATTAGAATATGAAACTTATCTTTAATGGTGTATTTGTCAAGTTCTTGATAATCTAGACACATGCTCCAAATGTCATCCTTCTTATGTACCATCACCATTGGAGAGGAATACACACTCTAACTACGATTAATATTACCCACTTCCAACATCTCATGTACGATCTTCTCAATTTTAATTTTTTACACATATGCATACATGTAAGGTTTGATGTTGGGTGGTTGGATACCTAGTAGTAGTTGAATGGCATGATCCTGATTTATTTTGGGAGGTAATCCCTTTGGCATATCCCCAAAAACAATTGAGTTCCTATTGAGAACTTCCTATAGATCTAATGGTGTAAGACTCTTTTCCTATCGATCTTCTAATGAAAATGATTGTGTCACAATTCTATCTACACCCTTTCTTAGCATCTATTGCATTTGGTGAGAGCTTACCATCTATCAAGATTTTACAAACAATCCACACAATTTAAATGTCTTGTCTTCTGAATGGAAACACAAGAACAACTCTTGGAAATTCATCTTTGTTGATCCCAAGGTAGTAAGCCATTTGACCCCTAAAATAATATTTGCTCTACCCATAAGAATAAAAAACATAGGGAAATATAAATGATAGTCTCTCATGGAAATTTTAATATTATGGCACTTCCTAGAACAATTGAGTGTACCACCATCAATAATCATGACTTGAAAATTTGGGGTTAGGTAAACAAATTAGTTTAATTGTGTTGCAAACTTTTTGTTTATGAAGTTACGAGTAATTCTCAAGTCAATCAATACTATCATTTTCTATTTTTTAGGTAACCCACTATCTTGAGGGGTTGTGATGTGCTAATATCTAAGAGTGTGTTGGATCCCAAAACCACCTCACATTCCTAGAGGGATCAACTCACATCAAGGCTAGGAACTTGTCATCTTGAGGGTGAATCAAGCAGCTCATCAACAAAATGTGAGTGGTTAAAGGCCAACTGATGAGAGTGGGTATGCTCTACTTTGCTTTGAGATTAGTTAGACCCGAAATGGTATTCCTAGAGGCATCCTTAACAAGGTTTTAAACCAATAAAAATGTAGCATGACTGCATCAAGATTAGCTATACCCAGTTTATGCTTGACCCCTATATTTGTCACTAGGTCAAAGACTAACTAGCTACTTTAAACCTC
This sequence comes from Cunninghamia lanceolata, assembly GCA_027924645.1. NCBI lineage: Eukaryota > Viridiplantae > Streptophyta > Pinopsida > Cupressales > Cupressaceae > Cunninghamia > Cunninghamia lanceolata. The sequence continues at coordinate 10,235 of BSBN01001500.1, forward strand.
TTCTTAAGTTGATAACTACAATCTTGCCTATGCACCTATAGATGACAACATTATCATGATACCTGTACATGACAACATTATCATACTCCACATAGATAAATCCACTTAACTTTTCATACACAAGTGCAAGGTGTAGGCATGTGTTGATGAGTGTTTTAACACATAGCAACGCATGTGTGATTGCTGGTTTCAGACCTCTCTTGAAAAGTATCCTACCCTAGGTAAGACTACTCCAAGGATAATACAGCTAGGTCTTAGCTTGCTTGGAATGACTCAGTAGAATGTTCTAGCTATGCCAACAAGGGGTCTTACATGCAATCTATAGATCTTCAAGTTGGAATAGCAAATACACATAAACCCTTCAAGATTTCAGCTGATAAATGATATAAAATGCTACTAAAATTCCTAATCTAACCAAGGTTTTTTAAGAAAATGCAAAAGGTATAGGGTTTTAGAGGAATCCTAGGTGGCATTCATGATGCATAGATTTAACTTTAAGTAGACAAATGCTCTGAAACTTAACCAGTTTTCTGAGTTACAAAACTGAAATGGGTGTTACAGCATTGGAGAAAATGATGCAATCTTTAATGGAAATCTAAATATTTTCAAATTACATTCATTCATTAAATACCCAATAAATGGCACAATTTAAGTTCATGAAATGCAATTGAACTAAGCACAACTGATAATTCCATACTAACTTTACATAGCTATCTACCATCAGCAAATAACCAAAAGTATGGACTAGGGCATTTATCAAATACTTTCAGCAAACCATGAACATTATAAAAGCATAACTAATTAATTTTGGGAGAGCAAGATGCAAACCATGAAACTAAAATGAGCCAATACAAAATACAAATTTTCAAGATAATTGCAGAAACTTGCTTTGCATTACTTCAAATGGCAGAGTGTCAACAAGTTAGTATCAAAATCTCTCTTACAAATGAGAGAAAAGGATGGCCCTTTTATAGACAAGGCACCATACCGAGTTTTTCAATGGACCGTGGAGATTAACTCAACACCAATGGTCTAGATTACATGGCATTTAATTTGGTCGGTGGGTAGTTACAATCCCGGATTTGTCTGTCTTGTAGGAAAAAGATAAAATATAGCTTACAAATACATTGAATCTGGACAAAATGGATACCCATTTGGTTGCACATGATGATAAGTCAATTTTCAAGGCCTAATAAAACTAAAATAGAGTCACATGACACTTGAAAACTTGAGCTGATGTGGGTTCACGGGATTCTAAGTGCTAAATGGACCAGAGGAGTATGTGGCACATTATTAGTGAAGATATATTCAACTGGATGCTTGCTGGACTGATTCTTGATGACTGGATTGTTGGAACAACCGTATGCATGTCTTGGTGATCTAGTCCATGGTCATTTGAGTGGTATTTTTGGGAAAATATCAAAAATATAATTTTTGGTATTTTCTACATCATAGTAAATTGCATTTTTGGAGGCCTTTGGAGTGGAATGGGGGCTCGAAACTTGTAGCTGGGTAGCTCAAACTAGATAATCAATTTATCTTTCCAACGAGTCCAAGAAGTTTAAATTCTAATAAAATAGCTAGGAATTATGACCCCCACACTGGATCACTTGGACATGAGACTGGATCTGCAGAAACAACAATGAAGTAGACTCGATCTTTTATATCATTAGCTCCTATAGCTCATCTCCATCATCTTGGACATCATACTAACTTCTTTTTGCATGTGCACCAGCAATTTGGTTGATAAAATGTCAATTCTGCATTTTTGGGTCAGCATTGCATATTTGTGTGTGCATCCTTCCAAGATGGCTCCAACAAGCTCCTATGCTCTCCAAGACCTACAATTCACAATGCAAAATATCAATTTCATCTTAACAAATTATTTTTCATCAATTTGAACCAAAATATTTCCATTTGTAGCCATGGATTCATTAGAAACAACATATTGTCAATGTTGCTTCCTTATAGACAACTTCATAAATCTAGTGATTTTTGTATGATTTTTTGAGCTTTTTACCATTTTCAAGTACCCATTTGGCCAATATGATGGTTAGGGAAGTTTTTGGGGTCAATAGAATCCATTTGCAGACTTTTATTTCATGTTTTTCTAGCCTTTTCTGTCAAAAGCGAGATTTTTGGGGGTCATGGACTTTTCATGTGTAGTAGCATTAATTATCGTAAAACATGCCAAAAATCCACACAAACTTGGTAAAATGTTCATCATGATGTAACAAATAGATGTGCAGATCAAATTCACCAAGAAAATCCAAGTTATACCTTAAAAAACTCAATTTTTGGGCTAAAATGTCAAAAAGTGCGGGTTTTGGGTATCACCGACTAAAAGTCGGTGGAGGTCAAATTTAGTGCAAGTCTGTGAGGTGAAATTCTAGCGCAAAATGGTTTTGGCGCTGATTTGGGGTCCAACCGACCTTAGCGCAAATTTTAGGTCCAATCAACTAAAGTCAGTAAAGGTAGTTTTCAGCGCAGGTCGGTTGAAGCCCGTTTTAGCGCTTTTCTTCGAAATTGTCTCGATGGGGATTTTTATCTGACGGACTTAGCAGTAGCTTGGAGAGAGGTCAATTGGAGGCAAATTTAGTGCAAAGGTCAGTAGGAGGCATTTTTAGCGCAAAGGTCAGTAGGGGTCATTTTTGGCACCAAATTTTGAATTGGCCAGGGTGAAAGTATATTTAAAAATGTATTTAAGTATAAGTTTAGACTTTAAATATACTTTCAGGATGTTTGAGATAGGTTTCAGATCCATAGGATTTCATATGCAAATTCTAGAATTTTGAGGTTCCACCAGATTTCAGACTTAGCCATTTTTTAGGGTTTTTAGGGTTTCAGACTTAGCCAAATCAGGGCTTCAGGACCATGCGACAGGATGAAAGTATATCAACCCTTTAGTGAAATCTTGGGGAATTTGACATGATTTTATAACTCTAAGACCTAAAAACTAGGAATTTCAACATGACACATCCTACAAAAGCAATTTCAAGGGAAATATCCAGTGACATAAGATTTTGGAGCAAAATGCAGTAGCACCCAATTTTAGCGCAAAAGCCAACAAATGGCTATTTTTCAAGCACAAGACCACTTAATACACTTCCAAATCAATCATGAAAGACACTAAATGACTCCAAACATGTAAAATACTAAAATTTGAAGCAAATCCTGCATTCTAAGCACATATTCACTTTCTCATCATCATAAGTAACAAAGGTTGAGACTCCAAGCCAAAGCAAAAGAGGGGGTCTCCATTTGGCAAAAAAATGGGGCGTGTGTGCAAGGCACAATAGCATGCATGACATGATTTTCTAATATTTTATAGTTTGAGGTCACTTAAGATTATTCTCTGGTTATAATATTGAATCATGAAATGCATGTGAAGCTTAATCTACTCCTACAACTAATAGGAATAGAGGATAATAAAAAGAGAGTGTTTGGCCTCTCACTAATTTGGACTGGTGCCTACTCCATTTGGGCAACAGAGTCATGACTTATAGGGAAGAAGGAGATATGTCCTATAAAACATCAATAGAACTAGATGTGTATTTTCATACAAATCAAAAATACATTACATGCAATGGACACACTTAATAATCCATAATTGGACTATAATAACCCATATGCAACAAAGTAATGCCCATTACAAGAGCCTTGGAATGCATTAGATGCCATCACACATACATTAAGTCCTTATTACAATCATGCCAGCGAATGTGGTGAGCGAAAATACATAATTGTGATTACATATTCCCTTGAATCACTACAAACTACCATGGAGACATACCATAGCATGTAGATGTGCATTATAAACCCATCCTATGAATTACAAGATGTATTCCCATCCCTTACAAACCAGACAAACATTGCTTGATGCGCTGAAATCACCTCGAAGCATTTGTAGACTAGAAAATTAGCTCAACAACCAACTAGTTTTACATTTTTTTATACATATAGCATTTTAATTTATTGCATCCTTGGTCATGTGTGGAAACTTGACGCACAATAGGAGGTTGATCCATGATTTCCATTTGTGCTTGATCCCACAAAATCCAAGGTTTAGAATGTATCCTGCTCAAAATGAATAGTCTGGATCTTGCGTAGACACAACCAGTAACTAAGAATTCACCTATTGTATTCATGGCATCTTTGGAAAGTTAATGACCACACCAAAAACACATTTGATCAAGGGGTAACCTATTTAAAATATCTTAAACTGCTTATAAGTGATGGGCAAAACACTCCAAGACAACAAAGGGGCAGAAGACTTAGGATTTTTTTAAGTTATGAGTCTTTTGGAGCCAGGCTCCAATAGAGTGCATGGAAATAGATAGTTAGTGTGAGATAATCTAACTCATCTAGCTTATTATTGATTGCTATTGCCTTATCTTCATCCACTTCTTCCTCACTAACATAGTTAATGTAAAACAACTTATTTTTTGTACACTTATATCCACAACTATATTTACTATTGTAGTTAAAGCATATCCCTTTTGTCCCTTTTCTTTAATTTATTAAGGAATTAATCTAGTAGGTTGAGGGAATGATGATATTGGAAAGCTCCTCTATCTTATGAACCTCTGCCTTTTGTTGGCTAAAACCTTTTCCTCTACCTACCTTGCTATATCCATGGATTGAGAGACAAAAGTTGTATTGAACATGCATACCTCATATTTGATGTGATCCTTTAGACCCCCAAGATATAATTCATTCAAAATTTCTTTTGTAACATACTTCACTCCTAAAGACAAGGTTTGAAATTGTTAGGCATATTCTTTGACTATACCTATTTTCTTTGATTTGGTGATTTAGCTAAGTAGTTATCCATGACACTATTTTCATAGTGTGTTGTGAGTTTCTCTTAGAAAGTGGACCACGTGACAACACATCCCTTATTTTTGTTCTCATCACATAACTAATGACACCAAATGAATTAACCTAGTTCTAGATATAATGATGTGATTGCCATCATTTGTTGACATCGAACATGTGAAGATGATGCAGGAGCATCCGGGTTCACTGGCAATCCTATGTCACCAAAAATATGTTTTATTTCCTAAGTTGTTTTTTGCCTTTCTTTCCTTGCAATTTTGGTTTTGTGTTTTAGGAGCAATTTCAGTCAATTTTAGGACATCATCATGTAGAAGGCCCAATTGGGTATCCCCGGTTTCATTTTGGAGGAAATTGGACCAAATTTGGCTAAGTTATAGCCAGTCCTGGAGACTTTGGCAATTCCTGAACCTACAAGTTTATCGGTTCTGCCTTTTTCTGATTCACTGACAGCCTAGTAGAGGTGCTCTATTGGTAAGAGAAACAAGGCATGGTCAGGGAATTCTTAGTTTTCTGAACTTGTTTGTGAGTGGAGGTAATGATATTTCAAAGTTTTTAGAAGTTTGGAGGTTTGAACTTTTCTAATTCACCGACGCATGTATTGACATGCAAGGCATTTGTCATCAGGGAAATCAGCATTTTATGAACTTGTAAGTTTAGCTTTTCATTTATTCACTGACTAGGCGGCAAGGACACAAAGGAAGGATAGTTCGCAATTGGGAGTTTTGTCAATAAGACATATGAGGGTGAAGTTAAAGGCAGAGTTCTTAAAGTTGAGAATTTGTCGATAAGTTGAAGTCAAACTATTGACCAAATCCCAAGTTTCGAAAGGTTAACTTTTTTTGATAGAAGCAGATAGTTTAATTGGCAAACCTTCAAATTTTCTAACTACTTTGTGACTTGTGATAGTGGCCGATTTGCCGCCAGAGTTCAGGAAGGTTGAGTTATGCTGACAAAGGAAATTGAAGACTTTAGTGGTTCAGGAAAATTAAACTCTGTCGATAATATGCTTCAACAAACTTCAAGTTCGTAAGGACTTTTTGTTGACGACCTCTATGTTAGAGAAATTTAGGGTGTTGAAACTTAAGGCAAAGATAATAAAGAATTCCTTGGTTCAAAGATATTGTAATTTGCTGACAGCTTAAGGCTTACACCGCCCGGCGGTAGTTTGTGAAATTTTATTATTTCACCGATAACGAAGGGATATGGTAAAGTTCGAAGAAGTAGACTTTTGCTGATAAGCATTTATTGTTGAGGTTCAGAAAACTGAACATTCACCGATAACATGGAAGTTTTGAAAAGTTTGTTTTTCTTGACAAAATCAATGAAATGATATAAGATTCCATGGTTTGTGAAACAAACATTTTGTCGATAATACTTAGAGCCTAGATATATGTCTAAGATGATGAATATACAATGGAGATTAGGGATATGTTTACGAAAGGGTTGATGATGGCGGTTCATTCTGTTCTAACAGTTATGCGTAGTTGTATAATGATTTTGGGTGGTTGAACTATTTGAGTTGAGTTCCATAAATGTAATTTCTTGGTTTTGATTGAGGGTTCGATGGTTCAATTATTGGTTTGTTGGTTGAGTGAGATTTTGCCTTGGTTTGACCTTTTGGAGGAAAGAGATGTTGGGGAAATTTTTGTAGATAAAGATTGATGTATCTTGATGACTGTGTAATGTATTTCATACTCCTATAATCATTTTGTTACTGCTAATAATAGAATCATTTTGTGGTGGTGTGGTGTTTGTGTTATTGTTTGTAATTGCTGCTTAGTTCGGTAGTCTGATAAGACCCCTGAATTTAGTCCTGAACCAAGTGGTATCAGAGCAAGGTTTCCTGAGGAGACTATGGACGTGTCAAAGAAGAGAATCTAATATTTTTGTTGTTGGTAAAGGAGAGTGAGTGTAGACCTGCAACTGCAGAGAATCTGAAGAAGACATGGCACAGAGAGGATGTGGTAGAAGAGGGCCACGAGGAGATATGGCGATTATATAAATGTTGAGAGGAATAATCGCATGGTTAGATGCTATCGAGATGGTACAACGCAGAGGAGTACATATTGAAGTTGTTAGTGAGAATGAAGAAGAATTTGAAGTAAGAGAAGATGATGCAAATGAAGGAGACGAACCAAAAAGGCAATTTTTGAGGGCAATGTCTAGAATAAGTAGTAAGCCTTGTTTAGACCCTCCTAGTTATAATGGTAGTTTAAATCCAGAAGAATTAATCGACTGGATATCAAAGATGGACAAATATTTTGATTTTGAATCGATTGAAGACCCTAAGAAAGTGAAGTTTTTTTGCACAAGGTTGAAGGGTCATGCTTTCTTATGGTGGGAACATGTTCAAACAGAACGACAAAGAAAGGGAAAGGAGAAAATTTAAACCTGGGATAGGATGGTAACCAAATTGGAGGCCAACTTTTTACCTACGGATTATCAAATTAGTTTGTTCAAGAAATTGTAGAATTTGAAGCAGAAGGAGAAGAGTGTACTAGAATATATTGAGGAGTTTTATAGATTGAATATTTGGGTTGGTCATGTTGATAATGATGCTGAGAAGGTTTCTAGATATATCGATTGATTGCACTACTCTATTTAAGATGAATTAAGTATGGTGTGAATCACAAGTGTTGAGGAAGCCTACCAATATGCCCTGAAGGATGAAGATATGCTTGCTAGAAAGCACAATAATTCTAGAGCTAGGGGTAAATTTTCACATGGAAGAGGCCAATCTAGTGGTGGAAGAGGATACCAAAGCAAGCAAGGAGAGGCTAGTTCATCATAAACTAATATCAAGGAAAGAAAAGGAAGAGAATTATCCTCCAGAGGAAAAGGTGATTATTTTAGAGGCAGAGGATCTTTTGGTAGAGGCAAGGGAAGAGGATTCAATGGTACTTGTTTTCAATGTGGAGAAATTGGACATAGGGTGTTTGAGTGTCCTTAGATCCAACAAAGTACTCAAAAAGGAAAAGAAGCAAGAGTGAATGTGGCACAAGTAGAATGTGAAAGTGTGGCTTCACCAAAGTGTGGAGAAGATCCTAAGGATAGAGAATCCTTGATGTTAAGAAGGATTTTGTTGAACCCAGAGAAGGATCTAAATCTGAACTTGTTTAGAGGAAAAACTTGTTTCAAACCAAATGTAAGTCCGGTGGTAAGTGTTGTAAAGTGATAATAGACAGTGGTAGCACAGACAATTTTGTGTTTGAAGAAATGGTTAATAAACTAAAGTTGAAGCCGTTGAAGCATCCCAATCCTTACAAATTTTCTTGGTTGCAGAAAGAGCATCAATTGGTGGTAAGTGAACAATGCCTAGTTAACTTTCAAAATGGCAGTTATAAGGATGAAATATTGTGTGATATAATGCCAATGGATGCTAGTCATATTTTGCTAGGTAGACCATGGGAGTTTCATAGACAAGATGTTCATGGTGGGAGAACAAATACATATAGTATAAAGAAGGATGGGCAAGAGTATACTTTGAATCATATGAAGGAGAAGAGAGATGAAGTAGAAAGTAATCCTAGAGTTTGTTTGATTTCTAGGAAGAAAGTCTTGAAAGAATTGAAGAAAGGAGGGTCGTGTTTTGCTTTTATTCCTAAGCCTGAAGTGTTGATGATAGCAGAAAAACAAGAAGAACCACCCTTAGAAATTCAAGAGATGCTGGAAGAATACTCAGATATCATGATGAAGGAGTTACCAGATGGATTTCCACCTGTGAGACATATTAGTCACTTTATGGATTTGATACATGGTGCAAGTTTACCAAACAAGGCACCATATAGGATGACACCTATGGAGAATGAGGAGATAAATAGGCAAGTTCAAGAATTGTTGGATAAGGGGCTAATCAGGGAAAGTCTCAATCCATGTGCAGTACCAGTAGTGCTAACACCCAAGAAGGATGGAGAATGGTGAATGTGTACAGATTTGAGTGCCATTAACAAAATAACAATCAAATATAGATTTCCATTGCCACAGATGGACGATATGATGGATTGCCTAAGTGGAACAAAATATTTCATGAAGATTGATTTGAAGAGTGGGTATCATCATATTTGAATCAGAGAAGGAGACGAGTGGAAGACAACCTTCAAGACAAAAGATGGATTGTACGAGTGGTTGGTGATGCCATTTGGATTGACGAATGCTCCTAGCACTTTCATGAGATTGATGAATGAAGTGTTGAAGCCATTCCTTGGTAAGTTTGTTATTGTATATCTTGATGATATTTTGATTTTTAGTAAGACAAAGGAAGAACATTTGCTGCATGTTAGGGCAGTATTGTAGAGGTTGAGAAAAGAGAAATTGTTAGTCAATTTGAAGAAGTGTAGTTTCATGAAAAAATAATTAGTTTATTTGGGATTTGTAGTTTCTGGTTATGGTTTAAAGATGGATCTAGAGAAGGTTAAGGCAATTGTGGATTGGCCATCACTTCACAATATGTTTGAAGCCAGAAGTTTTCATGGCTTGGCGAGCTTCTATAGGAAGTTCATTCAAAATTTTAGTGGGATTTGTGCACCTATTACTGAGACAATGAAGGGTAATAGGAAGGAGTTTGTGTGGACAATGGCAACTAAGAAAAGTTTTAGAATTTTGAAGAGTAAAGTAATTGAATAGCCAGTTTTGGCACTCCCTGATTTCGGGAAGGTTTTTCAAGTAGATTGTGATGCGAGTGGAACAACGATTGGAGGTGTCCTTAGTCAAGAGGGAAAACCAATTGCATACTTCAATGAGAAGTTGAATGAAGCAAAGAAGAAATATTTTGTGTATGATCAAGAATTCTATGCAATTGTACAGGCACTCAAGAAGTGGAGACATTATTTGCTACCAAAGGAATTTGTATTTTATACTGATCATCATGCTTTGCAATTCATTAATAGCCAAGGTAAGTTGAATTAGAGACACATAAAATGGTTTGAATTTCTGCAATTCTTTTGTTTTGAAACATAGAAGTGGAAAATCTAATAGGGTAGTCGATGCATTAAGTAGGACATGTCTGTTGTTGAATGAAATGCAGGTGAGTGTAGTTGGTTTTGATTCCATGAGATAATTGTATAAGGATGATGTTGATTTCAAGGAAGCATGGGCTACTTGTATGAACACAGTAGAGATAGATAGAACACCCTGGTTGGAATGTTTTATTCAGGAAGGTTTGTTGTTCAAAGGGTAGAAGTTGTGTATACCTCAAGGGTCAATGAGGGATAATTTACTGAACGAAAAGCATAGTGGTGGTTTAAGTGGACATTTTGGTGTTGACAAAACATAGGCACAATTGACTGAAGGTTATTTTTGGCCTGGTATGGCTACAAATGTGAAGAAGTTGGTACAAGGATGCAGAGTTTGTCAATATGCTAAAGGAATTAGGTAGAATACTCATTTATATCAACCATTGCCTATACTAGAGAGACTGTGGGAACACATGAGTATGGATTTTGTTTAGGGATTGCCTCACACACAAAGAGATAGATGTTGTTGTTGACAATTTTTCTAAAATGGTTCATTTTATTCTGTGTCAAAAGAGTAATGATGCTTTCTAAATTGCTACATTATTTTTCAAAGAGGTAGGAAGATTACATGGTTTGCCTAAGAGCATAATTTCAAATCGGGATGTGAAATTTGTTGGTCATTTTTGGTGTACCTTGTGGAAGAAAATGGGTACACAGTTGGGTTTTACTTCGGCATACCATCCTCAAAGTGATGGTCAAATGGAAGTTGTAAATAGAAGTTTGGGTAATTTGTTGAGATGTTTGGTAGGGAATAAACCTAACCAATGGGACTTGGTTTTGGCTCAGGCAGAATTTGCCTATAATAATTCAGTCAATAGGAGTGTAGGGAGAAGTCATTTTCACATTGTGTATGGTTATAGCCTAAGAGGGGTAGATGAATTGCGAGATAGTGTTGATGTGACTCATAAGATTGTTGTAGTTGAAGATTTTGCAGAATATATCCATGATTGGCATAAACAGGTGAAAGAAGATTTGGAGAGAAGTGCCGCCAAATATAAGGAGCGTGTTGATATTCACAGAAGAGAACAAGAGTTTCAGGTTGGAGATTTGGTTTTGACAAACTTGCAGAAGGAGAGGTTCATGTAGGGAACATACAATAACCTAAAATGGAAGAAGATTGGACCTTGTAAGGTCTTGCGTAAGTTTTCATCCAATGCTTATGAAATAGAGATTTCACCAAGTGTAGATATTTCTCCCATTTTCAATGTGGCATATTTGTATTGCTATTATGAAGGGGAGTCATACGCACCAGTAGAATTCAGTTCAGATGTTCAGGATAAATATGATTGGATTGATCAATTACCTAAAAAATAGTTTGAACAGGTTGATCAAGTGATTGACTCTCGTGTGGCTAAATGAACAAGAGGCAAAGAATACATGGAGTATCTTGTCCAGTGGAAGGGTAAACCAGTTGATGAAGCCTCTTGGATGCAAGCTTCTGAATTGGCTAAGTATGGCATTTCTATTCTAGACTTACCAAAATGTTCTTGAGTTGCAGCCTCAAGAAATATTTCTCTTACCTGATGTGTCTGATCCAGGAGCATCTAGATTCACTAGCAATCCTGTGTCACCAAAAATATGTTTTATTTCCTCAGTTATTTTTTGGCTTTGTTTCCTTGCAATTTTGGTTTTGTGTTTCAGGAGCAATTTTAGTCAATTTCAGGACATCATCTTCTAGAAGGCCCAATTGGGTATCCTCAGTTTCATTTTGGTGGAAATTGGACCAAATTTGGCTAAGTTATAGCCAGTTAGAGATTTTGGTGGTTCTCGAACCTGCAAGTTCATCAGTTCTATCTTTTTTCGATATGCCGACAGCCTAGTAGAGATGATGTGCTGGTGTTTTAGAAGATAAACAAGGCGTGGTTGGGGAATTCTTGGTTTTCTGAACTTGTTTGTGAGTGGAAGCAATGATATTTCAAATTTTTTGGAAGTTTGGAGGTTTTGAACATTTCTTATTCGCTGAAGCATGTATTGACGTGCAAGTCTTTTGTCATCGGGGAAATCAACATTTTACAAACTTGTGTGTAATTTTGGATTTTTGTTTATTCACTGACTAGGCAGCAAGGACACAAAGGAAGGATAGTTCGTAGTTAGGAGTTTTTGCTAATAAGACATAGGAGGGTGAAGTTAAAGGCAGAGTTCTTAAAGTTGAGAATGTACCGATAAGTAGAAGTCAAACTATTGACCAAATCCCAAGTTTTGAAAGGTTAACTTTTATTGATAGAAGCAAATCGTTTAATAGGAAAACCTTCAGATTTTCTAACTAGTTTGTGACTTGCGATAGTTGTCGATTTACCGCCAGAGTTTAGAAAGGTTGAGTTATATTGACAAAGGAAATTGAAGACTTTAGTGATTCAAGAAAATTAAACTTTGCCGATAATATGCTTCAACAAACTTCAAGTTCATAAGGACATTTTGTTGATGACCTCTATGTCAGAGAACATTAGGGTTTCAAAACTTAACACAAAGCTGATAAAGAATTCCTCGATTCAAAGATATTGTAATTTGCTGACAGTTTAAGGCTTACACCAGCCAATGGTAGTTTGTGAAATTATTATTTTGCCAATAACAAAGGGATATGGTAAAGTTCAGAGAAGCAGAATTTTGCCGATAAGCATTTATCATTGAGGTTCAGAAAACTGAACATTCACCGATAACATGGAAGTTTTGAAAAGTTTGTTTTTTCTGACAAAAGAAATGAAATGATATAAAATTCCATGGTTCGCAGAATGGACATTTTGTCGATAATGCTTAGAGCCTGAATACATGTCTAAAATGATGAATATACAATGGCGATTGGGGATGTGTTTACGAAAGGGTTAATGATGGTGGTTCATTTGATTTTGACAGTTATGTGCAATTGTACAACAATTTTGGGTGGTTGAACTGTTTGAGCTGAGTTCCATAAATATAATTTCTTGGTTTTGATTGAGGGTTCGATTGTTGGTTCATTGGTTGAGTGAGATTTTGCCCTAGTTTGATCTTTTGGAGGAAAGAGATGTTGGGGAAGTTTATGTAGACAAATATTGATGCATCTTGATGACTATGTAATGTATTTCATACTCATGTAATCATTTTCTTACTACTAATAATATATTCATTTTGTGGTGGTATGGTGTTTGTGTTATTGTTTGTAATTGTTGCTTAGTTCAGTAGTTTTATAAGACCCCTGAATTTAGTCCTGCACCAGAAGATCAAAGAACTGATCCATTTAGAATAGCTAATTGTTTAGATCCTTACCATCAAAATTACACATCCATCTTTGGCATGAAGTGCCTAGAGTTATTGATAGCAATATTTGGGTGATAGTCCTACTTTATATCTAAGTCAAACCCAAAAGCATAATGCCCCTTGGAAGACATGTTTTCTTCCCAAATCTTGTGGTGTGAATATATTTTTTGGAAATCTCTAAAACCCTAGAGAGAAGCTATTTATTCAAGCATTGCCTCAAGAGTTTTTTCCTTAGCTATCCATTTCATCTGCTCTACCACGTCTACCAAGATTTCCTCTTTCATCATGATGGTTTATTCCTTTATAGTATCTTTAATGTGTATGGAATCCATCTTCTCTATTATTGAATCATCTTTGTCTAAAGTCTTTTCAAGAGTGACTAGATTCCTTCCCTTGCCTCTTGTTGAAGCCCTCGCCATGGTATGACTAAAATAATTTTACAATAACTTACACAAAACAAATCTCAATAAGCTAAAAAAATTGACTTATTGGGGCCTAGCTCTTACGTTTTTAAAAAATTCTTTAATAAATTCACTGATCTACAACCTTAGGAGCAAATTTGGTGAAAACCCTAAATTTTCAATAACTCCTTCAAAACTACTACAAATAATCTCATATCTAGACTATAGTAGCTTCAATATGTCCTTGATCAACCTTCCAAATTGCATAAAAAATTTGCCAAATTGAAAGAGATATGTGCTTCACAAATTGACCTCCTAAATAACAAAAATTACCTTGTTTATTGCCTTTTGAATGCTAGGATCATGCTCTAGTACTGCTTATAATGAAATTACTTGATAATAGGAAATATGCTACAAATACTTGATAATAATAGGCCACTTTGAGAGGCAAACCTCCAAAAGTCTTCAATAAGAACATTATTCACAATATGATGCTTAACCACTACTCACTACCTCCTATATATAAGCATCATTTGGTAACATTAGTACTCTAATCCTAATGAGGCTAACTTAGCATACCAAAATAATACTTAGGGTTCCATAATGGATTTTGTTAAGGATTATGTTGTCCATAGTAGGTTATCACGTACCTCAATACAATAAATAGATTAAGGGCATATCATGACGCATCACATTGCTCTTTGATGATAAAATAATCAACATAGACATGAGCCTTAATTGGCTTCTAGACCTCTAGATTTTTTATTAGCATACTCTCTCCATCTAACAAACCAACTGATAAAAAATGAAAAATTCAAGACAAATACATGCCACCATGTAGTGCTTTTGTAATTATAAACTATAAAATTTAAAATTGTATGAAGTTTAAATGATATTTATTTTTATTTGTGTGAAAAATAATTATAAATCATAAAAGTTAAAATTTATTATTATCTTTTGTGGAATTTGGCATTTACATTGAAGTCATTTAAAGATGATTCTTATAAGTAATCATTCATACTAATTAATCCAAAAGGTGTAACTAAGTGGCAATAAGGGGTGGATTATAATGGCACAATTGTGTTAAAAAAATCCTTAACTTTAATTTGACTATTGTTTATATATCTGTAGACACCTAAATTTGACCATGTCTTACAACATTGCCTTTCGATATTCCCTTGCATCCTCTTGCGACACTTAGTGACACCTTGTCCCAGGTCCCCTTCCATGACCCCTTACATCATTCCCATTAGTTAAATAAATTATATTTATTTAACTAATTCCTCTTATCCATTTATCCTCTTCTTACATCAAATTAAATAAATCTTATTTATTTAATCCTATTTTCCTCCATCATCCAATTTAAATAAATTAAATATTTATTTAAATTCCACATATCTCCCATAATTTAAATAATTTTATTAGTTAAATTATTTATCCCACTCAAACCCCTATTTTTAACCTCATTCATTGTGCGTCATAAGCACTTTCTCTCCAAAATCAATTAAAAATCCCATTTATTCCCACTCCTCTCCTAATTTTGGTCACATGTCATCCTCATTTATGGTGTGTCATAAGCACTAAGTTTGACTTTCAATCTTGTTCGTTTACCTCATACCTCACCCTTCTAATCCTAGCCATCCATTTGATTCCCTCTCCTTTTATAAATTGAACTTCCTTTTTCCATTTCAAACACTCACACATTTTCATACACACGTTCATATCATTTCATATTTTTCATTATAGAAGAGTTATGTTGGTTGTGTGAGTAGCCCACAAATTCATCCAAAAGTACAAATCCATGGAGCTTGGGTGCACTCCATTCCGTCTTATCAAAGGTCTGATTTTATGCAAGGTTTGAAGTTATTTACATTTCATTTTGATTTGTATGTTTATGTTATTTGCTTTGCATGAATTTTTGGATTTCATTTTGGCACACCTGATATTTTAACCCAAGTTTTTTTGCAAGATTTTGAGGTTTTTTGTTGCATATTTAAAGGTACTTTGAGAAAGATTCAGGGGTCACCTATTGTAGAAGGTTTCCTACGCTGAAATGGACCTTGATATTGCTTATGGGAGACCCAAAAACCCCTAGTAAGCATATAAAATTTGTTAAAATCTATTACAGTAAAAAAATTGATTTTTTCTGACCCTCTGCAGGTCTATACCATACAACCCTATGTGGGCGCAATCGGCTCATAATTTTAAAAATTAAAAAAAAAAAGTTTTTTCTATAACCTCCTGTCACCTCCTATAATAACTCCCCCACTACCAGTCCAGCGCTCTTCCCTGCTCCTCCCTAGTTCTCCTTACTTTGATGTCACCTCTTCTACTCCACTCCCCCTACAAACACAAATCCCCTGTCACTCCCTTTACCCCACTCGACCACCACCTACCTTCCTTGCTCCGCTCTAGTCTCACCTCCCACCCTCGCCATCCCTTCCTCTCCACTCTGCTCCACTCCCACCTTCCTGCCACCCCTTCCGCTCTCCGCTCTGGTAACTCTAAGCCCCCTCCCTGACCCATGGTCACATTTGTGACCAGGGGGCTGGTGCCATCAGCCCCCTCCTTTTTTTTTACCTTAGGCCCTGGTCACATGGGTGACCAGGGGCGTCAGTAGCCCCAAAATAATAGCCCTAACCACCAATAAACTATTACATGTGACCACCCTCCCCTGACCACTAGCAGTCAACATTAATTGTCAATCTTTTTATCCCTCCAGAGTTCTAAAATAACTATTTTTTCAAATTAACGTAACTTTTGGTTGGGAGGTTAGATTTTCACATTTTTATAGGCGTTGGAAAGCTGATTTTGTCCTCTTCGCTATGGAACTAGAAGTTTTCTAAGATTTTGCCAATATTATCAGGTATAATCATTTGAATCACACTTTTTAGTATTGATCTTCAAAGTGCCATATCTTTTGCATATGATATCAAAATCTAGCAATCTTTTTTGAAATTAATTAGAAATTCACAAGGAATCTATTTATGCAATCTATTTTTCCATGTAAGCTCATTATTTTCTAATTTTTCAGGGATTTAGTATTGTGTTAACACTTTGATTGCAAATATCTTGTTTGCCAAAGACCAAAGCTATTAAAACCATTCACAAATCTTTTATAGATTCACTTTCCAAAGAGAACACCATTGAAACCACTAATGCATTGTGTGTAGATTCGCATGCCAAAGATCAAATTTTTATCACTAATCTAGGCACATAGTTTAATCTTAGTGGGATTGTAATTGAATATTGTTTGCTTTATTTTTGGATTTTGAAAAGGGTGTATGCTCTCTCCTCGTACCTTTTGGTGATCTTGGAGATCAAAAAGCCCTTCATTATCCCTTTGTTTATTGTTCAATCCCAAGGGCGCTATCTCACATATGCTCTCCCCTTGCACTTCGTGTGAGCCTGGGGATCAAAAGTGAATAGTGTTCCTTCCCTTTAGGAGACCTGCTAGGGGATTTCATCACCCCTAGGGATGACCTCAACCACATGTTCTGGTGGGGTACATCAAAGGGGATAAAGTGAAAGTTGCACCTCAATCTAGCTACATAGTCATTGGGACAACCTTGGGGCCCCGGGTGATTCCGGACACAAGGTGAAGTGATGTTTTCTTAATTGCTTATGCCACATCCCTTTAGTGGGCTAGTGTTCATAGACTTGGGCCTCATTGTACCTTGTGTATTTGAGAGGACTCCTCTAGAACCTTGTAAAGCCTAGGTAAGACTATCGGTCAATTTCTAGTGTGGTGTAAGGGACGTAGATCGCTCCCTAAAGTTACTTACCATCGTACCTCCTTGATCTCAAGATAGATGTTTTCTTTGAATAGGGCATAAAAGGCTCCGAGGAAAGGGGTATTGGGTGCAACACCCTTATCCCTAGCTATCCAGACAGGGTGAAGTGTTCTTAGTTAGGTAAGAACATGGATATGTATTCTATTGTGTGGGACTACACTATGAAATCACTCCTACTTGAATAATTCTAGGTTTGTTCATGTGTTTGGCGTGTTTTCCTTGTGCAATACCAATAAAAAACCACTTTAGCTATGAAGCAATTCGCACCAATTTCCTTGTTAAGTAAAGTCAACCATTATGTTTGTTGTGTTTGTTTTCTTGCCAAAAATCCTCAAAATTCAAAAAAAAATCTCAAAATCCAAAAACAATTGGGTAAAATAGTGATCTCAAACAATCCCATGGAATTGATTTTGGAATTGCGACTACCTATCCATCTATTGGCCAATCAACTAGCCTTTGGACCTCAACTTTATCACTAATTTGCAAAACTATCCAATTTGTCAACCAAGTCATCCTTTCATCAATCAATTTGACAACCAAGTTATCAATCAAACCTTCAATCAATTCCAAAACTTGCCTAAGCCTAGCTTAGATCCTTTTATCATTCTTTTTGTCTTATCTTGCCTTGTCTACTCCAAGTTGAAAGGTCATCATTATCCCTCTTCGTGCTTAAGCATCTATCAACCCTAAGTAGTGAAGAGAATCCCATCTTTATCAATCACAAAAGATCTAGGTGAGCCTTGAGCTATTTTGGTTTTATCCTATCCTATCATATCTTGGTCAAATCTGCGTCATCCTCATATCCTTGGTGGCATCCTTGTTATCTTGGTTGTCACCCTCATATCCTAGTCATATTTGCATCTTAATATCATCTTGATTGTTATTTTATCCATACCCTAGTCATCATCTTGATATCTTTTGGTCTAAAATCTTGTCATAACCAAGTTCAATATCCATAACTTTCATCTTAAGGTCATCCTATTCATGCCCACTACAAGGTCACAAACTCAGAGAAGCGTGGAATTTCATCAAGAATCCCAACAAGAGTTCCCTCTAGTTCAAGAAGAGCCTCATGAACAAACCCATCATGAAACCCATCAGGAATCCCTACAAGACCCCCCTCAACAACCACATAAAGAGTCTTCAAAATAGTCTCATCAAGAGTCTACTTCCTATGGTAAAGGGGCTATACCATCCAACATTACCCCCAAATTTTGTCCTACGTTCGTACTACCCACCGACGTGTTCATAGTCTAACCTTATAAGGATATAGTCAAACCATCATCAAACCCTCTATATACACATGAATTTGAGAATCCTATGCAAGAACCCAAAAGTCCAACTCACTCTGACCATGAGTCTGAAGATTGTGAGGAGAGCGTTGACGAATGGTTCGAAGATCCCAAACACCACTCAATAGTAAACCATGTCATTAAGACCAATCCTGACGAATAACTCAAATAGATACTTCGCCCAGGGTATCGAATACCTTTGAACATTGATATAACCCCCTTTCTTCCTCCTGAATGTAATTATATTCCTAATCTATTAGAAGCTTCCCAACCACATGTTGATGAAACCCTAAATGTCATGACACACCTCACCATTAACACGTCCACCAATCAACCTACTTCTTCTATAGGTGTGTCACAACCTCAAAAAATAGCCAATGTCATACTCCCATTAAGTGGTCAAAATATACCTATGACATCAACTATTCCTACATTATCCATTCCTATGAGCTCACAAATCCCTACCACATCTATGCTAACTTCTAGAGTTAATGTCATCATCCCATCTACTACTGACATGGCTATCCCTCCACCTCATGTCCATACTCAAGTTAATGTGTCCATGCCTCAAACCTCACAAGTCCAAACTCAAATTTCCACATCCCATATCCAAAATCCCACCAGTTCACAACTTCAACAACTCATTCTTCAACAACAGCAACGAGCAACCTTCCAACAACAATAACAAGCCCTTTTACAACAAATCCTAAACATCCAACAATCCCAAACACGAGTACCACAACAACAATCCTTGTCAAACATATCTACCACATACTCTAATGATACAACCGACATGCAAACACTTATGAAACAATTTTTTTCTGACATGCAAAAGGGGAATCAAAAGAAGAAATATACCTTTGAAAACATTTGTCCATATCCATTCAACAAATCTCTAGTCATGACCGCTTTTCCTCCAAACTATGAAATTCCAAAATTTGATAAATACAAAGGAAAGGGGGATCCTAGAGACCATCTAAGAGAATTCTCCATAGCATGTATGGACATACAATATTTAATGATACTTATTTGATGAGACTTTTCCCTCGTAGTATCGGAGGTCAAGCCATTGAATGGTTCTCCCATCTTCCTCATGGTATCAAAACTTTTAAAGAGCTTGCTGACAATTTCCTCACCCATTTTTGATACAACATTGAACATGACATATCCATGACCTGCCTTTGTAATACCAAGCAAAGAAATGGGGAAATACTCGCAGCCTTCCTACAACACTGGAGAAATCTTGCTAGCAAGGTACTTTGGAATATTCAAACAACTTGTCAATCTTTTCATCGAAAACCTAAACCAATAACTTGCATTTCACTTACAAATTCAATGTACTGACACTTTTGAAGAGATCATGGATAAAGGTATAACTATAGAAAGAGCTCTCATAGCAAAAGGTCTTGTTAAAATTTTCAAAGAAAATAAGGATTCCAATAACAACCAAAGAAATGAAAAACCTCGATTCTGGGCTAAGAACAAAAACATTATTAATGATGGTGTCAGATTCTAAACTTGTTCACAATATTCAAAACCCTCCATTATCAATTCAATCTTCATCGTCAAATGCAAATGTTACTTTGCCCAAGAATAACCCTATATAGGTATTAATACCAAGATGAAAGTTCTCAAACTTAGGGGAACCTCAAGAATCCATCTTTTGAAAACTCTCAAACCACGGCCTTATTAAATTTCTAGAGATCAAACCTCATGATGAGAATGTTGTTAAACCCCATTGGTACAATGACAATGAGTATTATGAATTTCATAGAGTCAAGGGCCATAAAACAAATAATTACATGAGACTCATGAACTATATCCAAGATTTTATAGATCGAGGATACCTCACTATAGACGAACCTACTCCAAAGTCAGTTAATGATAAATTGAGAGTATATTAAGATCCATTCCCACAACATAGTAACAAAAACTATACTAATAAAGTCAATTCCTCTACTTCATATGATTTTGTTGTGAGTTGTATTGAAGCTTGCTCTCCACAAGTAGCCACTATTACCATAAGATCTCGTAACCTGAATTGTGTTGTTATCACTCGTCATGGTCATCTCACTATCCAAGGAGCCCCATTCTTGTCTATATTGTCATCATCCACATCTAATTCCAAGTACAACATCCTTGATCATCTAGGGAAGACTCGCATAAATCTCAATCCTTGATCTTCTTCGTACATCCCCTATACATAGACAGATATTAAACAAAGCCTTGACAAAGTCTCATGTCCCTAATGATATTAATGTGGAACAATTTCAAGCCATGGTAGGACACCTCATAGCCACTCATCACCTAGTTTTCACTGAAAAAGACATGCATACCATTGAATCATTCCATAATGAACCCCTTCACCTTGAAGTAATTGTCCACAAACACAAATTCAAAAGGGTCCTAGTAGATGGTGCATCAACATTGAACCTATGTACCTTAAGATTAATAAGACAATTGGGATACTCCACTGAGGTTATTAATCAAAAGCATTCTATCACAATCAAAGCCTATGATGAAGCTGAAAGAAAATCAAAAGGGACAATTAAGTTACTTGTTCAACTAGGTCCTACACTCATGGAAATTACCTGTCAATTCTTAAACCTTGATCTCCCATATAACATTCTCTTAGGACGCCCATGGATTCATGCCATGGGGATTGTTCCTTCCACATACCACCAGTGCATCAAATTTCCCTACAAAAATCAAGAGGTTACCATATACATTAACCCACGTCTCTTTAAGTATTGTCGCTTATTGGAAGGCTCATACTGCAAAGCCAATTATTGACCAACCAATGATATTGCTAAATCATCTCCATAATATATTGACCCATCCACACTTGCCTCTTCATCCAATACCCGTCTTGAGATCAAGGCTAAGATTATTGACAAAGGATTTGGAGAATATACTTTACAAGGAGCCTTTTGTGTGGGACAGCTCCCACTTTCTCCTAAGAGCTTTGGGCGACCTCGTCCTAAGAGACCTATTTCAACTATTACAATCAACTATAATCCAACTTAGTTTTCTTGATGGGGTGTACTAGACAAAGAAATCATTGATGCAGATATTTCAGAATGGCTTTATAAGGAAAAAGATGAACAAGATAATCTCCCTGTTAAAAAATATCCTAAAGGTTTTCACATGGCACAAAATATGGGTTATCACGGAAAAGGTTGTCTTGGCTTGAACAAACAAGGAACTATTGAACCCATTACAGCTACTCATAGACCTAAACACTTGGGACTAGGGTTTGGAACACAAGAGATAGCATCATCTGATCTTGAATTTATCTTAGATGAGGTAGAAAAAGCATTTCCCACTGTTAAGAGTACTAATGAGGAAACCTTCAATGACTCCCTCGAGTGTATCACCAACCTATATGACTCATCTATCAAGATTTACCCTTACAATATCATTTCCACCATCATCATCCCACAATATTCAACTCATTTACCCTGAACTAATTGATTGGGACCAATAAGGGCCTCCTATTCTAGATGTTTTCCAAAACGATGAGGCTATCACTGAATTCTTGGGATTAAGATCAGGAATAACACTTGGAGATCACAAGATTGTATACACTATAGAGCTCAACACTAATGCTTACTTTGGAGAGACAGTTAAATTCCTTAGTCACAAAAGTAAAAATATAAAAATCATGTTCCCTTGTGAAAACCACTTTGTGGCACTTTCAAACAATAAAAAAGTAAAAATAAAGGACATATCCAAAGGTGAAAGCTTCCCTGAGGTGCCTAAGGATGATAAATTTGACCTCTCTGAAAGTAAGGCATATAAAGAGCTCGATCTCCTCTTCTTATTGAAGAAACACAAGGGATGAATTTGGGAACAATTGACAAACCAAAGATCATATTTGCAACCAAATCCCTGACATAATTTGAATTACAAGAGTTCATCACTTTTTTCAAAGAAAGAGAAAATAATTTCACATGGTCTTATGTGGATATGCCTAGTTTAGATTATTCCTTGATAGAACATTACTTGACAGTATATCTTGGAGTAAAACTGGTCAAACAAAAGTTGAGAAAGATGCATCCCAAAATTGCTCTCTTAGTCAAAGTAGAATCAGAAAAACTACTTGCAGTCGGATTCATCAAACCTCTAGATTATCTAGAATGGGTGTCAAACATTGTTCTAGTTTCTAAGGATACTGGGGCATCCATGTTTGTACAGATTTCTGAGTCTTAAGCAAAGCATGTCCTAAAGATGATTTTCCATTGCCAAAAATTAACATCATGGTCGACCTAACAACAGGACATGAGATTTTATCCTTAATGGATGAGTTTTCTAGATATAACCAAATCAAGATTGTTGAAGAAGATCAACATAAGACTGCATTCATATGTGCTTGGGGAGTTTATTACTGGAAAGTAATGTCTTTTGGTCTTAAAAATGCTGAAGCAACATATCATAGATCAATGATTGTACTCTTTCATGATATGCTTCATAAGACAATGGAAAACTATGTGGATGATATCCTAGGTAAATCACACACAAGAGAGGGCCATTTGTATGTCCTTGCAAACATCTTTGACCATGTAGAGCAAATATATAAGCTTCGACATAATCCAAAAAGCGTGTCTTTGGTGTGACATCTAGCAAACTCTTAGGGTACAATGTCTCCTGAAGAGGTATTGAAGTGGATCCTACTAAAGTCAAAGCTATAGTTGAGATGAAATCACCACAAAATTTGAAGCAATTGTGTTGCCTTCAAGGAAAACTTCAATCTATCAGGAGATTCATAGCACAACTTGCAGATAAATGTCAACCCTTTGCACATCTATTGAGAAAAAATGTAGAATTTCAATAGGATCAGAAGTGTTAACAAGCATTTGATAAATTGAAAGAATATCTTGCAAAACCACTGGTTTTGGTACCTCCTATTCAAGGATAAATGCTCCTTCTATGCATATCAGCCACATTAGTAGCATTAGGAGCCTTGTTAGCACAAAATGATGACATTAGAAAGGAAAGAGCTATATATTATATCAACCAAACTCTTTGTGGGATATGAGCTAAATTACACACCTATTGAAAAGACATGTCTTATAGTTGTCTTTTCTTCATAAAAACTTAGACATTATATGCTCAATCATCAAACTAATCTCATCTCAAAGGTTGGCCCACTAAAGTATCTTCTATCCAAAGCTACATTGACAAGACGCATGGCAAAATGGATTATGATGTTGAGTGAATTTGACATTGAATGTGTTGATAGAAAAACTATAAAGGGACAAGTCATTGCTGACCAATTGGTTGAGGCACCTATTAAAGCTGATCATCCACTTATTTCAAAATTTCTAGATGAATCAATATTTGTCGTTGACTCCCCTATAAATTGGAAATTATACTTTGATGGATCTTTTACATTATCATGGTTCAGGAGCAGGGATCCTTTTTGTCACGCCATAAGGAGATCTTATACCAAAAGCTTATAGAATCTTGTTCCCGTACTCAAATAATATTATAGAATATGAAGCACTTATCAAAGGTCTAAGAATAGCTATCCATTGGAATATCAAAGTACTTGAAGTCTATGGCGATTCCCAATTTGTCATATGTCAAGTCAATGATGACTAGATCAAACAAAAGATGACAAGCTAATCCCCTATGAGAAATTGGTTGACAAATTCAAGAAATCATTTTCATGGATCCAATTTAAACAAATTCTAAGGATAAAGAATAAATCTTTTGATGCTATGGCAGCCATAAGTTCATTGATTGATATTCCATCAAATACTCCACATTCAGAATTCTTGATTGAGCAACTTTACGTTCTTGCATTTGATGTCCCAGAAGTTGAACTTGTATGTGAACTTGTTGGTCCTAATACACCTTTGTACAATGAGATATATACCTACCTTCATGATAACACTTTACCACTTAACCTTTCAAATTCCCAACACCGAACCTTCGTCCGTTGTTCATCCCGTTATACCATTCTTGGTGATACACTTTGTCAGAAGTCACTCAATGGGATTCTCCTTAGATGTCTTAACTCAGAAGATGTCTGTTATGTCGTAAAATGTCCCCTAGGACTTTTACCTCCTAAGTTTAGCTCCTAGGTCCTTTAATTTTAATCATGCATCTTAGAAATGAATCCCGGTACAAAATACCCTAAAACCCATGTCAAATGGGACTCAGGGGACATCTACGAGCTTAATCCAAACCCAAAATAGGCCCCTGGACAAGGGTGCCAACACCCTTGCCTTTCCCTATTTTGTCGGGGTCCCAAATTTGAATGTCGATTGGTGACCTCCATTGTCGGCATCTTAAGTTTGAATTACGAAAGTTTAGCAGGAATGCATATATAATCATGTTTAGGAATTCATTTGTAAACTAGAAGATGATTTTGAGATTAAGGTGAACTTATGATCATAGAGCATTCAAGGCATTCATTGTGTTGCAGAGCACAATTGTGTTGTTGTTGTGTTTGTTATTACAGATTTGGCTTCATCTTCTCATGGCGTGAAAGATCTTCATCTCCTTGATAGGTACATCTCTGAGGTGATATCTATTTGTGATTCAATCTATCTACTTTATCATTGTTTTTGCCTCTGTCCACCAAGGACACGCACTCTTTATCTAAGAATGATATTGGAAGGCTTGAATGCCATTCTAGGGCTTGACCAAGGTAAGCTCCTAAACACCAAAACCCCCAACCCCTCTCTTGTGATTATAGGTGACACATATCAGATCTTACAGAGAGGAGCTACAGAGGATCATTGCAGAGTAGAAGGATCCTAGATTTGAAGAAAAAGGTAGGAAATAACCCTAAAAGGTCAAGGGTGCCTGCTCTTTTGACCTCTAGTTTTGGAGTGTTGGGAATCTTGGAGCAGGTAGTAGTCTGTAGCAAATTTCATCCTGAAGCCCTCAAAAAAAGTGTCACCTTGGGCTTGGGTGTCCACTCTTTTGACCCTAAATTTTTTGCTTTCTGAAATCCAAAATCTGGTATGTATCTAATCTATATTTAGTGTCTTTCTGTGGAAGCATTTATCATGTTTCGTCTGTTTGCTTACAATTTTGCATAATTAGGGTTTTAGGCTTAATCAGGCTAAAAGTTAACAAATTAATTAACAAATTCCAAATTTCCTTATCATTCCAAGTGACAACCAACCTGATAGTTGATTCCTCTTGTAAAAGTTATGATTCAACTCGGTTAAATGTCCTTGAATGTATTGAGTGAAAGGAGGACCTAATCAAACTACCAATCAACACCCTCTACCCTCTTTTCATTCATTACATTTTGCTGAACCCATGTTTCTACTGAATTTGCACCTTTTTGAGTGTTATACATCAAATTTTCATTCATACATTTCATTTTCATCATTACCCATTTGAAAATCTTACAAAAAATTTTAAAATTTTAAAAAAATCAAGCATCCTATGCTTGCATTTAGACATAGTTTACATTATTTTCATTGCATTTCATCTAAATCATTTAAATCTCTGATATTTACATAAGATATGATATAAATTACAGCATTGCATAATTACATAATCATTTACCTTGCATTTTCATACTTTATTTGTTAGGATTTGCTTGAAATTGTGCATTTTTTCTATAACCTAGTCTTTGCAAAAGCTAGGGTTTGTGGTTAAAACCTTGTTTCAGATTTTACTACTCATTTTTAACACTCATTCAAATCTGATTTTGATAGTAGTGTTTCATCATAGTGTGTTTTTACATCCACATTTTAAATTTTGCATTTACACATTATGTATTTCAACAAGCATATCTTGCTCCTTTGGTTTGTTCTATTAGTTTGTGCATTGAGTGTTGTATGCCTTTGCATGAGTCTTATAACCTGTTGTACTAATAGAAATATCCCTTTAAGGAGAAGTATTAAATTAATGGGTTCTAGTGCTCCTGATAGAAACGGTGTTCCTACATCATAAAATCCATTGAACACCTTCTTTACAAAAGGAGAAACACAAACTTTGCAAGATATTATATCTCCTACAACTACAATGAAAGAACAAACATTTCATAATTTTGAAGATCCTATTTATGTGATAACACATGTACCTGATGAACAAATAAACAAACTTGATAAGGAACTCGTTGATTTTCAAGCATTTGTTGAAAAAGAAAGGATAGCGAAAGAAGTTGTGTCTGTTGTTCGCAACATAAGAGAGTTGTTAAAAGAAGGACAAGATGGTGTTAACATGCTTCGAGGCTTAGCACATATAGTGAATCAAAATGTTATGCATGTGACTGAATGTGTGAACATTATTAATAATATGTCATCACTGACTCATACACAAGTATTGGCACCTATACCGACTACTAGGATGTCTACTTTTACATCATCAATTCTCACTACTAATGCACATGCTTGTAGTAATGCTACCACTAGTATTGGAGTATCTAATGGCATTAATTCACAGAATTACATGGTTGTAGGATTCAATTATCAACACCTAGCACTTAGGGTGACTTCTTACATGAATAATCACTCTCAACCACTTCTCCATTCCACTTATTCTCAACCACCTTCTACTCACAATTATTCCCAACTACCATATGTTACCACTCATAATCAATCACCACAAAATTTCATGACCACAACCTCTAATTCTCAAATCGTATCTCCTAATGATGTCATGCTAAACCAACTCTTGCAAAGCATGACTTCTTTACAATAGAAGGTGAGAAGCTTGACAAATTCTTCTCAACCTAATTTACCAACATATCATGCTCATAGCCCTTTATCTTTTGCAATCCTCATAACTCCTATGCCTGATAAGTTTGAGACTCCTCGCTTTGAAAAATATGGTGGAAAAGGTGATCCTAATACTCATGTGGCAGCATTCACAGCTATGTGTAGTGATTTCTTCTTTGAAGAGGACTTGTTAGCAAAACTTTTCCCACAATCTCTCAAAGACACTGATTTGGAATGGTTTTGCTCTTTGCCTCCAAATTCAATACACTCTTTCTCTCAGCTAGTTGATCAATTCTTACAACATTTTCAAGCAAACATTGGACCTCAAGTCTCATTCATTGATTTAGTTCACTCCAAGCAAGGTCTGAAAGATAAGTTAACTAAGTTTATTAGTCGATATCAAGCTCTTTATGCATAAATTCAATACCATATGAATGATGAGGTCGTTCAGAAGGTGTTTATTACAAATCTATAACCTAACATCTGTGATAATATCCTCTTGATGAAATACAACTCTTTTCAACATTTATGCACATCTCTTCGTGATTATCAACTTTCATCTAGTCAATATGAGAACCAAAACTCATCAGCTCAAGGTGATCAAGCTCAAGCTAGAACATCTCAAAACAATTTTAAGAGGAACAACAAGAATTTCATTAAAGCAAATGGGCAAAATTCAAACAATTTTTTGCAAGTGTCTGCTATCACTAATCCGAAGAGGGTATTGTTTTAGTTTCGACAACAACAAAAACAATTTACTCCAATATCTGACTCTCTACATTCTATTATGAATCATGTAGTGAGTAATAATCTCTTGAAGCTTCCTCCCATCAAACCATTGGATAGTAATAAAATGCAAGGACCTCACTTCGATTCTAATGTTTTTTGTCATTATCATCGACAACAAGGCCATGATACTAAATGATGTATACATCTTAAACATGAGATTCAAGACCTCATCGACTCGAATGTAATACAGGTAAATGGTGTGAATGACAATAGAAATAAGTCAGTGGCCCCTCCAAATTAGAATTTACAGATCTTCACTAATCCACTTCCTAGACATAACCAGAATAATATGGTTGAACAAAATACAATAGAAGTGGAAGATGACTATTTGGATTATGATGAAATAGTTGGTATGATAGAAGTGAATAAGAAGAAAATTGCAAATTCACCTCATCCATAGGGAAAAGGTATTTATGTTGAGTTTCCTCCATCGTTATCCCTTCAAGGATCGGGAGTGAACCAAGATGCACTGGTTTTATAAATCAAACAACCGCGACAACATGTTATACAAGGAAAACCTACCACGGTGGAAAATACCCCATTCCATTGTGAAAATCTTAACAAGAAATCAAAGGATCAGAAAAGAACAAGGCGATTATCATCAGTGGGAAATAGCAATGATTCCTCTCCTCACAAGCAACCAAAAATTTTGAATATACAAGGATTTGAGAAACAAACACCGCTTGATCATCTTGGAAATACAAATCAAACAAATGTGAACTACTCACACTTTTTACAAAACTTGATGGAGCACCTCTCTAAGATGCTCACAAGTCTGAGTCCTTCTTAGCAACAAGTAAGTATTTCTAACCTTTGTAGCCACCTTTGGTGTAGGATAGTTTGCCCGTTTATGTGGCCTCCCTCTTGCGTTGTGTTCCCCCGTCATGTATTATGTGTTGTTTAGGCCTCCTAGGATGACCCATGAAACTCTCGTAAGGTCAAGGATATTGGGAGACCACCTCTATTGTGACCATTCTTCTATTGTTTCATCATTCTTCTATCTTGCCTCTCTATTTTAATGTTGTGTGTCGTGTCTTAGGGGCATAGCATTGCAGTTGATGACTTGGGGGCATTCTCCTACGTGGTGTTCCTAAGGCACTTGTTCTCCTCTCTCATTTTACTATTTACCTTCTTATAGTGATTCTATCTAGTCAGTGGATGATGAAAAACAAACAACTAACTAATACGGACTGCGTGTCCCTTCAGCAAGCAAGCAAAAATGGACCTAGTCCCTACATGAAGACAGGATTGATTTATATATCCGATGCTTGGCTAGTAGAATCACTCTGTGTGATATTTGATGTTGTCTTATCTTTTCTGACAAATCATAACAATACATCTACTCCATGCACTTTGATTGTCATGTATCTCACCTTGTTATTACACTTGGTTCTAAGATGCCAATAGTATAAGCCCAATAGCTATACTCGGATTCAAACATGTATGTGTAGCCTTGGTTTCTTTGATGTGATCTCATATATGATTCATGCATAGCTTTCATGTTTTGCTTTGGTTATTATCTTAGAGTAAGACTTGTAACCTCTCTTGTTATCTTATCTTAGCATATCTTATCATTGTGTTTGTGAGAACATTCAGCGATCGTGAGCACATGTCACCTTGGGGACATGGGCTTTGCAAAAGCTCTTGTTTCCTTGTGCATTCTCTCTCTACCTTAATGTGTTTGATATTGGTACACGACATCAACCACCTTAAGGTGGGGGCATATATAAGGTAATCTATCTGATGATTTTGGTACTAATGAAGCATGTTTGTAAGCCTCTGCAGAGGCAGGATGTTGTATCTCCAGTGTGAGTGCACATATTTATATATATTTCAATCAAAGAAGCCCTCTATGGAGGTGAGATAATGTATCTCTTGAGCTAGTACGTATCCTTTTATTCAAAATCTCTTTGCAGATGCGAGATGGTGTATCTCTTGAGCTAGTGCACATCCTTTTATTTCAAAAATCCTCTGCGGAGGCAGGGTTAGATCTTGAGACTATCCTCCCTTAAGTGTGTTTTTGGTGGTTGTTGTGGCATAAGCCCAACTGTTAGGTGTGTCTGTAGCTTTTTTGAGATGGTGGGACTTAGCAATAAGCTCCTTCCATTGCCTTGTTTGTTGTGTCTAAGACGTATAGTATGTCTATGGCATGCTATACAGTGCTCGTGCTTTTTGTGTGTCTTCCGTGTGTTTTCCCCCTCGTGTACTGTAAAGGGTGTGGTGATGAGTCCCCCCTTATGCTTGGGTTTTTGTATGGTGTGTTTTCCCCCTCATGTAGTGTAAAGGGTGTGGCAATGAGTCCCCCCTACACTTGGGTTTTGTATGGCTTGTTTTCCCCCTCGTGTAGTGTAAAGGGTGTGGCGATGAGTCCCCTCTATGCTTGGGTTTTGTATGGCATGTTTTCTCCCCTTGGTGTAGTGTAAAGGGTGTGGCGATGAGTCCCCCTACATTCTTGGGGCTTTGTGTTGCAATTTTTATTTCCATGCATCTATATATGAAAATGAAAATGTTATATCAGTGTATTCATTGTGTAATGCGTGACTGCTATCATGTATTCATCGTGTTTTGCATGTCTTTAATATTTCTTCTCTATGTCTTGCATGATTCCTACAGTATTCATTATGTTTTGTGTGTCTGCGATGTGTTTTCTAATGCTTACCTAAGACTGGGGGCTAGAAATAGTTCCTCAATCTTTGTGTATGCCTTAGCTTCAAGTGCCTAGCATGCCTGATGTGTTTTTTACTGTACTTCAATGTACGTATGGGTCGTAAGATCATACATACACTAAAGTGGGGGCTAAATGTTATGTCGTCAAATGTCCCCCTAGAACTTTTACCTCCTAAGTTTACCTCCCAGGTCCCTTAATTTTAATCATGCATCTTAGAAATGAATACTAAAACAAAATCCCCTGAAACCCATGTCAAATGGGACTCAAGGGACATTTGTGAGCTTAATCTAGACCCAGAATAGGCCTCTGGACAAGGGTGCTCGCACCCTTACCCTGCCCTATTTTGTCGGGGTCCCAAATTTGAATGTCAGTTGGTGACTGTTAAAAGGTTTCTGTTATCGGCATCTTAAGTTTGAATTATGAAAGTTTAGCATGAATGCATATATAATCATGTTTAGGACTTCATTTGTAAACTAGAAAATGATTTTGAGATTAAGGTGAACTTATGATCATAGAGCATTCAAGGCATTCATTGTGTTGTAGAGTAGAATTGTGTTGTTGTTGTGTTTGTTATTGCAGATTTGGCTTCATCTTCTCATGGCATGAAAGATCTTCATCTCCTTGAGAGATACACCTCTGAGGTGATATCTATTTGTGATTCAATCTATCTACGTTATCATTATTTTTGCCTCTATCCACCAAGGACATGCACTCTCTATCTAACAATGGTCTTGGAAGGCTTGAATGGCATTCCGAGGCTTGACCGAGGCAAGCTCCTAAAGACCACAACACCCAACCCCTCTCTTGTTTACAATTGTAGGTGACAAGTATCCGATTAGATCCAAAACTAAAATGTTGTGGGCTTTATTCATCGGGACTCCACATCTTTTGAAGTGCACCATTCAAAGGTGTTTAATTTAGGAAAATCTCTAGTGGCCCATTGTAAGGTGTTTAATAATTTATAACTTTCAAGTTGTACCAATTCGTTTCAACCAGAAAATTGCAATTGTATTTATTTTCAAGAGAGATTTACAGCATATTGAGAACAGATAGCAATTTCTGATTGTTCAGATCGCTTGAAATAAAATGAATGCTTAAGCTATCGAGTTAATTAGTTCCAAAACTAAAATGTTGTGGGCTTTATTCATCAGGACTCCACATCTTTTGAAGTGCCCCATTCAATATTTTAAAATGAACGATGTGAGGCTCGTAAGTTTAGAAAAGTGTAAAGGTTTCAAAACCACTTCAAAACACTAATGAAACTTAGAAAAAGGAGATAAAGTGTCATTGAAGGCGTGGAGATTTTAATCAACGGGAATTTTATGTAGTTTCGAAAGTGTTTTTAAAACAACGAATATAAAAGATTAGATCATTTAAAATCTTCATCGACATCTATCAAGGCTTTCAAAAGTGCCACTGAACACCAACAAACGTGAAGTTGCCTACCATAAAACGCCAATTAATGAAACTCACACTTCATCGAGATTTTCGTTCGAGTCCAAAACTTATTTCAAAAAAAGGTGAAGGTTTTGAAACTTTTCTAAGACACTAACAGGACATATCAAAACGCAATAAAACGCCGATGAAAGAACAACATGCATAAAACGGTTACAGCCTCCAATCACCTTCACGTCCCATACAATTAGCCATTTTTAATGTCACAAGTTTTGCTGGCAACTGAATCATCAAAAAGAAGCATTAGTAAATAAAGGCTGCCTATTTCAATGAATATTTAACTCCAAATCTTGATTGTGGCATACTAGTGTGAAGGAGGTAGTTACAACTGCCTAAGTAAACTTATTTACATGCAAGCTATCATTCTTCATAGTTTTAAACTTCATCTCTGGTCACCATTCATTGCCATCTGACAGCCTCAAAGAAATGCGGTCTCATAAACTGTAATGAGTGCAATATACACAAAATGGATTTGTTGAAAAGGTCGCAAAAGCTTCTAAACAAATGTGAACTCTAGAACAAGGTATTGACATCCGTGAAAACATAATAAAAAATAGATTTTTGTCAGATATAATAGTTGCAAATAAGGTGGAATAGAGGAAGTATGTGGATTTTTTGATATAATGCCTCAAATAAATGTGGTTTCATTGAGTGATGATTGCAAGATATGCACAAAATGGGTGCGTTGAAAAAGGCTTTAGAAACTTTCAAGCAAATGCGTTATGGCAGGTTTAAAACCGAACTCCAATACCTTTGATAGCATCCTCCACTCATAACAGAGTATGGCGGTCCATCAAAGCATATTATAATGAAGAAAAATTTCAAGTGGTACAATGTTATTCTGAGGCTTGACCGAGGCAAGCTCCTAAAGACCACAACACCCAACCCCTCTCTTGTTTACGATTGTCTCAGAATGCCATTGAAGAAAACTGTAAATCTCTCTTGAAAATAAATACAATTGCAGTTTTCTGGTTGAAACGAATTGGTACAACTTGAAAGTTATAAATTATTAAACACCTTACAATGGGCCACTAGAGACATCTTTTGTTTTAAGACCAATCTGCCAGAATCCTTTAGTTAGATCAAATTTGGAATAGATATGGCTGCCTTGTATGGTTTGCCAGATATGATCCTTGCTGGGCAAAGGATGCTGATTATCAAGCAAACATTCATTCAATGGCTTATAATTCACAACCAATCTTTTTTCTGGTAATTCAGAACCATCTTCAACATATTTTGGTACATACATGGCATGGCAAGAAAATGGAGAATCTGAATTCTTAAGCAAATCCAAAGCATACAATTCATTTATTTCTTTATGACACATTTCTATTTCTGCATGGCCCATAAAGAAATAATTAGCCTTGGCTTTGGGGTGAATTTCATTACCTAAAGGATCTCGTTTAAGCGGCAAATTGCAGACCAAATCCAGCTTATGCTTTTTAAGATCCTTTGTAAGAACAGTAGCTACAAATTCATCTTTTAATGCTTGCAGTGGCTCTTTAGCTACTGCTACTTTCCTGGCAATCCAGATAATATTTTTTTTTTTTTCTTTGGCATTTCTTTCTTTGTTGTGAATGGTAGAAGGCTTGAATGGCATTCTGAGGCTTGACCGAGGCAAGCTCCTAAAGACCACAACACCCAACCCCTCTCTTGTTTACGATTGGTATCAGAAAATATCTTCTTTGAAGCAGCTCTCATAATCAAGTTAGTACTGAAAGGAATAGGATAATTGAATGGAAGTATAATGTCATTAAGAGGCTTATAATTAATACAAAATCTTTTCTTACCTCTTATCTGCTCTTCTCTCTTGTTTACCAGAAAAGTTGGACAGCTGAAAGGGCTCTTACTGTCTCTAATGAACTTACCTTCAAGCAATTCTTTCAAATGTTCATCCATTTCTTTTACTTCAGAAGGACTAATTAAGTAGGCTGGTTCAAAAGGAATGACAGAAGAACATTCTAGTTTTATCTTTATTCACATTCTTCATGATCTTTGGACCAGAATTGAAGAGGATTCATACTGCAGCAATCATTCTCAAAGCGGACTTTGACTGGTTCTAGCAGGGAAGGAAGCTTCTGAGAATGTAGGTTTATGTTTTCCTTTTTACTCATTCTGATTGATTTTTGCTCCATAGGTTTCTTATTCATAAACTTATGATTTACCACTTTGAGTGCAGGAATTTTTATCTGACCATCTTCATGCCTAAGAGATATTTCATGTATTCTCAATACAAAAGGCTAATATTTTGTCAGGAAAGTAAAACCTAGTAGAACGTCACCTCTGAGACCTTCTAATTCAATGAAATCAGTCACAAACATTTTTCCCTGTATTTCAATGGGAACATCTTGAGCATATCTGCCATATTGAACTTCTTGGCCATTTATAGCAATGCCTGTAGGAATATCGGACTTGGTTTTCTAGAATTCTTTAGGAATGGCATTTGTATTGGCAAAATTTTTGGAAGATCCAGAATCAATAAAGGCATCCATTGGAATGGGTTTATATCTTGGAAATAAGAAGTTTATCCTAATGTATGTACAATTTTAGCAATGAATAAGGTATTAGCAGGTTCGGACTTAGAAGAGTGTTTAGATTGTGAATTAGAATGTTCAGAATTTTTGGCTTTAAACATAATATCTCAAATTTCCCCCACTGCAGAAGTGAGTTTATCTAAAGCTTGCTGCTAGAGAGCAATTTGTCAGGTGAGAATGGTCAACTCTTCATGGCATTGATCAATTTTGGTAGCCATGGTATCCATAGAACGACCAAGAGAAGGAGGCGGTGATGGTGGTCTGGATTTATGAGATTGACAGGATTTAGAGGATGTCCAGGTGGGAGCAACATAGCCATGAGAACTAGACTGATGGGATCGACGAGACCTGGAAACTGGAGGAGGAGATAAAACTTCCTCGTTCTGAGTTCTAACATATGAAGAAGAATTCATACCTCTTCGAAGCTGATGCTGGAGAGAATGTTTTTCAATTTCCCAATTGCGGATATCTTTTTGCTGTTGTTTGGCAACTGCTTTCTTCTCATCTGTGGTACCAGGCATTCTATAGGGATCTTTGGCCTTTGCCATGCTGATCTTGAAATCTAAATCCTTAATGGCTTTTTTAACCACCTTTGTGATAGTACAAGTGTCTTCAGAAGAACTGGAGTCTGATCCAGCAGTACTACTGGCACTGGAAGAACTGACCTTTTTATGCTTGTCACGGGCCATGTTGAACTGCTCGGGCAAAATTTCAACTAATTCAAAAAATCGATTATCTACAAGCTGAGTCAAAACTTCAGAACTATGTACAATCTCCCAATTATTATCTACATCTTGCTCAGAGAATAATGCATAAACTTTATTTTCAGATTTTCCCCTTTTTGGACAATCAGTGGCATAATGAGGACCTTTACAAATGAAACATCTAACTTGCTTATGGTCACTAGGATGCTTATTTCTCTTGAACAAATATTTCGGTGGAGATCTACGTTTGAAAGATTGCTTATGTACAGGAGCAAATCTATATCTTTTTTATACTTATTTTTGTGGCGGAAAGATCTTTCCATATTGTCATTATCATAAGATCTATTACATTTCTTGCAACCACAATTCCTACCACAAGAAGACTTTCTGAATTTTCTAACATGCTTGAAATCCTTTAATTGATTGAGTGGTGGCAAATCATAGTAGTCTTTCATGTTGCAAGAAGAATTATACTGGTCTTTATTATCATTCAAAGCTTTTGTCAAACAACCCCTTATCCAACTTATGTGTAACCAAATTCTTCAGATCAACAAAACCATATTTATCCACTGTGGTTTTGTACTTATTCATTACATAATCTTTAGCATATTCACCTAAACCACATGGAAGAGAACTTAAATAATATTTCTTTGTTGTTGGATCATGAAGTTTGTGGGTTGCTATCATAAAATTTTCAAAGACCAAATTATATTTCCTTAACTTGCCTAAATCTTTTAACTGCAGAGAGAACAAAATCTTTTCTGCCCCTAAAACTTCATTCTTTCTATTGCCAGCAAACAAACCAATTAAAGTCATTTTTAGCAAAGAAAATCCTTCTGTTGAAATGTCATTTCTGCCCAAATCTTTTTCTTTCACATAATCCTCACCTATTTCAGGATTAGTGGTGATGATGCCATTATCAGAGAGAATTCCACCAGTTTCTAAGCTTTCCAGACATGAGTCTAACTGCATATAAAACTTTGCTTGTATCATTTTAGACAGAACCTCTAGTGTCAAAATAATTTTCCAGAGTATCACACCAGGTACAGATAGAATCATAAGGGTCTACAAGCTTGTCTATGTTTAAGATATATCCTAATGTAGCATATGCCCTTAGATTTTCGGGTCTGGAATTTTTTGAAAGTACTTCTTTTATTTCTACATCACAGCTATTATTGACAGACTCATGACTAGCAAAATAATATTCTTCCCAATTTTTTGTATTATCATTGATCTCAATCAAGTCATTTTGTGGAAGATTAAATTCTATTTCTTCTTATGAATGATGAGAAGATTCATCTTCTTCAAGATAAATTTCATCTTCAGAATTCATTGCAGCAGCAGGTTCTTCCATATAGATGGGATCACTTTGTTGTTCAAGATGCAATTCTTCTAACCCATCTTTTAGTTGTTCTGTATGTTGCATCATATGTTCTTTCTGTTTGGGAAGGACTAATTTAGTTGGCATCGGGGCAGACTTACTTCTTACTTGAGAGGATTTTGGTTCAGGCTCATCTATTTCATCAACAAAAGATATACTTTTACCTTTTTGGATCTTGGGTCTGGTAAAAGGTTCAGCTTTCTAAGACTTTGTTTCCTTAGGTTCTTCCTCTGAACTATCTTTGCCCTTCTGAGAAACTCTAATCTTCTTTGTATATTTTCTAATCTTCTCTAATTTATGGGCAACATGTTCTAACAAAGCTTTTTGTTCTTGTGCCTGAGTTTCCCTTTTGTTATCTGAAATGACTACATTTTCATTAATATGAGTAGCTATTGAATCTATTCTCTAGGCAAGATTATGAACCTGGGTTTGCTGAGTTTGCAGATTCTTAACATTATAATGCATAGAACCAAAATTAATCAACAAAGAAGTAGATTGCTTTTCTATTTTACTTGTACTAGTCTCTGTCTTAAATACTACACTCTGAACTTGTGACAGTGTTTCATGCACAGAGACAATTCTATTAATTCCTATTTTAGTATCCACAGCCATATCATCTAAGTTTTCTTGAGCAGACAACATCCACTGAGACTGCCAATTTCTTTGAGCTTCAGAAGGTTTTTGCTTGGATCCTACCTTCGTATGCAGTCTAGATTCATATTTAGCCCATAATTGTTTTTCTGGATCTAAAACAGTGAAACTTTCTTGTGTTGGCCATCTCCCTGGTACATAATTTACCAGTTCTAAAGCAGTATTAGGATCAACCTGAACTACTTTCTTTTCTTTCTTTTCAGTACCATATCTGGGTAATGCTTCTCTCATTATATAGAGATGTTCTAGTATCTTAGATATTCTAATCCCTTTTTGCTTTTGCTCCTTTGGTTCTTCATCTTGTCTAGGAGCAAGATGTAGTCTTGAACTTACTTGTCTGGCTAATTTCTCAACCAAAATAGGGTCATTACTTAAGTCAGAAGTAGAAGCAAAGGATGATCTGGAAGGATATGGATTCACAGATTGGGATGCCTGGAATCTTCTTGAACTGCTAGAAGAAGTAGAGCATTCTTCTGGATTGTAATCCACATATGGTTTTCTATTGGTACTGGGGTATGCATGGGCCATGGAAAAACTTCTTTTTAGGGGTTGAGTTCTGGATTAAGGCTCCTCTTCGATCGACTGTTCTAAGATAGTTTGATCTGGGACTGATTGCAGGGTAATTGTAGCAAGTCTCCTGGATTGGAAATAAGGTCTCTCAGAGAATCGATTTCTGTAAACAGGAAGGTCAACAAACTGGGGTTTCTATTTATTTAAAAATTGTTCTATTATAGGGAAGCCTATCTCGAAGCCAGTGTGATCAATAAATCGGCCATAATCTAAGAGGTTAGAAGATCCTTGTGGAAAACCTACCCCCGTGGGAAAAGAAATTGGTGGAGATACCGTATTAATAAGGCGGTAAACGCATCGGCCTCCAATGGTGGCATAAATAGAACCAAGCATGAGAGAAATACCCTTGACTTGTAATAGGAGACAGAAAGCAGAAGAGATAAACTTATCGGAAAGAGAAAGTGTAAAATTTGGCTGGATAGAAATTTTACCATCTCCTTTTTCTTTACTCAATATTCCTCAAAACTATGCAATCACAGCTTGTTCCCAGATCCTACATCGGGTATCTACCAAGGTAGCAAAGAATTCAACTCCTATATCATAGTTAAAATGAGGGTGAACAATAATATCTATATGAGGAAAATGCACATGGAAAAAACCTTTATCACTCCATCTAGAAACATCTTCGAGAAGGAGAAAAGGAAGGTATATGGGACAAATACCAGTGCCAGAGACTAAGAGATTGACTTCAGACTGACAAACAGAATCACATATCTTAGCTTTAATGCCTTTCTCAGGATAAAAGGTAGAAATTTTAATATCAGGAAATTTAAAATTGCCTTTCTCATCAACAACATTATCATCTGAATCTTGAAAATAATTGTGCAGAACTTGAGATAAAGATGAGCTTGCATTGAGTGATTTTTGCAGTGCCATTTTAGAAGAATCAAACTTACTAGTAATCTTTCGTGATATTCCCTGCTACTTTGGTCAACTTACTGCCCTTCACATGACGCTTTCCTTCAGCCTTCACAATTGGGACTTACTTCGACTTCCACAGGTACTACAGCACGCTACTTGCAGAACGTTCAGATGATTCAAACTTATAGACACATTCAAAATGCAACAAACAACAAGGCTCTGATACCAATTCGTTTCAACCAAAAAACTGCAATTGTATTTATTTTCAAGAGAGATTTACATCATATTGAGAACAGATAGCAATTTATGATTGTTCAGATCGCTTGAAGCGCAGAACAAGAGCATACTAATGCTAAGATCTTAAGACTCTAGACTCTAAGTAACTCCAACTCTAAATCTGACTCTAAATGCTAATTGTGCATTTTTCTCCGAATGCTTATAGAGGAGGAGAGAAAGGTATTTATAGGACCAAGCGGACTTCAAAACTCAAAACTACACTAGAAGTCCGACCATACAAACTCAACACGTAGCAATCACTATAGGAGAGGATCGTTGATAGGTAGTCAAATCCAAAAGCACTAACTATAGTGAAAAGTACATAATTATTAGCATTAGACACACCATATGCGAGAACGGCCTGCTTTACACCCAAAAGTAGATATGGGGATTTTGCTTTTTGTGACAGGGTTGCGTCCTGTTGTCAGAATCTTAATGTGGCCGACGTCACGGCACTGACAAGCCCAAGTGCTATCCAACTAAATTTGTCAGTGGAAGGAGTTCACGTGGTAGTGGTTTGAAAATAATATCCAAGTCATCATCTCGGGGATGAAAGGTGTAGATAATCTTCTCAATCTCATCGGGATAAGCTATGTCCATCTCCGTTCTTGCTGCTACCAATGCTGGATGAAGAGAAGGCATTAGATCATTCAAAATTGCTTTTGAAAACCAGTTGTGTGTGAGAGGATAATACTCAACCCTGGGCAAGCAGTAGTGGTGCGGTTGTTCAAGATAACTAGAAGGACCTGCAAGACCTTCTTCAATGGACCAATTAATTTTTTTTTAATATGATCAAAGAATTCTTTCATATCTGGCTATAGAATATTATCATTTATTCCCAAAAATATATCAGCATAATCTTCAAACTCTATTTGGGAAATAGTTATGTTGTTAATAAAACCAAACTTTGCAACCTTTAGCAAATTCTTTTTATTCCTGTAAGTCCAACTCATTGGAAGAAGTGAGGTTATGCAGATATCCATCTGTATTCCATTGTGGAGCATAAAATCTATCTGAGCTTCTTCAAGGCCAAAAGTACACAGAAACTCATAGGATTCATCTGGAGTGAGAATACCTTTCTAATAACTCTCTTGAATCTTACTCCTTAACTCATCTAACCACTTATTCAAGATGAATACTTCAAGAATTGGAGAAATGATTTTTGTAGGCAGTTGGGGAACCCAAATCTCTTTTCCATTATTATCTATGCTTTGATAGACTTTGACACCATCCTTTCTTCTGATTGTATCTCCTATTTCGATCATCATGGCTGCAAGCTCTGCTAATTTTGACATCTCTCTTGTCAAACTATCAGCAAGGGGATTGTTATCTCCTTGAATCCATTCTATGTCAAAATCATAGCTGGTGAAATCTAGATACCATCTGGCAATGCGTCCATGGGCTATATCTTTGTCAGGTTTCTTCTTCAGTAGAGATCTCATTGGCTGACTATCTGTTCGGACTATGAAATGAGCAGGTTTCAAGAATATCTTGAAATTTTGAATTCCTTTCTTTACAGCAAGGATTTCTTTTTCATAAATGGTGTACCTGCATTCAGTATCAGTAAAAGTGTCAGATCTGTAACCACAAATTTGAGACCCCTTTAAAGGAATTTCCTGCAACAGGATAGCACCCCAAACTTCATCAGAAGCATCAGTATATAGAATAAGTGGATAACCTTCTTCTGGTAAATGCAATGTGGGAAGGTATTGACACTTAATCTTGATTTTCTGGACAATTTCAGTCAATTCATCTATCCAAGGCCCTGCTCCTTCTTTAAGTTGATTTTGCAGTTTCTTCCTGTCTTTTGCCAAACCATTGTAAAATGGAGATACATAATTCAAACATCCAAGAAACCTTTGAATCTATTTTATCCCTATCAGAACATCAGGAAATTCACTGATATGCTTTAAAATGTGAGGCTGCAATTTGACTTTCCCGTGAGAAAGTACTAACCCAAGAAAATCAATTTCTTCCTGACCTATCACTATCTTTTTTGCAGACAAACAGATTTCATGATGCTTGATAGTATTATACAAAGATTCTAAATGCTTTAAATGTTGGGATAGATCATCAGAAAACACAATGATATCATCAATATATACAG
The DNA here is from genome assembly GCA_027924645.1 of Cunninghamia lanceolata. Taxonomy (NCBI): domain Eukaryota; kingdom Viridiplantae; phylum Streptophyta; class Pinopsida; order Cupressales; family Cupressaceae; genus Cunninghamia; species Cunninghamia lanceolata. The sequence continues at coordinate 51,490 of BSBN01001500.1, forward strand.
CACAGAATTCCTTTAAAGCTCTTAATGCTTGATCCATTTTTCTTTGGAAATAAGCAGGAGCAGTCTTCAAGCCAAAAGGCATGACATTCCATTCATACAATCCTTGAGGAACTGAAAATGCAGTCTTATACGTATCCTCATTTTTTACCTTGATTTGCCAAAATCTGGACTTGCAATCAAACTTTGAAAATATCTTCTTTGAAGCAGCTCTCATAATCAAGTCAGTAGTGAAAGGAATAGGATAATTGAATGGAAGTATAATGTCATTAAGAGGCTTATAATTAATACAAAATCTTTTCTTACCTCTTAGCTGCTCTGCTCTCTTGTTTACCAGAAAAGCTGGACAACTGAAAGGGCTCTTACTGTCTCTGATGAACTTACCTTCAAGCAATTCTTTCAAATGTTCATCCATTTCTTTTACTTCAGAAGGACTCATTAAGTAGGCTGGTTCAAAAGGAATGACAGAAGAACATTCTGGCTTTATGAAAGTTTTAAATATCTCTTCGAATGTTGCCAATGAATGCTTAAGCTATCGAGTTAATTAGTTCCAAAACTAAAATGTTGTGGGCTTTATTCATCGGGACTCCACATCTTTTGAAGTGCACCATTCAATATTTTAAAATGAATGATGTGAGGCTCGTAAGTTTAGAAAAGTGTAAAGGTTTCAAAACCACTTCAAAACACTAATGAAACTTAGAAAAAGGAGATAAAGTGTCATTGAAGGCGTGGAGATTTTAATCATCGGGAGTTTTATGTAGTTTCAAAAGTGTTTTTAAAACAACGAATATAAAAGATTAGATCATTTAAAATCTTCATCGACATCTATCAAGGCTTTCAAAAGTGCCACCGAACACCAACAAACGTGAAGTTGCCTACCATAAAATGCCAATTAATGAAACTCACACTTCATCAAGATTTTCATTCGAGTCCAAAACTTATTTCAAAAAAAGGTGAAGGTTTTGAAACTTTTCTAAGACACTGACAGGACATATCAAAACACAATAAAACGCTGATGAAAGAACAACATGCATAAAACGGTTACAGCCTCCAATCACCTTCACATCCCATACAATTAGCCATTTTTAATGTCACAAGTTTCTATGGCAACTAATCATTAAAAAGAAGCATTAGTAAATAAAGGCTGCCTATTTCAATGAATATTTAACTCCAAATCTTGATTGTGGCATACTAGTGCGAAGGAGGTAGTTACAACCGCCTGAGTAAACTTATTTACATGCAAGCTATCATTCTTCATAGTTTTAAACTTCATCTCTGGTCACCATTCATTGCCATCTGACAGCCTCAAAGAAATGTGGTCTCATAAACTGTAATGAGTGCAATATACACAAAATGGATTTGTTGAAAAGGTAGCAGAAGCTTCTAAACAAATGCGAACTCTAGAACAAGGTATTGACATTCACGAAAACATAATAAAAAATAGATTTTTGTCAGATATAACAGTTGCAAATAAGGTGGAATAGAGGAAGTACGTGGATTTTTTGATATAATGCCTCAAATAAATGTGGTTTCATTGAGTGATGATTGCAAGATATGCACAAAATGGGTGCGTTGAAAAAGGCTTTAGAAACTTTCAAGCAAATGCATTATGGCAGGTTTAAAACCAAACTCCAATACCTTTGACAGCATCCTCCACTCATAATAGAGTATGGCGGTCCATCAAAGCATATTATAATGAAGAATTTTATTTGATAATATTAGTTCAATGCTCTGGTAGACATGCATGCAAAGTGTGGAAGCACTACCAACAACATAAAAATCATCACAAACCTTGTAGTCTCCCATAGTGATTGTCAATTGTTTGACCACTCTGGTGCACGGCATAGTGAATCCGTCTGCAATAGTCACATTGAACCCTTGAAATTCTTCAGTCTTCAATCCTTTCTTCATTACTAACCCTTCATCAATAAAATTGTGGGTTGCCCACTATCAATCAAAACAGTCATTCGCTACCCTACTAACACTCCACAAACCCTGAAAGGATGATATCTTGGTGCTCCTGAAAGTGCAGCTAATGAACCCTCTTTTTTAGTCTCCTCTTCGATCTCAGGTTCAGAATCCTCTACGTCACGAAACTCCTCATTACCATCTCAATCTGAATCCTTATCTGAGACAACCTCTATGTAATGGACTTGTCCTTTTCCCAAACACCTATGTCCAGGGACCTAAGGCTCTCTGCAAGAAAAACAAAGTTTCTTCCTCCTAAGCTCGTTCCTTGTTTCTTCATCCATCTTCTTTGCAGTATTAGGAGTTGTATTTTTTTGTATAGGTGCAGGTGCATGGAATGGTTTCTTCTGGAATACTCCCTTGTGATGCCATGTGTTCGGTTTGGAGGAGTGTGGGAAAGCATTCTTTGGAATTGATGGCAAAAGGGTTAGAGCCCTCTTGATAGCTTCTTGCAAAGTGAGAGGTGTGAAAGATCTGACAAACCCCCTAAGAGGTTTAGTGAGCCCTGTGATGAATAGATGTACTCTTCTCTTCTCTGATATTTTAGGTACCATCACTGCAATATTTTGAAAGTCTGCTATATACTCACTAAGTTCTTTTGCTTAATTTCAGACAACTGGCTGAAATATTCTTCTTCTTTCAGTTCATACCTGTCAAGAATCCTTTGTTTGAAATCACCAAAGGTCTGTACCTGATCATGTCCCAAAGTAGTGCAACCATGGTACCACCATTCATAGGCTTCTCCTTCCAAATGCAAAGTGGCAAACTAAATTGCATCCTTCTCTGTCATGGGATTGAGCATAAAGTATGTCTCTATCTTCTGCAGCCAAGCTCTAGCTGAAATCTTTTCACTTCCATCAAAGAAAGTTGCGGTTAACTTACCCAACTTGTGTTTTAGTTCTTTATTTTTGCCTTTCCCCTTCTTTTGAGATTCACCTCTTCTCAGGAACTCTACATATTCTACCCAAGACATATCATTCTTGATCTCATCTGCCAATGCATTGTATTCTCCACGCCATTTGTTAAGGGTCTCCGCATTGAACAAACTAGTAGTTGCAGACTCAGCCTGTTCAGGTTCCTCTTCAGGTAGGAATAAGGGTTTGTTTGCAGCCCCTAAATTTTGTGTCTCAATTTCCTTCCCTTTTCCATTGTTACTATTGTTTGCACCTGAAGTACTACCACCATTGTTTTCATTGTTGTTGTTGTTTTGGATCCATTGCATCATTTGCCCAAACATTTCAACAAGTTTGGTTTGTGCCTCAACCATTTGAGTAAATTTCCTTGAAGCATCATCTTCTTCTGCATCTCTTCTATCTGTCATTGTTTCCTCCAATTGCAATTTTTTTTGCTCTCTCCTCAAATATCTAATTTCTTTGTCACTCAGTATCATCAATCATCTGAATAACCTACAGGCTGGAAAGATCATGCTCTGATACCACTGTAATGAGCCAAGCTTAAAAATAACATTTTCACATTAGGTCTGAAAATGAATTTAAATATCTTTTCTAACAAATCATAACAATACATCTACTCCATGCACTTTGATTGTCATGTATCTCACCTTGTTATTACACTTGGTTCTAAGATGCCAATAGTATAAGCCCAACAACTATACTCGGATTCAAACATGTATGTGTAGCCTTGGTTTCTTTGATGTGATCTCATATATGATTCGTGCATAGCTTTCATGTTTTGCTTTGGTTATTATCTTAGAGTAAGACTTGTAACCTCTCTTGTTATCTTATCTTAGCATATCTTATCATTGTGTTTGTGAGAACATTCGGCGATCGTGAGCACATGTCACCTTGGGGACATGGGCTTTGCAAAAGCTCTTGTTTCCTTGTGCATTCTCTCTCTACCTTAACGTGCTTGATATTGGTACATGACATCAACCACCTTAAGGTGGGGGCATATATAAGGTAATCTATCTGATGATTTTGGTACTAATGAAGCATGTTTGTAAGCCTCTGCAGAGGCAGGATGTTGTATCTCTAGTGTGAGTGCACATATTTATATATATTTCAATCAAAGAAGCCCTCTATGGAGGTGAGATAATGTATCTCTTGAGCTAGTACGTATCCTTTTATTCAAAATCTCTTTGCAGATGTGAGATGGTGTATCTCTTGAGCTAGTGCACATCTTTTATTTCAAAAATCCTCTACGGAGGCAGGGTTAGATCTTGAAACTATCCTCCCTTAAGTGTGTTTTTGGCAGTTGTTGTGGCATAAGCCCAACTATTAGGTGTGTCTGTAGCTTTTTTGAGATGGTGGGACTTAGCAATAAGCTCCTTTCATTGCCTTGTTTGTTGTGTCTAAGACGTATAGTATGTCTATGGCATGCTATACGGTGCTCGTGCTTTTTGTGTGTCTTCCGTGTGTTTTCCCCCTCGTGTAGTGTAAAGGGTGTGGTGATGAGTCCCCCCTATGCTTGGGTTTTGTATGGCGTGTTTTCCCCCTCATGTAGTGTAAAGGGTGTGGCAATGAGTCCCCCCTACACTTGGGTTTTGTATGGCTTGTTTTCCCCCTCGTGTAGTGTAAAGGGTGTGGCGATGAGTCCCCCTACATTCTTGGGGCTTTGTGTTGCAATTTTTATTTCCATGCATCTATATATGAACATGAAAATGTTATATCAGTGTATTCATTGTGTAATGCATGACTGCTATCATGTAGTCATCGTGTTTTGCGTGTCTTCAATATTTCTTCTCTATGTCTTGCATGATTCCTACAGTATTCATTGTGTTTTGTGTGTTTGCGATGTGTTTTCTAATGCTTACCTGAGACTGGGGGCTAGAAATAGTTCCTCAATCTTTGTGTATGCCTTAGCTTCAAGTGCCTAGCATGCCTGATGTGTTTTTGACTGTACTTAAATGTATGTATGGGTCATAAGATCATACATACACTAAAGTGGGGGCTAAATGTTATGTCGTAAAATGTCCCCCTAGAACTTTTACCTCCTAAGTTTACCTCCCAGGTCCCTTAATTTTAATTATGCATCTTAGAAATGAATACTGAAACAAAATCCCCTGAAACCCATGTCAAATGGGACTCAAGGGACATTTGTGAGCTTAATCCAAACCCAGAATAGGCCTCTGGACAAGGGTGCTCGCACCCTTACCCTGCCCTATTTTGTCAGGGTCCCAAATTTGAATGTCAGTTGGTGACTGTTAAAAGGTTTCTGTTGTCGGCATCTTAAGTTTGAATTATGAAAGTTTAGCATGAATGCATATATAATCATGTTTAGGACTTCATTTGTAAACTAGAAAATGATTTTGAGATTAAGGTGAACTTATGATCATAGAGCATTCAGGGCATTCATTGTGTTGTAGAGTAGAATTATGTTGTTGTTGTGTTTGTTATTGCAGATTTGGCTTCATCTTCTCATGGCATGAAAGATCTGTTGATGATTACAATATACAGCCTTCTAGCCCTCCTTCTAGCGCCAGAAAACTGTTGATGATTACAATATACAGCCTTCTAGCCCTCCTAGCGCCAGAAAACTGTTGATGACTGTTTTGATGCAATCATAACAATAAGTTAAAATTCACATATAATGAACTGAAACTATACTTGAAAGATAAGAAGGAATCATTTGAGATTCAACTAATCCCAACTCTACAATGGTTCGGTTGGTCAAGTTCAGTTGGTCAATGTGAAGCTGTAATTTTCAAGGGGCCTTACGTAGTTTAGGTTTGTTTGGTGGCTTACTGGACTAAGAATATGCAAAGAGGTCATAGATTTCAACAAGTATTCTGTTCATTTGCATACAAGTGTTACCGGGCTGCAAGTTTTAGATGGTTTTCTTGAAATTTTGCAGCTTTCTTCTTTATCTATTTATGAAAACTGTCTACTTATAGCTCTGTTATACATGCTTCTTCAAATTTGAGACAATTTCCTTTAGATTTCTACGTTTTCAGCTAAATATTTCAGATGGGTTGGGAAAAGTTAGAAAGATCTAATCTATACCTCATTTAATCTACCGAAGGATCTAATTGTTTCTGTTATGCACTATGTAAATTCCACAGTAATTTGATCAAATCCACAGTAAAAACCCTAAATGTAAGTTCTGAGCATTTTCACAAACATACATTTAAAATTTCAAGCTCTCAAAGAAAATATTTCAAAACACAAAGAAGAGCAGGAGAACACTCAGAAGATAGATGCAGAACTCCAGATTCTATTGTATCAGAAACGAATAGTCATACATGATTTACAATGTAAGAATGACTCTTAGTTTCATTGATCATACTACAGAGAACTTACAAGCTTTACAGATACAGTAAGGCAGCCAGACATTCCACGCGCACCTTACTGCAGACAAACAGGCGACCTCCTTCTTCTACACTAAACTATGCTAACTTGCTGTATGCTTCTAAAAGAGAAATCTTGTTGTAACCACTGTTGTTTTCCTAAAATCCTTGTTGTAAAGTATTACAGTGTAGAGAGGCACAATATATAGACTTTCTGATTGTCCTTACTACAGCAAAAACCTAACTGAACCCCTGGTTCAAACCCCTGGTTACAGCAATAAATACAGGTGAACCAGCTCTTCAAAAATATCTCTGAGCAGTGTCAAATCTGGGCGAAATATTGCCCCTTCTAAGAAGTTCCGGCAGCTGGGTAATAACTTCTGTTTGTCTGTTGCAGTAATACCTTCAGCTGCAACCTTGTTCTTTACTTGAATGGCCTTGACTTTTTCGCACTTCATCTTTATCTTCCTGCTCCTGAGATTGGATTTCCTTCCTCCATGAGGTCACTGTGTCGACTTTCCAGCTGCTTCCTCAACTGCAAGCCTGCAAGACAAGACAAGCAATAAGTATTTCATTTATCACATAAACAGCATGAAATTAAAGTAACCGTTTAAACCCAGGTGACTGCGCAAGATTGTGGAAATCAGATCCAGAATACTCTCAAAACGCGTCCAAAATGCGTTCAGACTGCTCAAAATTCATCGGGTCAACTATCGCTGACCGGGAAAATGCCACAGGCGCCAAAAAAACACTTTAAAATTCCACCGCCTCATTTCCCGCCCATCGGCATGACTATCGCTATCGGCGCGTCAAAAAAAACATGTTGGTCGATATTCACTTCATCATCATGATATTCTGGAAATATGATGCTCTCCCTCCTGAAGGTCCAGATGACGTCATCAGGATGTTTCGCTCTTGTATATCGGGGAAAAGAATAACATCATCATCATCTTCATGTTGAAGGAAAATAGGAGGATGTGAAATATGATGCTGCTGCTGAGGAAAGGAAAAATGATGGTGACGTCATCGTCATATTCGGGCTTCATTAAAAATGCAAAAGATGACGTCATCATCATGTTCAGTTAAGATCAGGGGGATAATTGTGATATCAGGTCACCTAAGGAGCATGATCAGGATGATGAATGTAATATGACCCTTTTGCGGCCAAGGTAACCCTCTCGAAAGATCAGGATGATGATGATGATCATCAGGATATTTGCTTTTGTCGAACTTAGAATAAGACGTCATCATCATATTCGGGAACCGGATCGTGCTTTGGAAAATATCCTGTCAAAGGGAAATGTGATGATGATGATCATCAGGATATTTGCTTCTTCGTTTATCAGATCGGGATGACGTCATCATGATATCCGGAGCTTTCGTTAAACTTAGAACATGACGTCATCATGATATTTCGCTAACCGGATCATGTTTTGGAAAATATCCTGCCGAAGGGAAAATGTGATGATGATGATCATCAGGATATTTTCAAAAGGTCTTACTTCATCGGCAGGAGGACTTTACGAAATACCAGGTGGACAAACAAGATCATGATGATCTTGACAACAGGACAGGATAAAAATATGATGATCCTCCCCATCGAATTATCATGATGACGTAATCATCATAATTCGTCTTCGGAGCATAAGGATGAGTTGAGGTCATCATGATATTTGCGCTAGGGTGATATTGTAAAATATGATCATGCTGTTGAGGAATGGAATATCGCCTTCTTTTTCAAAAAGATAGGGTGATCATCATGATATTGCAAAAAGGAGATCAGGAGGATATGAATATGATGATCCTCTCTATCGAATTATGATGATGATGTCTCCATCACTTAGCGAATTTCAGCGAATGACCCTCGTGAAAGATCATGATGATGATCATGATTATGCAAAAGGAGATCAGGAGGATATGAAGTCGTCATCATCATCTTAGCGAATTTCAGCAAATATCAGGATGATGACCTTCCGATAGGATTATAACATGCGCATGCAAATATGCCGATGGTGGATTTTCTAAGTCAGGGTGATCTTATATTATCAGCATGATTTTATAATTTTAGGCGATGCAAAGATATCATGATGATGCTCGCGATACAAAGACCGCTCGACGGGGGAAACTTACCGTGACTTAAAGTTGACGTCATCATGATATTTGAACCTCAGGATATTATCGGGGGGGCGTTTCAAATATGATGATGACGTCCTCATATAGCAAAACCAAGTTTATAAAATATGACCCTCCTAAAAATCATGATGCTCATAATGCGCATAAGGCCATTTGACGGGTAAAGGGCACTACCACCTAAGATTGACGTTCGGATATTGCGACTGCATGATTTTTATCGGGTGATAGACCAAGATCATGATGACCTTGTCAACATGAAAAAATATGATGATCACTTGCAATTATCAGGTTTGACCAAAACTTTGACTGTGCATAACTTCCATATATGGACGAATTTTCAAGTGAAGTAAAAGGCAAACCTGCATGGAATTTCAAGCTCTTTCTAAATATGAGGTCACAGAAACAAAATATGAACTTTGACAAACTAACCTCATGATGATGACCTACCTCATCCAATATCATGATGATGATGCACCTGACCTTCATTTTTACCAAACCGCCAGAAAGCAGAAAAACACAAGCAGAAGCAAAAAGCAAAACATCAGCAGGGGTCCCCATTTTGCTAAGGAGCATAATGGGGCGTGTTGTGAACATCACAACAAGATCTTCATCTCCTTGAGAGATACACCTCCGAGGTGATATCTATTTGTGATTCAATCTATCTATGTTATCATTATTTTTGCCTCTATCCACCAAGGACATGCACTCTCTATCTAACAATGGTCTTGGAAGGCTTGAATGGCATTCTGAGGCTTGACCGAGGCAAGCTCCTAAAGACCACAACACCCAACCCCTCTCTTATTTACGATTGTAGGTGACAAGTATCAGATCTTATAGAGAGGATTTGCAGAGGATCATTAAAGAGTAGAAGGATCCCAGATACTAAGAAAAAGGCATGAAATAGCCCTAAAAGGTCAAGGGTGCCCGCTCTTTTGACCTCTAGTTTTGCAATGTCAAGAATCTTGGAGCAGGTAGCAGTCTGTAGCATATTTCACCCCGAAGCCCTTAGAAAAAATGCCACCTTGGGCTTGGGTGCCCACTCTTTCGACCCCAAAGTTTCTACATTTTGAAATCCAAAATCTGGTATGTATCTGATTGTATTTAGTGTCTTTCTGTGGAAGCATTTGTCATGTTTCGTCTGTTTGCTTACGATTTTGCATAATTAGGGTTTTAGGCTTTATATGGCTAAAAGTTAACAAATCAATTAACAAATTCATAATTTCCTTATCGTTCCAAGTGATAGCCAACCTGATAGTTAAGTCCTTTTGCAAAAGTTGTGATTCAACTTGATTAAATGTCCTTGAATGTATTGAGTGAAAGGAGGACCTAATCAAACTACCAATCAACACCCTCTACCCTCTTTTCATCCATTACAATGCCCAAGCCGCCTTACATGAGATACATGAAGGTATATGCGGTGCACACTCTAGTGGTCCTACCTTGGTCAAAAAGTTGTTAAGGACTAGGTACTATTGGCCAACTATGGAGAATTATGCACATCAATTTGTTAAGAGATGTCATCCTTGTCCACAACATAGTGATTTGATTCATGCACCTGCATAAGAGTTACAAACAATCACTATACCATGGCCTTTTTCATTGTGGGGGCTCGATCTCATTAGTAAAATCCATCCACCTTCATCTAATGGCCATTCATTCATTATCACCGCCATTGATTATTTCACAAAGCGGGTCAAATCTATCCCCCTCACCTATATAACTGGCAAACAAATTTCTAACTTCATCCTTCATTATATCATTTGTCAGTATGGTATACCCCAAGCAATTGTTACTGACAATGGCAAGCCATTCAAAAATTAAGAAGTCTGCCACCTTGCAATCAATTCCATATCCAACACCACTTTTCCACTCCATACTATCCCCAAAGCAATGGTCAAGCTAAAGCTTCAAACAAAACTATTCTTAAAATATTGACAAAAATAGTCAATGAAGCTAGTCGAGATTGGCACTTGCAACTCAATATTGCTTTGTGGGCATATCACACTAGCATCTGCACACCTACTAGATCCACACCATATTCCCTTGTCTTTGGATCTACCATATTCCCTTGTCTTTGGATCTAAAGCTATCCTACCAATTGAGGTTGAGCTCCCCTCCTTAAGGGTGTCATTACAACATCTTATTGATGACGAAGACTATAGAGTTGCTCACTTGCAAGCATTAGAAACACTAGACGAAAGATGCCTCAATGCTCTTAAACATTGCAAGGCCTATCAAAATCATCTTTGTCATAGCTACAATAAGATAATCAACGAGCAAAAATTTGAAGTTGGTGATCTTGTTCTCAAGGAAAATCAAAGGAACCTCTAAGACCGGGACAAGAAAGGAAAATTTGAGCCTAATTGGTTGGGCCCCTTCATCATTACTAGCAGTTATGGATCTAGTGCATATCAACTTTCCACACTTTAGGGCCATCCCCTTGATGAACCTACCAACATAATTGACCTCAAAAGGTTCTATGTCTAACCCATGGGGTGTCCCTATTATTCAAAAAATACAAAAAAATACAAAATGATCAAAAAATTAAAAAAAGAAAAGAGAAAAAAAAATAGTAAAGAGAAATAATCCGTCCTATGGTGAAAACCACTTCAGTGGAGCCTTAGATAAGTACCATGGTAAAACCTGACAAACATGCACCATGTGTAGAGGTCTTGCATCCACCATCTATTAGTTATCCATTTGCACTTCCACTCTCTTTGGTCTAGCTTTCATATTAACATCGATCTACCATTTCATCATCCAATAATGGCTTGAAAGTTTCGCTTAGTATCATCTCTTATCATCTCAAATCATGTCCATATATGTCATAAATAAAACCTTACCAACACCTAGTTAGGGCTTGGATTGTTCTCCTAGTTTCCATATGACCCTTGGAAGGTAAGTTTCTGAGTCTCATGCATTTCATTTCAAAACATTTTCCAAAAAATTCAAAAAAATCAAAACATTTCTGAAATTCCAAAAAAAAATATATTCCAAAAAGTTCAAAGCAATAAATTTTCTTTCATTCCACATTCCATAATATTTTTTTTCATTTGATCATAATAAACACTCCATGTTCATCTCATCAATAAAACACTTGACATTCAAGCAGAAACACTTATACATCACCTTGTACCTAAACCAAAATTACAAGCATTAGTCTACATGATAATACAATATACAATCATTTTATCAATTGTCACATCATTCAATCTCAAACAATCATCATCCAGCCTCATCTAGGGATATATCGTTCCCATCATCAAGCACCTATCTAAACATTACTTAAACTCTTTGGCAAGAGATACAGTGGTTGTGTGACTTGTGTTGTCATTTGGTCTTTTGTTTTTAATTTTATCTTTTCTATCTCCTTCTTATGCTTTATCAAGCCACCTAGATCCATTTATATCTTGGTGTGTTATGATTAGTAGAGAATGGGGCATAGTCTTTTGCGTGTCTGTTGGATATTCTTATGACTACAACTAATATTCATATCTTGTGTTTTAACAAGGTTGTATTACATTGGGTATATGGATACTCCTTTTGTTTGCAATGTCAAGTCCATGCAAAGGATACAAAGTCACCCTGGCTCCTTATACTTTGGTACATAATATCCTCTTGCTATATCAAATAAGGACTGCTCTACACATTATACCAGCATAACTATATCTTCTTTGTCCATTGTATCGATTATTATTCTTCACCTCTCAACCTATCTTTTTTTTACTATCTATTTCACCTATCTCTTTCACCTTAACAATCTATCCATTCCTAACCTTTAACCTTACCCATCCTTTCGCTTGCATCCATTTGTTTCCCTAACCTATTTTCATCCATTTTGAGAGCATGTACCCATGTTCTCCTAACTAGCCTATCCTCTCGAGGGGGCATCCCATCCTTACATCATTCCTCCTCGTCACTCCTTCAAGTGGTTGGGGCATCCTTTTCCCTCCATCCATACCTTTTCTTCTTTGATATGATGTCAACATCATATCAAAGAGGGGCAAAAGGTAGGCACCTAAATTTGACCATGTCTTACAACATTGCCTTTCGACATTCCCTTGCATCCTCTTATGACACTTAACGACACCTTGTCCTAGGTCCCCTTCCATGACCCCTTACATCATTCCCATTAGTTAAATAAATTATATTTATTTAACTAATTCCTCTTATCCATTTATCATCTCTTACATCAAATTAAATAAATCTTATTTATTTAATTCCATTTGTCCTCCATTTGCACCAAATTAAATAAATCTTATTTATTTAATCTTATTTTCCTCCATCATCCAAATTAAATAAATTAAATATTTATTTAAATTCCACATCTCTCCCATAATTTAAATAATTTTATTATTTAAGTTATTTATCCCACTCACATCCCTATTTTTAACTTCATTCATTGTGTGTTATAAGCACTTTCTCTCCAAAATCAATTAAAAATCCCATTTATTCCTCATTTATTTATTAAAAATCCCATTAATTTTGGTCACATGTCATCCTCATTTATGGTGCGTCATAAGCACAAAGTTTGAATTTCAATCTTGTTCGTCTACCTCATCCCTCACCCTTCTAATCCTAGCCATCCATTTGATTCCCTCTCCTTTTATAAATTGAACTTCCTTTTCCATTTCAAACACTCACACATTTTCATACACACGTTCATATCATTTTTTATTTTCCATTATAGAAGAGTTATGTTGGTTGTGTGAGCAACCCATAAATTCATCCAAAAGTACAAATCAATGGAGCATAGGTGCACTCCATTCCATCTTATCAGAGGTCTGATTTTATGCAAGGTTTGAAGGTATTTACATTTCATTTTGATTTGCACATTTATGTTATATGCTTTGCATGAATTTTTGGATTTCACTATCAAATTAATATTTAGTAATTAAATATGATAATTATTTACAATTTAAATATTTAAATTATATCTTTTACATTTTTTTTGCTAATTAACTCGGGTTAAGCTCCTAAGGGATGCAAAAAAAGTACATTAAGCTTGGATTCCTATAGCCACTGAGCTCGCTAGAGCCAATCATTAGACAAGGACCAAATGTATATCTTTCAAATCCAAGACACTCCAAAACCCATTGTCACATAAAACAACCTTTGCATACCGACTTGAATGTCACTAACCATTGTACCATTCGACAAGAAACCAAATCTATTCTTTACCAAAAGAAGCCATATAAGTTGAGACATGACTAGAGCTACTAGATTATACCAAAATCTTTGTATATTACTATATTTATATTCATTGCATATATCAACTATCTTGAGAATACCATGTCATCTACTCCACATACCACCACCAAAAATATAACCACTTAGATCGGAGTTCGACCAAAAAAGGGATATACTACAAGGCAAAAGGAGGAAAATTACCATGGCCTCCTTATGTCTATACTCACAAACACATATACTTGGGTGGGGCGTAAATTACATAGCCCCCCAATCCACTCAACATACAATTACACTTATGGTATCAACCCTCCTTCTCAAGAGGGGGAACTTCTACTAGATCTTCTTTTGACTCTAAATCAAAATAACACTTGGGAGGAATAAGACAAGCATTGATACTAGACTTTACCTTGAGTCTGGTTACTACTTCTACCACAACCCTATGAACCCTCTACACACTATCCATTAACCCATTAAAATGCTCTAGGTGACAATTGAAGAAGGTTTTCACCTAGTTTTCAAATGTCATTATGTATGAATATCATGCAATAGCATTAAAAAGAGTAAAGTACAAATCTATGGGACCTAAGATGCGCGAGTTAGGATGATGTTGAAGGAGTCATGAGTTAACTGCCAAATAGTCCCAGTTAGGAGGTATGTTAACTCAGTCAACTAAGATAGAGATGGCCCTTGATTACACACATGGAACCTAACTACCATTAATTTGAAATTGATGAGGTAATTGTGGCACTTGATGACATTAATCCAGGGTTATACATGCCATTATTAGCTACCTTGCTGAGGGAAAATAAATAATCCTATTATCCTAAGTAAATAACTAAGAGCAATATTCAATATTTTGCTTAGGATATTGTACTATCCTAGGCGAAACATAAGATCCCTTTGTTGGTTCCCAAAATAATTGTAACCCAAAACTCTAAAACATTCTTGAATCACCTAGGCCAGGGACTGTCGTCAAGATGAAAGGAAGAGGTTTATCAACAAGTAAAGGGGAATTTTGGCCAACTATAGGTGTGGGTATACTCCTCTACACTTTAGGCTCAGCTAGACTTAGGAGGGATATTCCTAGAGGCATAAAATAAAATACCAAGAACAAATATAGCCATACCTAATGTACACTTGACCCCAAACGCTATCACTAAGTCAAGACAAACTAGTTGCACAGGCCTCTCATTAAGTTGATTCAACTATGTGAATGTACATTCATAGGAAAGATGGTTTTTACCCTAAACCACATATGAAAGTTTTGTTTAATTTATAAAAAGTGTTTGATCCCTCTCCAATATGGACCGGTGCCTACTCCATTGGGCAACTGAGTCATAAGTATTAAAGAGGGAAGAAATAACTGAACCAGCATCAACAGAAGACTAAAATGTATTTAAATACATTCCTCAAATTATACTTCATACATTGGACATACTTAATAATCCAGAACCAAACTACAACGACCCACTTACAATAAAGAGAAGACTCAAAACAAAGCTTGTATTGATTTAAATGTTGTCACACATCATCAAATCTATATTACAATCACACCAGCAAATGTGGTGAAGGAAAATATACAATTGTGATTATACACTCCCCTGAATCATTACAAATGGCCATGGAGACATCCAATGCATAAAATATGCTTTACAATTCATTCCTACACTGCATCAAAACATGTTCCTCCATTTAACACCTAGGTTGGCTTGATTTGAAACCCTGAAACTATCCTAAGGCACTGCAGACCAAACAATTGGCTCAGTGACCAACCCCTTTTACATCTTTCAAACATGCATATATAACATTTCATCTTTATTGTAGCAACAATTGTGTGGAAGGGGAGAAGTCAACAAGAAGGGATGTTGACCGTGTTGCATTAACTTGAACTAGTGTCCTTTGAAGCATGCCCTAGCACATATCCATGAAATCTGCCATGAAAGGAGTGCCCGCCCATGCCCAAAGGTACAAAGATTGATCAAATGGAGTCACATTGGTGTGGGGAGGCAGGAAAATCATCTGTTGCACGAAAACAAGCCCTTACAAAGCATTAATGGCAACCAAGAGGTTCTCTGTCTAGTCAAATCATGCTTTCTCTATGAAGAAATAGGCTGTCAGAATTTTAGAGATCGGGATTTCATCCCTCCTCCCTATCACTTGTAGAAGAAAGAAGGTGGAAGGTGAAAACCCTTAGCTCTGACATAATAACATTTAGAACATTTTTTCCCCTACAGAGATCAGGCCTCAGACCTTCGACATTTGGCCTTCTGTCATGACATCATCGCCACGAGGCAACATTCTGTCATTGTGAAAGGGAGAGGGATCCACTGAAAGAGAATGATGGAATGGCGAAATGTCACCACATGGCCATCAATGGGCTTCAGAGTTTTAGCATTCAGTCTTCCAAGAGGGAAGGCAGAAGAGCAAAACTCTGAAGTCTGACAATAAAACACTTAGCACATTTAGGTTTTCGACAATCTGAAGTAGAAGGATGAAGAAGAAAAGGCTGACTTTTGATAACTTTTTCACACTTAGCTGATTTTCAAAAGAAAAGGTCAAAGCTTGGTCCCTGGACCTTCCACCCCATAAGGAAGAACACAAAAAGGTAGAACCTCGATCCCCAACATCATGCAAAGCTTCCAACACTTAGCCAATTTTGCAAAAGGAAAAATCAGAGCTCAGGCCCCAATCCTTCCATCCTCCTGAGGAAGAAGGGAGAAGAGGATAACCCCGACCTCCGGCGATAAAACACTTAGCCACTTTGCAAAGGGCAAAGGTCGGAGTTAGACCCTCGGGCCTTCCGCCCTTCTCCTTCCAAGGAAAAGAAAGATGAAGAGGGAAGGTTTGAACTCTAACCTTCGAAAAACATTGAACACTTAAGGAAGTTTGCCAAGAACAATGCAGAGTTCAGAGACGATGGGGATGGAAGGATGAGGTATAGAACTCTAAAACTTTGACTACACTAAAAACACAAGGCAAACTTAGGATTTTTTGGACTTAGCTGATTTGGGTAGTTTTTCATTGCATCCTCAGAAGGGGAAACACCGTGATCTCATGGATCTTTAGGTTATTTGGCTAGAAGGAAAAATAGGATAACAGTCATCTTTTGGGCTTTTTCCTTGTATATTTTGAAAGGAAAACCAATGAAAACCTGTGAAAGATGTCTCTAATCAGTTATAAGCTATAGGTTCAAGTGGGATTCAAATGGAACTTGGGAGAAAAATAGGGCATTTTGGGGACTGGTAATTTAGAGGCCAACACCCCTAACACCCCCTTAAGTGTAACTGAGGGAGAATAAAAAATGGGTCTCAATATTGAGGACACATTAGGTACCCATATATAAATATACCTCAAAGTAGGAGAGAGAGGGGGTAGCCCTCATATGTGTTGCCTCTTGCATTAGAGATGGATGGGTGATACTAAATATTGATTGTGAAGATTTAGCTTTGTCAGATGACATTTCTTTGCTTTAAAAGAGATAAGCCCATAGTTGCATGTAGAAGGTCTTCCCAACCCATGGAGAAATATGAGGGAAGCAAAAATGAGATTATAAACTCTGGAACATGTTCATTGGTCTTTGTGTTGGTGCTAACTAGTGCTAATCTCTAATTAGGAGTCTTAGGTACAATTGCAAATAGTGACAACTCAAAGATATGTGGAGGATGAGGTGGAATAAGTGTCAAAAAAGACAGTGATGTACCCATTGGAGAAACACCATCAAAGAGGAAAACGAGGTCCTTAATTTTTTCCTCTAGATTCGATTAATGGGACTCAACAAATATACACTAGAAATTTGACAAGTAAGCATCCTAATGCAGTGAATCAATTAGATATGAATGGTCCTACTTAGATAAATCACTAGATGCCTTTAGAGAGACAACTCTAAACTCTATAGAAGTAGTAAGAGATGGTGTAATCTTAGGGATGTCTTTACAACTCAATGATTTGGATAACTGCATTGCTTATCCTATTATCTACTCACATTGGCAGTGTGAGTATGAACAAATGTAGATAGGGAATTAGGAGAAGTATTGTCTATTATTGTTTTAGTATCGGTCACATATACAAGGTTCTCTAAGCGAATGTGACACTTAGGTGGAGGCTCAAGGTCTCCATACAACTACCTAATTACGGTCATAGTAGTGAAAGGGACTTAATGTGCTCTATGTGGCATTTGTAGAATGTCCTTATAAACATTAACACATTAGTTTTTAGACCATGTCATTGTAGTTTTACCAAGCATCTTTTTGTTCAGGGTCACTTGGCTTAGGAATGAGTCCAAGAAGATAGGGCAGTAGATCCTGCTCAAGGCAATTATTCTTTGTCCCTTCTTTCTAGAAGGAATAGCTCTCTTGACCCAACATGATAATGGGAAAGTGAACATAAGTATTTAAAAAAATGTTGAAGCCCCCTAAAATGGAACTTTATCTCATTTTACTATTTACAATACCCCATTAATGATGTGCATAAGCTCCCCCAAACAAGTACAAGATTTCACACTTTATAATTAGTGCATTTACATGTTTGTGTTTTAACAGGATTTCACAAATTCCAAAATAGACCATAGTTTTGAAAGTACAATCTAGGAATAGAATAGGAACAAATACATAGAAACAATATGAAGTTCACAAAAATTCTTTCACTTTCAAGAAAAACAAGACCTAAAAAGGAGTGTGTATGTGAAAGTTATGGGTTGTTGAGGTTCTAAAAACAAGGATTATGCAATAAAGTGAAGAAGAAAATATAATTTCTAGAGAAATGGGGCACAAAATGCAAAAACAAATTCCACCATTGTGAAGTCAACAAAAAAATAGGTAGGGTAAAAAAATTTGAGCTCAATTGGATGTTAGATGACAAAAGTATGGCCTCCCAAATTGGAGTAGCAAAAAGCAAAATTTGAACCATGAAGGCAAGCCAATTTTCGCCCATGTGTTGATGTTAGCACTGTGTAGAGGGTGGTGTGGCTCACTTAAGTAGTGGTGAATGTGTATCTATAGGATGATACGTTGCACTAACAGGTGGTAATGTCCATGGTGGAGTCTAAATTAGTGTACGATTGCATCCAAGTATGTCCCACGTGGCACTTGACCAAGGGTGCAATGACATGGTGGAGAGATCTTCGTCTTGTGTGGTAGTCCAATCACTAAAATGCTTGATCAAGGGAGCATGTAGTCAAAAGCATATGCATTAATGGTGGCATGTACTTTAATGACCATAGGCTACTCAATCCTTGATGTTGTTGACCTCGGGTTTCTAATAAACAAGTCACTAGGGCAATAAATTTGGAACACGGATGGATGATGGCATAAATGTTATGTAATTATGGCATTGACTTGTGACCATATGGTCATTGATTAATTCCAAAGTGTAACATACCATCTCATATTACTTGGTTTTACTCACAAAATTTACTAAGAAAGTAAATGAACATGTTAAACATGAATGATTTTTTTTAACATTTGCATATTCTCAAGAAATAATGCATATCTTTTCTAAATATTTTCAACCTTGAAATTACAATATATTCAAATATAAAATCATAGTGAAAAACATTTCACTTTACATTTACAAACAATCTGCACTTGGCAAAAAGAATAGTTTTACATAAGTTTGACAATCATAAGTCATAACATGAAGTACACTACATCTGGAATCTTGGTATCTGTCACACAAGTCTCGGTGAGTCTTTTGCTACAGAGGGAGAGCATCATCTGAGTGCTTTACCTCGAACCACATATCGACGGTCTCCTACACACCTTCCTCCTGGAAGTGGCCCTACCCTTCATGAACAGTATAGACATAAAGAACCAACAGGTTGTCATCTTAGTTCTAGTGTTGTCCTACGTAACTCAATCGACCATACAACTCTAGACAATCTTCTAGCTAAGTATGATCATTCTGACAGGTTACACAATCTAGACATGGTGAATCTACTAATTCATGCAGAAACAAATGTATCACTTTGGCCAAATTTTCTATATAAATAGATGTTTGTAATAAACATAGTCGTATGTTCACACACATCTAACTTGACTTGGAAACTACCTCATCCTATAGTTTGACTTGCTTGACTAGTAACTCTAGACATAATTTGTCTTGACTGAACTCAAATCTTAGTCAATCTGACTTAGAATTAATCCTTAATCTAAGATTAATACAATATAAGAGTTTAGGTGACTTAACCTTTCAAAGAGTCCCTCGTTGTATACTTGCAAATACTAGGGTCTATGACTTCCTGTCATTCTACTCGATGACTCAAAGAATTAAGCACTCTTGTGTTTTATAACAAGTTTCGACTCTATTGAAAATCATTTAACTTATCAAAGTGCTACTTAGACTCTTTTCTAATTTATATTGTCTCGATCTTTGTTTTCTCAACCATTCACTATCGACCATACATATACAACCAATGTCATAATCGGCTTGAGTTTTAAGTTTTCTAAACCCTTCTGGTTTGATTCTAGGGTTTAAATTCTCTATCCCAAACCCATTGGTATAACAAATTCTCTTATTTTTACCAAAAGTAAAAGTTTATAATAATATAACATAGAAACAAAAACCTCTAGTCTTCTCTTGTCTACTTGGGCATTGTTTGAATTCACATTTCTCGTAACATGTAAAAACATAGCACATGAGGTATACCTTCTTCATATAAAATACTATCATTTTCATAACTAATCTCTTGACTAATTCAATCTTTCAACCTAGATAAGTTTGAGTCTACAATAATAATATTATCGACCTCTTGGTCTTCTCAAGTCTACCAACTCTCTAAAAAGGATAGATTTTGAACTCACATAAAATATACTTCAATTATCATGATAATACTTATCATTGTTGTATAATTATCATGTGATAATATATCACTTTCCTTGGGTGTTTCTATTGTTATTTATATCATTTCTATATATTCTACAATATGTGTATATCTAACACAAAATTGTTGGATCGTAAACAATATAAAACTTTACAATTTTACTCCTCATAGCTCCTAGGTTTAAATCAAAGTTTGAGTAAGATTTGGTCTCTGTAATTACACATAACTTTATCTAGTTATGCACTAAGACCTTAATAGGATAAGTCTACAATACTTTGAGTTCAAAAGTGAGAACAAATCTTTCTATGCATGTATATGCTAGTTTTCTACTCATTTTTTTTATGTTTGATAGCTAAGGGAAGACTAAGTTTATTCAAGTGCATACATAGAATGTAATACCTTTCTATAGACTTGGAATCCTATGAATCAATAGAGTTATTCGAATCCACATACCATAGTTTGGTGTCTTAAAATATGACTAAGTTAACAACATAATAACTCTTATGAGTTCACTAATACAATACAATGGCTGGAAATGTTATCTTCTATAACATCTTAGTACAATAAACTAAAACATTCTATGGCTTCCCTTTTGTGGTTTAAATTATTATTCAAAGACATTATACTATAATACATTATGACTCAATGGTAATTGTTGGCAAGAGAAATAGGGCCGATATAGTCCGAAGATCTGTACCCCAATACTTCTTGAGTAGTATATTTATACCCCAGAGGACATAGTAATAGAACTAAGCACATGTGGCAGGAATCAATAAAGCATACATGACATACAATACAATATTAACAAAAGAAAATACTCATTCATCCATAGCACACATATTCCCTTATAACTCCTTTCATATATCTCTTGTTATAACAAATACAAAAGGGCAGGTCTAGTCTCTGCTCCGGTACCAGTTCATATTATCTTATCATATATTACATTCTCCTATTACATATGGTATATATACACATGTTTTTTTAAAGTGACATAACCCTTACTAGCACCTCATGTCTCCTCCCGATACTGTGGTCCTCTACCGGTACTCTCTGATATGCTATGTTCCTTCCCTTGACCTACCAACATCATCCCCCTTTTAAAATCATGTATTGTCCTTAAGAAATGTGGCTCAATTCAGAAGTATATTATGATATTCTATCTTGAGTCTAGCGAATGTGGTGGCCCAATGTGTCTGTGCCTGGAGGCGTGTGCCTATTTGGGCTTGGATTTGTGCTAATGCGAGCTCTGCCTCCCAAAGAGTAGTGGGGATGGTGATGTTGTTTATTGTCTACTTTTCTTGTTTCAAAATTAGCCGGAGGAACCTCAATTCATTGTCTACTACCTCCCTTAGCTGTTGTACTTGCTATTTGACTAGCTCTCTCTAAGTGTGGAGTTGTTGTAGATGGATGTGGAGGTGTTTGATGTTGTCCCTTGTTGCTCCGGTCGGGTCTTGTAGAGGGTCATAGCTTATTTGTGTTATTTGATCCTCTATTTGTGTGATATGGTTCCAGAGGTTTTTTGTTGTATTAGGCCACTGTAAGCAAAAATGGTTGATTGTTATGGAAACCTTGATGTTATGTTTCATTTGTTTGATTTTAAGCTCCAAATGGGTTTGTGTGGTAGCACATTTCTTAATGAACTATTGATTATTTTGTTTTATCACTTTATCTTGGGCCTCTTTCCTTATTTTATCTTTTTGGGACATGATGTCCATTTACAAACCAGTCAGTGTCAATTGTTGTAGTTGCTATGGTAGAGGGAGGGACTAGTACTTGGAAAAATAACGAATCACCTTCTAGAGCATCTCAACAGCCTCATGCAGTTGTTCTATTTGTTGTACATGTTCTCAAAGGTGCTCTTCTCTAGTGGTAGTGTGAAATATGTCCCCTAATTGTAGCTTCTGGATGGGTGACATGTCAGACAAATTCACCTGGGAGTCCACCAATGGGACTTGGATTAATTTGGGGAATGGTGCCCATTGAATTTGTTGTTGTTGAGCCAAAAAAAATGAATGGTTGAGATAGTATCTAAGAGGGTGGATACTTCTTGTGAGTCATCCTTCTTCCCTTTTGTATCCTCTCTGGAGCCCCTTGTATTTTCCTCTAATTTTTTCATTTGCTCTTTTCTGGGTTCTGGGAGGTTTGTATTATCCAGATTGGACCTTGTTTCTTGCTCTGGACCTTTAGTCATCTCCTCATATAGCTTCTGGTTAGTCTCTTCAGTCTCCTTCCAGAGAGCTTCTTTGTCCCTCAGATCATCCATCATCAGTCTATCTACTCAATGTTTAGTTTGGAGCTCTTGTGCATGTGCTTGCGCTAGGGCTTGTTTCTGCTCCTCTATGATGTTGGAGCTTAAGATCGATATGGCTTGCTCCTTTATTTCTTCATCCTGGGCCAAGGCTTTAGCTCTTTTTGCCCTTATTGTTGTTGCAATTTCCTCTGAAAACTCTTTCATTGCTTCTTCTAAGCCTTTATTTAGATAGTTTACATACTGGGCCAAGCTCTGAATTATTCTATCTTTATTTCCCTAATCATAATCCTTATATAGTTGTAAGATTTGTGGTAGCATCCCATGGTGAGAAATTGCGTTGAATGTTTTGAGCACATCTATTGGATCGCTTGAGGGTACTGGAGATTGTTGTTCTGGGATTTTCTCCTGCGAGCCTTCCTTTTGCTACTCTAGTTTGAGTAGAGGGGTGCCCGGGGTCTTCTGCGTTTGTTTCTTTTTATGGGGGGTTGTTTTACCTCCTCTCCTTCTGAGATCTCTTAATCGATCTCTACTTCCACTATCTCCCCTTTTGGCCATTGTGCCTTCTATTTTTTCCTTGGTTGTCAGGCTCTTTTTGGGGCTTGTGGTGGTTTCCCCGATTGAGAGACTGCAGGTGCTGATGTCGCAGGTCCTTCTGATGTTCCTGCTACAGCAGACTGTGACCTCGTAGTCCTTGTGCCGGAAGGCTCATAGTGTGCTAGAGTGGTCATTTTTTATTTTGTTCCCTCTTTTGGTTTGGCCCCTTTCTTCTGGGCTTTATTTTTCTTCTTCTCCATATCCTCCTGAATCTCTTGTTCCATTTTCCAGTCCATTACCTCCTAGTAGGTTCCAAACCTTTATGTTTTTGGGTCCTTAGGATTCTGGAGTAAAGTTGTCATGTATGCATCTATTTCTTGAGCAGTGACTTCATATGGTAGTGTCAGAACCAATACCGTACGGGTTTCAACCGCCCCCATATATGTGAAGTCTTTGTCTACTAGGAATGTGATGGTGTTTTCATATTTATGTGCTCATAGGTAGGGGACCCTATCCCTTGCTTGCATTTGTTCTTGGAAGGCTTTGAAAAACCCCAGTATGTTGCTTGTCAAGCATTGAAATTTTCATACTGTCGAGTGTGATATTTGATTTGAGTTGTTATATTCTGGTGGATGTGCCAGACTTTACCCTTGAAGTTAGGTAGTTCATTCAAGAAATAAAACATTAAGCAAATGAGTAGTTTTGATCTTGTGTAGGTTCTCCAATAGTTGCTCCTGCATCACCTCACACAGATCGAAGTCTTTGCCCTCAACCACCATCTGGTATGCTCTGTGGATGGCGGTGGTAGTTGCAAAGTCTTCCCGGGTGGCGTAGTAGATTTTGCATGCTATGCCCATTGCGCCATACCGGACTCCAGGGTTGGTAATTGTTTTGAGGCTCAAGCTCTGACCATCAAACGTAGCCCCAATCAATTTCTCCACTTCGCTATTTTTGATGATCGTTTTGGCCAGAATCCCTCCTACCATTCTCAACCCGGTGATGGCATGGATGGCTTTCTCTATGATTCTATATGGCTTGTCTAGGTACATAAAATCATCGTGTACCCAACTTAGGATGATTCACACCCACTCTTCTTTGTTGCAAAAGTCTAGGTAATCCTTCCATACATCCAGACTTTTCTGGCCAATCTCTATGTACTCTAGCTTATAAGTTTTGTCATCATTCTCTAGTAATTGGTGGTAGACATCTTCTAATTTGGTGTGATTTATTTCTGCAATTGGCTCGTGGATGTATTTCCTGACGCCTCCAGGTAAACCACATTGTGTGGTACTGATGAGAATGCCCCCTCTTTGTCGATGATCATTGCTTTGAACGGAAGCCTTTTGAATGCTGGTCTGGGTTTCTTCGAGATGTGGATGACTATGGGAGCGACCATTTTAGTGCAGGGAGGATGCTACAGAGGGCTCTATGCTGAAGGAGTTTTCACTTAACTGGTGGATACTTAGTAGTTTGCAATTGCTTTTTTGTGAGTAATGGGGTGGGGGCTTTAGGTTTTTATAGAATTTTAGGTAGTGGGTTGTGAGCTATAGCACCTTAGGGTGGTAGCTGGGTATTTAATGTTGTGTCTAGTTCGTGGGGTTTTCGAGCCATTGGAGTGATTTGATGGTGGCGTGTGTGTTTTGATATTTTTATTTAACTATGGTACATTATTTATATTGTGGTTTTTAGTATGTTTATTCTGGTGGCAAATAGTAGTGTTTCAAGCATACCCCATTGACATGTCCAGCTACAAGTGTGTTATCCAGTTGTCAGAGTTTGACTACTCCAGATTCGCTAATGTGTTGAATGTAATAGGGTCCTAGCCATCAAACCTTTAACTTCCCCTATTTCTTAAATTTGTTGTCATATAGTAGTACTAAGTCCCCTGTTTTGAATCTTTTCAAGCACGGGTTTTGGTCATGCCATGCCTTTTGCCTTTATCGTTCTAATTGTTGGTTATATCTAGCAATCTATCAAGATTCCTCTAGTTTTTTCTAATTCTTCCACTATTGCCTTTAAGGATTCATCTTCTTCCAACCGTAAGGTCAAGGTTGTGCATACGTTGGGGATTATTAAATTCATGGGTACCATTGCATCCAAACCATACACCAATTGAAATGGTGTGAACTTGTTAGCTCTCTTGTAGGAGGTTCGGTATGCCCAAAGTACTACCAGTATCTTAATGTCCCAATCTGTCCAATTGCCATCGCACATTTTTGTTAGTGCTTTCCTAATTATTTTGTTTAAGGCTTCGCTGGCCCCATTTGCTTCCAGATGATATGGAGAGATTTTTTATGTGTTATCATAAAATTCTACAATAATTCCTTTATCATTTTATTTATGAAGTGCTTGCCTTGGTCACTGACTATGCTTAATGGGCATCTGTATCTTGTATTGATGATTTCATATAAGAACTTGGCGGGAGTTCTTATGGTAGTCTCTGGTCGGTTCCGCTTCTGCCCACTTGGTTAGATACTCTATGCCAGTGATAATGAATCGAGCTCTTGAGTGTTTTTATGAAGGGTCGATAGGCCCAATGAAAGCTATCGCCCATTTCTTGAAATGATTTTGAGCTAGTACCGGTCTTAGGGACATCTCATCCCAGTTGGTGGGTTTTCCTACTCTCTGACAGATATCATGTCTTTTTTGTGTAACTTTTTTAGCATCTTTATATAGTGTTGGCCACCATAGGCCTACTAGTTTTATCTTTCTTGCAGTAGATTCTTCAGAGTTATGTCCTCCGACAATCCTGTTATGTGCTTCCTACATAATGGATTTTTTTTCATGGTTATAGACTACTCTTTGTAAGATGTCGTCATTCCCTCTATGGTGTAGTTCCCCTTATATTAATGTATATGGTGTTGCTCTTCATGCTAGTGACTGTTTATCTTGTGGGGTTAGGTCTTTTGGGAATTCTTCATTTGATAATTGAATTGCAATATCCTCTATTTCTTGCAGTACTGTTGTAATCCAGAATGTAATGCCCCGTAACCCACAAACATGAATACTCACATAAAACCCCCAATTTTTTCTCTCTCTCTCTTGGAAGAGGTGATAAGTAACAATATTGAGGAAAACTAGTTCACACAATTTACCTTCACTAGATTTTCATGTTCATCTTATCTACTAAGTGCATAAGACTTTGCCAATACTTAGCTATAAGGAAATTATTAGACAAACCCTTTATATAAGTTGCTAGAAGTCAATGCCTTCTGAGATTCCAAATAAATTTAATAATATGATAAAGGAACTTACAATACACTTGAAGTTTTTTTTTGACAAAATTCAAGACTAACACTTGCACCCATAGAATGTTCAAGGAATATGTCAATAGGAATGACCAATGGTTTAGAAAGTTTCCTAGCAAAAATTTTCATTACAGCATGAGACAATTTTGAGCACTATATATATATATATATATATATATATATATATATATATATATATATATATATATATATATATATATATACAACTCTAACTATGCGTCTTTCTTGAATGGAGGAATAGTTCTCATATCTCAGGGAAAAACTAGCTCTCTCTCTCTCTCTTTTAATTTATTCTAACACTAGTTTTATAATCAACACGACATAGAGTATAAGGTCATTCCGAGACTAATTGTGTAAAAATGCATTTCATTAATAAAGAAGGTAATAAGCCTATATATATACACAACTCTAACTATGTGTCTTTCTTGAATGGAGAAATAGTTCTCATATCTCAGGGAAAAACTATCTCTCTCTTTCTCTTAATTTATTCTAACAATAGTTTTATAATCAACACAACAACATAGAGTATAAGGTCATTCCGAGACTAATTGTGTAAAAATGCATTTCATTAATAAAGAAGGTAATAAGCCTAACCTTCGACTAGTTCTTAGGAAGGAAGAGAATTTAAACTTGATTGAGGACTTAATATCATTTTAACAAGGCCGAAAGGCAATGACCTTGTCATAGAAGAAGTAAATATTTTATTTACAAGGAAAATTAATATCATGAAAAAATAAAAACAATTACCACTGAAGACATTTAGATTTCTTTACAAATTAAATATATCAGATAGATGATCTTTCACCAAATAACAAATACATATATGCACTAAAGAAGGAAGATAGATAAAGAACTCTAAGGGAAAACTAATTTACTTGTCTAGTAATATAAGCCCATGCATAAATGTTTAATCACTAGGATTTAGTCACACATCCAAACAGAAAACTTAAATGCACAAGATTTAGAAAAAGAGCGCTCATTAGGGAGCCATGATTTAAACTTGGTAGATATAGAGGAAAGTGTCCCTAAAGTTTGATAAGGGAGTTAAAACCAAAACCCTAAAAGGGTGTTTAACCTAAAATCTGCCCTAACATGTTTTCATTTTGCTCCTCCTCTCTTAGCCGACCAGAGAAAGCATGACAACACCGTCTAGGGTAGAAGAGGTAACATCAAAGTTCCTATGTCTGATTCATTTCTATTTCCTCTTAGTTATTTTTGTTAGGTCTTGTTCTTAGGTTTGGTGCCTAACATATTATTTTGCCTGGTGATAGCCGAATAATTGTTTGGAAGCCAGGAGAGGAGGTGGCCTATATAGGCATTCCCAACTACCTAGCGCCTTAAATGGTTTGCAAACTTTATTTATTTATTATTCTAAAACATGTGCTGTTAGAGTTTTCATAGGCTATTAGAAAAGGAAGGAGATGCCCTTGAAGAAGGGTTTGCTTACACAGAGGGGTCACACCATCTTTGGTGCTCAAGTCTAACCAAAGGGTTGATAATCATTATGGGGGGACATACAATGTTTAAAGTTTGATATTAGCCGTTTAAAACATTTACGCCCTGACATAACCTTCAAACTTCTCATTTTGCATGTAGGTAGGTTGGGGGTGACGACAGAGAAAAACTATGAAAAATAACTTGAAGGGAAGCTCTCGGTCTCACAATGGTAGAGAGGTGGCAATGTGCTGAGTCCCCTCACCATGAAATACCGAGACCTTCTAGATATGAATGTCCACATGTTATGCCCTCTCTCTCACTACATAGAAGATAGTATCACCAGAAGAATTATATAAAATTAAAAAAAAAAGGTAAAGATGTTGCACTTGCAATGGAGGTAGGGCTTAGGGTTTGATCTGATGCACCAACCTATCAAGTATTTGTTATTATTGGGAATTTTTGCTAACAAAAGAGTGCATATTCTCATATATAGTTTGGCTCAATAGACATGGGAAATTAGGATTAACAAAAAGGGTATTTTATTTGCAACAGAAATCAGAATTAATACAACCATTCTTTTTATATTTCATAGAAGTTTTTGTCATGTTTCACACATCTTGTATAAACAGGTTAGAGAGACAGGATGCACAAGATTCAATAACTCTTTTCTCTTTCTTAAATGCAGGTCTGTTCCACAAGAATATTGCATATCTATATTAATCACTTTAAAATCAATTCAACTCAAATGAAAAAGAGGAATAGAGAAATAAATTTATTTACATAATCACCTAGGTTATGTATCAAAAGAACTTCATACTGAATGTAATTCTTTCTTAGATAGTGCACTCATTAACTACACATGTGTCCTGACCCCTTTTTTTGTGTTTACATAGGTTCCAATACTTCATTAAAACTAGAAATGCATCACACCATCATAATAACAATCTTCTCTCAGTAATCCCCTTTCAGCAACACTTCCCTCAACTCTCCTATTAGTACTATGAAGTCCAAAATCTGCAAGAGGAAGGAAATAATTTCTCTAGCCAGTGATGCTCACCCCCAAGCTAGGGGAAACACAGGGAGATCGGGTAGAGTAGGTATACCAAGAGCACAACACGATTTCACATAACATTCATACCCAACATCTTCACACAAAGTTGCCCAACACAAGCACCTCAAGCCACAAGACTGCACATGAGAAATTAACCAGTGAACTCTCTTTATTATTATTATTTTTTACAGAGGGAAAAAGAAGCCACAACTTGTAGGGAGAAAGAACACACTTTAGGGTACTTTTACCCAAATTGCTCCTCTCAAGGAGGTCAAAGGGACACAAAAACACCATGCAATAAACTCACATAGTAGTGCCCAAAAATCAATGCAACAAAACTCAGTACAATAGGGCTTTCAAGACCATGCAACAATCACCACACAAAAGTGCCCAAAAGACATATCCAACAGAAAAAGGGAGTTATTTGCACAACATTTAACAATCCCAACTAAATTGTTTACCAATGCAATAGTCAACATCATGTATTCTATTTCTCTATTTCTTATATATATATATATATATATATATATATATATATATATATATATATATATATATATATATATATATATATATATTGATTTCCTGTATAAATGTGACTTGGTAAGTAACATAGATTTGAGCCTACCTAATTTTTACAACACCTGAAGAAGATGAAATCTAGATCCTCCCATATGCCTTCATCCTCCCCCTTTACTATTTACAACAGACCAAAAAAATAAAATTACAGTAAGTCCTACCAGAGAAATTTTTATTCTAGTCCTCAGTTAGAAGAAGAAACCAGTTACAACATCTAGTAGTCATATACAACCCCATTCTCCCCTTGACACCTGTCCTGTTGAGAGGAACACTTGTCCTCTAGACCAAGACACTTGTCACTTTTACCAACAGTTTCCATCTCTCTTTTCCCAACTCCTTACAACACACCACCCCAATTTGATGACTCATAAATCTCTTAATTTTCGTCACCCTTTTTGGGGTAAAAATAGGAATTCCCAAAAATCAAATTTTAATAGTTTTTCCCCTTCCAAAATGTGCCTAAACTATATTTTGAGATATTAAGAAATTATTATATGGCAAAAGTGTTTTTTTTTAATTATCTTGCACCCTTAATAAGAGGCTAAAAATGAAATAAATCAATTTAACTCACTCATCACACACAATACATGTTACAAGATAAAACACACATTCGACACAAGATAAAACACACATACGACACAAGATAAAGCACACATACGACATAAAACACATATTTGACAATACGTACTGTAGCACAAACACAACATATGGCAGCATGTAATTTAACACAAAGGACCCAAGACTTTCTAGGTAGACTCGGTTGGCTCCACTGGTTGTTCACAATAGGGTCTCCATGTATTTTTCCCCCATTTTCCACTAACTAGTGAGTACCTACACACTTGTTTCAAATGTCAGCTACTGCCACAATATCTTAGCCGAAGCAAACAATAGTCAACATTAATCAATTTATCCATAACAACTCCTTTACTAAGCATATCTTTAACAAATCTTTATTTCAAAATGTAAGATCACAATTTAATACAGAATCATAACATTTCCTCGTAAAGTAAATCCCTACTCAATATACCAAGATCAGGTAAGATTTGGCCATGACCTATTTCTTTATCAAAACAATGGTTAATCACACCACATGTGTGTCTAAGTAATTATTATGCATCCAAAAGAGTATATCAACACCCATAATCTAAACTAATGTTAGCACAGGAAGTACAACACCCTTTTGGATAATTAAAACATGATAAGGATAATGGTCTAGTAAGTCTTACGACCAAGAATGATGATCTCAAATCCATTTTAGATAACATAGGCATATAAAATAGTGTGCTTGATACACAATTCATCAAGGAGCTTGGAATATCACGAGAGAAGGCAACAACTATACCACCAATTCTTAAACTAGAAGGAATAGTATATGGATTAGAACGACTTATGATTAATTTTAAGCACCTTATAGAGAAGATTCCACAACCAAAATATAAATCTATATTCATAGATTGACTAACAATTATCTAGGGCTTCTACACAATATAGGTAACAAGGTCCTATCGTAATAATATCTTTAGGGGTGGTTCAAGTGGGCCTACATGAGTCCTTACACAAAACAAGTGTGTACCAGGTAATTCTTCTCCGTATACGTTCGGTTCTTCACCAGTTTCGAATGGTGACAGGTAATTCGGTCCTTGGTTGTTCTTCCCGGGTTTCACCGTTATTTTAAAATCAAACTCTTGGAATAAGAGCAACCATCTTGATATCTAGCCATGAGTTACTAGTTTGTTGAGTATGTATTTGAGGGGTTCATGATCTATGAAGAAGGTGAACATGGTGGATAGTAAGTAATGCTGGTACTTTTGTAGGGCATATACCATCGTTAATGCTTCTCTCTATGTGGTGGTATAATTCCTCTCTATTGTTGACAATTTCCTACTAGCAAAGGCTATAGGATAATCTTTGTTCCCTTTTGGTTGAGTGAGTACTTCTCCTATAGCTATTCTAGAAGCATCAACATGAACATGGAACATGTTGTTCCAATCCAGAAAGATGAGGATTGGTGCTTCTGTAATTTTATGTTTCAACGTATCAAAGGTGTTTTGGGCTTCCTCATTCCATTCAATACTTTGCCCTGTCTTCTTCTTCAGAAGATCTTCCAATGGGGTTGTGGTTTTGGCATACCCTTTGATGAATTTCATATGGTACTTGGTGTATCCCAAAAAAGTCTTTAACTTTCAGAGCATTCTTTGGTGGTGGCAGATTTTGGATCAGAGCTATTTTCATTGGGTCTACCATTGGTCCTTCCTTGCATATGATATGGCCTAGGAGTGTCCCATATGGTACCGCAAATGTGCATTTCTTTAGGTTCAGTGAAATTTGCATGCTTCTACACCAGTTTAGCATCATCCGTAGAACTTGAATATGGTTCTTCACTAGGCTATAGACCATCCAATCATCTAAGTAAACTTCAAGGAAATCATGAATAAAGTCTTTGAAGGTATTGATCATTATCTGGTTGAATACTACCAGGG
Source organism: Cunninghamia lanceolata (assembly GCA_027924645.1). Lineage (NCBI taxonomy): Eukaryota > Viridiplantae > Streptophyta > Pinopsida > Cupressales > Cupressaceae > Cunninghamia > Cunninghamia lanceolata. Next base: position 83,442 of record BSBN01001500.1, read on the forward strand.
CGTTCTTTAATCTAAATGGCATGATCATGCACATATATGATCCCCATTCCGTAGTAAAAGTTGTTTTGGGTTGATCCTCTTCCCTAATCTTTACTTGGTGGTATTCAGAGAACTCGTCAATGAATAAGTAAATCTCCCTTCCAGCTATTGATTCTAATATTTCCTCTATGAATTCTGTGGGAAATGGGTCGTGTATACATGCTTTGTTTAGTTCCTAGAAGTTGATGCACACCTTTATTTCTCCAATTTTCTTGTTTTATACTACCATTAGGCTTATCCATTATGCGTCTTCTATCGATTTGATTATTTTGACAGCCAACATCTTGTCTATTTCAGTTTTGACTTTCTTATTCTTGTTCAGATTTAGTCTATATGGTCTCTTCCAGATTGGTTTGGTGCCTTCTCTGAGTTGGATTTTCATCACTCCCACTTCTTCTTTGATTCCTTTCATTTTGGTAAAGTTCTGAGGGAATAGATCTTGGAAGTCGGTTAGTGTTTCAATCGTTTGTGCAACCACTTTTTCATCCCAATAGCCTCCTATGCGAGCTAGTTTAGGATACCTTTTGGTTGCAATGTTTGTTTCTGCTATTTTAATTGGTTCATTGTAGTATTTTTGCTTTGGAGTAGAATTTTCTTCTATTTTTCTTTCCCCCTGACTGATTTCTATATTTGGTATTTGCTCTTCCTCATCGTCCTGTATCATGCAACATAGTTTTTCTAATCTGGAGTCCTCCCATTCCATCCAATCTTTGTATTTATATATTTCTTCTTCCTCTGGTGGTGTGGAATGGGTTTGTGGTACCCATATTTCCTCCTCCTCTATTGGGCTAAAGATAATTGCCTTTATTCTCCCAAGTGCAGTTTGTATTTGGAAGTTTTTTCTGAAAAATGAAAAATTTCGGATGAAGTTTGTGGTCAATTCTATCCATGTTTTGGTCCCCGCTCTTCTCTCCTGATCAATGTACCAAGTTCCTACCATCGGGCACAAGGTCCAGTATAGCAATTGAATATATAGTTGATCATCATATTCATAGTTCCCTTCCCAGTGATACTTGCATATTTCTAGGTGTTTGTCTTGAAGGAATATCACCTTCATAGGGAGGAATGTCTTCATAGTCCCCTACCTACAGTAGAAATCTTGATTTTATTAGGGTCTTAAACGTGTCCCATTTCTTTATAGTTTGTTTGTCCATGTTATACCAACATGCTACAGTGCATGTAAGGGTATGTGGTAGTCTAGCCAGCCTGTCTACTTCATTGGGGATGGTTCTCTCAATTTGGTTTATATAGGGTAGTAGTTCACCTATCCCAAAGTATCTGTGTAGCTTAACCTGGGTGCTTTGAGAAATAATATAGATTATGTGAGAGTCCATTTTATTTTTTCTTTCTTCCTTTCTGGCGGTACCACACATGTGTTGCACTACACTTCTCTATACCGGTTGTGTTTTCCTTATCATGAATATTCTCCAGGAGCCAAAAAAGTGTCCGAGAATACACCTCTTGATTATCTTGTATCCATGCTTCTAACAATACTTTGCTATCAATACTACCTTCAGTGTCTTCTACTCCCAGTTCCCCTTTCGAATTAGGTCACTAGTAGAAAAACAGGAAAAAATGACTAAAAAAACTACCAAAAATTGGGCATGTGATCAGTAGTTTGGTCACATGAATATTGGTAGTTTATTACCGATCATTTATCTCATGACCAAATTTATGACCAAACAAATTTTAGTCATTAATTTAGTCACTTAATTTGGTAATATATTTAGTCATTAATTTGGTAGTATATTTAGTCATCAATTTGGTAGTATATTTGGTAATTTGGTAGTATATTTAGTCATTAATTTGGTAGTATATTTAGTCATCAATTTGGTAGTATATTTGATGGGGAGCCTCAGTTGGTAAGACTTACTCCCTCTTCACTCGGACTGACAATCAGTTTAACCGTTGCCAAACTCTCATCGCTGTGACCTTTACCATCGGCGAACACTTGCAACATGTTGCCGATACGTCGATACCCTAACTTAGCATATGCTTGGAGTGACTTGCTATTACCGATGGACTAAAGTTTCTATACCTTGATTCACCGTTATGACCGGTCACCATTTGTATCCGACGAAAGATACATTCGCAATATACATTCCCCACATGCTTTCTCAACATACGTTCTCAATATACCTTCGAACCACACTCATCAGCAAGACCTAGATCATCGACAAACTCCTTGTTTGTTCTCCCAATATGCCGATATGTGTTATCTTCGGTGAGACCCTACGCGTCGACAAGCACCCACAACTTCTGGCCAATGTGCTTTGTCACCTCGATCTGAATCTTAGGATGTGACTTCTGTTCAACGGCTCGAACCTCCCTTCGGCCAGACTACCCTTATCGCCTTGAGTGAGAAACAGTTTATCGATGGCCTCTATCTCACCAACAACAACTCCAACTCCTCCAATCAAACCCTAGCACATGGAGATGCTAGGTCGACTATTGTGCACAACCCTCGGTCTGGAACATCTGCACTACCGAACAATGAAACAAAACAGGAAGCAAACGAATATTGTACAGCGAAGCCATTCCACTGATTTCGACAAAAATCTCACCAGCGGAATGCTTCACATCGACATTTTGCAACAACGAAAAAAACACAAAAAGGAAAAGAAATCTATAGCTATGCAAGTTGTAATTCAAAGAATGGAAAATAAATTGACAACACATAATAGTTCAATTTCTCCTTAACAAAATGCACAATTACATTTAACTCTTCCTCACTTTGATATGATTACAATATCTAATCTATATGCATTAGATTCATTTCTCTGGGGTTTATAAGCTTGCCTTGAGGAACACCAACCCTATTCCAAGCGGCTGGGAGAAAACTAACTAATTCCAATCATCTAAAACTAACAACTTGACAAAAGTGACCTAAGTCACTAGGGACTTACAAATAGAAAGGAAAAATGCATTGGTCGTATAGACCTTATTACAACACAAAACCTGTTTTAAAACAGAACATGAACTTAAATGCCTCACGAAGGCCACCTTGTGTTAGGTGCTCCTACACCAGTATTTGGTAATTTGGTAGTACATTTAGTCATTTATTTAATCCTCACAAATTTATGCCTTTAAACTTCAAGTATCATAGATATTCAAATGTTGAGAGAAGTACCATGAAATGAAGACTAAAATGCTTGAACAAATATTCTAAAAATTTATTTCATTAAGTCTCACTGGTTACATTTAATGTCTCGCTGGCAAAGCAAAACCTCATTGGTTATAGGCTCACTGGCTAAACAAAAATCTCATTGATTTCAGCCTCACTGGCATCACTAGCAACTTGTCTCACTAACTGTCTTATATCATTTATTGAACATTCATCTCAGCTCATTTACATCATTTATTAAACATTTATAAAATGTGTTTCTCCTTATTCAAAAAAACATTATCTCAGCTCATGCACTATTAAACAATGAATTTGTATCAGAGCATTTCACATTCAAACTCTTCCTTGCTGGTATTCACCTTTCACCTTCCAAGCTTCATCCTTTTGTGAATTTGATACATTCTATGTACCATCAAAAGCCTGCAAATCAAAAAAAGGTGAAAAAACAATAACACCATTAGGTATTTTAATTTCATTAAACATGCACAAAAGTTTCAAAACTTCAAATAAATTCAATTCTATGGACCAGTGTTTTGAAAATTCTTGACACGGTTTCAAAATAATTATTCACACAAGCATCGTGATTGATAGGCAACTATCCATACCTTGACATTGCCCTCCAGACAAACTCTATTGTAAATTTAGCCATAACTAGTTTCATGAATGCACACACACAGTGAGGAGATACCAGTTATATAATTCCCATTCGTTCCCAACAAATTGTAGTTTAGATTACTTTGCAATTAGAATCTAGATTTTCTAGAGAAACCAACAAACCAAACTCCTGAGTCCTCATAGACCTACAACAATTCCTTAATAAAATAGTCATGAACTAACATGTTTTCCACATTTTTGCACTCTTTTATTGCATAATCACCAATTACAGCCTAAATACACAGTGATGAAAACTAGTGGAAATACAATAACCGGTTAGACAATATTGTAAATTCGCTACACATATGTCAATAGTCCTCTCCACATTAGAGTTTCAAATTTTTGATACATTTGCAAAAAATAAATATAAATATAAACAAAAAAAATCTAGGTTCTAGCAGCAAACTAGAATTGCATACCATTGAATAACTTTCAGCATCTAATCCAATTTTGCATGCACGAGAAAAAATGGGAATAGAATATTCCATCACTTAATGGGCTATTTCATCAGCCCCAATTGTTATTGCTAGCAATCCTGCAAAGATTTAGAAAATCCTTCTATCAGTCTTCTGAATTAGAAAATCTCGTTACATAGCAATAGACTTAACATGTAAAACTATTTTTTTACAATAGAAATATGTAGAAAGTATCTACCATTTTCAATACCCTTTTTACTCTAGTTGGAAATAAATAATCAACCATAAATATTTGGGACAGCCTTACCAAGATGAAAATCAAACATGTTATTCATAATCCTAATAAAACATAGTTGGAACGTATGCTCACCTCCTCATCATCACTATAAAATAAAGCTCATCAAAACCATCACAAGTTATACAAGATATAAATATCTAATGACCACAAACTATCAAATTAGATCTATTTCCAAGAAGTCATGGCACCATTCATAATATACAAAAGGCCATCAATCCAAGGAATAGGTTTGTTCTACTTAATGATTACCTAATCAAGTGTTTCATTGTTGAAGCATTCTTAGGGACTTTGTCTTGCTACTAGAAAAGTTAAAGATCTAATAGGAAATTTAAAAGATTGAACAAGGGCATGCTTCAAAATTTCCAATATCTACTTTCCTACTTTATCCATTTCTTTTTACTCAATTTGGTATGGTAGTTGAAATAAGTACAGAGTACATTCTACAAATTACAACAAAACAGTCTATTTCATTTTGGACGGGTATCCTACTTGGTATTTCATCAAACAAATATATTAAATGTGTGCTTACTACCATCTTCACCTGAATATCTAACTTTCTGTCTAATGAGGTTATAGCAGCAACACTTTATCATTTTCTAGAGAAGCTCAATACATTTAAGTATAAGAGATTCAAGTACGAAAAATGTTGCATCCGTAAAAAAAAAATTCTGCTTTCCTATATAAATATCCAAGAATGTGATCCAAGAAGGAATAAAATCATTAAAATGAATAAAAACCATAAACAATATTTTTTCAAATAGTGCCTATCCTTTACATCTTCATCATGTCAAACATGAGAGCAAGCTAACATTGAACAAGGATGTAACATCTTTATCCCATACTACTCCAACATTGATGTTTCATTTCATTGTTAAAAATTAAATTAGGGTTTGCCCAAGCATTCAACATAAACTGACAAGCAAAAGCCTTTAAGTTCTAGGCTACAATTTTTTTCTATTATGGAGTAGTATATTGCCATCCACCTCATTAATTATAGCTTTAATCATTAAAAAATTATATCATAATTTTTTTATAAAAATCTCTACCACTGATGAAAGATCTTATTATAGATTTGTCACACAAGTTATTGACATACCTATTTGATCTTACTTCGCATTGTTGTTTTGCATTGTTAAATAGCAATTTTTCTTGCATGATATTCAGCATTCTAATGCCCAGATTTCACAATGGCATCAATTATTATGTCTCTATCCTAAATTATGTAATGACATCATAAAGTTATATGGCAAAGGTGGTGGAATGTGGATTTACACCAGCCAATTGCATTTGCTTTAAAATTTCTAAAGCCTTTTCAACAAATCCATTTTGTGCATATCTTGCAATCATTGCAGTCCATGAGACCACATTTCTTTGAGGCATTCTATCAAACAGATTACGTGCCTTGTCTATGCTTCCACATTTTGCATACATGTCTAACAGGGCAGTTGCAACTACAACATCTGACAAAATTCCTCTATCCTTTATGTCTTGATGGATGTCCATACCCTACAATGAAAAACATTCATGTCCCAAACTGGATAGGTCAAATGTTGGACATTTGTCTTCTCAATAAGAATCCATTATCTGATCGGGAGCACAAGTCACATTTACTGAATCCTGAAATAGGAGAAACACAGATCCAAAAATGTACCTAAATTATGTAATGACATTTGAATATGTAGGTCACGGTCTAGATTGGGAAAAACTTTTACAATAAAGTACAATACGACACACAATATAACCATGGTCAAAAAAATAGGAGCATTTTTACAGAAGAATCTTCAAATTTAAAGCCAATTCTAAACATTCAAAACTGGGCAGGCTCTTCCCGCACTCAAACTAGTTGAAGCCATTTGTAAGGAACCCAAACTGGTTGATTAACATTCCTCTTAGGGTTCTAAAACTATATAAACCTGGCACCAAATATACCCTTGTGTACAGTCATTACATTTCAAGAAAAGCCATCTTCGTGAGACATTCTATCAGACAATTTGCATATAATTAGTTATGTTCATAGAATTTAGCTTATTGCTTATAACTTTCTTAAGCCAATCATCGTAGGTTTTGATAGCAAGATAAGATAAAGTTTAGGATGATCTCAAGATAGCATCGCAGTCGAGAAGAATGACCATACTTTTAGCTGTAGCTGTATTGCACTAAGGGTTTTTCTAGTGATTGAAGCTTGAACTCTCAACGTAGAGAGCTTCCCTGCAAACTTCATTGCGTAGCCCTATCAATCAAAAATTTTATTGAAGGCCTTTAATACCTGAAAACTTAAGTTTTACACTTGCGCGAGGAGCACCCTTACAGAGTTTGAATGTTTATGGATAGGCTCTTCCCGCATCACCGCGGGAGCTATCCAGAGTCAGTGCGGGAGTATGGGAAGCTTCTCGCACTCCCACACTAACTCTGGATAGCTCCTGCGATGATGCGGGAAGAGCCTGGACTGCATCTCTAGGAATGATGGAATTTTGTCATTTGTTGTAGTGGCAACTTCCCTGGTAGACATGTATGCAAAACGTGGAAGCATTGACAAGGCATGTGAACTGTTTAGCAGAATGCCTCAAAGAGATGTCATCTCATGGGATGCAATGATTATGGGATATGCACAAAATGGATTTTTTGAAAAGGCTTTAGAAACTTTCAAGTAAATGCAATTGGCATGTGTAAAGCCAAATTCCACAACCTTTGCCAGCATCCTCCCCGCCTATGCAAAAATGGGAGCTTTGGAACAGGGTATGGACATCCATCAAAGCATAAAGGATAAAGGAATTCTATCAGATATTGTAGTTGCAATTGCCCTAGTAGACATGTATGCAAAATGTGGAAGCATAGAGAAGACACGTGAACTGTTTGAAAAAATGCCTGAAAGAAATGTGGTCTCGTGGAATGCCATGATTGCAAGATATGGACAAAATGGTTTTTTTTTAAGGATTTAGAAACTTTCAAGCAAATGAAATTGGCAGGTCTAAAGACAAATTCCACAACCTTTGCCAGCATCCTCCCTACCTATGCCAAAATGGGAGCTTTGGAACAGGGTATGGACATCCATCAAAGCATAATGGAACGGGGATTTTTGTCAGAAATTATAGTTGGAAAAGCTCTGGTAGACATGTATGCAAAATGTGGAAGTATAGACAAGGCACGTGACCTGTTTGAAAAAATGCCTCAAAGAAATGTGGTCTCATGGAAGCCATGATTGCAGGATACACACAAAATGGATTTGTTGAAAAGGCCTTAGAAACTTTGTCAACAAATGCAATTGGCAGGTGTAAAGCCAAATTCCACAACCTTTGTCAGCATCCTCCCTATCTATGCCAAAATGGGAGCTTTGGAACGGGGTATGAAGATCCATCAAAGCATTAAGGATAGAGGACTTTTGTCAGATACTGTAGTTGCAACTACCTTGGTAGACATGCATGCAAAATGTGGAAGCGTAGATAAGGCATGCGAATTGTTTGACAGAATGCCTTAAAGAAATGTGTTCTCGTGGATTGCAATGATTGTTGGATATGCACAAAATGGATTTGTTGAAAAGGCTTTAGAAACTTTCAAGCAAATGAAATTGGCATGTGTAAAGCCAAATCCCACAACCTTTTCCAGCATCCTCCATGCCTGTGCAAAAATGGGAGCTTTGGAACAGGGTATGGACATCCATAAAAGCATAAAGGATAAAGTAATTTTGTCAGATGTTGTAGTTGTAACTGCCCTAGTAGACATGTATGCAAAATGTGCAAGCACAGAGAAGGCATGCGAACTATTTGAAAAAATGCCTGAAAGAAATGTGGTCTTGTGGAATGCCATGATTACAAGATATGGACAAAATGGATTTTTTGAAAAGGCTTTAGAAACTTTCAAGTAAATGCAATTGATAGGTCTAAAGCAAAATTCCACAACCTTTGCTAGCATCCTCCCTGCCTGTGCCAAAATGGGAGCTTTGGAATAGGGTATGGACATCCATCAAAGCATAATGGAAGGGGAATTTTTGTCAGAAATTATAGTTGGAAATGCTCTGGTAGACATGTATGCAAAATGTGGAAGTATAGACAAGGCAAACCTATTTGACAAAATGCCTCAGAGAAATGTGGTCTCATGGAATGCCATGATTGCAGGATATGCACAAAATGGATTTTGCAAGGATGCTCTCAAAATCTTTGAATTAATGAAGCACTCTAGAGCATTACCCTATTCTTGACTCTCAAATGCAAAGAAGAAAGGGAAGATTCAATAAATTGCATGAAAAGCAATTTAGAAGATATTTGTAAAAAGCAATTGAATCCCAGCATTACAAATCCTCATACAACATCATTTGGTATGTCTCAAGTGTTGCATTGTATTCAAATATTCATGGCATGTCTAGGGACTATTTTATTGTCATGTCCTTGCATCACCAATTTACACAAGTTGCCTTAGTAACCCCTCATTCCTTTACAAGGTTTAAGTACCCTTAATACACTACACATCAGATTTTAAATGTGATTTACGAAAGCTGATAGACTTTCAGATTAGACATGAAAATTTGTATTTATCTTAGATAGTCTATATGCATCATAACTCATATTTCATACTTAATATATAATTGCACATGCATATCTTTGAAATCATATATTCGCTCTCTCAAAAGAACCTAGAAATGCCAAACTTATATTATTTGAAAGATTCGCTTATGCTAGCTTGCACCATGCACAATGTGTACTATCTCTATATTGAGGAACACAAACCTGACAAAATGACCTCAACAATGAAGACAATGATGTTAGATTATTTTTGAAAACCATTCAAATGAAATCATGAGATATAATGCATAATGATTAGCATGCTTACTTTTTATGGGAATGCCAACATGTATTTTTCAGCAAATGGCATGGGGAAACTTTCTTCTGCTTTTACAATTTTTAGAGATTCCAATTTTTCTGTGCATTCAGGATCAAAATATTTGCTTACATTACCATCTTCTATATGTTCCTTAGCAGGCTTTCTACTGTTAAATGTATCCTCACTTAAATTCACTAGCACTTCTCCACATGTTCCTTCAACATGTTTGATATTCACTCCATCCCTAGAACCACATAGTGGAATCATTAGAATGTTTAGAATACAATATATAAGTTTCTGAATTACCACTAATGCATCAAAATTAAATATATTAAAGCTAACAAGGATAAGTTATCTTTCTTAAATTGTAGCATTCCATAGTCCACACTACTTTTGAACTTAAATCCTAATTCTAGATCTGGAATAAGATTTGCAATCAACTGCAAAATATCCAAGACTTGATTTTTTCTAAACATGCCATCCAAACAATAATTTTTTTCAATAAAATTACTTTCGCATTCAAAAAGAACAAGCACTTACTAAGAGATACAAGGCCAACTGTAGAAAATAGTTTTACTAACATGTACTTCAATGCAGTGATAATAAATATAGAACAAGTGTTCATAAAGCAATGAATATACAAATCTTTAATGTACTTGTGGATTGTGATCCTTAAGTTAAATTTTGGATTTATGATGGATTAGTAAGGTCGTGGAAATATGGATCATTGTGGTTAATCACACCTACCATCCCATTTCCTATATGTCCATGGTGGACTGATATATTTGGGGTTCTCCATTCACTAGTCTTGTATAATCTATGAACCAGTTCTAAACATACTGGAACCATGTATTACAGTCACGAATAATGAAGTTGTTACTATTCCTATTTTGTGGAATTCTTAGCTCTATACATGATAAATACACGTTGCTTGCGGATAGTACCTGTATACATCCAAGAATGTTTTGTTTCATTATCAAGTTCTTTGTTATAAGAATAACCAGTTTGTTAGAAACACAGTAATTGCAATGGCAGTAATAGGCAAAGATCTGCTTGAAGCATAGAAAGTACTTAATACCAAAAGTGGCTCCCACAAAGTTGTCTCTAATCAGCATGAAGGAGGGTCGATGAATAATTGCTCAAGTCAAGACATTTGTCCTACTCATGATCAGACCTGATGAAGAATAGAAGATCACGACAAATACATGTGCACACCTATATGCAATAAGTGATGAATGGACCATTCATGGTCATGAGAGATGGGTTCTTGTGAACTGCTACTCATGAAATATGGGTAGAAGAAAATTGACTCAAAACTAGTAGTTGAATCCCAATAAATAATCACACAATATCAACACATTATTATAAGTGGATTTGGGGTTTGTCACAAGCTATGAATAGTGAAAGTCAAGATTACACGTATTCTAACACAGACTTGATTACCTTCCACTATGATTTCATTTCCAAATAAAATATCAAAGGAACAATTACTCCTAAAAAATTAATTTTGAAATAATGGATCAAGGAAATCATATTAATGTGTTTCCCAAATTCTATTGATCATTCCTTGATACAAGTGTTCTAAATGGGGTAATTTTGCCATGTTTAAAAAAAACACTTGTATTAGCAACTAGGTAATCCAAGTAAATTAACCAAGTGTATAGATTTACCATATTATTGAATAAGTTTTGAGCCTATTTTTTACTATGTGCAGGTTACAATAATATGATGTTCAATCAAGAAGGTTGCCATGGACATGCTACATTGTAGATGGTAGCCAAGCCTTTTTTTATGAACCAGTTGTTACTAAGTCTCTCTCTCTCTCTAATATGCAACCCAATTCATCAATACAAAAAGTATGAGTGTCTACAAGATCAATGTCATGGATAAAAACATAAATCAAAGTAAAATAGCTTAACTACCAACAAACAAATAGTAGATTTTCCAAAATCAAGTGTGCCTTCCTAAGTATAACTATTTAAATCCTTGCAATTCACATTCGATATACTAAATGTCCGCATCAGAGCATATGAGAACATAAAAAATAAAAATAAAAGGAAATTCAGATTTCTAAGAAGCTTTTCAAAAAAAATTAAATTAATGTTGCATAGCAATATTCAAAATTGAAGTAGGTTTTCAATTAATTTCTCCATTAATAAAGGTGCTCATTGCAATGGGAGATGTTAAGCATTTTGTTTTGATATAATCCAATACCCATTTAACTTAATTCTGCCTAGTTGTCTATTACAAAAAGTTGCAACCATGCTATGGGACATTTTCAAAACTTAATGGGCATTTACATTGCTAATAAAACAGACTGTTTCATTCTAATTAAGTGGATGAATGATACTAACCTCATTAAACAAATCAGAATCATCCATAGCATGCAGATCCAAGAGCCCTGCTCCAAACTCTCCCCTTAACTCGGGTGTAAGGAAGCCATCCATTGCTGACAATCCCGCAGAATTTTGAGGCATAGGAGTGGCCGGGTCAGACCCTGGATCCCCACCTAAATTCATGTTTTTGAGCATCCTATAGAGTTTATGCTTCTCATCCATCATTTTCCCACATATCCCTGCTCAAATATTTAACAATCCTAGATTCTTCACAGCCTGAAGATGCATATCAATTCTTATGGAAACTTCCACACTTGAACAAATTTATCTTGTTATTTCACCAAAATCTACGAAGCACTTTGATATTTCGAGGAAAAATGGGCATTTGAAAAAACTTCATTTTATCTATTATCATTTTGGGATTAACTGCATGAGCTCTGGGCTTGGAGTATCCAACACTCAGGGCATTCCTTCAATAATCCATCTTTCATGAAAATAATAACACACACTAGCTCAGCGGTAACAAGCAACCTACCTGTGAGAAGAACCTAGGAAAGGCACTGTGATTACCAGTAGTGGATGCTGCGACCTTTACGATTTGCTCACCCACCTACTGCACTATGATGAACTGTGGTAGCAAGGGCCTCATCCACAACAAGAGTGAAACATCTTGATCGAACGACTGCAATTTCTCAATCTCGCAGTGTTGGCAAGGAAAATGGATAGGAAGCGGACCATCATGGATTAGTTGCAAACATAAAACAAAATAGGTTTTGAGCCTTTTCGAGTTAGGGTTAGATGAGCACCAAAATTTAAATTAAATTTTAACCATTTTACTTTTGGCGTCCATCATTAACATTTTGTAGGTTAGAAACGAAAAGCCTCCATATTATTAAATATATTATAATAGTATATTATTATATAATATAAATATTATAATATAATATTATATTATATTATTATATAATATAAATATTATGTAATATTATAATATAATATATATTATATAATCGTCCGATAAAGGGCTAGATCTTTAGGCATACATGAGAGGTCACATGGAGGGGGTAGAGGTAGCCCCTAGACATTTTATGTGGGCTGACTCTATTTTTTGACAGTTGGAAAGTGTGATTGAAGACCTCGATAGATGTTGGCAAGGTGGCAAGTAATGATGTTTTTGGCAGGTCGGGGCTGGACAGTCACTTCCCCAAGGCCTGCGGATCATTAACGGGTATGTTGTGCCGTGGCTAGTGCATTGAGATAGATTGAAGAGCCAAGATAATCTAGCTCCGCTCGTGGGAAACGTCCGAGCTTTCTCTTCCTTTATTCCTTTGCTCTAAGTGGACATTTATTGCCTTGCCTTATATTGTCTTTGAATTCATGGATTATGATCAAATTGGAAAGAAAAAAATAATAGAGGAGTAATAGTCATTTTTATTTGTCTTACCAATTATTTAGTTGTGTTTTTTGCATGATGACCAAATTAGTCATTTATTTGGTCATTTCAATCGATGACCAAATTAGTCATTTATAGTTGTGTTGCAAAAAAAATTAGTCACGTGAGTAAAATTTTGGTCAAGTCACGTGACTAAAATTTTGGTTAGGTCATGTGACTGAAAGTTTTAGTCACGTGACTAAAAGTTTTAGTCACGTGACTAAAAGTTTTAGTCACGTGACTAAAAGTTTTAGTCACCTGGTCATTTATTTGCCATATTTCTACTAGTGGGTTATTCTGGAGTTTCATTTGTCGATATGGTTATGGTGTTGATTGTCCAGTCATTATCTTTGGACTCTTCTACATTCACTTCTTCTGCATAGGGTCCTCCAAACTTCCTCCTTAGGGGTATGTGGACCACTCTCTTATCATCTACAAAGGATATTTCCTCTTTCTGGGCATCCATGATTCCTTTAGAATCTACAAACCACCTTAGCCCTAAGAATGCATCAAATGAGTTGAATGTCTCCTTCATAATGACCACCTCAAAGTCCACATATTGTTTCACTCCCTTTACATTCACTTCCACACTTTTCTAGGTACCCATTGTTTTCATTCCAGTACCGTCCACCAAGCTAATGTTGTAGGGAGTTGGTTCTAATGCTGGTCTGCCTAGATATTCCCATATTCTCTTGGGGATTAAGTTGACATCTAACCCCAGATTGACCATGACCTTGGGGATCTTCTTCTAGATAATATGGATTTTAATCATAATTGGTCTCAATTTCCAATGTTTTCCCATAGCTCTGACTTGGGGTATGGTTCTCTTGTTCCAGTATTTGTTAAGTTGTGTTAATTTGGTAAGTAGGTCCTATTGCCCTACTAGTTTTGTGAATTGTTTAAGGACTTTTACTTCTTGTTTTGTGAAATAGATGTTTTCCATTTATTCTTTATCTTGTTCTTACTCCAGAATTCTTTTAGTTTGTTTCACTATCTCATCATGTTCTCCCTTCATGGGATGGACCCCTTCTTCTCCGGAGCTATCTTTTTTCTTTTGAAGTCACTGAGCCCATTCTTCTGGTATCTGTGCCTCTCCTAGTTGCCACAGCAGCCTTGCCCTTTTTCTTGGGTCTAGCCTCTATGTAGTATTCTTCCCCAGTACTATCTTCTCCCATTATATATCCATCATCCTATCCCACCTTTCATCATTGTTTGATGCCTCCTTATGGGTCTTTGGGTGTTTTGTGGAGGAGTCTGGCCCCTCTTGCGGTGTTTAAGTCTTGTTGCTGGTCTTTTTGAGTTTGTACATTGCTGTAATGCTGGCACGCTTTCTCACATTTGAATGCATCGTGATCTTCTTAACCACAAAATCCACATTGTTTCCTCTTTTGCACCCAGCATTTTATAGCAAAGTGCCCTGGCTTATCACAATTGAAGCAAGTAGCATCTGCTCTTCTTCCTCTTCCTTGTCTGCGACCTCTTTCCCCCCAGTATGGGCTGTTGTTATTGTAAACTCCTGGTCCTTGGATGGCGTTAGCATCCCTTTGATTTTATCGTGGTGGGATCTTATATCCGTCCTTCAGTGCATATAACAGTCTTTCAGCCAGCCCTTTTACATATGCGATTTTCTGGTCATGGTCTAGTTCTTCTTTTATCCAGAACTTGTTGGATGGGCATTTTGTAGTTTCGTGGTTGTCCCATTCTTTGCACACCCTATAATAGACCGAACTTGGTTTCCTAATGGTGTGGAGATCCACCCTTAGAGCATTCACCTTCTTTTACCCTATTTCCATTGGACATTTATTCTAGAGGTGGCCTTCTCTGCCGCAACAGGAACACCAAATATTAGGCCTCTGTGGACTGATTTTTCATTTCACGAGCTCTTGTCTTAATCACAACTGATCCATCTCTAACTATAATTTTTCCATCTTCCTATTTTCTTTTTCCCTCTCTGTTCTTCTCCAGGACTATCCTTCTATTCGACATACTAACACAACTAGTTCTGAATATGAGACAAAATTCCTATTGTCCAAGGCCATTCTTAGTTCCAAAGTTATAGCTGAAAGGAACCATTCTCTTTTTTGTTTGTCATTTAGTGGTTTGTCCAGTCGCTAGAATACTTCCTTGAACCTTTTATCAAATTCCAAGATAGATTCATCATCCTTTTGAGATAATTCTCTCAACTTACTCACTCCTTCCGTTGGGAGTTCTAGACTGTCAAAGTTTTCTAGAAAGACCTGTTTTACTTCATCCCAAGATTCATTGTTTAGGGGGTATGCTTTCTGGTACCATTTCAGCAGTTCTTCTCTTAGGGAACTTGATGAAATCAAATAACTTCGTATTATCTCTTTGTTCATTCTGGCTTTGCCATATAGTTTCTAGCAAGAAGATATGTTTCGCAGCGTTTCGAGTATCCCTCTCAAAGAATGGCATCTTCTTCATCATAGCCATGTCTTCTTCCGATGAACATTCTTCTAGGCTTGGGGTACTGTTTCTCTAATTTCTGAATATGGAACTGTAATCAGTATCACTTTATGTCCCTTTGTAGTCGCTTTGTCCTTCTATTGTTCTCCACTCAATTGATTGATTGCTACCATCTACGATGTCCCAATTCACTATGTAGGTCATCCACAATTCAAGTTTCTTACCTTCTTTTTTTCTTTGTATATCTTTATGTGTGTCATATCTAGCTTAAGTGGTGACTCCTAGTCCAGGGGTGATGTTTGTTCTTCATTCCTTTTCAATTGTGATTGCGTCTTTTCATTGGTGATCAAACTTATCTTATGCTTAACTAACAACTCCTCAGGATTAGGTCCCGTCATTTCTTCTCCTTATTTGTTTGTGGTATATTTGGGTTCTAATTTTGTCCTCCATTTCTCCTATTCTCAGCTACACTCATGTTGGCACTCAACAACACTCTTCTTGGCGTGCTCCCCTCGCTTTCTTAGGATCTCCTCTGCCATTCTCCCCACTTGTTTTATCTCCCTTCTTTCCATTTCCCTTTTTTGGTACCTTTCTTCCCTTTCCTAGGTTTGTTTTAGTTTTCTTTCTTCTGCATCCATTTCTGTTCCTAATTTGATGATTTCAGATATTTCTCTCTTCTTTTTGGTTTTCCCTATTCCCATGTATGTCCTTGGTCCTGATATCTTTTCCTCTATATCATGTTTCTGAAGGAATCTTTTGAAAAATCACATATTTTCAAGGACCTTTAGGATCCTCCCCCCTTTCCATTCGTCATCCCCTAATGGCCTACCCCCCTCTCACAAATGTAGCCTTAGGGTGTAACGAAGAATTTGGAGTTTGTCTTGCCAACTTTCCTACTTCTTTTAGGCTTCTAATTTCTTTATTATTCTATCCAGGGTCCCGACAATGAAACCAATGTTGGCAAGAGAAATGGGGCTGGTACAGTCCAGAGATTTGTATCCCAATACTTCTTGAGTAGTCTATTTATACCTCGAAGGACACAATAATAGAACTACGCACATGCGATAGGAATCAATAAAGCATACATGACATATAGTATAATATTAACAAAATAAAATACTCATTCATCCATAGTACACATATTTCCTTATAACTCCTTTCATATATCTCTTGTTATAACATATACAAAAGGGCAGGGATAGTCTCTGCTCCGGTACCAGTTCATATTATCTTATCATATATTACATTCTCCTATTACGTATGGTATATATGCATTTCTTTGAAGTGACATAACCCTTACTAGCACCTCATGTCCCCTCCCGATACCGTGGTCCTCTACCAGTACTCTCCAGTATGCTCTGTTCCTTCCCTTGACCTGCTAACAATTATCATAAGTGCCATTCCATAACTAGACAAGACAATTTATCCATCTTTCTTATGAAACTATGTTTGCATAGTTGTCGTGATCTTAAAATCACCGTTTAACATGAATCTAAATACTTTGCTTTACATTAAAACATCTCTATAAGGTTCTACATAATACTTATTCGCAGTCTAATAAGAAAATAATAATCTTAAACGAGATAACCATACCTATGTCACCCACACTATATTATGCTTTTCCTGTGCGTTGATATGTATGCTTGGTGATCACTACTTTCTCTCACTGTAGATATGGTATTAGTGATCTCTCTCTGCACTATCCTCGCGAGTCTAGAGGGTCACAAAACTCTTTCTCACAACAAATATGATAACAATGATCTATCTGAGAAAATGAAATGATAACAAAGCTTCTCTCTGTGGATATGAAATAATAAATAGAGCTCTCTCTCACTGCTAAAATTGTTTCTCCCACGGTTTCTATATGAGACCGAGCTCTCTGTGATAATAGAGTTCTCCTAATCTACTCAATCCTACACTTCCTGCTCCTTCTTTCACTTCTATATTAGCTCTCTCAATTTTCTACTACCAAACAAATGATCTCACCCCCTTTTAATCTATCCTTCTTCCATGATAATCTAGCCCTTTTCAAGGCTTTTCTCTCCCTTACTGTATAGATTCCTTGCCAAAATAAAGCCTATTATCACTCTCCATGGTGCAAGAAGTTTGATGGTGGAGTGACTGGTCATTAAGACCACTCCCCACCTATTTAAGAGCTCCTCCATACTCTCCAAGTTGTTGTGGAGTAAAAGGGGGGTCGAGCATTCTTAACTTAACAAGAAGTGGTTGCATTAAATTTGCAATTATACCACCTTCCTTAAGAAGCTCATCAACAATAAATCAATAGGTTAAAACTAATAATTCATATCAACTATGTATACTTATGTTGTTTCTATCACTAGACAAGATATGAGAACGGGGTTGAGGTATTCTCCCCCTCTCAATATTGCTTAATGCCAAAATAGATAGGTTATCATAATGGAATTTCAATCAAAAATTACCAATAATGAAATAGTTTAACCACTAACGAATATTTTCTCTTGAATATAATCTATATTCATATCACATAAGAATTAACAACTATCAACCATTCCTTGTCGACAGTCTTACTACCCTAACTTAGTTTTCGACAAAACCTAAGCTTAGTAGATCTAGTTGACAATCGATGATTTGTCGAATCAACATCGAATTTAGACCAATTAGTCAAACACAACTTACCAAACTTGACGAAGGTTCACTAAACTATGAAAGCATGAAACTTAGATGGCAACCATCTGTTCTTATCCATGTGTTTATTCTCTTCTCTCTGATGATGCTCTCCCTCTCTTTCTCAAAGGATGGAAAACCTGTTTCCTTGTTACAACTTGCAATCATCCAACTGGATTAGTGTATTGTTAGTCAATTCATAAACCTTATGAAATCATAACATCTTATAATAACATTTCTAAATTCTAATCATATAAACATAAATTGATGATATCATTGATTTATCCTAACATTTTCATATAATGTCAAATCATTAATTCATGCATAATCAACTACTAATTACGTACAAGTAAAAAATAAAACATGGTCAAAAATTGGGGTGACACAAAGGATATTGTGACTATGTAGTAGGTACTAAATTGCTGGCAAGATCAAAGTTCTTCACTTATTGTGCTAGACACACTAACGACCCATGTGCCATTATGCTTGCAAGCACCTAAAGGTGCTTTGTATAGGGAATCATGCATGTAGCAGTGACATTAAAGGCAAGTGCTATTGGTGGATTAAAGGTAGGTGTTGTAGCCACCTCACCCATACTAGAGGATAGTTTTGATGATAAAATAGTTTTATATTAAAAAATAAATAAATATGATACTGTGGATTTGACACCTCTTTCAACAACATTTATAGAAAGTAAAGAAAGAAACTTCATTATTGGCATAAATTAGTATTATTGGTTTTTCGGAAGCAATGATTTGAAATTGAATTTGAAATAGTTGCACGATTAAACCAAAAAATAGTCATTTCAATGGAGATAGCCCAAGCAACATACATTCAAATTATATTTGTAAAAATTAAATAATTCTCTAAAAAGAAAAAATATGATTTAATATAGGAAATTTTATATGATGTCTTATTGGGATTCAATCTTTATCAACCCATATTTCATGAGTAGTAGTTGACCTAAACCTATCTCTTATGAACACAAATGGTCCATTTAGCACCCATTGCA
Source organism: Cunninghamia lanceolata (assembly GCA_027924645.1). Taxonomy (NCBI): domain Eukaryota; kingdom Viridiplantae; phylum Streptophyta; class Pinopsida; order Cupressales; family Cupressaceae; genus Cunninghamia; species Cunninghamia lanceolata. The sequence continues at coordinate 102,638 of BSBN01001500.1, forward strand.
TCTAGGTGATGCTCGCAAGGGTAAAGCATTAAGGCTTCCAAAGAGGTCATCCATCCCAACATGACTTTGACTCAAGTGTGCTAAACCATGGAATTTCCCCTAATATCAAGCCCACTTTTCTTGCAAATGGGGTAGCAAGTTAAGTGTGCTTGGTCTTGGGGAAAACTCCAAGGTTAAGTAATCAGAGACAAATGGGTTAACAAGCTATGTGGGCTTGATCTTGGGGAAAACTTGATGGTTAAGCATGTAGGAGTTAAGGACAACACTGAGAGGGGGGGTGAATTAGTGTTGTGTGAATTTTTTAATCTTTTTAAAAACTTTAACTTGGAGAGCACAAGGAGAGAAAGTTATCATTGAATTGTCAAACACATATGCACATAACTGAGAATGAAAACAAAAACTCATGAGTAAAACATACAACCATAGAGAGATAATCAATATGAATCAAGACACAAGAATTGCACGAGTGGAAAACCCTCCAGGGGTAGAAAAACCACTCTAGAACTGCATCACTGGCTTAACTGATAAAACATGCCTCACTGGCTACAAAGAAGCCTCACTGGCTACAATATGTGTCTCACTGACAAATGTTAAGGTCTCACTGACCTGCAAGCCTCACTGGCATACTGTTTAGAAGCACCAGCTTCAAGGAGCACCAACCCCTACTACAGAACAAACTGAAAACAAGAATTCAGAGGGTTTCTCTGTTTCAATACAAAACATTTCTTCTCTCTCATGTGTCTGTCAAATGTCCATTCTATTCAAAATCAATCCTACATCCGGATATACTCAACAACACTTCATTAATCCATCTGCCAAGCCAATATATACAAGATGATATTCTTGCATTTCCAAATATGGTCTCTTCAAATTCTCTGTCCTGCAAATCTATTTTAGTGAGCATAAAACCTTTCATATTCTGAAAAACAAATTCAATGATTTTCAATATCTTATTTTTGCCCTTATATCTGTAAATGTCTTCCATTTAATGCACACATTCAATTCCCTGTTGGAATCTCTATTTTTCAAAATATATCTTCAAAAACACTTCATATTTTCTCTGCACTTCAAAGACTCTTGCAATTTCTTCTTCATAAATTACAATAATAATATCTTTTAGAATTAAATCAGATTGATATGAAATAATTTATTTCATCTTCAAATTTCCTTTTTCTCTAATCCATTCATCTTCACCTGCAAAAACCATTTTCCTGCAAGAATATAAATCTTCATATTTATCTGTGCATATTTAATTCAAAGACTTTTCAATTTCCCTCTGCAAATAAAAAATCTCTGAGAACTTTCATCTTCTCAAACCCTTCATCTTCTCCTTCACGTTTTTCATTTTCTTTTCAACAAGACTTCAAAAATCATTTTGCCTTGTATAAAGTCTTCATAAAAAAATCTCTGTCAAAACTTTATGTTCATCTGCAAATAACCTTTGATTTTCTATAATAAAAAAATTCAATGAAATATTGTCAATCTTCCTCAATCTACACATAAAAAGCTTCACAAAAAAATACTTCAAATCCTGGAAAAAACGTTCATAAAAAATATTCATTAAATGACCCTTCTCTGCAAATATCTTCAAAAATAAACCAACTTGCCTTTTTATCTTCTCTACAATTTTATTTCAAAAAATCTTCAATCTGCAAAATAAAATATCTTCAAGAAAAAACTTCCATACTTCTCTTCATTTTCTTCTTCCAAAAAACCATCTGCAAAATAAAAATATTCTTCACAAAAAAAACTTTTAACCTTCTCATCAAAATAAGAAATATCTCTCAAAATAACTTCCCTTTTAAAAAAAAAAAAAAAAAACTACTCCTTAATATTCTTCTTGCCATGAAGGAGAGTTTCAAAAATAGAAAGAAGAAAAAAATCTTCATAAAAACTCCCACAAAAATCTCCTTAAAAATAACTTTGAAAATCTCCTTAAAAGTAGCTTTGTAACTTCACATTTTTATTTGTCATAAAATATGGCATTTAAAGGGGATCAACAAAATAGGATAAAAATCAAACTTTATATATTTAAATATTCAATGCTTTTGCTCCCCACTTTTTAAGCTTATAAAGTCCACTTTATTTAAATAAAGCAATTTGAGCTCTCCTTCCAATTTGCTCCCATTAAATATTGATCTTCGAATATATTTGGATGCTTTTTAATAAATGGAGCTCCCATTAAATAAGGTTCTTCATTAAACAAAGTCCTTTGAATGAATATTTAAAACATGCCTTTGCTCACCATCATTTAAACATGGCATGAGATATTCGTGCCCATTTAAACAAGTTAGCATTTCTTGACTTAGCCATGAAGCAACATATCAACCTGAAGTATATGAACAACTCCTATCAATACCAACACCTTTTTGACATCAATGACAATCTACTTTCATCAAAGCAGTTAGAGGCAAATGGAGTAGCAAGCTAAGTGGGCTTAATTTTGAGGAAAACTCTATGGTTAAGTGCTCGTAAGTCAGAATGGTATTGAGATGGGTGACCTCGAAAGTCTTGATGTTTCACCCTTGGGAGCATCACTTATATGTAATGAGTGCTAAGTGGACCATTCATGCTCATGAGAGATGGGTTTTGGTAAACCACTAATAAAATACGAGTCGATAAAGATTAACTCAAAACTAGATAGGTGAATTCCAATAAAATATCATATAGTTCGATACACTTCAAAAACAACACCTAGGGGAGAGAACCCAGTGGCTGAGCACCTTAACTTCATAGCTCAAAATTATACGTGATAATTTCAAATTACTCCAAAAATTTCATAGCAACTTACTTGGCAAGGCGCTTGCTTATAATTAAGGTTTCAGGTCCACATCATCAAAAATGATGCCACATCAACATACTTTTTATTGAGGTGTCCAAAAAGACCTAAGAAAAAGGTTGGACCAATAGTTGTGCATTAAGTCATGTTTTGTTAGTGAGTCGATGTGGCATCACATGATTTGTTGCTATTTAGATATAAAGAATACATTTCATTCAATTATAAGTACTCATGGTCAACACTAACAATTTTAAATTTACAACTACCAGTGCTATACTTTTAAAAATGTTAAACATTAAATCCACAAATACTATCACAACTATTGGAACATGGTCAACTATAGGGTTCTCTCCCCTAAAGGAAACTTTATTCACTAGAATTCTTGAACTTGATTGGACAAGTAATTGGAACCAGGGCTTAAATTTGACAGTTGACCTTATCTGTCAAGGAATTTTTTTTCTACAGTTTAGTCTCTATTATTGCCTTTCACATCACAATCAATTTTTTTTAATGCAAGTCAAATTTTATATTTTAGACTGGTGTCATGGAGCTTGAACAACATGTAAATAGTGCAGGAAATATGGAAATAGAGCCACCCAACAATAGATATGCATGTAAATGTGGAATCAATAGTCATGGTATATAAAATGTTAAGCAATGAAAAAATAAGAAAACATGCATCGTGCAGTATTACCTCTAGTCACACCTCTGGGCTGCAATTTTAGTCACTTCCTTATTTTCTTTTCAATTACTGAAATGTAATACGAAAATGCATTATTGATTGGGTAGTCACACCTCTGGGTTGTGGTTTTAGTCACTTCCTTATTTTCTTTTCAATTACTGACATGTAATACGAAAATGCATTCTTGATTGGGTTTGACACTTCAGCTTATTCTAAAAGCATGGTTCCAAATTCCAAATAAAGGGCAAAATCACAAATATATAATATATGCAACAAAAAACCTAGAAGCTGAAAAAATCAAGAATGAAATAAAATATTTTATAAAAAAAAACAAATCTAAAGATTTTTTTAAAAATAATAGAAGTTCCTATTAAAAATTTAAAAAATAAAAGGTATATATATATATTGTGCATAAATTTAGAATGAATATATTTTATAAAACACAAATCTAAAAATCTAAAAATATGAAAATATATTCTATCAAAAACAAATCTAAAATTTTAGATTTTTATAATAATAGAAGTTCTTATTAAAAAATTATAGTCATATTTTCATATTAATTGTTTTTTAAAAATAAATTGCATGTATGTTAATACTGTGAATATCTTTAAAAAAAAGCTATACAACCGTCAAATTTAGGCCACGATTGGAACTAATTAATTAAAATGCCCAATGGGAGAAACCAAAAAACCCTTCGTAAAATTTGATGTTAAGCCCTAGTAGGGTTTATCAGGTTGGGGTTTAACGAAAAGGGCTGAGTATTCCCCAAATGTTTGAAGTAGACAGACTTTGATCATGAAAACACAATGGCGACGAAAATTTACAGCATCTGCATTCGTAGGAAGTTGGTTGGTACATTACATTCCTGGTCAAATTATCACAATTTAATTGAACACAGACAATCAGCAATAGAGATAGCAAGAACAGCACCATTCCGCAGCATAAGTACGAGTTCGCTGAAGAATTCATGGCTTGACAAAATCAAGGGATACATTCCCGGCCTTAAAAAACCAGAAGCTCAACCTGGCCTTAAAAAACCAGAAGCTCAATCTGCTGCCGCCCCTTCTGCTCCACCTTCTTTCTCATTAGAAAGTAAGTAAGTATCAGTAATATTATTTTTTTCCATTTAAGGATCAGAGCTGTAAATGGGTGATTTTTTTTTTAAATATTCTTATTTGATATGTTCCACGCCCTCTATTTCTAACCTTCGGCTGGCTTGCTTGGCATGGCTAAGGAGTATCCCTCTTTTTGTTAAATTCACCCGGTCTCCTCCCTTGGGTAAGCTAGATCTAGTGTGTTGAGTTGGAAGTGGTATTTTACCAATCCGAACACATTATCATGTTTCTGGGTATTTGAATTTGGAACCCATTATTAAAGCCCAGACGCTTTTGCCACTTGAGCTGAGTTCATCCCATCTGAGGAAATCGATAATTCCCTTTCATTGAATAACAACCTACCCAATTTTTCTATTTTAAAACGAGCAATTGCTTCGGATAATCGAGCTTCTTCAGCAAAGTGCCACGACTAAAGGGTGTATCAGGCTCCTTTGGCTTACTGCATTGGGCTTCATCATGTAATCCGTGTCTTCAGCGAATTGAGTCTTGCTGCGTTTTTGCAAGTCAGCTCTCTCACTAGATTTTGCCTCCATTAGCAAAATAATAAAATTAGGTTCTATATTTTTATTAGAAATAAAACAAAAATTGGTGCATGTTTGTTCAGGTTGCTGGATGTTGCGAAGATATTAAATCCAGGTCACCTTGCATAACGATCAGAGCTGTTGATTTCAAAATAACTTTAGGTTTCATTTTCAATTTGTTAGTTTGAAAGTTTTGCTACACGTTTAGTGGGGTTATGGGGCCTGCCTTATTATGGCGAGGAGATTAAACCCGGGTTACACTCTTTGATGTGATTGTCAATGTTTTTGTGATGTATTTCATTTTCCTTACTTGAAAAGTATAGCGTTGAGTCCACTGTGAATATGAGCTACCTTTTTGCTTTGAGAAATTTGAACCTGGGTTGCACTCTATGAAGTTTTCCTCAGATCGTGATACACAACCTCTTCAATTAGGTTTAGTACCGTTGAGTTTAAAAGAGCAATAATATTTATGATATTTATTTTTTTAAAACTACTGAGAAGATACAACTTTAAAGAGTTCACTTATCCCTCATTCTGATTTGTTTGAATTAATTTTCTGAAAAAATTGCTAGATTATGCTGATGAGCTTCAGAAAGCTCGCAAAATGGGGACCCTTGAACAGTTTGTTAAAGGCCGCGGTGGGCAAGTGACGATGTCTGAAGCTATTGAGAAGCAGGAGGCTATCATCAGAGTGCTTGCCTCTCATGATTCAACTGGAGAGGTGGGCTTCCATGTCTTAAAACTTGATTTCTTTTTTGTTTAGTACATATTGGGGGGCTCATAGGCTGCCTTATTGCAGTCAGGGATTAAACTTGGATATGGGCACCGAATCAGGGTAAAAAGGTCTCCTGGAGCTGTATAGTTACTGCACTTGGCCAGAAAACTGTTCATATTACATACACAGGTGCTTCCCAGAAAGCACCCTGCATGAACACCTAAGAGTCTATTTACAGTGAATTCCCCACTTAGGTAATTTTGTCTTTTGCATATAAGATAGTTATATTTTTTAACTAAAGTTACACCTGGTCAACCAGGGTTCAGAACAGAAAAAGATAAATTTCTACAAAGATGTCTAATGGACCTACAAAACTAGTTGCAATGGATCCCCAAAATTTGTAACAGACGCTAGGTACTAAAAACTGATTATCTTCAAACAGTGAAACAACCAGACCTGAAGCTTCTTTGTAACCAAGATAACTAGTTGTTATAAAGATTACATATTTCAAGCTTTAGCAATGTCTATTAAACTATTTCACCCTATTATCTTGATATCAGAGTTCCATTGCCAAGAGTTCTGCATAATTAAACAATGTTCAAATTCAATCTATTAGTCAGATGCTTGCAATCAAAGATAATGAGTGAAGTACATAATTAAAATATGTATATTAATCTACAATAAATTGAGGACACTAGTTATATTCTCAAATTCCTGTGATGCGAGGGTTTTATTTGAATGTTTTTTGTGATCTAGTTTTAGTTTCAATGCAAGTCATTCATAATCAACAAGAAAGAAGCATAGTTGTTAAGTTAGTTGTATGTATGTATTGGTACATAATGTTGTGAGGTTGGTTTGCTAGAGCTTTTGCATTTTATTATTCTTGGCAAGGTATAAGAAATTGGCATTTTTTGCATTTTGTGATACAACAGAGATGGAAAACTTGAACAATTTTTTGTTTGCTGTTTTTTTTGTATAGAAAAAGAGAAAATACTGCTGATGAGTTACTATGGATTATATTTAGGAAGATTGAATTGTTGCTTAGTTGGTGCAATATAAGAATTGCTCAGGTAAAGCTTTTTTTTTTTAATATATTTCAGCACTTGGAACCCAAGCATAAGGCAGATGCAGCTAAGCGTTGTAATTGCACTATAGTAGATGTGGAGAATGCACTATCTAAATTCACATGGGCAAAGGCTGCACAAAAGAAGATAGATAAGTTAAAGGAGGAGGGAAAACCAATGCCAAAAAACTTAGCTGAGGTATTCTTTTCTTCTCAAACATTACATTCTTGCATGTCTTTTGTTCCTATAACTAAAAACAAGTGTGGTAAGGCAGAGTCTCTAATTTTGCATTAGTGAGTGTATGCTATGAGACCTGGAAATTGTTTTTGCTCCCCTAGGATGAGTTTCTAGGGTCATAGATTTTTTGGGAGCTTCCTTTTGAGGACCAACAACTTTGAGAAACCTTTTTGAAGGTTTTGATTACATAGCCAAGAAAATTGTTAGGAAATTTTGCAAGCCTTTTTGAAAATTTGCAAACCTTTTAAATATTTTTCCTCCTAAATTTTGATACGCTGGTGGACAACAAAATGAGATAAAACTCTAATCCACTACATTAACTCAAAAAAAATTAAAAAGAGAACAAAGCAAAGCTATGGAGGCAGAGGAGGGGGAAAACCATGCACATAATTTTAACAAAAGGTATTTTTTTTTAAAATTTTATTTTAAGCCTCTCAAATCTTCTTTCTGGTTTCCTCCAATTGTCCACACATTTTTTTGCTAACATTGGATGCCAGAACTTGCCATCTTTGGAGAGCTGTTTACCATGTTTTGCAAATTCTCTTTCAAATTCTCAATGCAACATATTGAGTCTATCCAAGTAAAAAGAGCCAGCTGGTAGGTGTTGGTTATGGGATCCTTGGTATGGCTTTCACGTTTGTTTGTTAGCTTGGTATGTCATTTCTGCTGGATTTGAATGGTTTCCAAATGCATTTTACTTATAATTATACCAAACTATTATTTCCTACTTTTAAAAGGCAAGCACAAGATCAAACATAAATTTTTTAGGTAACAACAAAACCAGACTGAATTTAAGTGTACAAAATATCAATATTCATTGTCTATCAACAAGTAACCTCTACAATAATGTCAATAGGACAACTGTACAGCAGTATTTCAAACAGAGATCGCAAGTGATTCTTTTGGAGCTTAGAATCTCATGATGGCTTAGGATCTTATAGTTCTTGTGTTTATCAGTTATCTTGATCACGTTTATTGCAGGACTGATTATCTGTAGTTTGTTGAGTACATTCCTATTCTTTCAAGTTTCACACTTGAAAGAATATGGGCATGTGCTCTGTAATTGAATTTCAGTTACTGTAATTGTCTTAAGATTGTCAGAAAATATGTAAAGGTCATACGTGTTTGTTATAGCTATAATTTTAGTTGGATGTCTAGAGTAGTTGACAGTTACAAAAAGTCAGTTGATGAAGAATTGTTCAGAGTAGTTTGTATACTTATGTTATCTTGGCATGAAAATGCCGTTGTTTCTAGCTGTTCCTTTAAATGACTGATAGACTCATTAATATGAGCACAATTGGAGCAACTAAAAGATTGAGTTGTAATGCTTCTGGAAGAAAACTGTGTTGAGTTTTTTTGCATCAACGTTCCAGATCACACTTCGTGATCCATCATCAGAAACTATGTTGAGTTTTTTGCATTTTTTTGTATCAATGTTTCAGATCACACTCCATGATCTTGATGATGGATCACCCTTTGTGATCCGAAACCTCGATGCAAAAAAATCAACATAGTTTTCTTCTAGAAACATTACAACTCATACTCATGGACTGTGGAAATATCACGTCTTTAAACTAAAAGATTGCTAAGCAATTGTTAATGCTTTTGTTTTTGAAGAAAGAAGAAACAAATAGACTTCGTTTTTGAAGGTAGCTCTTTGCAGGTGGTAGAAGAAAACTGTGTTGAGTTTTTTGCATCAACGTTCCAGATCACACTCCGTGATCCTTCATCAAGAACTATGTTGAGTTTTTTTGCAATTTTTGTATCAATGTTTCGGATCACACTCCATGATCCTGATGATGGATCACACTCTATGATCCAAAACCTCGATGCAAAAAAATCAACGCAGTTTTCTTCTAGAAACATTACAACTCATACTCATGGACTGTGGAATATCACGTCTTTAAACTAAAAGATTGCTAAGCAATTGTTAATGCTTTTGTTTTTGAAGAAAGAAGAAACAAATAGACTTTGTTTTTGAAGGCAGCTCTTTGCAGGTGGTAGACAAAAATATGTCTTGGCCTTGATTTTCACAACAAACTCAGCCGGGAGACTTGTAGGACAAAAAGGATACAAGGGGGTTGGAAGGCTGAATTGTGGGATTGGAAAATTAAGAAGACTCTTTTTGGGTTGCTTGTCATGCTAGCGGTGTTATATGGATGTGAAATCAGGGGTAGCAACACGTCAGCGGTGAAATGGAGGCAGATAGATAGGTTACAAAAGCATCTAATCACAAGTCTTTTCAAAATGAAAACTTTGGTTCCATATGAGATCATTTTAGCTGAAGCTGACACCTTTCCTTTGGAGGCATCGACTTTGATCGGGTTGTTACATTACTTAAAGAGAGTAGAGAGCATGGAGTTGCTCCGTTGGCCCAAAATAGCAACGGAGGAAAAGTTAATAGAAGGAAGAGCACGTGGATGAAATGAGTAAATGGGATATTAGCCTACAAGAATGTCTAGAGACCAATGTGGAAATCAAAAGTTACATGAGGGTGAAAGTCAAGGCAACCATGTGTACAAAACAACTTGGGAGGAAAAGAGAATACTACGTCAGACACTTCAATCCTACATGTGACCATGAGCAAAAGGATTATATAGGGACGAAAATAAAGTGGAAAACAAAAATGTTAATAGCTCAGCTAAGGACCAGTTCACATCATCTTAGATGCGAGACCAAAAGGTGGACAATGCCTAAGGAAGAGTGTGCAGATAGAATATGATGTTTTCATACTTTGGGGTTTGTGGAAACGAAATAGCACTACATCATAAATGTCCAGCCTATAAGGATATTTGGATAAATTACATTGATATTTTAAATGTTGGATCCTTGATTACCTTGTTTGGAGAAGAAAGGCTAACAAAAGTAACAAATTATCTGATCAAGATTCACTATAGAAGATCCAAGCTCAAAAAAGAAATAGATGCCAATTAGATTTAATGCAGGATGCCCATTGGTTGGGGCTTATGTGCATGGTCGCATTGTTTAATATCTTGGAGTCCCATAAGCTGCTCGGTCTCGTGGACGTTATTAAAAACTTTTATTTCGTTTGGGATTGTGTTTTTAAAAAGCTTACAAAAGATATACAAGGAAGCTTTAGATGATGGGATCTGGTAAGAGGAGATATATGCGACATTCAAAAATATACATGAAGTCAATGTGATTGTGTAAAACTTTAAATAATGTACACCAGCTCACGTGATTACATTTAATTAAATAAACTTAGCCCACATGATTGTCTCATTTCCTCCATGCTTGATGGAAATTGTCTTTAATTTTGACATAAGGCTTAGAACCTAAGTCACAAGGTTTGAGTTTGGCAACTATAAAATTTGGATGATGTTCGACAAGGGGAAAAAAAATTCGTCATTAAATTCGCCTATATAAATTTGATTTTTTTAAAAATATAAGTAGTTTAAACTTTAACATTGCTAAATAGATTTATGAAATAGTAGATAACAATAGCATCATAGCACCATGATAAACTTATCAACAATAGATATATCATATATGAAACAACAGATAGCACCAATATGAAATAGCAGATAGCACCAATATAAATTTAAGATGACACATTCATAAACCATGATAAACTTATCAAAGTTAAACCATAAGAAACTTAGAAACATATGAAATCATGATTGTGTAAATGTTTTTTTTGTCGAAAAGGGACAATCAAGAGTCAAGACTCTAAAACTTCAAAAAAACTCCAAGTCATCAAGAGCACTTGGATGTAAGAAACTTGCAAACATATGAAATCACGATTACGAAGATGTTCTTTTTGTCAAAAATGGACAATCAAAAGTCAAGACTCTAAAACTTCAAAAAAGCTCCAAGTCATCAAGAGCACTTGGATGAGATGATGAGGCATCATCATCACTAGAGGAACTACTCAAATCATCATCAATAAAGTTAGGCTCATCTGCAACTGGCATTGCTATGTCTTCTAGAATTTGTTTTGAAGAAGAAGATGTGGAGTTCTTTGCTGATTTGTTCATAAACAGTTTTAAATTGCTACAAACGTAGACAAGATCTCCCAATTTTCCGGACAGCAACTTGTTCCTCTTTTTGGAATGAATGTGGTCAAAGCAGCTCTAGTTCCTCTCACAAGCTGATGAACTTGCTCCTTGACTCAATATTCGAGTAGCAAAGTGTTGTAATTCAAGAGTTTCTGCTTCATAGGTTATCCACCATCTATATCCAAGTATGTCATCATGTGTCATGTCATATTTGGCTGCTTCCATTCCAAACATCCCTTCTGCTGCCTTGTATTTCCAACATTGTTTTCTGATTAGAGCTGCAATTGTTGGATATGGTTCAAACCTGCCAATGGCTTCTAAAAGCCCCGCCATAACTTCCCGATCACTTTTTCTATCAATGTAAAATAACTTAGGCTCCAAATAATACGCTGCTGCATGTAAAGGTGTGTGCATCATTTTCCATCTAGAATCCACTGTATTCCATATCTACATGTAGTCTGCTTCCACATTATTTAGTGCTTTTTGAATAGCTTCCTTACGGTCTATACTCTCATAAAGCATGCCAAGTCAAGGGGTGTCGCCATCAACCATACGAAGCACATCAACAATTGGTTCACATATATTTAAAACCTTTGTTGCACTTTACCAAAAATTGTTGTTTAAAATGATTTGATCTATCATCTTTCCCTTAGTTCTTTTAGAAAGAACTGAACTTTCCCACTCCTTGTTGCAAATAACAGACCTTAGAGCTGTTTTCTCGTCAACCACTCTTTTCAAAGTGATATAAAATGAAGCAAATATTGTGTCACAAGGCCTCAACAACTCCCTAGATGCTTGTTGCCTGTAAAGATTCAATGTGAGACGACGATTTCTTATAAAATTTGCAATTGCTCTCCCTCTATGAATTGCTTCATGTATCCATGGGAATTTTGCCTAGTCATGAAGCAACAAATCTAGACAATGGGCTGCACATGGGCTCCAATCTATTTGTGGGTACTTCTCTACTATCAGCTTCCCAACTCCCACACAATTTGCTGCATTATCAGTTACCACTTGAACCACATTTTCTACCCCTACTTCAAGAATGGCTTCCTCTAATATTTCAAAAATATACTCTGAAGTTTTCTTATGGTTCATTGCGTCAATCACCTTCAAGAACACAACACCTTGAGGACAAGCCACCAAAACATTAGTCAATGGCCTCTATTTGACCATCCATCACTCAATATAGTGCAACCCGTTTCCTTTCAAGAGGCTTTGACCTCAGCTAATTTCTCAGTGACTATCTTTTGACCTCTGCAAAAGAGTTGTTCTTAAAGCCTCTGAAGAGGGAGTTGTGTACCCTTTGCCAAAATCTACTGCTTTCTGAATTGCATTTCGGAAATGTGGATTCCTGGCTACATTGAATGGAATGGCACTTGAATAAAACAAATCAGCAAATGCATCATCCACCTGTTGTTTTTTTGTTGGTTTCCATAAGTTGTTCAATGTTCCACTCTCTTTCGATCCACCTATGACTTTGGGTGCACTAGAAGAGGACATAATAGATGCCGTGAATCTAGACACATCCTCTTTGATTCTCTGTTTCTTTTGTGTCATCTTCATCCTTCCTACAATCGAAGAGGATAGCTCTTTCTCTAGAGCAGCTCTAATCTCTGGAGTCACACCTGGACATGCAGTAACACCTCCTCCTTGCCCCCCTTGAAACACCAAGTAAGTGATCCATTGCCCTTGTTAAACTGCCGGTAAAAGGTTTCTGGCACAAGTTACATTTTAGATCAGCACCATGGCGGGTCACATGTTTCCATCCCTCAGCAGTTGATGTTTTGGGAGCCATTAATTTGCAATCTGCATGTTCAAAAGACGAACAATATTTAATATTTAAAATTAAAACATTAACTAAATTTTATTTAAAAAATCATTAAAACAAAATATACTAAATTTACATTTTAACTAAAAAACAAATTAAAAAATACTTATTTTATTTTAAAAAAACATAAAAAAGAAATATATTAAATTTATATTTAAATTTTAAAAAACAAAATAAAAAATAGTATTTAAAAACATAAAAAAAAAAATATATTAATTTTATATTTAAACTTCAAAAAACAAAATTAAAAAACAAAGCTATATTTATTTTAAAAACATAAAAATAAAAATATATCAAATTTATATTTTAACTTTAAATAAAAAAAAAAATTACTAACTCTATTTTTTTTTTTAAAAATGCGCTTGGTAAACTTTTTAACGTGACTGGCGACGCTGGTGTGACATGCCCTCTTGCTCCACGCGAGTGCTTTTGCCCGGAGCAATGAACCGGTGAGGCCACAACACGGGGGACCTCATCCCCTAACAAGAACACTTTTAACCCATGAGCTCGTTGGCCTAGCGAAGGCGTAAAGCCTGTGAGCTCGTTGGCCCAACGGGGTTTGAACTTTGGTGGCCACCACTACAACCGAGCGACTTAACCACCAAACCACGCCCTTATCGGCTACTAACTCTATTTTAAAACACATAAAATTTATATATTATATTTTAATTTTATATTTACAAACAAAATAAAGTTTTTGTTAAATTCATATTTTAACTTTAAATAAACACTAAAATAAAAAAAATTAATAAGTTCATTTCAAAACACTCAAAAATTATATATTATATTTTCATTTTTTATTTACAAACTAAAAAAAATATTATAAATATTAAATTCAATTTAAAATATATATATGATATTTTATATAATAATATAATATATATTATGTTAATAAAATTAATAAATTCATTTTAGAAAATACAAATTATAATATAATATATTATGTTAATAATATAAATATAATATATATTATGTTAAATTGTTAATAAATATGTAATATAAGTTTAACGAATAATAAATAATATGTACATAAGTTTAACGAATAAAAAAAATGTAATACAATAATACAGGGCCGGATACAGTAATAATGTAATACAGTAATATAAGTTTAACGAATTTAAAAAAAACCTAAACTAAATCCCGGGTGCCTACCTTTCTCGCAGGCTGTAGTTGATATAGGGCCGAATGGAGGAGTCATCGCCGCTGCTGCTTGTTGAGAAATTAAATTGTTGCTCGCTCAGAAATTAAATTTCTCCCATTGAAACGGTCACAAGAAGTGTTGCGGGTAGAGGAATGTTTTATATTCTAAATAAAACCTAAAAAGTGCTTTTTGACCCCTAAAAAACCGTTGACTATGTTATATTTTATTAAAAAATATCCGCTTTTACACTATGAATTTCATCCGAATTTATGTGAATTTTATACCCTGCTCATAGGCTCAACGAATTTTGAACACCAAGCCAAAAATTTGCCGAACCTTGTGACTTAGCTCAGAACCACCTCATAGCCACCTCGTAGCTTCCAAGATGAGCTAGTAGACGATGAAATTTGGCATAATATGGAGTGCATGCAGATCATGAACAATGATTGCAGTCCCTTAACAAATAGAAAAATAAACCTAACCCACATGATTGTCTCATTTCCTCCATGCTTGATGGAAATTGTCCTTAATTTTGACGTAGGCCAAGATGAACTAGTAGAAGATGAAATTTGGCATAATATGGTGTGCATGCAGATCACAAACAATGATGGCAAAGTCCCTTGACAGGTAGAATTTAAATGTTGAATGAGTGGAGTTGGAACATGTAGTAATCAAATATCTTGTGGATTGAAATGGTTTGACGATGCGAAAATGATCATGGAAATATTTGTACTCTAGAGATTGATAATCATATGAGTGATCCATCAAATGGCATTCTAGTAATTCTGCTAACTTTTTTGCTAGAAAAAAGATTCATTGTATTTTACAGACTTCTCCTAGTAGAAGCATAATAGCATTTGAGAATTTTGATTTGCATTATCATCAGGAAGTACTTAGTGAGAGCTTTTTGGCGAGTGGTCATGATGAGAAATATATATTATATAACCTTAAGAAGTTGGCCTTTTGGAACTATTGTAGACTATAGTATCTTTTTTCTAATCTTGACTTCAATAGGAAAGACAAAAAAATTCATTTCACTCAACCTGAGAAGCAAAATCAAACACCATTTTTTGCATTAAGGAGAATATTTTGAGATCAAAAACATTTGAGATTTTTGGAATCAAGTACCTAGAACTAGTCTTTTTGAGGTTTTCTAAACTTTCTACATCTTTCCTTGATTAGATTTACTCTCTTGTTCATATCTTTTGGAATAAATGTCTTATCGATCGTCATCTCTAGATCTAGACAGCTCAAGATTCTCTATCTTTGGCCCTCACTGGAACATATCATTTGGTATAAAAACCTATGGATCACAATGTTTAGATCTAGTCCTCTCAAGGGTTTCCATTTTATACCTTCTCTAGATCTAACAACCTTATGCCAAGGGTTTTCATATTTTATCCGTAGTAGATCTAATAACCTTACACCTCTTTTGACCAAGGATTAGCTTCTTAAATCAACATTTACTCCTGTGCTTGGTCATGAGGTCAGCAGGTGGGTTGACAAGGTTTGGTTTACTCCTAGGCTTGGTCATAAGGTCAAACCCAGGGGTCTAAATTTTGAACAATTTAATAGGTAAATGGAAAGAAATCGCTAAGTCCCCTTAGACTTCCACATTGATAAAAATGAAGTGAAACTCTTGTTGCTCCTAGAAGGGGAGTCTCATGCACCATAGGTTGTGCTGGCTAGATTGGGGCCTGAAAATGTCACCTTGATCTTTTACCATGATACATAAATTAGTTTATGAGTATGTGGACTAGAAATTAGATAGATGAGAATGCAGATGTTCAACATAGAAATGGATTTAAAGCTTTGGAAAATTGTGGTCCAAGCTCCACAAATAAATGCATAATCATATGTAATAGGAGTATAAATGAATTCTGTACAAGGTCACATAATAACAATAGTAATCTGGCTCTAACCATTCAACTGAAGTAATTGAGATTATACAAATTAACTATTTATTTGTTAACACAAGCTCCATAGAATTGAGAATAAAGTAGGTTAAAACCAAAAAGGAAGATGTTCCAGATATTGCTAACATGAATTTAATCTAAAATGTTTTGGTTATCCAAAAGCTTCAAGCTTTTCTAATGTGATAAAACTTGTACTAGAACTATTCATGCCATAGAAAACATTGGGGCTTATGATAAAGAAAAAAGTTTGAGAATGGATGAAAGGTGGAGAAAGGAGGTCTGGATTAGGCAAAATGCAAATATGGCAAATTTGGTACAACATTAGGATGCCCAATTATTTGTTGTGTGGCGTCAAGTATGAGCATATGATGCAGATGTTTATTGGAAAACATTTTAAGTCAACTGTTTTAGAAAATATTAAATTTTGGGCTGTGAGAAATACTGACTATGGATATGCTACAATCATTAGAATGTTTATTCAATGTTCACAAACCATTGTATTTGTGAGAGTAGCAAAAAGTCATTTGATGTTTTAGAAGCTATGATCTCTTTGTTACCACTGTCATGATGTTCTATCAGGTAATAAAGGACTGGTTTTTGATTATCCAGACTTTCTGACTATATTCCAATGTAATTGGAGCTTCCACAGACAACATTATCTAGATATATCTGATTTTGTGGGATTTTAAATTGTGTGTAGTGAAAGTTATCTTTGATGAGCAGTTGGAGTCAAACTTGTGTGCTGGCTGTTCCCAGCTCTCTTTGGCTTGTTTTGTAGACGAGCTTGAGGAATTTTTGAGAACAAATGCTCATGTTGAGGGTGGTTGTACTTGACATGATAGCCTTGATTCTTTGCTCGTTTTAGCCGATGATGTGTTCCTAGCTCACTCTCGAGGACTTGTAGAAATAGTTAGATCACTTGGTGAGCTCTTTACTAGCAAATGGTGCAACCGTAGTAAAGCCAAAGTTATGATCTTCAATTTGTTTCATGGTGCTATCTAACTTTTAACTTTTCTACAATTATGTGCAAATGCAAATTGTGATAGCTTATCCATTCTTAGGTGTTTGGTATATAGGTCTTGTCCCAGCTTGAGGCATCTATTCTTTGTTTTGTAACATCTATACTTTCAGATACATTTCCAACATATCTGTTTGAGGATGCTTCTCTTTGATGTATTGAAAAACCTATTGTTCTATGTGAATTGGAGCTTTGGAGGCATAGTTTAGGGGCAATTGATTGGGCATGTGTTGAAAGTGTAGACTATCATGCTCCATCATATGACCCACGGATATTAGACAACTCCTTATGGCATTGTCAAGTTGAGTTTGGTGTAGGGTGCCCAATCCTTCGTCTTTGTGAGTGTCTTAAGGTTTAGTTTCTATTGTCATAGGCTTAATTAATGGTTTAAATTTATGTTGCATGAGATATTTATATTTAACTCTTTGTTCTTGAGAGTAGCCTATCTTCTTGGATATCCTTGAATTAGCGAGTGTTGGTATTCAACAATTTGATTCTTTGGATTGTCGATATCTACATAGACTAGCTCTCTTCCTTGAGATAATCCTTTAACACTCTCTATCACCTTCTTCTCATGAACTAAGATATCGATAGAGCCGTTAGAGAGGAAACATTAGCAATATAGTCAATTCACTTAGATTTATTCATGTAACCCTTCAACCCTAAGGTGTGCTTGCCTTTTGAGTATTTCTTTTGGATTGTCCGGCACACCATAATACTCTAGGCTATCTTTAACTGTGTTAGTCACGTGGCCTTAGGACAACCATAGCCAATTGAACGTATGTTCTCACTGGCTACAAATGAGATTGATAAACCTAACTGTTGGGGCAATTGAATCTTGTCTTTGTTCTTTCCAAGAATTGATGAAGGAGGAACACTTATTTTTTTGATGTCTTGTCTCTAATGAGATCCAAAAGAGATAATATCATTATTTGCATAGATAGTATAGAGCATGTCACTACTCTTTTCTAGTATCTAAGTCATACGTGTTTTTCCTTATGTCTAGGATTTTTAGGACCACCAAAATGATTACCTCATTTTTAGGTGACTTTATAGGGGATTTCAAGACTACGAAATCAACCACCTCATTTAAAATTGTGTCAAGCGCATGTTGGTTACAACAGTTACTAGTGCTAAGGGTGCTAGATTTGTGACACAACATCCACCTCCATGAGTCCCCACCAAGGTTCCTTGTTCCTCTTATTCTTGGATATGAAATGGAGGGAATACTACTCTTTGTTCATAGTTTAGTTTACAAGGGCATATGCACATTATCAATGTTTCCTTTACACCTACAGGATCATCAAGTATGGATGTTAAGAGATGCACTTGAAGTAGTGCCATTTAAGGAATATCAACTAATCTGTTGGTTGTTCTCTTGTGTGCATCATTAGACTTTGTGTTATACCTTTGTGATTAGCTAGGGTGTTGGCTCCTATGCTCGACTTTGACACAAAATAAAACTTTGTTATCCAATGGCTCTTAGCAATGGCTCCAATTGACATGTTCCCTTCCCTCTACAAGATTGTATTATATGGTATTGTATGTTCCTACTTATCCAGGGTTTAACCCCTCCTATCAGTTTCTCTTGCTCCATAGACTTAGTTCTAGATACTTTTGGAACCATTATTTTATTTGTTGGACTTGCTTTTGTACTTCTAGTTTGCTATTGTAACTTGTATTATTAGTACCTTTGACCTTTTTTTGGACTTTTGTGGATATTAATTATAATTTCTATTAGTGGTTGAGGTCAACAATTATCTATATTATCAAGCCCTCCACAAAGCTTGTGCACTTTGATGTTCTATATGCAGGTGCAAATTACACCCACAAGAGGTAGATTTTTTTTGGAAAACATTAAAATAATGAATTAGTGATGTCTAAGATTGTGTACCTAGTCATGGAGACGTAGAGATCATATATTGATTATTCTAAAAGGATCAAGGATCATGTAGATTGTATATGAAAAACAGTGTTATGTTTCTACTTAATTTGTGACCAAAAAATTGAAAAGAAGAGGGGTTAAGAAGGTTCTTGGCTGTGCAACGTCAAATGAAATCCTTAAATAGGCAACACGCAAAAGAGTGGGTAAATTATGTACTAGCCATGTGAAAAATACTGCAAAAAATTGATTGCATGTTTTTTTTATATTCCATATAGTTCACAAAAGGGGAGTTACAATATGATAGCATAAGCTACACAGACATAATATCCAGCATAGGCCCATCAAGCTAAGCACCCCACAATCAAAACACCCCAGACGAACAGTTTGTGGGGTCAATACCAAACAGTTATCATGACACCATATAAAGTAGAGTAAGCTAGAACCAAAAAGAGAGAGAGGATTCAAATTCTCTTAGGTAGATTGGTCACAGTTTTAGAACTAGAATCAATATCCACAGCTGTTTTGTCCCTGTCCCTGACATTCTGCAGTGAAGTAACAGACTGCTGATCAGTCACGGTGTTTTGAGCAGATTTATCATTCTCTATTTTATCTAGGGTCAAGTGTGTAGCAAGTGAAAGACCGGCATGGCGATCGGGGAAGTTCTTATCAGACCATTCCTCAACTTTTGCTGCAGTCTGATCATTACAAAGCCATTTTGGAATATCATCATGCTTGTCAATGAAACTGTCATGCAACGGAGAATCATTGTGCACATCATCCTTTTCCTCATCAACATCAATATCCGACCACCATTCAGCATGTACTGCATCTTTCTTCAGCTTGATGGAACCCTTCTTCATCAGATTAAAGAACCCCTCTTTTGAGGTATCCAAGGTCATTGACACCTGCTAGTCAACAAGCAGTGGGGTAACTTAATGGATGAAGTCAGTAAGAATTCTTACTCTTTCTTGAAAAGTCTCATTGTTTCTAGCTTTCCAAATAAAACATAGGATTTCAATGGATAACACAAGCCAGACTTTATTTGATTTCCTATCAAGACCATTAATAAAACCCAAAACAATATCCTCCCAAACAATGGATTTATCATTAATCCAATCATTCTAAACAACAGGATCCCATGTAATATCCCTAATGGGATCTGCCCTAGTTTTCTGCACTTTTAGTTTTCTGCACTTTTAGTTTTCTGCTGAAACTCTAAAATTCTGCTCTGATTTTCTGATTTCAATTAAACAGGGACAGCGAACACATATGCAACCAAATGCTCAAATAATAAAGCAATCATGAACCCTTATGATTATATCTTCAAGCATGAACTTATCCAACCATACATATCATCAACATGGAACAAATCTGATTTTTAGATTATTCAATCTACTGCTATAAATCGGAACTTTTGATTTTGCAGTTATATCCAATGAATAGGCTCAAACATGCCCAAATACAAATCAGATTCCTGCTGTTACAAATCAGACCTATAAAATTATAAATAGGTTTGTACATACCAAAATGTATAGAATGGATGCTCCAATACCAACCCTAGCTGGGCGAATTACATCAGCTAGGCGGTACTCCCTTGAGGATGTCAAATTACATGCAAATGATGAAGATTGATGCTCCCAAATCCTCCATAAGGTGGTGCTTGGACTGCTGCAATGATTTAGGATTTTAGAAACCCTAACAATGATTGAATTTGCCTTCAAACTCCAATCTCCCTTCTCAAACTAAATTGCCCTTCTCCTAATGGTGGTCCGCAAGGCTGGGGTTAAACCCTAGTGTCAAAGGATGCACAAATGCCACAAAACTCTGCTGCTCCAATCTGCTCCAAAAATCTGAATATGCAAATCTGCTCAAACCCTCTGTAGATCTCCAATAAAGTGCAAGTAGGCCTCCATTATGAAACCTCCACAAAGATGAATTAGGTTTTCGTCTAATTCACCAAGAATCGCAAGGGTTTTCATCCTTGGATTCAAGCCCAACAATGTTGCAGCCAAAAGAGATAAACTCTATGAAAAATATGAATGAATGGTATGATGGAAATGCCTCAAATGATCTCTTATTTATACCCATCTTCTCTCCTTCCTTAAGGCCGACCTAGGCATGATAATCTTTTATTTTTAGTACTTTTTTCTTCCCAAGTTGGGCTGACCACTTTAAGGCAAGATAGGTGCTCAAAATACAAATTAAATATTTGTCTTTTGTGTTTATTTTCTCCTTAGGTCGATCTCCCTTTAGTGCCCAACACAAGAGATCATTATTTTATTTTGTCCAACCTTCCATTCTCCAAGGGCGAACCACTTGGGCACAAGATTTTGTAAAGATTAAATTAGAATGATATATTTACATAATAGAGCAAAGCTCTATACAAAGGATTACAAACGAATGTTTCTAATAATGCAATACATTGTAATATCCCCTTCTAGACACATGGTTAGTCCATCATGGAGTTCCTGTGGGCTAACAGTTTGGTTAGGGAACTGTGGTTAGTTTGGCTCTGGAGGTCCTTGTCGGTGCTGGGGTTATGGTTCATATTCAGTGGATCCAGTTGGCACCTTCACAGTTGGCTTAGTGGGCTCTTGATCATTACTTACTATTTTTAGTAAGTCCGGGTACTCTATCGGATTAGGATTTTCAGGGTTGGATCAAATGCGTTTCGTCGAGACCTTTCCGACAAGCTAAAGATCATGGATTTCTGACACCGTCTTCATATTTATTTTAAAGTTCGAAGATTATTTAATGTTATATTAATATGGACTTTATTATAAATAATGGAAAAGTGAAATTAATGAAATGGAGACATAAAGTGAAATTAAATTGTAATTTTCCATCCGTAGGAGACATAAAGTGAAATTAAATTATTATTTTCCCTCCTAATTGCCCAACGCCTATCTTGGAGGAAGATAAAAAGGTCATTTGGAGCTCATTTGGTTTTATGCTATGATTTGATATTTTGTGTATGAGAGCTCTGCTAGGGTTTCGGAGTTGGAGATTTTGCATCAGGCTATTGGAGACGGAAACCTCCATTAGTGACGGTATCCCACAGGTGTGCAATACCACCCAACGGTGCCATTGACGGTAGATGTATTCGGCATTCACAAATGTGCTGATTTTAGAGTGTTTGTGGTAGTTTTCTTGTTGCTGATATACACTTCCAGCCATGGCCGTACACATCCAGGCATGAAGTTGGGAGTTTTGAGCTTCATTTCTCTTTGCAGGTAGCTTCTATTTTGCATTGTATGAGGCGTCTGGGGCCTCCTGTATTGTTGCTACTAATATAGGCATGATATTTTCTATTCCTTGGAGTTTGAGTGATTTTGGCTATGCCCATTTGCTGGTCCGGCTACAGCAGAAATATCAAAGTGCAAAATTTGACATGGGTATGTAACGATAATTAATATTTGTGGATTTGATGATCTGGGTCATTGTTTGTTTGTGCAAATTCACTGTACTTTTTTTGGGTTTCCTGTATATGCTCTATATTGTATGCTACGGCAACACAACTTCAGGAAACTGAAAACTTCTTCTGCATTCTTTTGTCTAGTCTGAAAGATCACAATAAAAATTAATAAAAATCACATATAAAAGATCTTTAAAAATATACAAACAGGTACGGCACATTACATACATATGTATTAAAAGAACAAATACAGAAGTTTCTATAATGAACTAAAGCTAACAAAGCAAATAGAAACTTATCTAATATATTACATATTTGACCATTAAATAAACTAAGGAAATATTATTTTAATACCCTCTCTTAATGGTCAATCTATCAATTACACCAAGGTGCCCTCTAATTTAGACAAACTTATCCATGATCTACTGGTCTCTTGGCCATAAAGGCATAGAAAGCAGATTCTTTCTACTCAGTGTGCTCTACAACATGAGCTTGCGGGTTAGACTTGCTTGGATTGTTCAGAAGCCAAGCATTTCCGACTATCTTTCATGTAGCCAAACTTGTGGCAATAATTGCACTGAATATTCTTCTTCTTGGAAGAATCTTGGGATTTACCTTGGCTGGTCTGTTGAAAGGGTTGATTTTGGCCCATATTTTTCTGAAAGGACTTGGCAGTAAATGCCTGCTCTGTGGAGGATGAACTAGCATTGCTATCGAATTGCTGTCTCCATCGATCCTGCTGCAGAAGTTTGTTGCACAGCTTTGGAAACTTCAAGTCAACATTAGTTGAGGTAATGTTGAGAGTCTCGATAAAGTGCTCATAAGACTTTGGTAGATTTTTCAGAGTGATGACTACCATATCTTCCTCCTCCATCTTCCAACCAATCGCCTCCAACTGATCATGAATGTCCTTGATTTTTGTGAGATGCTCTTGCAGAGACACGTTGTCATCCATCATGATTGAAAAAAGCATGTTCTTCAGAAAGAATGCGCGTCTCTTGTCGGACGTTTCATGAAGGTCCTTTAGATGATTCTAGATTACTTTGGCAGTCCTGCTTGATGAAAATTGAGGCAGTTGGTCATCGATGATTGATAATTTAATAAGCATTATCGCTTCCTGGTTCTGCTCATCAAATTTATCCTGATCTTTACCCGTCGTTGGAGGACGTGTAGTTTTGCCCAGAACAAGCTGGTCAAGGCACCGATACTCGAAAATGGTTAACATATGTTGCTTCCAAGTGTTGTAAGTCAGCCGTTGAACTTCTGAATGCCTTCCAACATGATATTGGACAAAGACGCCATCTTCACGCTTTTCGAGGCACGAAAAACAAGGCAGATTGACGGCGTAGAGAACATAACTCAAACCCTAGAACGGGTTTCAAGGCACCAATCTTGAGGTGATGCAAGGAGATAAAAATATTTTTGAATCCACAACTTTGAACAAATGAAAAACCAAATAGAAACTAGGTGCTTGGTTTTCAAAGTTGGTTTGAGGGCTTGGGCTGCTGGAGCTGATTTGTCGGGACCCACAAATAGTTGTTGACAAAACAAACTTAAGAACGACGACCAAAGTCTTTGAAAGCGCCTACCAAGGAAACTGCGACCAAATGCTAAACAATATTGACGAATGCTGCCAAATTAAGTAGTGATGCCAGACATTCTGCTGATCAACCGCGACCAACAAAATCTTCTCCAAAGCCGATGATTTAAGGCAACGACCAAGGTAGAGGAATTTGTCGAAACCCACACGACCATTCAAGGAGCTCGTAGAGAATAAAGAACCCGTTGATGCAACTTGAAGAGATTTCACCAGCGGTAGAGATTTGCCGTCTGTGGGAGCGGATACAGAAGAAAAACGTTGGAGCAAAACGTGACTTCAAAACACAGCTTCAACCCGCGACCAAGGTTTAGATGAAGTCGCGATCGCCAAAAAGGAAGATGCAGCAACCAGAATAGAACCCGTTGCTAAGAAGACACGTTAAAAAAGAATCATGATTAGGAGATAAAAACCAGAAAAAAATCCCTCGACTGGAAATTGCGTGGCCTCTCACAAAATCACGACCTCTCAAAAACATGATGGAGAAAACAAAAAAAAATGCAATCATTGGAAGGCGAAAAAACACAGAGCCAGATCACAGAGAAGCTACGTCGTCCGTACAATGTACGAAAAAAACAGAAGGTGCCAAAAAAATTCCAAAAAAAAACTTTTCCCTCTCGCCTTGGGCTTTGATACCATGTAAAAATTAAATCAGAATGATATATTTACATAATAGAGCAAAGCTCTATATAAAGGATTACAAATGGATGTTTCTAATAATACAATACAAATGTATTAAAAGAACAAATACAAAAGTTTCTATAATGAACTAAAGCTAATAAAGCAAATAGAAACTTATCTAATATATTTACATATTGACCATTAAATAAATGAAGGAAATATTATTTTAATAGATTCATCATAAATTTGTCTTCAAAACAAGTCGTTCTCTTCAAGGGAAAATATCATAAATTATCCTTTATTTTTCCATAGGCAATTTCCACATTTGCTTCTATTTTCCATCCTCAAAATGGGTCGCTCCACCTTAGGGCAATTTATTTTATTAATGATGACTACATAAAATATACCACAAAAATATGCCAAGTCATCTCCCATACTCAATTTGCCCTACAAAATTAGCCAAGTGTGAAAAATGGTCAATTAGGTCATTCCCTGAGCCCTCCAGCTTAGCCTACAGGAATGGAAATAGGCTAGCCACTCCACCAAGTGATCACTCCGAAAATGGGGACATTACATCCCAAAACTTCTTAGCATAAGGGCAATAAAAAAAGGTGTTTATAGGACTCTTGGTATTACACATACTGCACGAGATGGAAACAAAACCATCAGGACCTCTAAAGTTACCAACAAGCAACTTTTGAAGCAATAACATCCACCTAAAGCAAGTTTTATTTGGGCTCCAGGAAGGTAGACCATATGATTTGACAAATTCTATTCCAAATGGAGACACTAAAGTCCTTATTCCATCTATTATTGAGGTAAGAAAATATCTCTTGGGTATCATTGAGTTTCTCATAGATCATCTTGGCAGAAATGTTAGGAATTGCAACACTATTGCCCCAAGAAATGTTATCAAGGATATCAGAATTAAAAACCATCTGAGTTTTCTGCACTGAATCTCCCAAGGCCTTCATGAGAATAGAGAAGGTTCTTTTTTGAGATTTTGGAATATTATATCTCATTTTCAGAATATTCCAAGATAACATTTTACCATTTTCAAAAATATCACCAAAATTTTGAATACCTTTAGAGAACCATTCACTAGAGGAGCACCCCTTGATTAAGGCTAAAGGCTTATTCTTGTATTGCAAGGACCACCAAATATATCTATAAATATGGAGTTTTTTGTCTTTTCTAGAGACATGTTCTTGACCCTTCAGATAAGTGTTACAAGACTTGGACTCGCCTTGGACTCGGCAAGCTGATTTTTGACCCGGACTTGGACTCGGCGCAGACTTGGCAAATTGAAAAACCCATGAAATATAGAGATTTTTAAGAATTTAAAACTTGTTTCATGTACTATAAACCTTAATGATACAATAAACTAATCAAATAGAAGCTACTTTGATCACATACACAAGTATACATTAATCACAGGAATATAAACACAAATTTTAGCTGAAGCAAATAAGACATTTAGATATATACATATTGTCCAATGTATACAAAATTCATGGATTATGAAATCCATGGCATCAAAAGTTCAAAACAAAAACTACAAGTTCTTTCATTCTTTTGCCCACACTAAATCTTCAGGTTGCAGAAATTTGTGAGAGACATTTTTGCATGAAACTTTGGACCAAGAGCTCTATATTCATTAAAATAGGCTGCAAAATTATCTCCATTCTAATGTTGGTCTTCTTCTTCTAGTCGTTCTTTTTCTCTTTGTAAGAAACTTAGGTTGGAAAGGCCTAGATGGAAAACCTACAACGGTTCTGTTATTTGTTGCAGCAACAACACTTCTTTCACCTGTAGGATTTTGAACTGTTGCGAATTAGTGTTCACGTAGGTGTTAGTAATTATGTAAATGTAGAAAGGTAATTACTATTGTAATAGTGAAGTTGTTAATAAACAAGTCACTAATATAGCTTTGGATGGGTAGTCGTATATATTGTTGAAATAACAATATATCACGAATAGTTGGTGGTTAGTGTGTTGTACCCGTGAATGGTATTCCAGGATATTTGTTATAACACCTCCCTATTAAATAGGAGGTTGTTTGGCTATGTAAGTGGCTATATATTAGCCATGTATTGAGTGTGAGAATAAAGAAGAAGCATGTATTATTTTGTTTTTAATTATTGTAGCTTCAGTATTTCTCTGCCCATATTTCTTATATGGTATCAGAGTAGGGAAAAGAAAGATCTTGTCGTAGCAAAGGCCTTATACTGTGCCATCAATTCAGCAATTTGATGTTGAATTGTTCAAGCAAAGCACCCAAGTTAGAGTCGGCCTCTACGACATAACAAAGATCATGCCGATCAAAGCAGACAGAAGTGAAGGGAGAATATTTGCAAATAAGAGAAGACAATGTATATTCATTTAAGGCCAATTCATCCTTCCATGCGCAGTTGATTTAAGATATTTTGATCTGCAATGCAAGGCGAAACACCTGAGGTTTGATGGAAGACATTTTGATCATACCAACAAACAAAAGAGGTGTAGAAACACGCGAATAGAGGAGATTTGATAGAACATATGTTTGAGAAAAAATATTTGATCTCAAGCATGCGGAGTAGCATCAACAGACACAGCGTGGAACGAAATTGAAATGCCACATAAAGGATTTTGCCTCTAGCCTCAATTCACCATAAAATCCAATGATCTTATTTGCAAACTGACAGAGAAGCTTCAATCATTCAAGGGTTGGATCGATTTCATCATTTGTTCGGAGAACCACATCAACATTGCACATGCTAATTGACATTGCTGGGGTCTAATCTGTGGCACCGATTTACATCTCAGACTTGATTTGGACAGCACTGAACTCGTAGATACATCTCCCTAAGCACAGATCGAGAACTGGCTGTATTGAAGTTTGGCAGACGACAGTTCAAGGCAAACATATTGGTGATTGCTGTTTGTGGAAGGAGGTCACGTGCCACAAATATAAGGATATTGTAGCAGCGATTGGAGATCATATTTGAGCGACCTCAATCCTATCCGTCACCTTTAACAGGAGTTCGTGGCATTTCGTAGACAGCGACTACCATCACATAAACCAACAGAGTTGGCATAATATCATTCGGCATTAGAGATCAGCGAATTGCACTCTAGCGGCAGCGAACAGTTCAAGGAATATTCACTGAATACTACATTTGTTCATGGTTCTAGTCTTCAATTTGGAAGTCATTTTCATTAAAGACAAGTGTACTTGATCTGAAAGAGGCTTTGTTGTTGTGGAGATTCCATTCAACTGCAAGATTCTCCTGCACAGAATTTGGCATAAGAAGAGGCTAAATAGTATAACGTTATACTAAAAGGCGTTATCCTACATGTTGTGCTCAAGTGTGATAAGGGAGAGTGCACATGCTTTAGGATCGGCATTCTTATTATAAAACAACAAGTGCAACTTGTGAGCCAATTCACTTGGCACACTAATGAAGAGGAAGATTTCTTCACTATGGAATTTTCCATTTTGTTGAAAAAAAAAGAAGCTAAATCCTTCTATTTATGCTATGGAGGTACAATCATAGGTGGCAGTGTTAATTTTGGGCTATAGGTTATACTTTAGGATGTCTTACTAATTGAACAAATGGTAGAATATGTAAAATTGAGTTTTATTTGATTAGCATGAAGTCAAATTATGTTATATTGTTTAAGAATAGGGTGTGTTTTTACAAGTCATTAAAAAAATAAAAAAATAAAAAAAATTGTAATTGGAGTGCATGATCGGTGGTACCCGACACTCCCATGATTTGTAGAAGAGAAGTTCACATCAAGGGGGGAGGATATATTCTTTCCTCACAATTGTGAAATGTGCCTCAAAAGCCAAATATGCTAAGTAAGTAGCAAATCAACTGGAGGATGGACGCATCAGATGCTCGAGGACATTCAACGACCTCTCGTCAGTCACTAGCAACGAGGCTGCAAATTGCATTAGTGACAAAATTAATTGTGCTAAAATGACTAAAGCCAAGATCGGTTTCGAGGTGGCAGCGGCAATCGTGTTATATCATTTGTGATCAGAGTGGCAATGATCTATAATGGTGGTTGCATACGCGACAACGAGGGCTTGGTGTTTTCAAACTTTGTTTTTGTGGTTGGATGTGTATTTCCCCAATCACATTTCTTGGTTGTTTGTGAATGGATGTGTTTGTCCCCATTCATGTGATGGTGTAAGTGATTGGAAGTGTTTGTCCCCAGTCACAAGAGTTGGTGATTATGATTGGATGTGTGTGTCCCCAATCATAATTGTTGAGAGCAGAAGTGTATGTCCTTGTTCATAACCTTGATGTTGGATAGATGTGTTTGTCCCTATCCAAACTTGATGTAAGAGCTTGGATAGAAGTGTTAGTCTCTATCCTTGGATCCATGGGTAGATGTGTTTGTCCCTATCCTTGGATGAAAGTACACTAAGCGTAGTGACGCTAGTTCCACTATTGCTTGACATGAGTAGATGTTTGTCCCTACTCTTATCTTATATTGTTTGGTGAGCTACTGTGTGTGGTCATCAAGTATTATGATGTTCTTTCACCCCATGTTCACACTAAGGGGGGGTGTTGGGAATTCGTGTTCATGTAGGTATTAGTAATTGTGTAAATGTAGAAAGGTAATTACTATTGTAACAGTGAAGTTGTTAATAAACAACTCACTAATATAGCTTTGGATGGGTAGTCGTATATATTGTTGAAATAACAATATATCACGAATAGTTAGTGGTTAGTGTGTTATACCCGTGAATGGTATTCCGGGATATTTGTTATAACACCTCCCTATTAAATAGGACGTCGTTTGGCTATGTAAGTGGCTATATATTAGCCATGTATTGAGTGTGAGAAGAAAGAAGAAGCACGTATTATTTTGTTTTTAATTATTGTAGCTTCAGTATTTCTCTGCCCATATTTCTTATTTAGATTCTACATTGTCTATAATAACTGTGTTATGAGATTTGTTATTTGCTGTTGGCCCTGGCTCATACTGACAATTGCATTATATTGAATCTCTGTCCTTTCTTCATCTGTTGGAACCCTTTTTTCCTCTTTCCCCCATTTCTTTTACTTCTATTTCTTTACCTTGGTCCCACAACTTTCTTCATTCTCTCTAATAAAATCTAATTTCTCTTTCACTGGGCTGCATTAAAAGTGTAAGCTCTAACCTTCTAGGTTGGCAAGATTAAAGCTTTGATGTCACTGTAATGTCTTTTTCAGGTATTTTCATGAACTTTGATTTTTTTGTGTATTTTGATTTGTGCAATAATAGGGCATAATAGAAACTGAACATGCTACAACGCTAAACCAAAATCTTATAGTAGATTTATGCAATATAAGATATCTATAAATGCTGATCAACATAAACATCATCAGAATTAAGTTTCGAAGCTCATTGCAACAATTGATAATTAATAAAATACAGAAATCAACTAACCCTTATACAACAATCAAAATATTATATATATGACAGCAGAAGACCCACTCACATGATGGCCATATTATTGTATGAAGCAGTAGCAATAAAGCCAAGCAATACTCCTCAATATAGTTGCGGCTAGGCTTAAATCATATCATATGATCGCTGAAAAGTATGACAATCACCAAACAATTACCAAATGTTGCGATTAAGATATCCAAAGGTATGACAACTCTCTCTTTGGTATGATGCCCAGAAAAGCTTGTACAACTATATCCAACAAATGTATGACAATATTGTGGTCAGGAAATGGTACGGACATGATCAATAAGGCAACAGTTGAGATTTGTTGCTTAGCAGGAAATAAAGTATAATACTCTAATATTCCTCCACAAATTGGAACTTGTTTGCAACCTTCAACACAACTTAGAATCCAACAAACCAAACTGAAACTGAAATAATCTTCAATCTTTCAGCACAACTTGGATGGAATCACCTCAATAGACAAGAGGGTTTTCGTCCTCCAAATATCCTACACCAAAGGGTTTCCATCCCCGGGCGTGGAGATCAACACAAGTGCTCAAGCTCTGAGAAAAATGTTTGATAACAATAACAATGGATGTCTTCTTCTATATGCCAATCTCTTCCTTTTATAATGACCCTTTAATTTGAATTTCCTTTTCCCTCCAAAAGTTTTTAAAAACACTTTTTAATAAAATATTACATTAGGCTCACTTTATTAAAATAATAATAATACATAAGTCGTCCTTTTACAATGTTATAAAATAAAGTTACTAGGACAACTTAAAATATTATTATTAAATTATTTTCCCCACTTTATCTCTTAGCCTACAGGTTATAAGGAATAGGCTATGGGCCTCCCAATTAATTTAATTCTGGAAGGAGGACATGGCAGCTTTGTTATAGTAAAATCTGTCAAGTCTAAAATAAACCCTCTTACGTCCACTTTGCTGGTTGCACCAAGTAAACCAAATAACTTTGCTTCTCTCCTTATCGTTTTTAAGGGGGTCCTTAAGGTTAAGGAGTCTTTTCATCTTAGACCAGAAAAGCCTTTCATTGCCTTTCCAACCAAACTTAATACCCCCTTCCTTATCATAATCACATTCAATCATGTTGTAGTCACCATGCACAATCCATGGAACCCAACAAGGTTGTCTGCTATCCATTTCCACAATCTAACTCTCTCTATAGTCATTAGATGCATAAACAAAGCAACTTCCAAATTTGGAGTCTTTGTTATCAATCACAGCCCAACATATTCTATTGCATGGAGAATGCTCAGTAGAACTAATCAAATGAGCCAATTTTGCTGCTAGAAGAATAGCAAAACCACCCTTACCTTTCTCATGGTTAGTGTAAATCTGAGAGATTTTTTCCAAATGAAGTTAAGGGTAAATTCTATTAGTATAATAATGTAACAAAGTGTAAATAATTAGCAGATAGTTAGGTGTAGTCATTAAAACAGGTAGTTGCATTAGGTGTTGTACCATTTAATATGGTAGTTGTAATAGTAACTTTAATAAATTTATATAATGTTGCTTTCACTATTTGTGAATCAAGCCTTTCTGGCTAATTTCTCTCATCTCTCTTCTTTGCATCTCTGCCAACAAAGTCAAGAGTTATACCCACAAATTTAACTTGTAGTAAAATACAATGAAATTGTAGAGAGAATTATAGAACATTCTAATAATTGTCTTCTTGTCATGGGCCTCAAGACCCCTAACATTCCAACCAACAAAATTTAGACTCATGAATTGTTTGGGGCGGATTTGGGACCTTTATGCAACCTTTCAAAACAACAAGCCATCTTCTCTTCTTTGTTCTTTTTAGGCCCATCAGGCTTGTCAACTTTATTAGCATCATTCTTTTTAAAAACCTCATATTGGGTTGAAGAACCAGAGGAACTCTCATTAGAAGCTTCTTTTTCTACTTCCATCATATCTAATTCATTTTTATCTGAGAGCATAGATTAACTGGTATTACCATTATCTTCAGGGTCTTTATTGCTCTTTGGGGTAGCCAAGAAGGGGCAATCTTTTCTGACACGACCTTCTATTTTACATGTAAAACATGAATTCAAACTTCCAAGTTTCCTTTTTTACATTGAATTTTTTCTTTCCATTTGATAACCTAGAACATCAGGAAATTAATATCCGGGTTCAGAGATATTGGAACTCTTGAATTCATGTGAGCTAAGGTGTATCTTTTTTTTCTCAACTTGTAGAACCTCCGCCAAAGGCTTTAGGGTATCCTTCAATAGGAACCACAATTGGGGCAGGGGGAACATCTGCAATTTCAACCCATATAGGTTTAGTTTTCACAGCAATTTCTTTTGGCTCAATGTCATGATTCCATGACATAGCCTTAGACACCGATCTACCCACATTTCAAAATCTTATTTCTACACACTCTTTTCTGCACATTGAGGATTTAAATACAACCATAAAGAGTCCAATATGAACCATTCTACAAAAAGAGACATAAATATCAAAATTCCCCCCCCCCCCAAAACAGAGTTCATTGAATCATAATTTTTTTTTCTAGATGAAAGAGTCTTTATTTAAACAAACAAAGAATATTGCAACACTGCTCAACCTCTCATCTTCTTTTTTAACAACATTTTTTATTTCATCATTAGGAGAAAAAACCATTATTTTTCTAGGGGAGTAACTGTAATGCCCCCTTCTTAGCCAGTACCAGTTGCAGAGGGTTTAGCCTATTATCTCGACGCTCGTAGGCTAATGGACATGGATAGAGGGTCTTCAGAGGCAGTTATTTGGTCTGTGGTGACATTACTTCTCTTCAGTGCTATATCTGGTTCAGGGTTGGCCTTCGTCGGACTCAGTTTCACATACTATTTATAGTAAGCCATATGATGTTAGAGAGGGACCCTTACTATTTTTAGTAAGGCATCTGGGTGTGCAGTGGATGCAGTGCTTGACCTCCTTGTTCAGACGGAATTGGAAAATCATAAGTATTTAAGGAGTTATTAATATTTGAATGGCCTAAATGATATTTAATTATAAAAGATATATTATAAAGTTATAATTTAACTTTATAAAGTGGGGGCTATTTTTTAAGTCAATGAGTCATTAATGACTTTATGGAAAAGCATGCCTAAGTATAAAATTATATCATAAAGTCATCAAAAGCTATTTGAAATATATTTTTAAATCATTAAAAAAGCTTCTTGGAAAATCGTGCCAATCATGAGAAGTATTTAAAGAGTCAAAAAAGCAAATCATTGTTCTTCTTGGCTTTTGTGAAAACTTTGTCGTGTATGAAGATTGGGATTTGTGAGGAGACCAAGGGTTTCTGCAGGTTTGATACCATTACCAGCACTGGAGAACGAGCTTCTTCATTGTCTTTGCAATCTGAGGGTGTGAAATACCTCCTGAAGGTTTGCTAGTGAGTTTGGCCTCAACCAGAGGTCAAAATTGTGCTCATTTGTGAAGTTTTTTAAAGGGTTTTGAAGAGTTTCACATTGGAGATCTGAAGGACATTAATAGCTGCATGTATTTCTTGTTGAATGGTCATTGCTGGGTCGAATTGAAGCTTACACAGGCCGTACCAGCTGTTCTGTGCCAGGCCGTACTGTACCTCAGCAAGGACGTGTCACTTCTAGGCTGAAATGTCTAAGATTTCTGCCTCAAATCTCTTCTACTGTGGGTGGTTGGGTGTTATCACTCATTGCATGTCATTTTTTAGGAGGAGAAATTCATATAATATTCTTGGCGTCCATATGAAGAGGGTTTGCTGCTGCTGTAGTTCACTTCCAGAATTGCATTTTCAGATTGCCATGGATAATCCGGTATGAAATATTGTTGATTAATTCATCAGCAATTGGAAAGTAATCTGAGTTTACCTTAATAGAGACAGATCTGGTTATCATAACTTGTGTGTTGCTACATCTTTAGTTTCAGTTTTCATTAGTTTTGCATATTTGCTACCATCTTTAAATTTCTAGCATCATATTTGCACAAAAACTCAAAAAAAATACAAAACCATTCAAAAACACAAAAAAGTTCAGACATCAGTTGCATGGTAAATATCTCAGAGACAGGAGGGGTATCTCAGTAAGAATGCTTAACTCGATCCTCTCCTCCTTTGGCGGGTAAGATATCCTCGAACAAGCTGTTGTTTTCTCTTCCATCATAAGATCTTGTAGAGAAAAAAGAACCCTTTGGTACACAATTTGGTTTGTCTGCTCACACAACTTCTGTGTAAGAATTTTTAGCACCTGGTCTACACCACTACCACCTTTTTCCACAAAAAACGCAACCACCTGTCTGTTTGGCTTCTCCATTTTTAATACTTTCAATAGATATCTCAACAACTGAAGTGTGTGCCATTCAATAGCATCTACTCTCTGGAGAAAAACCATACCCTGGAGATGTTAACACCCGAAGGCTCATTAAACCTACTAGACTTATGAACCTAGCAACCAGCCAAAATGGCAGAGTAGACAATGGGGCTCACACGTGTGGGGGATGGTAGGAATAAAATGAACAAAAAACAAGACTGACAAAGAAATTCAAGGACTCACCTAATATCCACCAAAAACCAATAGATCATAAAGAAATTGGAAACAAAAGATAGAAAGGAAGACTAAGAGTAAGAATGTCACCAATATGAAGCATCGGCATTGAATGAGAGAACCCCAGCATGCAGGAACAGTGGTGACAGTATGACTTCCACTACCCCAGCAGGGTTCTCCATGCTCATCCATCCATGCAATGAGCAATTGATTGCACCTTTCTCAAATGTAGTTTGGAACATATGCTTTCGTGAAACATTGGAGTAGATCAGCTTCAGCACTCCATTGGCTGTGCATAGAATATCCAGTCAGAGTCTAGGAAAATCGAGCAATCAGGATTCTTAGATCAATGTATATACTTAAGTTACGTTTGTATTGAATAGTGCGCTTGTGAGAATTTGTCATTAAACACAGTAAGATTAAATACTTGGTTGAGTAGGACAGAATCAAGCTAATGGAAATAGAATAGGATCCTCTTTTCAAAAGTCAATGCCGAGTTTTATATACTAGAATTTCTGAAGAGATATTCACCCATAGTTTTCCTTTTCTTCAACATTGACAATTCTTCTCAGCTGTCCCAATATCTGCCAATGGTGCACTTTCTATCTCCCTAGACAGTGTGATTTGTATTATGCCTTTTGAAATAAATAAAATTTCTTCCATGTTTTGGTAACTTGAATTTATTTGAATTCAGAATTGTATCTAAACCTTATGTTCATTGTGCATAGGTACAACAATTGGTTGGATCTGCCCCAATAGATATTGCGAATTCAAGTCTAGCAAAAAGTGGACAAATAAGTCGAAATGCAAATTGCCCTTGTGGTTCCAAGAAGAAGTACAAAAGGTATGTATTGTCTATATCTAGAAGTTAAATGTTTCTTTCTAACATGGATTTTATAACCGGCCAACTTATTTCAATGTTTGAGAATTTTGTGTATTTGTATATTACCATATTATTTATGAAATTTCTGATGTAGGTGGGTGGATAAAGATAGGGAAATGTCTTATCCTATATGGGGACCATTTTATATGTTGGTTCTCTACATTCTGTTTTATTTTGATTAGCTATTCTCTTTTCTTTTATTCATTTGATTGTTTGCCTTTCTCCTTTTAACTAGTTTGAGGCAGGCTCATTAGCACTCATTGAATACATAATTAATTTTTTCTATAAATTTCACCAAGCTTAATTAGTTTAGAGAATGAGACATAAATTTCTTATAAACTGTTCACAAATGAGTGAAGCAAGCTTAGTTAGTCTGAAAAATTAGACATGAAATTTCTTTTGTACAATTCACAAATGAGGAAGCAGTAATAGGTCTTAGGTCTAACGAATAAGTGAGGCAATCAGGCTTTTTATACTTTTTTCTTTAATTGGCCCATAAAAATGTGACACACAACTATGTGGTTACCTTTTATAAATGAAAAGATTTTGGGAAAATTTCAGCAGCAGTTTCCATTTTATTTTTACCTCTTTGGGAAGGCACAACTTGGGGAATCTTGGGCGCAACTTATATCTCCCTAGTCAAATAAGATTTTGCTAATTCTTCCTAAGCAGAAATATCATTGAATTGAATGACCTGAAATTAGAGAACTTACCAAGGAAGTGTTAGAGAGTATATTCTTTCTCCCTGGTTATAGAGATTTTCTTTTCAATTCATGCTTGGGGTGTTTTTTCTGTTCCTTAATGGTTATAATCATCTTTCAAGTTTAACATCACATAATGCTGAAAATGAATTGAAGTAATTTAATGTCATGTTCATGCACTTATTTTCTTGATTATCAACGTAAGGATATCCAATTGAAGCTTAAGGAAGACAGGTTAACAAAAGCAAGCTATACTTGTCAGAACCCAACAGGGAAAGGATGATACATTTTCGTTCCTTCTATAGGCAGGACCTCTGTACATGCTACTCTTGTGCCAGGTGGCTGAACAATGAAAGCAATACCAAGTTACAGTTTACATATGTGTGTAGCTATTGTATCAATGTCCAGCCCAATAAATATACAGGACCACATTCTTGTCAACAATCTCCACAATTAGAAATCCACGGACTTAAAATAACAAGCTAGCTACAGCTCATAAAGTCCCTTGTACTAAAAATTCATGAATTGAGCAATTGAAGAATCCCTTGCTTAAAGAAGAATCCCTCGCTTAAATATAAGCCGAAATTGTAAGTCATTAAGCACCAAAGCAATCTCAAGGACACATATAGATAATCAAAAAGTGATATTGGAATTGCCAATTGAAAAGACTCCTCAACAATGATTCAAGGGGAATCCAATGAGAGATATGATTGCTTTGTCCTCGTGGGATTAACTCAACAATAAAAGCCACACCATACTGCTGTTTGGGTTCCACGTAGTGGCACAACAGAAGACCTCTCCCTAGGCAGTTGGGTTTGTTAGACTTTATCATATACATAGCAAATCTACCCAAAACCTAATGCCTATGAGCTAATCACACAACCAGGAAATAGAATAAAGATATTCAATGTTTAATATATTGGAGCAAATTACAAAGAATAATGTACAAATATATAGGCCTCATGGATGCATGAATAAAGGAGATGACATGCCCAAGAGGTCATGAATGTAACTATCAGTCACTTCCAATCAGGAGGTGAGTTAACTCAGTCTAATTGAGACAAAAGTGGTCGTGAATCAAGGATTGATGAGGCAGTGGTGGCACTTGTGTACCTCAAGTCAAGGTGAGCACATGTCATTATTAGCTACCTAGATGAGAATAATGAAATATTTCTAATATCGTAAGAAAACTTATTAATAGGTGCAATTATTATACCAACAAGGTTCCCATCAGTGGGTGTATTTTTGTAAAATATATCTCTATACTATAACTATGCACTAGATATGGGATGCATCATCAGCACAAATTATGAGAAGTTGGAACTCACCAATATCATTGAGGCATTTCATTAAACAATCAGGAAGCATTGCAAAAATAAAGATATTGACAAGCTTTTCAATTTTGTCTCCTTCCCAATCAACTTTAGGGGTAATAAAATCATGTATTGATGCGAGCCACAAATTCATTTGGTAGCTTGCTGATTAGGCACGGGGAAATTTTGGCTCATTAACCTTATTGAGATATGTTATTAAGTACTGTAAGCATTGCTGTTTGGGTTCCACATAGTGGCACAATAGAAGACTCCCTAGGCAGTTGGGTTCCTATCAATGGATTATTTTTGTAAAATGTATCTCTAAACTATAGTACTGTAATGCAGTTTGGGTTCCACATAGCGGCACAATATAAGACCTCTCCCTAGGCAATCAGGTTTCCACGAATGGGTATATTTTTTGTAAAATATATCTCTAAACTATATATATGTACTAGGTATAGGATGCATCTACAACATAAATAATGAGAAGTTGGAGCTCACTAATATCATTGAGACATTTCATTAAACAATTGGGAAGCATTGCAAAAATAAAGGTCTGCCAAGCTTTACAATTTTGTCTCCTTCCCAATCAGCTATAGGGGTAGCAAAAACATGTATTGATGCGAGCCATGAATTCATTTGGTAGCTTATTGATTAAGCAATGGAAATTTTAGCTCATTAAACATATTGAGATATTTTATTAAGTAATGTAAGCATTGCTTAAAAACAATGTTACACGAAGTTTTGGAATGGGGGGATGAAAGTATGGGTTTCAGGGACGAGGAGAATATGGGCCTAAATTTGGGGATGATGGGGGAATAGTGGAGGGACGACGGTGCAATATAGTATAGTACTTGAAGAATTAGTTATAAAAAATGTTTATCTGTCTCTTATGTAAAGTTAAATGTAAACTACAAAACACAATGCATTCAAAATACTGAAAATCGATTTATATTCAACATGATTACATTGAAGTACAATGGGCCAATTCCTCAGTGGTCTAATCATCACCCCAAATGTTATGGTAAACTCCTCATTGCTAGTACTGTTGGACCCAAACCCATCTAGAGGAAGCTCCTCCAAATGGACATCAACCAACCTTGCTTGTGCGTGATCCTCATCAATCTGTGCTTGCTCCTCCAGGTCTACATCCCACTATGCTACTAGACTTGCCTTGTGCATAAGCATGTTGCAGTCCATGTGATGCAACACACTATGTACAAAGTTACAAGCTTATCCACTCTCCTAGAGGTAAGCATGTTCCTCTTGATATATTAGATGAAGCTTTATGTAGACTAGATCCTCTTAGCAATGGAAGAACTAAAAACTTGAGACAAGAGGGGAATGGCTAGTGTGGTTGTCAATTGAAGGAAACCCATGCATAGTCCACCATAGTATTGGGTCATCCTACGCCGTAATCTCTCTATCCAACTTTGTCTCTTTTGAATAGCCCTTGAGTGTGGCAAATTTGGTCTACTCATGATGAATGGTGGTGGCCTCCTTTGCACTAAACACCTTCAAAATTGCCTTCACGAAGCCTCTATTTACTTCAATCTCTGCCATAGTAATAACTCTCCTAGGCCTTTGCACGTACCACTTCGAGTTCAATGCACACACAACCATGTGCAAGGCAGTGTTGAGTTTCTTCCATCTTCAGTGAATGATAGGTTGAATGTATTCATTATAGAATTACAAGGTGAGGTCTATTTTTTTGGTACTGTGACCTTCATTAGGCCAAGCATGCTTTCATTGCTCTAATATACCTCCCCAAGGCTTGGAACATTAGAGTTCCGATATTCGATCATTGTGAAAATTGGAGATATGACGGAGATGATGTATTTAACATCAACTCAAAAAGTGTTACTTTGCACGACTTTCTTCACTCTCTTCTGTTGCTCCGACTTGGACTTGGTCCACCAATTTCATTCCTGTGTCATGACCATCTCTTGCAGCCTAAATCCTCTTCAAGAGAATAAAGTATGAGACAAATTTGGTGTCAACAAGTTTGAGAAATTTCTTCTTTTAGAAGGTTCAAAATAATGCATGTAATGTGTGGTGGTTGTAGATAAACATTTGCACATCTCTCGCATCAAGTACTACTTTTTTAATCTAGTCAATCTTCCCATGTTGAGTGCGTTGTTCATGGCATGCACACAAGGGGTTCAATATATGTTTGTAGGCAACTCTAACTAACTTGCTTCCCTGCTAAAATAGTCCACATTTGTTATAACCTGCACCGCATTATCAAGGCCGACCTCTTCAGTAGCATCTCTGAAGATGTGAAATTGAAACTCTGCACCCTTGCAATGCCTCAAACAATTAATAGCCTTAAGGAAGTAAGGGCCTTCTATACATGTCACCATGACATTGATGAGTGGACGATGCCTGATGTCCATCCACCCATCCATTATAATGTTACATCCACTTGTAACTCATGTGGCCTTCATTTTCTCCATAAGAATTTTTATCTTGGGATAGTTCTTATCCAAGATAGTTATCCTTAGTTGCGTACCTTGGTGGCACGTCTGAAGGTCCTAGTCATATAATCTTAGCCACTACCTCCTTATAATAAGGAGAGTGAGCAACATGGAGTGGAATGCCATTGGCAAAGGGGAATTTTGGTAGTGGCATCATCTACCTCATCTCTCATTTGTAACCATTGGGTTGAGAGATAAACTTGTTATCCCATGTTTCCCTAGGCTTTAATGCACTAGACAAAAAAAGGAACTTGTGGCTGTCCAGAAATGCCAATAGCCCTCAATGTGATAGTAGCACGTGGTGTGTCTTGCTTATCATTGCTACCATACAATCTCTATATCTTTGTCTTTTGTTTAGTGTTAAAATATTGCATGTTCCAACACAGAGATGTGAAGGAGATGCTGCCATAGAATTCAAGAGCACAAAAATGACATTCCTAGCCGAGTCCCCCTTGACTTGCGAGATTTTTTTGTTTGTATCTTTGTAGCAAATTGTTTTTGAGGGGCTTTTTTTTCTTTGGCAGAGGAATCAAACACATGGTGGGATCCGCAAACATGCACCACTATAACCTCCTTCCACATGAGCTTCTCTCCACCTATGCTGCAAGTAAATCCAAGAGAATTGAACTTGCAAGTATCACGTGTGTTTTCCAACGGCTTGACTGTCTAGTCTACTCTTGAGGGCTATTTTTGAGGGGTTTTCTTATCGAAGTGGACCTTGGCAAATTCTTCTAACAACCAAGGGCAACTGAAATGGGGAGCACTCTTAGTTGAACTAGCTTCCTCGGCCTTTCCCTCTTCCCTCCCCCCGCACCCCATTTATGTCCCTAGTTTGCATTTCAACGTTTGGATTTTGAGCCTCCTCATTGTCACTTATGCTATGAGAACTCATAGTGACATTGCTGTTGGAAATATTGTCATTGATGTCAAGAGTGTATCGACGAGACTATTGGCAAGATGGTTGTCATTGATGTCAAAGGTGAGAAGACATATAGTCATTGATTTCAAAGCAAGATTATTGTCATTGATGTCAAGGAGTTCATAGATCGAAGATTGTTAAGGGTAATTGCCATGGATGTTACGATAGAACTCACAAATCCAAGAAGAAGAAAATCAAATTGATGTGATGCAACTCGATTAATACAAGAAATGATGTGAATAGAATCAAGGAGTGGTAAGATTAAGTATATCAGAAGTATTACGTTGACATGAAGAAATGTGACTAACATAAGGGATATAGTGCAAAGAAGTGGAGCAATCTGCATACAAGTCTTACAAGGTGATGTGATTTGCTTTTGGAATAAAATAGAGCGAATATTATGAAAGACAAGAGAAGCATACCATATAAGACAGTCTTATTTATAAGAAACAAGTGATTTATTAGTGTTTTATTTATGTGAAGAGGAGCATTACATAATAAGACAAAATGCCTTATTAATAATTAAATAACAAAAGATATGTCATACAATCAGCAAAGTAAAAAGGTGCAATTTTGGATAAGACAAAAGATTTTGGATAAGACAAAAGATCTTGAATAAGACAAAAGGATGTTAAAGAGGTGATAAAGTGGCTGGCCACCACAAAGAGCGCTTCCAAATAGAAGACAAAAGTATCATATTTAATGATACATGGAGTGGTTAACTCATATTATAAGCAACGATTTTCTGAATAAGAAAAAATGTGAGTGCAATTTAAAGGAAGTCATACGAATTATGTTAAGTATGTGATGAGATTAGTAAAAGGTGATACGATTTATTAAAGGCAACGATCAAGACAAGGCAGCGCTTAATATGAGAAGAGGTGGGACTTTATGAAGAAAAAAATGTGTGAGAAGGGGTGCGATCTGTTCATGAAGTGTTGTGTTTATTGTGAAGAGATGTGTCTTTGAAGAGTTATAAAAGGAGAGAATAAGAGGTCTTTGGAAGTAAGCAATGTCAATGAATACAATATAATGTGAAGAGCAGATCTAGAAGAGATAAAGGCAGAAAAATGAAGTGCAATTCAGACTCATTTTAAGAGGAAGGATGTGTGATTGAATTTAAAGAATATGAGCAAAATTATATGAAGAATTAGAGAAAATCTTTGTGAAGGATATATGCAAAAATTTATGTGAAAGCATTGCACTATTACAATAAGATTTATGAAGAAAAATTGATATACATAGTGACCAAAATTTGAAGGAAGACATTGACAAAGTTTTGGATCAGATTTATGAAAGATATTGTGCATGATAGTGATCAGATTTGGAAGGAAGATTGTGCATGACTGTAATCAGATTTGTGAGAGAAGGTTACTGTGTGGATTGTGATTTGATTTGGAAGAAGGATATTGTGTGAGTTGTGATCAGATTTGTGAGAAGAAGATCCTGTGAAGAAGCATACTATATCAACCATTGAAGGATTAATAGGTTGGAGCCTATCAAATAGGGGTTGGAGCCTCTTGCTGGGTTGGAGCTCAGTTTGTGTGGAGGTTGGAGCCACCAATAGATTGGTGCCTATAATTTTGTCAATTGGAGATTGGTGTCTCTTGTGAGTTGGTGCTCATAGAAGAAGAATTGAAGAGGAGTGAGTTGGTGCTCACAGAAGAAGAATTGTAAGAGGAGTGGGTTGGTGCTCACAGAAGAAGAGATCAATATATATATAAGCAATATTTTGCCGTGGTTTTCTCCTCCAAGGGTTTCCACGTAAATCATGTGTTCTCATTGTGTTCTTAATTGCTAGATCATGCATATGTATAGTTGATGTGATTGATTGAGTTTGGAAAAGTAAAAGTTTGTATTATACTGATTCACCCCCCCTCTCAGTATAACCATGTGCTTTATGATATAGCTTTATTGCATAAACTTAATGGCAAATGCAAGGGCTCAAGACAAGCGTTCTCTTTTTGTTTTTCTTACTTAAAGTCACATGAAGCACAATAGCAAAGGATACACAAAAGTTGCAATCTATTGGGTCACAAAATGGCATGCAACCAACACTTAGGAATCAAAGGAATGATTCCT
Organism: Cunninghamia lanceolata; assembly: GCA_027924645.1. Lineage (NCBI taxonomy): Eukaryota > Viridiplantae > Streptophyta > Pinopsida > Cupressales > Cupressaceae > Cunninghamia > Cunninghamia lanceolata. Next base: position 145,536 of record BSBN01001500.1, read on the forward strand.
CTCTTGAAAGGAGATTGATGATCTCCTCAAGATCCGTGGGTACTGGTTCTTAGTTTTGTGGGATGACTCAAGGGAGATGAAATGCTGTTTAACAAGGGGCTTGGTGGGATCTCTTCAATACTGTTTGTAGGTCAAGTGGAGCTTGGTTTTAGGATTTGGATTATTACAGGAGAAAGGGAAAAGAGACATGAATCAAAATGCAATTTAAATGAACTAATCTAAGTTCTACTCTAACCATTCGATAAAAAAGAGTAAAAGAGTAAGGGTTTAGAGAGAATGAGCCTACGAATCTTCAGAGACAACCATTGTATTGCAAGGTGAACAAGCTATAGGGTAACCAATCCCTCATTCAATCTATTATTGCACAACTGGGACAAGAGACAATGCAATTTTTAGTGGAGAACTCAATTATAGGGGTTTACAAGCATCATACACCATTTTCATGCATAGTAGGAAGACTTAAAACCTAGCATTGAAAGATTTTGCATTATATTTTTTTAAACTTCAGTTTGTTACACCATTCAAGTACAAGAATTTCCTTGAAAACAACAGGGTTTCTTAAGATATTAAACTAGAATACAGAAATGGAAAACTAAAAGTCTTGTTCTAACTTCTTGTGCTCTACTCTATTCTTCTCTCTCTATATCCTCTTCTCGTGTTTCCATCAATCTCATTACATTGCAACTCTTGGGTGCAATCAATGAGGGTTATTGCAACAAACATGGTGGCCATGGATCATGCCCACATGGGCTCGAGCGTCCAAATCATAAGTTTTTTTTTAATACCCATGTGAAACACATAGATCCATGCTTTTGAGGGGTCCATAGGTATGTATGGAGGTATCAACGACTTTAGAGATCACATTGAACTCCAAAAGGTCCATTAATGACGGTTTGGTGAAGTCTAGCGTTTGAGTTGTGGAAGTTTGCGTCGAAGGAGGAAGTCAGACTTGGAAGGGGTGCTTGGAAGGCTCGAAGTTCTGCAAGCTTAATTGTGCGGGAACGTGGAAGGTAGAAGGAAATGAGGAATAGGGAAGGTGCAAGAGTCCATAGGAAGTCCGCATTTCCATACGGAAGCAATGAGATGAAGTGTGGAGATGTGGCACGTGGAGGGAGGTTGGAAAGTTTACAGGAAGTGCCAAGGTGCACAGAACTTCCGTATTTCTGCAAAGGGGAACAGAGTGCAAAGCGGACTAGTGGAGATGTGGGGATGTGGAGAAATGGGGAAGTGCGGACTTCCTTGCGAGGTTTGCAAGTCTGCAAAGACTAAGAAGGCATGTGGGAAAGCGGAAAAGTGGGGAAGGGAAGGAAGCGTGGAGCTGTCCAACTTCCTTGCAGAGTTTGAAGTTCCGTAAGCATGTGTAACTTGCAAAATGCAACAAATTGAGTGTTAGTCTGTTGCATTTTCAATTCATCATTACATATCTAATCATATATTTGCTGGAAAGATAAAGTCACATGCACAAGCCTGAAGAAGGGCAGAAAGTGGAAGGTGGAGGGAAATGAGTTGGGAGGAAGTGCTTGAGTGCACGTAGGGTCCGCATTTCCGCAAAGAATGAAGAGATGTGGGAAACTAAAGGAAGTCCGAACATCCATGGGAGTTCTGCATTTTTGCAGACTGCGGGGATGCAGAAAGCGGAGGGAAGCAAGCAGGGTGGAAAAGTGCCCAAGTCCCTGAGTGTTCTGGAATTCCGCAAAGGCGTAACTTAGTGCATTTTAATTCGAAATCTCCCTATTTTTGGAATGTATGCCCACACTTAAGGCTACCTAAGACTTGAACATCATAAATTTGAGTCTTCAGCACAATTTTTTCAGATTGACCAACTCTGACCTGACCTTTTCAAAGGATAAAAACTTAAATATTAAAGGCAAGGCAACAAGGCACCCATACGGGGAAGGGCAAAGACATAAAGTCTAAAACAGCTATAGGGACCAATAAGATGGATCTCAGATCAGATATCAGCAGGGTCCCATAGAAGACAGAATAGAGAGACAAGAACCAAAACCAGCCTAAGGGTCCTCAAACCAGGCTGTTATACAACATAAAGGCTCAAGAGGACAAACAGCAAAGGGGGTTCCTTGATTTCACTAGAAATTAGGGATGTTGTTGCAAGGCACCAACACAATCTCTGTTTCTTCAATCTTGAGTTGTTCTGTTTGATGATTGATTAGCCCAATGTTAAAATTAAAATATTATTAAATATTACTCAAGTAGTTCTTCAAAGAAGGATTTCACTTTTGTTTTTTTACTTTAGGGTGCACAAAGTGCAAAAGTAAAGGATACACAAAAGATGCAATCTTTATTTGAATATTTAAGTAACAAAAGTAAAGTCTAAAACTAAAAATTATAACATTTTAAAAATAGAAAATTTAAATAATTAGAACTAAAAGACGATTTTACTTATGTTTTTCTTACTTCAGATTGCATGAGGTATAGAAGCAGAGGATACATAGAAGTTAAATCAGCTATCTAGCATTTCATTAAATAAGTAAACTTAAAATAAAATTAAAACTCTAAAAACAGTATTTTAAAACCCTATACATGATATTTATTAACCCTAAAAAATGTTTATGAACCCTACAACACCATTTATAATAGTAGTCATTAATTTTCCACAGTCCATGAATGTTGTAGTAAATGCTTCTGGATTTGACTGTGTATGATTCTTTTTCCTCAACGTTTCGGGTCACACTCCGTGAACCATCATCAGGAGAAAAGAGAGTATGAGAACAAAAAAGAATCATACACAGTCAAATCGAGAAGCATTTACTACAACATTTATAATTTTATAAGCCCTAAGAACAACATTTATAAATTTTGAAGTTGAATTGAAATCCACAACTTAAAAAAACAGAAGAAATCAACCTTAAAAGTTGAAAAGAAACAATAAAACAACTACCCAATTCATTCATTGACATTTACATTTTGTTTGATTGAATATTGCAATCCCAAACAGATTAGGTTTGAGTATTAGACTCTTACCTTGATGAATGGCGATTGATAAATAAGATTGAATTTCTGTTTTCTTTTTCTTCTTCCTCAAGCTCAAGCTCAATGCAAATGGCAAATTGTTGATCGTGATTTCAATTGAGGAAGAACTATCCCATTTATAGGTTTTTTTGGGGATATGGGGGTATTGCAGGGGCCCATTTGCACAGTACAGTTAGGGCAACTGGATTAGGATTTTAAAAATTGTGTTTTTAAAAAAATGTTGCAGTGTTTGTTTGGGTGGGAGGCCTGACAGGATAGTTGAGGGATGCCTAAGCATTCCTTGGCCAATTCGGGGATGACAGCGAGTTCCCTAGTTGTCTTGGGGATGACAGAAAGTCCCCTGGCTGCCCCTTGCAAGACGGGGATGTCCCTGTGTGCAAAACAACACATTTTTTGGTGGTGGGGGGATGCATTCCTGTGGACCACTGTTTAAAAAAAGAAATAAATAAGCATTGTGAAAATAAAGAAACACAAATATATGAAGTTTTTAACCTTTGAATTACCCATAGAGGGTGGGGGAAGGTATCTTCATGCAATACAATAAGTATGTATCCATTTCTTCACTTGACCATTATGTATGAAAATTTCTATTGCACTAATTTCATTGCATTATTTGCCCAACACTTGATACACATTGCTAAATTAAAAATCTAAACAAAATTTCCAATGTTCTTTTCACTTTCAGTCAGCCATAGAAGTAAAAGAGGATGTATAGATGCCTTGTAATCAGCCATACATTCATGTACTGGCTTGCTAAATTCAAGAAGCTTCCAAATTTCTTCTCACTTTTGATCAGTCATATTCATTGAGTTCAACAACTCGTACATGATGATTTCTTACCCGTTTGTTTCCATTACCCTTTCCCATTTTCCAGATGTTAAAAGAGAAGTATCGGAAAATTATGCAAAAGAAAGCACCGGATATAGCGGTCTATTAACTTCTTGTTCTCATTAAATTTACAACAGAACCTATAACATGTGGATAAAATGGTGAGGATTATCAGTGAATGCAGACATTGACTACACTGTGGTAAAAATCTAAACAAAATTTCCAATGTTCTTTTCACTTTCAATCAGCCATAGAAGTAAAAGAGGATGTATAGATGCCTTGTAATGAGCCATACATTCATGTACTGGCTTGCTAAATTCAAGAAGCTTCCAAATTTCTTCTCACTTTTGATCAATCATATTCATTGAGTTCAACAACTCGTACATGGCGATTTCTTACCCGTTTGTTTCCATTACCCTTTCCCATTTTCCAGATGTTAAAAGAGAAGTATCGGAAAATTATGCAAAAGAAAGCACCGGATATAGCGGTCTATTAATTTCCTGTTCTCATTAAATTTACAACAGAACCTATAACATGTGGATAAAATGGTGAGGATTATCAGTGAATGCAGACATTGACTACACTGTGGTAAAGTATACTTGTATGAAAACAAAATTCCCTTTCAATAGCCTTCCCAATTCCTACATACAGTATCTTCCTGAAACCAAATGAAACTCGAGATCCAACTTGATCAGCGGATGGCTAAATAATGGTGTTGCAGATCTAATCATGCAAGAATCACTGAGGTTGAATGTCTTGGTGGATTCTTTATGTTCCATGGTTCTTTTTAATACTTTTCTTGTAATCAATGAATAAACTAAGAGATTACGCTCCTTTTCATATACTCAAAGAACTGAAATTTACATAATGTAATTGCATATTTATCTATATGGTGCATGATATGTGGAGTTGTTGAGTACATTTCCATTAATACGTTTGTATCTCTCTTCTCTACCAACCATACCAAAGTTGGACTTCATATACTACGACGACATCAGAAGCGCAAAGATAACATTAGCTGTGCAAGTCCATATGTGAGAGATCTAAACTTTCTATTGGAGAGATAGCAACAACTGTGCCATACATTGGTGATCTGAGTGTAAAGAAACCTTGTTAATGTTATGAATTAAAATATAACTGCTTCAGCCTAGATTGGAACTTTATAAATCGTCGTCCTGCTTAATGCATTTTTGTGATGAATTTTCCTGCTTATTTCAAGTTACTCGGTTTATTCTGACTCCCAGTTGGATTTTCTAACAATCAAAATCAACTGCAAACTCTATTCCTGTTCATAGCCATTTGTAAATCCTTTCTGTTTTACTCAAACCATTCCCAAGGGAAATACACAAATGATAGCAATAACTGGAATGCTCCTTTCGAATTGCAGTTGTGTAACTCGTGAAAATGTTTGAGTAATTGAATTCACTTGACCGAATGTGCTGTCAATGGCTGGAGCTTTGTACACCCCCCACCTGCTGTCTTGTCTTATTCTGCAACAAGGATGTGGTGCATGCAACTCTTCCTATGCATACAAGCCTAGTCATCATGCTGAATGGGACAGTGCTAGAAGAGAAATGAGGAACCCGCACAACAGAAAATAATAGATTCATCTCCCATGCAATGATAGCACTAAACACATGTATATCTCTCAAAAAATAGTGTACAATACTTTCTATCAGGTGGTGACTCCCACAGGGTTTATTGCATAAACCAGCTACTACAGCAGGCCAATCAAATGATTTTTGATTGACATAGATTTCATGCAGTCAGATGTCTATTGCTATGAATATTAGGAAGAGTGCTAGATCGCTTGCAAAGTTTATAAATGGAGAAGAAAGCTAATGCAGATGCAAATGCTTGATTGTGGGCTTTGCACCTCTCAAGATGTATCTTAGAAAGAAGCAGAAGAAAACAACTGCAAAGCCATGGATGATCAGACTGCAGCCAGTACTGAAGCTGAAGGTGTTGAAACCGATGTCCTGGAGATGATAACCCTGGATGAAGAAGGTAAATAAATCAATTAGAAAAGCAAAAGCTCTGTAGGCTCAAACCTGATCTCTACTGAACCTGAACAAGACCTTTTGGCTGCAAGAAATAGTAATAACACTTATTTCATCTTTTTCTCCCACTAAATCCAGCATGATTTCTGATGCTAATGAGCCTACGAAAATAAATTGAGTGGCAGAGTTAGTCACTGAGAAGGGCTGTAATCTCACCCTACTGATCTTTCACTCCAAAGGTTAAATCATTGATCCCATCTTTCCTGCCCACTGAATCCACAGCTGTTAAAGCTACCAATCCTTCACACCTCCATGGAAGCTAGCACTGATGCTCAAGATACCATCCAAACCCTGCCAAACACCTGCAATCCAAAGACAAACATAGTTAACATCAATAGCACTTCACATGGACTCACAAAGGTGCTGGGAGCCAAGTGTAATAAGCAAGAAATGCAACAGAAGTTCTTAAATCTGCTGCATCACAACGTTGAAAGTCTAAGTGAGAATCAAATGGCCATTCAAAATTGCCTAAATAAGGAAGCCGAACGTGTGCAACTCTGGGGGCAAAGCTACTAAAATGTTTAAAACAGAATAAAGGCAATTGAGCCAGCTGTTAAGCAATGACAAGGTAAGAAGAGATCTTTCTGGTGCTATCCAGTACAACAAACATCAAATGGCTGCAGAGAGATCAGTCAACTCCATAACCTACCCAGCGGCTAATATGCTGCCCGTAATGAAAATGCAATTCCATGTGTTGAAGTGGAAGGAACTGCTCCAGGTTGGAACTTTTAGCCAGAAGGAAAAATGTAGGTGTCCCACAAGCTACCAAGCGCCATTGCATGCATGCACACCCAGCTTCTGAAGATATGCCTCTCTTTGGTACTTCCAGTTATCTGTCCTAGTATAACTATAACTTATTAATCATAACATATTGTATATATGTTTCTCTGCTATCTATTAGTTATTTGTAGTTTCCTGATGCTTTTAGGTATGTTCTTTGTTTGATTACTCTCTTCGTCCTCTCAGACCTTTTTAAATCTTCCCAGATATTTTGTCCAAGTGATTAACATTCTAGAGTTTTTGTAGTACTATCTTATATCAATATACTTACTTTTTATCAAAAAATGTTACTCTGCTTCTACATTTTATAGATAAATTTGAATTTCTGAAGTGTATGCCACAGGACTTGAATTTGCTAGCTCTTTACTAGGCAACTTTTTGAGGGGCATACTACTGAGCCAAGAACAAATGTGGCCTTCACTTTGAGATATCAATTACGAGGCACAGATTAAGACAATTTCATCTCCAGGAACTGGATGAGACAACGACAATACTATGCTTAATAATTGCATGGCTTAATTATTTGCATAGGTTTGCATTGAATTTTAACTACTAGGTGGCAGTTTTTTGTTTTCAATTGTGATCATGTGTGGGAAGCTGGCCTGTTATGTTACATAAATCTATAAGAGATATCTAAAAAGCCTGAAAGCTAGAAACTAACAAAGCAAAACTAAAAGACGGAAAAGACCTATCTAATAGGAGAAAAAGAAGGAGAGAGTCGAGTGACCATTAAACTAGCTTTTTATCTTAATACCCCCCCTTAATGGTCACTGCACTAACTAAAACAGAGTTGTCCTCCCCTAAAGATGACAACCGAAATAGAGATAGGTCGGTCCATGAGCAACTGAAAAAGCAGGCAGAGGAGATGGCCTAGAAGGCATAGAAAGCAGACTCCTTCTGCTCAGTATGCTCTGCGACATGTGCTGATGGTGTTGAAGCTTCAGACTTGGACTGCTCAGCAGCCAAGCGTTTCCGGCAATCCTTTTTCATATGGCCGAACTTGTGACAGTAATTGCACTGGATGTTGTACTTTTTGGAAGGGTCTTGTGACTGACCTTGACTAAATGGCTGATTGGAGCCCTGGTTCTGCTGAAAGGACTGGGCAGTGAATGCCTGTTTTGAGGAGGAGAAAGTAGCACTATTGAACTGCTGTTTCCATCGATCCTGCTGCAAGAGTTTGTTGCACAGATCTGAAAACTTCAGAGTAACAGTAGTTGAAGTAATGTTGAGAGTTTCGATAAAGTGCTCGTAAGCAGATGGTAGGCTTTTCAGAGTGATGACTACCATATCTTCCTCGTCCATGTCTCGACCAATTGCCGTCAACTGATCATGGATGTCTTTGATTTTAGTGAGATGCTCCTGCAGAGACATCTGTTCATCCATCATGATCGAGAACAACATGTTCTCTAAAAAGAACGCACGGCTCTTGTCAGACGTTTCATGAAGATCCTTCAACAGATCTCAAATTTCTTTTGCAGATTTCCCAGACGGAACCTGAGGCCGCTGATCATCGGTCACTGATAACTTGATAAGCATTACCGCTTCACGATTTTGCTCATCGAATTTTTTCTGATCTTTACTAGGCAGTTGAGGATGTGTAGTTTTCCCCAGAACTAGCTGATCAAGACGTTGATACTCGGAGATTGTCATCATGCGTTGCTTCCAGGTGTTGTAATTTTTGCCGTTAAATTTCTGACTGCTCTCCAATAGAATGTTGGTCAAAGATGCCATGCTTCACGTTTTTCGAGACACGAGAAAACAAATTATAAGCAGTGGGCACATATACCGGAGTAGATAGACGGCACAAGAAGGCAAATTAGAACCCAGCACTGATTCTGAAAACATGGAGTATGCTGACTCTAAAAGTCCTGAACACGAATCTTCACAGCTATGGAACTCGAGACAAAACAACACAGATCTCGAGATTTGTAGAAAGCATAGGCTCAGAACATCTGAGCACAGTTTCGGAACAAAACGAACTCTGCATGTCGACTGGGTGCTAGTCGCTGATGCAAAAAAGAACTGCTTCAACACAACAATTATGAACAAGTGCTGATCAAAGATTTACAGATGGCCACAGATATAACTATATTTCAGACAGAAACTGTCAGCGAATAGACAGTATTGACTAAAGAAATTTCTTCATGTGTGCTGGGCATTGAGCAAAAGACGCTAAGTCTAGCCGACCTCTGGTGATGGTTGAACCCAAGTCTTAAACACAAACGAGGCCTGAAGGAAACCTGTGAAACAGAAGGAAACCTGTGATCAGAAACAGGTAAAAACCAACATCAGAAAAATAAAATCACAGGAGGAAATTGCAATGTTAGGGGCACAAAACGATGATCCAGAAATGTGAACCAGCGAGCAAAGGAACCCGTCAGAAAACGTGGCCAGATCGCGATTTTATCGGGGAGAAGCTCTAAACAAAACGTGACCCGACTGTAGAAAAAATTCCAAAGAGCGAAACCCAGAAATCACGTCTGCTGCGAAAATCTTCGGGAAGACCCATAATAGTCGAATCGTGACAGAATCTGGAAGCTCCGCCGATTTCTACAAAACGCGAGCCTTTAGATCACTTAACACAGCAAAAACGACGCTCCTGAGGTATTCGTGAGTTGTAAAACAGAAAAACAAAATAGAAAAGAATGCTCAGAAAATGAACAGAGGGCAACACGCTGATCAGGAAACACGATCACGACCTTCGGACAGGCCCCGAAAAGGGACCCGCTCTGATACCATGTTACATAAATCTATAAGAGATATCTTATTGAATATAATCGAATGATTACAGTGAGAGCAAATGCTCAATTTATAGAGAAGAAGCATACTAAAAATACTAAAAAGCCTGAAAGCTAGAAACTAACAAAGCAAAACTAAAAGATGGAAAAGACCTATCTAATAGGAGAAAAAGGAGAGAGTAGAGTGACCATTAAACTAGCTTGTTATCTTAATATGTTAAGAATATGAAGGATGTTCCTTTGTTTGGGTGTAGAACAAAGGTGAAATTGGAGTTCAAAATGCTAGTAACAGAAGTTCATCTCTCAGTCAATAGCATGAAATTTTATAAATCATTCAGGGTATTACCTAATGAACTGTTGTGGTTCTGTGATTCATGATCATCCAAAAGGATGGTTGGAAAATTTGGGCCGTTCTGATGGGAGCTAAACCTTTTTGTGCTGTAGCATCTTAGCTTTCAAATGAGCATATCGTGCTTTATTTATTGTATAGGTGTGGGGGGGTTGGCTATGCATTTGATGAGTGCATAGTGACCCATATAGTTTTTCAATTGTTTCAACCTTTCAGGCCACCTCATTTGACAGTTTGGTAAATGCAGGATCGATCTAAGAATCCAGAGTTCCACTAGTATCTATTATTTTGGTAACTTTTATTGAATTTTCTGTCAACACCTGGAACTTCTCATGAAAGTAAACGGTTTTTACAGGACATTGCTCAAGAACATGAAATCGCACTAGACATGTTTTATCTTCATTTAGGATTTTTGAAGTAGCACTGTGATTCAAATAATAATCTTAACATTTGTCTAATTATAATGAGTGGGTAGAGCTTGTCCTGCTATTTAATACACCCTCACAAAATCTTTCTCAGTGCGTATAACTAGAGCAAACTAGACTATAGCAACTGTAGTACAATATTCTACAATATTATACTTAGGCCTGCATCATTCTCAGCTGACAATTGATCTAATCCAGAACATTTTATGTCATTGTAATTTTTATGTCATTATAGGAAGAATTTATATGCATGTAGATAGACTATGTTTTAAGCATGCCTAGTGATGTGCTCTATTGCTCTGTATTTGCTTGCAGGTGCTGTGGGAAGACTTAACTCAGTCATAATTTGAGTATGATTGAGCTCACGGGATATTTTGTGCATGTCGGGGTGAATTAGAGGCCATTCAAGACAAAGACTCTGAAGAATCTTAATGCTGGTTGAAGATTTAAAAATCTTCATCTTTAAACTTGAGAAAAGTTTTGCAATTAATTTGGCCTGTTTTGAATAGTTTAATTATGGCAGTCTCATGGATATTTATTTCTTTTTGAGTCCTGTTTCAATATAATAAAAGAAATCAATGTTATATTTTGTCAGTGCACTCCAGTTGATTAAGTTGCATCCGTATGTGAAATTTTCAATCTCAATCAGATGGGGAATTTAAGGTTTAGACTTCAAAATGCCCTCCAAGACCATAATTTCCATCGCTTTACATCTATGTCTCTTGATCCCTAATCTCACCCACAACTAGTATTAGAAATTAAGAATCGATACAAATTTGGACTGTGCTACTAAAATCGAAGTAAATGACAGTCTGGAAGGAAAGAATATTGTGACAAGGGGAGTAAAGCACAAGATTATATCTTGGAATCCCTTCAAAAGGGTAAAACTAGCTTTGGTAGTGACAAAAGCACTGCTAGCGAATTATTATTAGAAGCTAGACAAATACAATGAGATGTTAAGTATTGTGGAATACAATCTACCCCTTGCTTCACTTGGTTAACAGAATTCTACTTCTCGATTTTCTACAACACTCAATTCTGTGTCACAGGATCCGATCCAACTCCGTCAAATCCTTATATAAAGATGCTGGGATATCCTCGTGCTCTAGAAGGTAAAGCAGAATGGGAAGGAGAAATGTCAGACTGTTCAAGTTCTATATTTCTGATATCTGAACAAAACTGCCCTTCTGTGCAGACTGGTACTTTTGAAGTTGCCACTTCAGGGGAACTGGTGGTTTTGAATTCGCCTCCTGCATGGACTGGTGGTTTTGTTGGGTAGCTTCTGAGAGCTGCAACTTCTGGAAGTAATTCCTCTGATTAAGTTTGACTCCTGGTCTTTTTGTTACCAATTCTCTCTCTCTCTCTCTAAAATTCACACATGCTTCCCTGCATCACCTTCAGCCCTCTCACTCCATTGTGCATTCTTTGTTCCTTCGTCTGTCAACAAGGCATCTTTCAAAATCAATCCCCTAAATGTAATATTATAGTCACATGATACCATTTGAAATAGTAAGTGATCACGGTATGATCCAATGTGCATTATCTACTAGTGACATTTTCAAGTAAACAACTTAATTTTTTTTACTTATTGAATATTTATTTTCTTCTTTCGTTTCTGCTGTCAAAAACTGATTTAAAATATGAATCCTGTGTCACCACTTCTAAATACATGAAATTTAGAGATGCCTATACTTGATGGCAGATATGAAGGGAACACAAGTTCTTTGAGGTGTCCGGTACTCTAACTTCTTTCTCTATTTGGATCAAGAAAAAAAATCTATGTTATATTAAAATGAGCAAGGGCCATATCAATATATTACCCTCAAAACAGACCTGCACATAATCAGGCTGTGAGAGAGTAGTAAGCAGCAGATTGCCCATACTTAAAACTTCAAAAGTATAATAGCTAGAATGCAAAGAATAGAAATAATTAAGAGATTAATGAGATGCACTCTGGAGTGAAATAATTGAAGGCCAGCTAAAGAGGAAAATGTCAAACCGGTATTGAAAACAAAAAATGCGAGAGAAAAACACTATTGCCAACTATATTGACTTGTCTTATAGGACCAAATTAGAGCAGGCTTTGTTTAGTAGCAAGATTGTTGAAACAATTCATCATGTTGCTGAATTGGTTCAATCTTTAATACTGTGCTGATGGATATCCTGGTCCATGTAGTCAAATGATTTCTATAACCTGACGAGAAGAAAATGTATCTCTATAACAATTGGGCATTGTTAGATTCTCATCCTTAACAATGGATCTATGGGCCCAAATGAGGCGATCATCACAAGTAGGCTGAGGGAGAAGTGTCAAGAGTTTTGATTGCAAGACAATTTATTGTTTGATCTAGACAATTATTCACACCATCCGTCCTTTTACAATTTACAGTATTCTTCTATGTTTTAGGCTAGGATTGTAGGTATCAAATAAAAAGGATCAAGTGTGAATGGTGGTTCAAGAGAAAGGAATTGATGGGGGTGAGTACCCGAGGACAGGTGAATCTTCTGTAGGAGTGTCTCAAAATTTCTTGTAACCTTTGAATTGGTTACCTACTACCACAGATTTTCTTGTGTGTTTTGTGTATTCGATCTTAATAATGAACATTGATTTTTTGACTTATTAATTGCCTATTTATTTGCTTAATTTAACATTTTTTATTTTTATTTCCCTATTTAGTTGGTTAATTTTGTTGGCCTTTTAATTGCCCATTTAGCTGGGTAATTTAACATTTGGATTTTTATTTGCCCATTCAGTTAGTTAATTTAACATTTTGGCATTTTAAATGCCCATTTAGTTGGTTAATCCAAGGTTTTGGCTCATGCATGTTAAATGTAAATTTATTCAGCAAAAAGTAAAACTAGTGTTCTGAAATCAGATTATTGTCATTGTGAACTTTAAAGATGAACACATAATGTAGAGCAGCATGTAAAGATTCTAAAGGAAATACATTGGTAAAATAATCTTTGCCCAATGGACTCTGAAAGTAATGGTAGCCTCTAAAACGGAGAGTAGCTAGCTAAACATTAACCCCTCTGTAACAGAAAATTTTAAAACCATGTTGTATGCCTGCAAAAATGATGAACAATGCTTTGTTTGGTAGAGAACTCCAAAATGTTTGAGTGATAGTTGGCACAATCTTTGCTCTGTCATCTCGTGTGTCTCTCTAGCATTGCTTGTTATTGTTTATGCATGCATGGTGAATATTATGGAGTGTTAATGGAATAGAATAATGATGAAACTGGCAATGAAGTATATTAGTTATGAATCTGTCAGTTGAGTTGAGTAGTTATGAATACTATTGGAAAGGATTAAATAGTTCTTGAGGATAGAAATGAATTTGTTTTAATATTTGACTGTTGGTTCCCATGCCTTTTTTTGTCTCTCCTTTACACCCCCTAGGCTTATCTGCAGTGCCACTATGCAAGTTCTAGAGAAGTTGCAGTGTATGACAATGTCACAATACAACTGATTCTGAACATTTGAGTTGCCACTGCATTTGATGTTTTTGTAACTTTTTATGAGCCTTACAAACTCTTTCATGCTTTTTGTATCAATGGGCATCCTTGGACTAGGTTTTATGTCACTAGCCTACGCACTTTGACTTTAACGTATGCTAGCAATTAGTTAAAACATTCTTGCACATTATTTCATGGTCTACTTGTAAAAGATATTTGGACACACTACATGTCATCCCTTATTCTTCGTTAGGTATACCTGACAGTTGTCAAAGTACATCCCTTATTCTTTGTCAAGGATACATGGTTAGAGTAATATCTCATCTCTTCATCACTCTTCTCACTGGTGGACTGTCCACTTAGGTTCTAAGGTTAGTGTTTGGTTGAAGGGTAGCCAGCCATCCATATAGAGATCAATACCTTCCTATTAGCAATGGTCACATAGCTGCTAAACCCTACATTTTATTGAAATTGTGAGCTATAAACAGATTACATCATTTTAACACAAAAAGAAAAACACAGATAATATATATTATTGATTTCGGGATATCAATACATTCACTCAATCTGATAATTTTATTGCATTACAATGTGGTTTTATAAAGCCATTATTTTTCCATGTTAACTACCACAACTTACTAACGGGAAAGTAACTCCCAAAAAACTAACTATTGTTTTATTTATAATTATTAATTAACCTAACATTAATTTATTATTTTCTTATTATGTACTACCTATCCCAACATTCCCCCCTTATTACATCAATCTGAACAAATGACGGAACATTTCATGGATTAGACATAGCAGCCCATTTGGAAACTCGACGAAGCATCTCCACCAAATCTCCTTGCTCACCCAAGACACACCAAACTGAACCAAGCAATGGATGTCTTGGTTGTCAAATCTGCAAATCTTAATAAGCCCTGTGAATTGAGAGATGCTCAATTATTCACAAGTGCATCACCTCTCTTGTGAATCGAGATACACTCAATTATCTACAAGAAAAATACCAACCAATTGTGAATCGAGATTTACTCAACTATTCACTGTAACACTCTTTTGTGGATCAAGATTTACTCAGTTATCCACAAATATGAACCTGTAAATCTATGGACCGAGTCATATTCAACTATCCATAGATATAACTCACCAAATTTACAAATTGAGACATACTCAACTATTCACAAACCGAAAAGAAATTGCCATGCCCCTCTTTGCTCCATGAAGGGACTCATAATGAAACCGGTTCTTCTCATGCAAAGTATCATATCTGAGCAATAAGTTGGCTCGAAATGATAATAGACCTCCATCCTTCGGTGCCTCCAACCTCTAATATATCATCTTCACGATCTACCTACCAAATGTAGCTCGTGAGTCTCTGAGAGCCTTAAAACCCTTACCAGATGTAGCATAGATGGCGACGAGAGTATAACCAATATTTGATATATATGTGGCCATAATTAAAAGCAAGAGATTGGATATCGGATTTAATCAATAATGCACCCTTACAAACAATTTCAATAAAATAAATTTTAGAGTGACAAGAATATAAACCTTATAACTCTTCTATAATGAACGAGAAAAATAAAAATTTGGTGGGAATGGAACTCTTGCCCTGCTAATCACTCAAACTTCAAATATTGACTTTTAAACCAACTATGAGTCATAAACATTAATGTTTATAGCACATGTACTATATATTGCCTCGATTTAAATGCCTCAAAATAAAAGATTGTTCAACTCACTTTCAAATCTATTCATCACTCTTTGACCACCAACTCAAGAACAAAATACATTTAGAAATGCCTTTGAATGGTGTTATTTTGAATATATTCCTTATGCAAACTATACTCCTATGTGAATATCATGTTGGTAATAGCAAATGTTTACCAATTATTCGCCAAAGTTGTTAAATTCTTCTTGTGTAAAATAATCTAAAACTTTGTCAAGGGATGCCCTCCGACCGGATCTCAAAATAGAGTTCAATAAATAACTCCCATCAACCCAGGTATTCTCCTATCACGTCTGAAAACTCCCTAAGAGGCTTCAATAAATGATGTATAGAACAGTGTATGCGAACTTCAAATTCGCTGGAAGTAATCAACACCTTACACATTTAGTGAGTGCCCAAACCAACACAGTATAAGCGATCCCAAACAATCAACCAATCATGATTCACAACAACCTACTTGCAGAGATTTCAATGAAGATGGTATGCTGATCTTTGTCCATCGTTCAACAATCTCTAGTAAGTAAAACAGTACAACAAATCTTTGTCTTCCAGCAAATGGCACGGTCTTCTCCCAACTACACAAGTTTGCCTAAATTTGTTTGTATTGCTTTCTTATGCTAGAAAAAAAAAAGACGTTAATATAGAAGATGTAGCATACAACGTAGCACCCTCTTAGCAGCGTTTACATTCAAACTGGCTGCACAGTTTAGCATTATTCTCTTCTCATACACATGCAACACGATAATTCAGCAAACGATGTTTCTCCATTTTGATCCGAGCCCTTACTGCTACACATGCATCATTGTCACCACTTCACAGGCCCAAAGATCAACATGGATGACGACTGTGTAGAGCGCCACGATGTAGTACTCAAGGTTGCGCCTTTATTTCATCTACGGCTTCTCTTTCTGAATGGTGCCTCCACACACACCTTTTGAATAGTGCCTTCACGCACGCCTTCTCACATAATTTTCAACCTCTACGCTACTCTTTGCCATGAATGTTAAACAAACTTCACATAAACTGCACAGGGACATGATCAACTGATTGTTTTGATACCATACGGAAATGGTGAGCATATTTCATAAACAAATTACACCATTTTAACACAGAAAGAAAAACATAGATAATATATATTATTGATTTGGGGATATCAATACATTCACTCAATCTGATTATTTTATTGCGTTACAATGTGGCTTTATAAAGCCATTATTTTCCCATGTTAACTACCACAACTTACTAGGGAAAGTAACTCCAAAAAAACTAACTATTGTTTTATTTATAACTATTAACTAACCTAATCTTGGATCATTTGACTGTTTTTGTGTCCCCTTCGGATGACTCTTCTCAGGAGGGTGAGCCTTCCTTAGAGAGTGATTCACCTATTGGGGAGCCCTTGGTGTCCACTTTTGCTGCCGATGCTGCTATTGTTCCTGCTGGTCCTGTTCTGGAGGCTGTTCCTACTGCTGTTATTGCTGGTCCTGTTTTGGACGCTGTTCCTACTGCTGTTATTGCTGGCCATGTTCTGGATGCTGTCCCAACTGTTGTTCCTGTTGGCGTGTTCTCGCTACTCCTCTGCCGAGTTATTGGCCCCTCTTTTTGCACGTGACTGCCCCTTGGCTACGGGGTCTAGTGAGGGGCCCCTCCTTTCTCCTCGCTCTGAGGACTTTGATTCTGGGGTTTCTTGGACGGTTGTTCATAGAAAGCAGAAAGGGCTCCCCAAGTCTGTTGCGGCTTCGCGACAGAGGGTCAAGAGAGTTAGGTTACTACCCTCGGGATCTGGGTTTGTTTAGATCCTTTGTTTCTGTTTGCCGTTTGGTTGCTGTTCCTCTGTTGTTTCTGTTATGTTTTTCTTGTTTCACCTTTGTGGTATGTTTTTCTGCCCTTTGGGCCTTTGTGTGGGGTTCTGCCCCAGTAAGCTACTTTTCTTTTTCATAAACTTCTTGATTTGTAATAGGGACCTGCACCCTTGTTTGCAGTTTATTAATATCAAAAACTATTAACTAACCTAACATTAATTTATTATTTTCTTATGATGTAATACTTATTCCAACACATTTGAGTTGTACATTGTTTATTTAATAATGTTTTGTTGTGGCAAACTCCTCATGTTTATTTTGGTATTAGGTAGGGATGTAACTTCTTGTTTGGCTGTTGATGGTTGTATAATCAATAACTGTATGTGTTTTCATTTGAAAAGCAAGTATATGCTAGGGAAGGTATGCTGATAACGGGCCTTCCTATACCAAACAATTATAGAAACACTATCCATATGAAAGATTTGCTTATTTGATATTCATTATGTTCATGTTATTTTTGGTGTCATTCATATTGTTGCAATATTTATAGTGGAGAATCAATAGCAAACGTTCTAGCATTCTTGCCTTTGTAAACATGGCTCATCAAATAGTGGGTTAAAGGAAACATCAAATGCATTTTAATAGATGGCAAAATAAATGGGTTAGTCGATTGACGAAGCAATGCATATGAACTAGAAATGTGAAAATGGTTTTCAAGGGACTTTTGATATTTGTGGGACCTCTTGGTATAAGAGCGTGTTTGCAAAGAAGCTGAATCTAATAAGGCACCACAAGACATGATTTGAAACAATTTGCCGGTAATTGAAGATGTCGACACGTTGCTCAATTGCCTACCTCAACTCTTAACTTGACGTTATATCATATTGCAAGATCTTTGTGTTGAACAAGACCAAAAAACATGAAGACAAGTTCTACATCAATATGAAGAAAAGGGTTGTCATGAGGAAGCGAATAGATTAAAGGATCATTGCTGAACCCCAAGAAATCAAATGCCATTTATTCCAAACAAAGGCATGAAAAAGCTACAAGCTAATGAAGGAGTGGAGCAAAGTACTAGACGGTCTATCTGATTACTTGAACAAGAAAGAAAACAAGGGTTGTAAGAGGATGCCTCCTATATAAGTCAAGGCTATGAGTATAGGATGTTAGTGAAAGTTGAAGTGGAGGCAAAAGCCAAAGCATGAGTAGGTGCCAACACCTGAGCTAAAACCAAGGAAGGGTTCAATTGGTATTGGAACATTGTACACCTAAAAGTTCTGAGTGGGTCAAGATTGTATGAAAATAGCCCTCTTTAGAGGGAGGACATGTTGATCTTGTAAATAGAGCAAGGTTGGGAAACCAAATAGAGTCTACAAAGTCCATAAAAGAATTGATTAGAGGCTAGGGATTGCGTGACAATTGGCCCTTTTAGAGGAAGGATATGTTGATCTTGTACATTGAGTGAGGTTGGCAAGCCCAACAAAGTCTACAGAATCCATAGAAGAACCAATGGAGCCCATCCCTTTGGAAGGAAGTCTTGACTTTGAAGTAAAGTCAAACATTGATTTCTTCATCAAAGAGGAACTAGCTATTATGAATCAAATGTATAGAGGATAGATGATTTACCAACTGAAGATCCACAACTTGTAGTGCCAGGGGAAGCTGCATCAATAGGAGGGTGTAATGCCAAGAGGGAACCCAAAGTTGACTAAGACAAAGTACACATGACTTCCAACAGAAGGGTTGAGTATAGGGATGTGCTCAATAGCGGCAAGGAATGTCTAACATAAACCTTCTGTAGGAGGATTGTATTTAGAGGGTCATCTTTGAGAAATTCCATGGATAATGCATCTATTCCACCTCTTAGAAACAAAAGTTGCCAAAGTTTATTGGCGAGAATCTAAAGATCTTGTCCATCATTGTAGGATGTGCATTACCATATGGATTGCCAATGGGCAAATAGATTAATAACATTGGTTGAGATGCTTTCCAACCATCCTTTGAGAAGTGGCAATTGATTGCTATATTGATATCTTAGGTCCTAAGAAAGTCACATTTGGACAAACTTAAGAAGGCATTCAAGAAAGAATTCACTCATGAGGGACGACAAGGAGATTGTGGTGGAAATCTATACACAATAGAAATAACATGAGAACATATGAGCCTATAATAGGAGGTTCAAATAACTATTAAGTACTTTAGATGAAACTAGCCAATGGTTTAACGTAGTGGTTCATTGAAGGAAGATGAAGGTAGTTCCACCCTCATCTTATGAGGATGCATATAACTATGTAATTGACATAGAAAGTGAAAACAAGACATCCCTCCGCTCTAGAAAAGTGAAGATGATTTTGATTCAAATTGTAAGCAAGCAAGATTAGTTCAAGCTCTTCCAAAGCACATGCTTAGGACGATGAAAGAGCTAAAGGACATGAGAGAAGAAGGAATGGAATTTTGGTGTACAAAATGTAAAACAGAAGGCCATACTAAAGTCAATTTCCTAAAGAGGATGTTTTGTAAAATTTGTCAAGTTGTAGGCCACATAGTCAATGATCACCCACATATTTTTAAGAAAAAGAGTGCCCAAGTACTCTTCACTTAAGGAGAGCTAATGACACGATCCACCACCTTGGTGAAGCAATGGACTTGAATAAAGATGCATCTCCTAACACATCTACATGTGCATCACCTTGTGGATATTGAAATCAAAGATATAATAGACTTTAGAATATGGGTGGAAATGGAAGACAGATCCAATATGACATTGAAGGTTGACTAGTTATACAATGTCGAAAGTATAATTAGTGGGGTCATTGAGCAAGAGATTGCCCTACTAGTCAAGATACTCCCATACTTCTCTGCTAATGGTGTGGACACAAAGATCATGACAATGGTAATTATCCAAAACAAGCCAACATCAATACGATTGACACAACTAGTAAGGATGAAGTAATGCCAATTAGTAGATCTCAAACAAAAAGTATTGACTACATGGACTTGTGCGTATCTAGAAAATCTAATGAAGGCAATCCACATTGCACGAATCTTATGGGTTGGGTTAGAGCAAGCCACATAGACTTGATGAGAGATTTGAATAGGAACTCAAACCAAGACTAAGATCTCATAGAAATAATTCCCTAAAAGAGACCTCAAATGAGACCTTGTATGACCAAGGAGTTTGCATGGCGAAAAGTAAGATGATCTGGTTGGAGGAAGGGTTCACTAGGTGTGGTTATATGCCTACACCACACTATGTGGTTAAACAACGTAAGCCATGAGAAACTAACCAAAGGTCACACAAGGAGACTATGGTCAAGGAAGGCTTACTAAGGTAAATTTGTTGTTTATTATGATTGGGCATTTGGATGTCTTGAGAAGGCTCCAATTAAGTTTCAAGGCAAGAGCAAGTGTAATGAAGGTCCTTTAGGACAAGTGGACAAGTGTCCTTTTAGTGCTTTCACAGGAGGTAACAAGAGATCAATAAGAGGCATTGGTCAGAAGCATTTGAATTTGTGCCTAGACCACAGGGTAGCTCTTGGAGCTAGCAAGGAGTTGGAAGCCTCAATTGTTCTTCGAGCATGTTGAGTTGCTTGAGAATGAGGATAGAAAAATCAAGATCGGGAAGGTCCTCTTCTCACAACTCTTGTGTTATGTCTGGATAGATTTCGGGGCACATCAGAGTGTGGGGGATAAATCAAAGTCTATCTTTTGTTTTTTGTGTTTTTAAAATGTTTTGCTATTTTTGGATGTTTTTGTTGTAATTTTAATGCATAAAAATAACACTAACTAGTGCATAAAATAAATCTAATTTAAGTAATTCAAATGTGGAAAGGAAACAATGCTTTTGTATTTTGATGACTACAAATCTAGTATGGATGTAAACTAAGATGTAATTCTTCTTATATGGTTGACCCCAAAATGACACTTCACTAATGCAACTATTTTACTTTTGTGATTTTAGTATGACAATAAAGGGAGTTTGTAAGTGAGAAGACAAGTACAATTCACACATAAGGATGTAAGAATACAAGTTTTATTTTTCCACTAACATGCAAGCTATGTAAAGTTGAAGCTAGTCTAAATGCTAAGTTTGAAAGCTCTAATTGTTGTACAAACAACCTATGTTCATTTCACAATTGAATTTCAATGTTTGGCTAAAGTATTAGTACTCTGCAAAATTCAATAAAAAAATGATAGATTGCTGGTCAAATGCGTTTATCACTGCAATATCTATTTTTGTTATGTTCAATGTCTAAAATGTTGCAGAAATCTTTTAAATAATGTATTTCTATGTTTGGGAGGCTACCCTATGGTGTTTGAGTGTAAACAAGTAATTTGTAAGTTGGGACAATGAATGTAGCAGTGAAAGTAAAGACTGTCATAATGGAAATGTGAGAAACTAGGACTTGTGTCAATCCACAAGCTTAAACAAAGCTTCTAGGCACCCTAGGCAAGCTAGAAATGACCACAGAAGATGGTTTCAAACCTCAGGTATACAATAGAGCTACTAACAAGGAGGGACAATGAAGTAAAATATCTAAACAATGAAGGACAAGGCTCAACATGGCTTAGTAATGTGGGACAATGATTAACAAGTGATGACATGACCAACCTTGGGAGGCTAAGAAAGAATCCAATTAGGCCTAGGACATTGAGGTTGATCAAGATGAAGACTTGACAAGCAAATAAGAAAGCTATATAAAGATTCCCCAACCTTCTAGAGACAACTATGAATGTGTATTAGGTCTAATCTAGAGCAAGAAATATGAAATTGAATCCTAGGTGGTTGATAGGTTTGAGATCAACCTCAAGGAAGTACAATGTTTTTCTATGTGTTACAAACCTAGGACAATGAGATCTAGGGAGGAAAATGAGGCTAAGAAGCCCAAGAAATCTCTAACAATGCATATACACACAAAGAACAAGGATAACATAACTAAAAATGAAGAAAATGAAGCAATAGAAAGCATAAACACACACATTTCTATTTTCTACATTGAATAGAGCAAGAAGACAATGAAAGCTACTTACACACACAAATAGTTTAAAACAATCTAAGATACTAGATTAACTCACTAACTAAGAATAAACAAAAGAAAACATGAATCCAACTTGGAAGCAATGTATTGTAAGATTTGTAATGCTACTTTTCCCCATAGTTTTTTTTTTATTAGTCAAAATGACACTAAGGGGGTCATACCCAAATACAAAATAAACTCTTTTCAACTACAGTCAAGCAAAATTACAGTATAGCCAACACACCAAAAACCACCATGTCCCCTTGTCAGACCGTCCATCTTTACTGCATCTTCAACTATCTTTCACATCCACACCAAGCTCCTCTTCATTCTCCTCAGCAGCCTCTAGAGCAGGAAGGGCAAGCAACCTTGGAACACCCCATATCTGATAAAAACTAGTCAACTCCTTCAACTTTGCAATATTACCCCTTACCACCACCATCCTTGAATCGATGTCCTCCTCGACGTCCATACTATGAATGGGATCCACGGGCCATTGTAGCTATGTGTGAGTGTTGGCCAAATCCCACCCTATGGGTTGAGACCAAGTCTCGGCACCACCTACTCCAAAATCCTCTCCATCCTGACTCTCCACCAAGCCTTAACAACCCTTTGCATCAACCACTTCAACACCTCCCACTCCTCATGAGCTTGCAACAGCCAGACGAGCATCATTGAAGCTAGGTCACTATTCACTCTAAATTTGTTTTCTGCCAGCAAGAAGCGAGCACCCAGGATCCCTTCCACCACCTCCATCGATTCAGCTCCATTGATATTAAAAACCATCTTGAGGCACTAGTTTGAAACCTTGCCTTTGAAAGCCATCTGCCTGTCATTTGCCTCTAAGCAGATTGTGGTCTCCATCCTTCTCTACCCATGAATGCAGACCAGCCTCCAACTTAAAGCATGATCACCATCACCGTTCTAAACCAATTGACAAGCATTTAACATTCATCCTTGTTGAAATAACTTTGGCCTCCTTCACTCGTGTGAGGTCTCCTCAAACATCTGACTCCCATCCTTCAGATCCCCTTATCATATCTATTACTATATTTGATAATTTATCAGCCTCCCCATTCCCTTCATGATAGATATGGGAGAGTTTGAAGTCCTTTAGATGATTAATATCCTTCCAAATCCAATTTATGAAGCTCTGAATCTTCTAGTTTGGTGTCACCTTTTTTCGGATAGCATTAATAATGATTAGGGAGTCACCTTCCAAATGCATCCTTTTGAAACCCATCCTTCTATCCAATTGGAGCCCCATCCAAGCTGCTTGAACCTCTGCCTCATTGTTCATTCTGATCAATAGTGATCTTACCTCCACCAATGTCTTCCCTGTATAAGCTCGTAGAATGCACCCTGCTCTTGACGGACCCGAGTTACCCCTAGAGGCCCCATCAAAATTCACTTTAACCCAACCTTCATCCAACATCTTCCACTTCACATCTTTCCTCAGATTGCTAGAAGGATCAACCCTAGGCAACCCATAAATGGCAGACTTTTCCCCATAGTTATTTAATTATTTAAAGTAGATTTAAATATACTTATTACTAGAGTTAAACAAATTAAAGTATGCAAGGTTATTAATTACAATATAAATTACCACATATGATAATTTAATAGGAACTCTAAAGTAAATAATTAGCAAAGCCAATTGAATAACACAATCCATAATCAGATTAACATAAAAAAACCATATATTTATTATTCCAAATGTCCTTTAAACATCAATAATTTCAATGTAAAGGGATCTGGATCCTCTTTTCTAGTTGACTTAATAAAAAACATCAATAGTTTCAATACTTATCTGAATTAGAGTGTACTTGGAAAGGTCATTCTCACTCTAGGAATATTTTAGTGGTCTTGGCCCTCACAACTATGGCACATTCTAGAGCACATGTAAAAACATAGAATGCGCTTACGCACAATGCTATGTACCAAAGCCTTGGCTAGGACAATCCCTAGTGTACTGTATACCCTGAGTTGGACACACTTTGTGTGCACCCTTCTCTAATGCCCATAGCCCACCAAACCACCTTCTTCTTCCTTGAGTGATCTCCATGTGCCTTTTCAACTCTCACATAAATGTCTTATATAACCTTTTAAGGGGTGGTTTTCAAACCATCACACCCTTTCACAAAGGTTGTCTTTAATAATTATTTAATAAACACAATTATTCTTCCCTTTTAAAAGGGTTTTTTATAAATATTCTTTATTTATCTCCATTTAACCAAAGGATCATAATATCCTTTAATTTTTTATCTGCCTTTTAATTATAAAGGGTTAAATAAACTTTACCTAATGTAATTTTTATAGGGTTATTGATAAAATAACTTTCATCTCACTTTGGGTAAAAAGTCCCATAACATTTCTCCCCCTGTAAATGCAGCTCAAGTTGTACCTACACCATAACTCACCAAAAAAAAATTCAAACAAGTGTGGATGTAAGACTATCAATATCATAGTGAATCTATTTCACTTTAATTTCATCTATAATTTTATTTCACAATTGCTGGATCTTTTCCAATAATTCTTTCTAGTTTAAATATAAATTCTCAAGTAAGTTCAATAGAAACATTTTGTCAATCAATGATCAAAACTATGTATATATATTTCTTATGAAACATATCATGAATTTTACAATTGAAGAACTAATGCTAATCTATTTGCTTAATCTCCTAATTTTGACTTTATCAATTTGCTCACTCATGTAACCCCTTATCTTTAATATAGATGTTTTATTCTCATATATGTGCCTTCAACATAAATTCTATATAGCACTTATTTAGTGAATGACATACATATCCCATACTATTTAGTCACGTATTGCTAACTATATTTATATATTCATGATACATTCCACGATAATAATTATGTATTCCGGGCTACATGGATATCTTCTCTTCATGTACCAATTATAATTTGAATGGCAACAAGTGCACAATTACTCCTTAACAGATTTCATAGTACTTCACATAGTCATTCAAACAAGGCTTTGTGACAAGTCTAAATCCATCAAGGATTTAAATGTAAATTTGGTTTATTACTATCATCAAGGTGTTTCTAATACCTAACCTAGTCACAATTATTCCAACATAATGTAAAAGGTTCATGGGTAATTAATAATGATATAAAATTTCAAGGATCCCAATCTTATACAAAACACGTATAAGGTTATTGGGTTGATTAGGTCCAATAACAAAGTACAATAAAACAAAGATGGTACAAAGAATGTTACAAGGCATCTTAAGAAACAAAACATTGACAACTATTACCACCCATAGAGTACTTCTTAGAGAAACACTAAGTCTAATATTTTCTTTAAGTGACTAGGTTAATTGAATATCCTTCTTTGTTATCCTCATCTTTTCCATCATGATTGATCTCTTAAGCATCTAATTATAACTTCCTAAAATAATTAAGCAAACTTTCTCAATTCAAGGTCTTTTGATTGACTATCAAAACCCAAATCCCAAACAATGTTTTAAAACTTAATATTTCAAAAAAATAAATTTTTATTTGACAAAATTTTCATCTTATGCCTTGCCTTGGGGTTATAGTTTTTTAATCTTATCTAATAAGGCCATAGGAATTTTGATTAAATATCCATGTGCCTAAGATGTGTAAGATGATTAGATCTTACTCACAACAATGAGCTCGAGGATTTTATTCTTGATATGAATTTTAATAACCTTGGTGTGTTTCTAGAAGTTTGACAACATAAGACAATTCACTAAAATTGTCTATAATATAACAAAACACGTGGAAGATTTAAACATTACATAAACTAGCTCTTTTCCAAATAAATTCTTGAGGAACTTGCATATCATAGAAAAGTTTGTATCTAAAAATGGTTTGATTTGTAGAGGTCATCTTTCTCCCTATAAAATTGACTTGTCCCCATGTTTGGTTCTAAGAGAAATTGTTTAATTTCCTTTATAAACATTGTTTTGTACCAACCAACTCATTCCAACAATAGCATCATATTGTCCCAAGTTTCAGGATAGGAAAATGATCATAGAATTTGGGGTTATGGGCCCACAATGTAACTTATGTTTAAACAAATCTAGGTGTCAAGTTTTTGTTTTTAACTAAGTATACTAACACCACTTTCTTAAAAAAGGACATAAAACTACATGAAAAATTGGAATGGGTATACAAATTTGACCATTAGAAGACTAACTTATTAACTTTGTATTTCTAAGACAATTTCCTTGTATAAGAGAGAACTAGCCAAATAGAAATATAAACAAGACTTAAACTTAATACCACTAAAGTTGCCATCTCTTAATTGGGATATGATGATGTATATCAATAAGGAAAACATGGGACTTCATAGATCCTGGACATTAATAGCATAGTCTTATTTTGAACATCTAATTACTAAATGGAAACAAATGCAAGACTACTTAAACATCTAAATTGCATGATTCTCATGCTCATTCTTGCCCCTTTGCAACTACATCCTATCAAAGAGTCCATGGCATCATGGCGATTGAACATGTTTTTCTTTTTGATTGAACCTACAAGTGAGTAGTAATTGAGATTTGAGATAAACATAAAATATCTTAGGAGACTCATCTAAAAACCATCTCAAACATAGCCATTTGATACACACACCCATGGATAATCAATTACTATGATTTTATGATTAGAGGAAATAGATTTATAGGAGCTTCATGAATATATCTTGGGTAATTTGGCTATATATCCTTATGCAAATATTTGCAAGCATATTGGGTTAGTTATTCCATTAAACGACCCTCATAATGGGACCTAAGTTCCATAAGGGGTATTGAGTGCTTCAGTCCAACATCTACCATCCATCTCATAATTAATTCCCAACTAGACTCATATTTCTAGTCCCTAAGTTCCAACCCAATTGAACTCAACCAATATAAAACATATACACAATTGACCCTTACATTGCACCAAAAAACCAAATTTCATAAGAGAACAATAACCCAATAAGATAAGACATGTATCAACCTCTTGTTGATCAATAATCCCAATAGCTTTCAACTATAAAATTAAGCTACACCACAAACAAACTTCAATACATTACTAAGTCCACTAAATACCATCATTTCTTACTCTACTAAATGTGTCATGAACCTGCATACCCCAAGTCTGTTAATTTCTTGGTTTCTAAATGTGGCAAATTCTGAATCTTGAGGCACATGATGGAACTAAAACCACGATTAGGTATGCTTATGAGGGGTTTTGAGGTCCACCAAATTTGAAATGATTTTTAGCCGATAGGATTTAATATGGGAGATTTTGCCCCAAAATCTTCTTGAAACTATCTTTATTTGCCCGCAACCAATTCAGTATGCGGTTGGAAACCAATCAGTATGTGGCTAGAAAGCAGTCAATACGCATTCAGATTTGAGTGGTTAGAATCATGTAGAAATAGTGCAGGGCGGGCAATTCTGGGGTCATCATGGCAATTCCAAATCAATTCTAGATTGATTCCAATGTCTGACATATCTTTCAAGGTGACTTTTTTAAAATTTTGGCCAGTGAAACCCTAAACAACAATCCTCAAACACTAAACAAGCAACATATTACGCATTTCGTGGGTGAAGTCTCACATCAACAAGGAAGAAGGCATTTCATGTGTTGGATTCGCAGCAACAACAGACAGTCAAGGAGATAACATCTTTGCAAACTTAAAATTACCATTTAATTTTATTTCACCTCCATCTCTGAACATGTTTTAATCCATAACCATTCCCAATAATCTTTATTTACCATATTCATCTCCCATTTTCTTTTCTTTTCACTTTATTACTTCATGCATATTTTCTTTCATTTACTCCTCAAGTCCCGAGCCATATGTTATTTCATTTTTCTATCTATTCACTTTATATACTATTTTGTTTACCTATCATATCTAGATGAAGTCAGTCAAATTTGTCCCATAAAAATATTCTTAGGTCTGCTGACATCATCTGAATTAACTCTTACCAAGGAAGGTGTAAGGCGAAATGGTGAAGGCCCAAGGCCCAACCCTCGACGCCTTCATATCTATACATAAGCAGGGTCGGGGCTTCCCTCCTCCCTTTTCTAGATGTTGTAAGTTGCAAGATGGAAGGCCCAAGCTTTGAAGTCCAATTTGTTGGAGCTTGACTTCCTGGCCTTCCTTGTTCTTTCAGACGTGCAGATAACTTCTCGAATGGCCATTATTAGCCATTGGCATGACAAAAGGAATTTGCCTTCCCCAGTATCAAATGTGTGGAATTATGACTTGGACAAACTATGGGATGCAAATCAATTCTTGGGGGAAAATGTGCAAGGAGTATGATATTGCACATCAATGTGGGTTTTTCTTCGGTTCCAACAAGGTATTTTGTCCTTTAGTGGATTTGTGCCTTTTGTCCTCATCTGCATCACCTAGTTTTCCCAAGCAGTTGGAACTTAAAGAAGGTGGATAAAGAAATAGTAAAGTATGTTACAATGACCTTTTGCAAGCATCTTTGGGAGGCAACAAGATCTATAATTGCATATGCAACAACTTTTGTTCCTTATGGAATATTTGCCCCACGAGCAGTTATATTTGCTTCTTGTTATTGTAGAGGTTGTCAAATGAAAATATGACACTTGTCATAAGGCTTGAAGCTTCTTTTTCTCCCTTGTTTCTATAAAAGGGAATTCAGGACCTTTGGCAAAGGATATTGGAGAACTTTTGTATCACAAAGCATATTGTTTGTTCCTTATGGAATATTTGCCCCACGAGTAGTTATATTTGCTTCGTGTTATTGTAGAGGTTGTCAAATTAAAATATGACACTTGTCATAAGGCTTGAAGCTTCTTTTTCTCCCTTGTTTCTATAAAAAGGAATTCAAGACCTTTGGCAAAGGATCTTGGAGAACTTTTGTATCACAAAGCATATTGTAGTAGAGTCGGTTTTCTAAGTCTAGTTTATTTTCCGAGAATAACATTTGATGTATGTGTAAACTTTGTATGACAGTACCAGTTTATGTCTGAATATACTGCCAAGTTCAAAGTTGTATTGTCTCCTACATTGTATTTTTCATCTCATTTATGAATAGAAACTAATCAAGGATCATTTTATTCATCTTCACAGTCTTTCCTGTGTATAAATATTCATCTTATTGCTTTTACTCAAGGAGTGAATATAATGCTTTAAGAGAATATTGAATGCTATGAATGTTTGCAGGGATTCCTAAGTAGAGTTGGTTTTGAACTAATTGAAGTGTGACAGTGTAATGCATTGTTGTTGTGCATCATGAATTGAGGAAAATACTATTGTGTGGGGTTCCATTTTATATCTATCTTGACTTTGTAGCCTAGGTTAAGGCACCGGTCTCTCTGAATTTGTGTCTAATGCAACTCCCTGGTCATATATTTCAAAATCATAATAAGTTTTCCCATTTTTGCAAGTAGTTGTTCGCTTAATGTTATCTTCATGTTCTCCTGCAAATGAATATATAGAAGCTCAAAGATCTAGCCCATAGCTTTAGTAGATTTGTAATTCTTTGGCATATAAGAGAGAACATATCTGTTAGGAACAATATTTGAGATAAATAAAAAAGAGATCTAGAATAAATACTGTAAAGGATTACCCTCCTAGGTTTTGTAGAGCCTAAAGTGCAGAGGAAAAGTATAATCTAGCTTTTCCTGTTTGTTGGCCAGTCCCTCAAGGCAAATCAATCATTAGAATTGACAATTTTTTAGATTGCCCTTTTGAGATCAGGTTAGGAATTTAAAACAACCGAGAGATTAGCGACTCTACTGGGAACACTAGTCTATAATTGTCAGGATTTGTCCAATAGTCTTTCATGGTTATTTAGAGTTTGCATACATACAATGAAGTAATCATTCCCTTTTTAGGGTGGCGACTCTAATGATCTCCTTATTGGTAGATTAATTATTCCCTTTTCTTTATCTTTTTATTTTTACTTTTGTTTGATTTATTATTTTTTCTATGTTTATTAGATTTCAAGATTTTATTTATTTAAACAAATTAATTAATGTTTCCTATTTACTAAATAAATAAAATCACTCACGAAGTTGCATTTCATTGCATAAGACACTCAAAAATATGAGAAGTTTTCTTGTCAGTTAAAACTGCAAGACTAGCTTTTTATATCAGATTATCCTAGGTCTTTGGTTTTATTTTACATAACAGTTGTTTTGTCAGGAGAGATTGTGACGCGATACTCATCACTGCTGCTTGACTTCAGAGAGGACTTTGAATGGTTGCGGGCGGAGCTCACAGATATATCTTGTTATTTACAAGCTGCTGATGATCAAAGTAGGCTCAATGCTTCTACGAAACGGTGGCTGGATGGAGTGAGCGATATTGCTCTTGATGTAGAAGTTATAATTGATGAGTGCGCTGTTGAGCCTTTGTATACAAAGGCCACTCAATCATGTGTGTGCTGTTTTAGTCAATTAGTCTTTCGGTATAAGATGGGGAAGAGGATTAAAGATCTAAAAGATAGGATGAGCTCTACTATTCGAAAGGCACAGGAGCTCCAGCTTGTTCATCACATGTTACATTCAAGTCAGCCTTCAACTAGTACTTACCAAATGGGAAGAGGAGCAGAGTTTAGAAGAGGGAGTAAGACAGATTCTCGAACATTGGCAGTGGAGCACAAGGTGGAGGACATAGTGAGATTGTTAGAGGATCCTCCTGTTGGTGTTGTTGTCGTCGTGGGTATAGGCGGGCTGGGTAAAACATTCATTCTGCAGCATGTCTACGACAGAACAAAACATGGGTATGACCATTCTGCCTGGATTTCTGTTTCAGACTTGTTCTCTTAGAACTTTGCAAGGTGACCTAGCCCACCAGATTAAGTTACCAATAGACGCTAGTATAAGTGAGGTGCTAGTATCTGACTTGATACATGACCAACTAGAGTGAAGAAAGTGTTTGATTGTTCTGGATGATGTGTGGAAGAGTAGTATAGAAGGTGACTTGATACAAAGTCTTGGTCTTCCCACTGGCAGTAATAACCAGTGTAAAATTGTGGTTACCACCAGAGATAGAGATGTTGCTGCAAACATGAGGGCCCGCATCTATGAGATGCAACACCTCTCGGAGGAGGACAGTTGGAATCTGTTTTGCCTGTTTGCCTTCCCCGATTGTGAGGGAAATAGGCCGCCTGAGCACCTGGAGAGCTTGGCTCATCAAATTGTAGAAGAATGCAGGAAGTTGCCACTGGCCCTTAAGACGGTTGTATAGCAACCTGTTCGGACATACGGGAGTGGCACTCAAAACTGAGGCAATTGAAGGGTGTAGTTAAGGTATGGCTATTCTTAAATATCATCCATTTCAACAGTCAAAGGTCAATTTTGACCAATAAAAATAGGATAAACATTTACAACTTTTTGTTGTGAATGAGGTGTAAAATCGCTATTGATTGTTTGGCCATTGAAGTGGATGATATTTAAGTAGAGTGGGTAAGGCAGAGGATTCCATGATGCAAATCCTTTTTACGACTCTCTTCCTTCCCATCTCAAATCTTGTTTTGCTTATTTTTCTTTCTTTCCAGAGGACATACATATAGCTTTTTTTGTAACAAAAGGGGAAACAAAGATACACTAAGAATATTTGATATATTTGTGGATAACAGAAGGGTTCATTCCACAAGAAAAGAACATGGAACAGTGTGATATTGGGCTGAGTTACTTACAACAACTTCAAAATCTATGTTTGTTGGAAGTAGACAGAGTTGAAGCTTGTTACACCGTTCATGACTTGTTTCTTGATTTGGTCATCAATATAAGTAAAGAGCATAAGTGTGAATTTGATCTTCTAGTGAAAGAAACAAACTGCCGTAGGTTACTATTGCCGATAGGTTACAAGTAATGTAAACAATAAACCTTGGGATAAAATATAGATAATTTTTTATTTATTTTTTACTTACATTTAAAATATAAATCTCCAAAAAGGAGGGATTTTCATAAAAAAACAATAGCTGGTAAAGATCTAGTAGAAGAACAATAATGTATGGAATAAAGAATCTTCAAAAGTTTGAGAAACAATGTAGTTATTTTAATAATTATGTGCTCCAATTATATCCTAGGTGTTAGTAGTTTAGAATGGTCACCATGTTAATTTTCTAGAAAAGTTTTCTCATTCATGAAATGTTTGGAGACTTAATATTGTAGAGCTAATTCAATTCTGAAGAAACCAGTTTAACAGTGGAAAAGCTTAAGCAAAAAACAAATACAATTACAAATGAGAAGCAGTAGCAACTGATTCCAAGCTACACTACAGAGATCTTACAATTTCAAAGTAAAAATACCCTTTTCTGTACAACTTACCCAATAATTTGTAACATTTGCACGCCAAACATTGATGTGCCGCTATCCGCCCATGGGAGTGCCTTTAGTGACAATTAGCTGTAGCTGGTGGAGATAGATTTGTTGAATCATTGGTTCGAGTCCCCTAGTTAGGTAATTCCCTCGGCAAGGCATTGATAGGATAATTAGATAGATGAAGCGGTCGTGCTCTTATGAGACCCAATAATTTGTAACATTTGCAACTATTATCACTCATGTTGGTAAATTAGAAAATAGCAGACCAAAAGAAGGCATTCTGTGAGTAGTCTGGATATTGGACTTTTTGGTGGACTTTGGTGAACACCTAATTCCATCATGAATATATAGAAGCTCAGATTTTGATATTCTAGGATGAAACTGAGGATCATTAAAAATGTTTGGAACCCATATTGAGAGCCAAACAAAACCTAGAAGTCCAAATGTAAGGAAAGGTTCGTAAACTCCAACTTGTGACATTGGTGTAGGAGAAGCAAGCAAGCTTATCACATTACCCGGATGAAATCTAGCCATTGAAAGGCCTACTGTTGTAGCTCGTTCTGTACTAGGAAGTTCCACCTTGAACAAAAAAGTTTATGGTCAACATTTTGAGTTTATCTTGAGCATCAACAGTTGAATAGTGAAAACAGAAAGGCATGACATTTTGATTGAGTACCATGGGTCAAACTTCTTTGATACTATATGATGAAGACAACATAAAAATTATCGAAAAGAGAGACTGAATTGATTCAGTAAATTGATGTTTAAGTCTACCTTGAAATAGTGGTGTTCATACAAGGTAAGGCTACACCTTCAACAACACCAAATAGTGCACAGAAAACAAGGAGCGTCCCTACTGAATGACGAGAAGCCCATGGGGTGAGCAAGATTGCCAATGACCATATTGAAAACCCCCATGCCATAACAATTTTTCCACCATAACAATCTGTCAAGGCTCCTCTGGTAATGCCAGACAGTAAGTACCCCCATAGGAAAGATCATTGTAATGTTCAAAAAGAAAGATCAGTCTCTGCGCATGAGAGGTTTAATCTTCAAGCTAAACATCCAGTACCATGATTGATGTGATTATGCAAATACCAAAAACAAAACAAAACATTTCAATGAAAAAATAAATTAGAAAATAACTATAAAATCCTACATACAAGTTAGATATCTAGCCAATTTAAATTAGATCAATTAAAAAATGAATAATAAGTTAGAACCTATCTCATTTATTTTCTCATGACATGCACAACTCTTAAATGAAGCAAAAAATTGGACAGAGACATGCATTATTTATCTCTTGAGATGGCACCTATTTTGAACAAATTAAATGGATGTAATTTTTTTTAGTAGATTGGCCATGTATTATAGTGGTTTTTCATTTCTACTAAACTACATCATGAATCAAGATTAGATCACTAAAAGTATAAAACTTTCACCCCTGATCTCCAAGACATCCAAAGACTCACAAATTAAGAGTAAGAAAAACAAAACATAACCATCCATCTAGAGAAAAAATAAGTGTCGAATTAAATTTCTTGGAACAATGGAAAAATGATCTCATCTCGTATTCTATTGAGGTATTGAGAGTAAATTTATATGGGAACTTGTAACACACAATTATGGTAACTTGGTAGTTACTTTGACAAACATTAGAGGTGAGGAAACTAAATTCCCTTATAAGCTACATAATATCATAAAGGAACTCAAGATCAAATGAAGAAAAACAGAAACATAGGCCAAAAAAGATAATTTGCATGGTAGACAACTTGCAGAAGAGACATTATTTATATGTAATGCTATTTAATAATTTTTCGTGTGCAAGCATAGAAGCTTGATAATTCATGGACAAATATTAAGAGGCAAGGAAGCTAAACTACCTATTTTTTTTACCTTCTTCATGTTATTTATGTTTTATATGTGATTATTATAGAACATTGGAAAAGAAATCAAGATCAAAAGAAGAAAAGGCAAAACCACATGCTAAAAAACACATTTTACATACAGGATAACTTGCAGAAAAGACATTATTTACATGTCTCATTTAGTAGCTAACGAAGCTGTTGTTTAGCACGTATTTTGGCACTATGCCTAGCTATAGGGATAGATTTATCTAAAAAAACATCCCTTGTACTCTTAAATTTGTTCAATATTTAGCGTGGATACAACACTTAAGCAATATTCTAACAACATTATTAGAAACACAATGTTTAGGTATAGAAAAATGGCTTGTCATAAACTCTATTAACACAAACACAAAAGCTTTACATGAGGTTCTCTATTGGAACTATAATGTCTCACAAAAGGTGAAACTTAAAAAGTAAATAACACGTAACCATGGAGAAGAGGACATAGTAGTTATGGCACCAAAAATTACATAAACATCAACATACATAGAAGACCATCAAAACTTAAACAAATGGAAGTAGAGCAATTGGAAGAGTGGCAGAGCAATTGGTTTTATTCTCATCCTATTGTCATGCTTGACATAATTCATAGCAAAAAGTCTTCACTAAAAGATTCTGGAAATCTCAGTGATAACACTACTAATAATATTTTTTATAGAAAACGCTAATCATTAAAATAAATACTATTTTCTCAACAACAAAACCTTCCATTGCTAACAACCACCCTCACAGTAAAGACAAAAGCCTCAGACCCAGAAACTTTTAGCTACCATAAAAATGCTCTGGCTCCATGCATTTATGAATGACTGTGTGGCTAAAACAGAGATTCATGTTATGATAAAACAAATCTCTTCTATAGATTTTTTGCTGCATCTATGCACTCAACCACTTACTGAGAGTCATTCTCATTAATTCAAATATAAGTATAACACAACCTAAACTATTTCAAATTTTATGTGCACTATTTTAGTCATTTCAAATGAAACTCAAATAGAAAAATAGAAACTAAACTTCTTGCTGAAAGGTGGTGATATCTGAAATGTGAGATGCAAATACTTCTAATAATCGAATTCAAAAAGAAAGATGGAGAGACAAAGAGATAGATATATATATAGAGATAAAGAGGGAGAGAGAAAGAAAGAGACATAGTAAGAGAGTCTGTGTGTGTGTTAAACAAAGAGATATGAGTAGAATGAGGAGAGAAAGGGGGAATAGAGAAGGATAGAGAAACATTGGGAGAGAGAGAGAGTTAAACAAAGAGATCTATTGCCTTCACAATTTAGATCTATAAGGCATTGCATTTTATTTTTTCTAAGACCTATTGCCTTCAAATCTAGAATACTTGTTTGTCATTAAATATGTTCATTTCCTTTTTTCTTTCTTCTTTATCCATGATGCTTTGGACACTCCTTTATTTATTAGAATGAATTATAATTCTCTTCATGGAGAGAGAGAGAGACAATGGATCAAGATGAATGGGACAAGTTGGATAGAAGAGATAGATCTACTATTAGGTTGTCTTTCTAATTCAGGCTTAAATTATGTTTTCGTTCAAAATATTGCTACAAGTGTATGAGAAAAAAATATTGTATTATATCAAACTAAATGTCCTGTAAATAATTTATTTTAAAAAAGAAATTTGTATTCTTTAAAGATTCATGAAGGAGACTTTGTAACCAAACACTTAAAACCTAGGTTCCATAGATGTAAAATTGTTCATCATATGATACCATCTATTTGGTTTGAAGTCTATTTATCTAAAGGGGATCAATATCCTTTCTTTGTTCTCTAGAACTGGGGACCTGCAAAAGTTACTTTGCATCATTTGGGTATACCACTCATTATTATGTTGTATCTACAAAATGTGGAGATAGGAAGAGCTAGAACATTCACTCATTTATAAATTTATTGTAAGTGGAAGGACAACCAATACATTCAATTTATGAAGGACATGATCTAGATTCATCAACTCCACTCAACCAAAACAGGGAGAGAGAGGGACAAAAAGATAGAAAGAGAGAGGCACAAAGATAGAAAGAGAGATATTTAGAGAGAGATAAAGAGTTCTACAAGAGAGAGTGAGAGAGAAAAAGGAGACATAGGGGAAGAAACAAGGAATTGAATAAAGAGAGATAGAGATATGGACATATATTCATACTAACCCTGGTTTCATTTTGCAAGGATTTCAGAGAGAGAGAGAGAGAGTAAAGTTAATATAATATCTATTATATTAGAAATATGTTCTCTTAATTTATGTGTCATGCATAATTCCAATATATATATAATTTAAATACTCAATTTTAAACTAAATATTATACTAAAAGTATTAAAATATTCTATATTGTTTTTCAAATATATTTTTTCTTATATATAAATAAGACAACCACATGACAGAGGGCAACAAGCTCGATTTAACATGATCAAGGGCTAGGGCCATGGACATTTGATTCATGAAGGAGACTTTGTAACCAAACATTTAAAAAGTGGCTTTTGGACATAGATGTAAAATTGTTCATTATAGGATACCATCTTTTTGTTTTTAAGCCTATTTATCTAAAGGGGATCAACATCCTTTCTTTGTTCTCTAGACTTGGGGGTGCAAAGTTTAGTTTTCATCGTTTGGATATACCACTCAATTATGTTGTATCTACAAAAGAATGAGATAGGAAGAGCTAGAACATTCACTAAATTATAAAGTTATTTTAAGTGGATGAACAACCAGTACATGCAATATGAAGGACATGATCTTAGCCAACAACTCCACTCAACCAAAACAACATTGGTTAGGGATTGTTATAATGCTTGACATATCTAACACATTTTACAAGTGTGATTCAAACTTCCTCCTAAACTAGACTCTATGAAAGTTTAGATTCACCAAATAGATGATTGGTTGGATACAATGTTGTATTTGCACCCCCTCATTCTCCATCACAATAAATATACAAAAGGATAAATAGTTGTAGAGGCTTGAGGAAAGTAGATCCCCTCAATTCCTAACTACTTATTATCATGGAAAAAAAACTTTTAAGAAATATAGCTTTCCACTAAAAGGAAAGGAAAATTTATGGCCAACCAACTAGAAATGGAGGAACTAGATACATAGGTTATCATTTGTAGATTACATTATCTTCTATTCCACTCTTTGTCTTCCTGAAAGAAACTAAATCAAAGAAATTCTTCATAGCTAACAACAATTTTCAGGGCAAAATAGGAAATGTCCAAACCCACAAGAAAAAAGGCGATTCTTAATATCTATGCATACAAACAAGTGCGATTACCAATGAATTAACTAGGATTTCTAATACATTAAAAAGTAACAAATAGGCTAAGGGAAAAGAACCAACACATCACTCATTTCAACAAATGGGATAGAGATAGAGAAACAAAGAGAGAGTGAGGGAGGGAGAAGTGAGATAGAGAGTAAACATAGAGAAAGACATAAAGAGATATATATAGAGAGAAAGAGAGATAGAGAGAGGAAGAGAGAAGGGAGAAAGAGAAATAAAGAAAAGAGAGAAAAAGAGAGGTAGAGTGAAAAATCTTAGAGAGAGAAGGGAGAGGAACATAGGGAGAGAGAAATCTTTGAGAGAGGAAGTGTGTGACAGGGAAATAGAGATAGAGAGATAAAAAGAAATAGAGAGCTAGAGAGGGAGATAGATATATATAGAGACCTAGAGAGATAAATAGGGAGAGAGAGATAGAGAGAGATAGAGAAAAAGGGAGAGGTGGAGAGACAAAGAGAGGAAGAGAGAAATAGATTGAGCAAAAGAGAGAGGTAGAGTACCTTTCAATTTTAACCAGAGAACATGGCTACATGCATAACCTTTCTATGAATAATTATTTCCAAATTTTACCTTTACCACCCATCACAATTGAAGAGACATTTCAATTAGTGTTTATATTTTATTTTTTATTTCTATTAAAAGTAGGTCATCAATACCACAATATGGTGTTGATTGTCCTCTCAAGAAAAAATAGTAATGTTTATCCAAAATTTTTGAAAAAAATATGATGCATTAGAGAAGAGATTCTTTATCAAGATGATATTTTTTTTTTCCTATTCTGGATAAATAATCAAGACAAAAGTTGACGTCCCATTGAAACAATTGTGTTTTCATTACATGCAACTTCCAAGATTTATTTAAAAATATATATTTATCAAATTGGGGAACAATTAATCTATGCACTAAAGTTTTGAGTTATGAATACACAAAAAAATATAGAAGGAAAATAAATGAAATTTACTATATAAAGTGTGATGTTCCATTCAACCTTATTTTTCAGCATTTTATTAACAACTAAATTATAGTGTCAATTTTATAAATATTGCATTTAAATAATTTTTTTTTAAAATACAAACATAAAATACACTAAAAAATCTACATTTTATTAGTTTACATCATTTTAAAATTCAAAAAATATATGTCACTTTGTAGTGATTCAAGTTAAAAAGTTAGATCAGTGTTGGCCATTTCCTTTATAAAAGTGTGACACAACTTTGAACTTTCACCGTAGTTATAGATTAAGATACACATTAACAGAAAAGGTAACGACAATTTAACAAATGTCAAATACCAATGCACACAACACAAGTTGTACATGGGAAAAACCCTTTTGGGTAAAAAACCCACACTCCAAAAGCAACACAATGTATTATCGAATCTGAATTAGATTACAATACACTTGCAATGCAAGTTCTTGCAGGAGTTCACCGATGTTGATTACTGGAGTAGATCTGATAGCATAATAGTACCTGCATATTACCATACCATTTCCAACTCCAAGCACCTGTATTTATAGTGAGATGCAAGCAAGAAGGAAGCTTCTAGAGCAAGCAACAAGAGATGGGTGTCCAAATCCATGTGGCACACTTTTCAAACACATGTTTAACTCCTGTGATACTTGTACAAGATTCCCTTACACCTCTTACAATCCTCCATACTTGGGCACCCCAAATTTGCCCAAAATAGGTATTAGAGATTCTCTTACATTGTCATAAAATCTGTCATATATGACACCACTTACAACTAGAAGAGAATATATCATAAATGACTATTAATAAATGATTCTCTTACAACATGTCTATCCCAAACTTGGGCGCCCCAAAACGGGCTAAGTCAAAGATACCTCTTACAGTGTCATACTTGCAAATGACACTTGTCTCATCCCTTCTATTTTTGGGTCTTACAATATCATAGAAGCCGTCATAACTTACGCATCATAGAATCTGTCATAAATCCTTACACATGACCACAAGGTGCCGACACATAGAAAAAACATGCCAAGTCAACATGGGATGCCTACCTCCTCATATGAGGACAAAATTACATCGAGTCACCTTCCATGTAGGATGACACTTCACCGTGCCAACTCCCACAAAGTGAAAAAATAAATTTTACATGTTTAATTACAATAGTAGGCTGAAAATAAATAATTAATTAAATACCAACATTAGGAATTTGCAAAGGTTGAGACACTTTAATTCCCAACACCATGGTTTTGGGACACATGGTTTTCCCTATAGTACATCTTGTATTTGTGTGAGCTTGATTCTATACAAGCAAGTACATGGTTAGTAGTTAGGGTTGGCTGGTTAAGTAGGATGTCATTGTATTAAGTTTCTCTTGTGAGCACATATGTGAAGCATGACATGGAATGTGTGGATTCATGTTTGGACACATGTAGGATGCATTGGAGGAGCTTGATGTTTCAAAAGTATCCATGAAACTTTGTAAGTGTATTGTAATGTTTCATTTTTGAATAATACACTGAGTGTGGATGCTTTTAGAGGCTAGGTTTTTCCCCCTTGAGGGTTTCCCCAGGATATATCTTGTGTCACGTTGTTGTATGTTTTCCATATTATTTTGTATGTTGGATTATGAGTTATTATGGCAATGATTTGTTTGCATTTTTATCTCTCATGGGGTTAAGTGGAAATGTTCTATATTGTTGTATTTTTCCTTTCAAGTGGTATCAGAGCCTGGTTGTGAGGTTGTGGGAGGAGATCTCCTAGTTTTTATAACCCTTGCAATGAGTAAATTGTTGTGCATAGCAAATCCATGGACTTGTAAGTTGAGAATGAAGGCATTTACAAGTGCACAAGTGTGTTTTTAGTCTTGGGTTGTTGTAGATCTGGGGTTTGATGGAGTTTTGGTTGATGGGTTTTTAGTTAGGGCTATTTGTGTTGGTGTTTTGGAGTGAGATTTTGCAAAAGGCCTCTTGAGAAAAAAGATAGCTCACCATTGAGTCCAAAAGGCCCAAAAATCTATATTTTCATATAAAATGTGACTATGTTTAGAGACATAAAATTTCCAACCATTTATGGTGCCCTAAGAGGAATCTTGGTGAAAAGATTTCATACGACTGTACGGTAGTATAACTGGTGGAATATTCTAAGAATATTGCATAGGTACAATTTGCTTGTGTAGGTACAGT
The DNA here is from genome assembly GCA_027924645.1 of Cunninghamia lanceolata. Lineage (NCBI taxonomy): Eukaryota > Viridiplantae > Streptophyta > Pinopsida > Cupressales > Cupressaceae > Cunninghamia > Cunninghamia lanceolata. The sequence continues at coordinate 186,359 of BSBN01001500.1, forward strand.
CTGTAGTGAACTATTTTTTTTAAAAAGTAAATTTTGAAAATGAAAATAAAAAATTGAAAAATAAAATTATAGTGGATGGTTGCCCAGCAGGGGTACAACCCTTGGTCACTTGGGTGACTAACGCCTAGGCCTAGGGGGCTAGTGGTCCAAGGCTAAGCCTTGATCACATGGGCCTCCTAGCAGGTGGTCACACCCAGCTTGAGGGGCTAGACCCCCACAAGTGGAGGGCGCATTGCGCCGCCGACAATGCTCCACCACCGCTTGGCTGTTGTCAGTAGAACCACCAGTGCTCGGCTACTCAAAACCACCTGTCAACCACCACCTCGAAGGGCACTATTAGAGGGCAACCCATCTACACCACAGAGCAGCGTGTCCGCCACCATCCTTCCACTGGTGCTTGTCCATCAAGACTAATATAGTTTTGGGAATTTAGTGGTTGCATTCTCTTGGTAGATACTATCGAGATTTTCAAAAGATGGAGTTAAGTGTTGGGAATTAAGGTGTCTCAACCTTGGTAATTCCTTACATTATTTTGATTGTATTTATTTATTAATTGCCTATGTTGTAAATTAATTGTATATTCCATATTGTCATATTGTGGGATGTGGCACGGTGATGTGTCATCCTACATGGAAGTTGACAACTTGTAATTTTGTCCTCACATGAGGAGATAGGCGTCCCACTTTGTGGTAGGAGTATTTTGCCATGTGTCAACATCTTGGATGTTGTGTAAGGGAATGTTGACCGAAACAGTTATGATGGATTCCTATGACAGATTTTATGACATGTAAGAGTCAGAAATAGAAGCTTGTAAGATAGGTGTAGACATGTGTCATGAAGCATATTTGAAAAAGGCATATTTGGGTTCCCCAAGGTGGACTATGCCATGTTGTAAGAGAATATGCTATTTATATCCTGTGTATGATAGATTCTCTTACAGCTGTAAGTTGTAACTGTTATGACAGATTCTATGACGGTCATAAGAGTCGTAAGAACATCTGTCATAGCCCATTTTGGAAATAGGTGACCTTTTTGGAATGGGAGCTATGGACAAGTGTTAGGAATATTCTACAATGTTGACCAAGTGTCCTTAGGCGTGGGTTTTGGGCCATGAGGCCAAGTTGGACGCCCATTCCAAGATAGAGGCAATTTGCCTTGTATATTCTATATAAATAGGTGCTTGGAGATGGAGATGTATTACAGGTTTGATAGGTACTGTTATGCTACCAGTTTGTCTCTAGATACGAGTGTTGAAGACCCTGAAAGCTTGCATTGCAAGTGTGTTGTAAACATTCTTTGTTTTTATAATACATTGTGCAGGTTTTGGAGTGTGGGGTTTTTCACTCGATAAGGGTTTTCCCCACGTATATCTTGTGTCTCTCTTCTTCTGTCTCACCTTCTCTATTATGTGTTTGCTGCAATATCTCATGTTAATGGTTTAAGGTTGCTATAATAGTTAAGATAAATTTGAATTTGCACTCTTCTCCCCTCATTAGATTAGTGTAGGAAGCGATTTCCGCACACTTAGCTTCCTTTTAGTTGGTATCAGAGCCTGGCCAGTTTTGGTCTTAGCTGTTGGGTAGGGGTTTTTTGAGCTAATCTTAGGTTGAGTGGGAGTCCTGTGCAGAGTATTATGTATCTTATTGTAGCAAGGAGATGGCAACCACATCTAGGAGGTTAGAAGTTGAGAAATTCAATGGCACTAATTTCAAGTTGTAGAAATTGAAGATGGAGGACCTACTTGTTGATCGTGACCTATGGGAAATGGTATCCGGTATGAAACCTACAGTAATGTCACAAGCTGATTGGGACCTCAAAGATCAGAAGGCTAAGGGTCTCATAAGACTCTGTTTAGCTGACTTTGTCCTGTTAAATGTCTATGAGGAGAAGAGCACAAAAGATCTTTAGAAGAAGTTGGGTGATGTTTATCAGGCCAAGTCCTTGGTAAACAAACTTTTTCTGAAAAAGAAGTTGTTTGCTCTGAAGATGGAAGATGGAGGATCTGTTGCGGATCACATGAATGCTTTCAACATGATTGTTGCATAGTTGACATCTATGGGTGTGAAAATGGAGGAGGATCGATGCATGACCCTACTTTGTTCTTTGCCAGATTTGTGGAATCATCTTGTAATGGCTATTGGAAGCATCACTACCACCTTCAAGATGGAAGATGTGGTATCTTCACTGTTATCTGAAGAGATGCAGAGAAAGTCTTCTGAGGCAGCCAAAGAGGCTCTTGCAGTTCGTGGAAGACCCAAAGAGAAAGGGAAGAAAAAGGACAAGAAAGGTGAAAAGGGTAGATCCAAATCCCATGGGAGATCCAAATCTCCTGGAAAGTCTAAGGCTCTTTGTTGGAACTATGGTAAAACTGGGTATTTCTGAAAGGAATGCAAAGAGGAGAAGAAAAAGAAGAAGAAATCTCCTCATTCAGATTCTGACAAGTCACACAATGATGGTGATGCCTTCATCGTAGCCCTGGCCACCCATGCATCTGATGATGTGTGGTTGATTGATTCTGGTGCATCATTCCACATGACCTTGCATTGAGATTGGTTTACCAAATATGAAGAGTTCGATGGTGGAAGGGTGTACCTTGGTGACGACTCTCATCTGAAGATTATTGGTTGTGGAAGAGTCTCAATCTGATTCCCTGATAGACGAGTGAATAAGATCTTTGGAGTTATGCACATTCTAGGCCTTGTATGGAACTTACTTTATGTAAGTATGTTGAATGATGCAGGTGTGCAGGTTGTCTTTTCGAAGGATAGATGCAAGATGACAAGAGGATCTATGGTGCTTGCAAAGGGTACTCGAAGGGGTACTCTGTTTCAGCTAGAGGCATGCACTTCATAGTGCAATAGTTCTTCTGACTCAAAGAAATGAGCTATTGTCACTTCATCCCCACCATCTGAACATGCAGTGAAGAAATCTATTGTAACCGGTTCCGATGGTTGTGCACATGCTTTGGAAGCTAAGCTTCCTACTGAAAATACTATGTTATGGCATTTGAGATATGGCCACATTGGTGAGAAAGGTCTGCGTACCCTGAAAAATAAAAACCTCGTTGAGGGGTTGAATGATTGTAATCTTGAGTTCAACTTTTGTGAACATTGTATTTATGGAAAGCAAGACTGTGTTCAGTTTTACTCTAGTTCTCACAAGTCTTCTGGTGTATTGGATCTTATTCATACTGATATGTTTGGTCATGTTAATGTTCCTTCGATTTCAAAATATGTATATTTTGTATCTTTCATAGATGATTACAGTAGAAGGACATGGGTTTATTTTATCAAAAGCAAGATTGAAGTCTTTAGTCAGTTTAAAGAGTTTAAAGCCTTTGTTGAAAATCAGACTTGTAAAAAGATTAAGTGTTTGAGAACTGACAATGGTGGTGAGTTTTGTTTGGTAGAGTTCGATAAGTTCTGCAAAGAGAAAGGGGTTGAAAGGCATAAGACAACTCCATATGCCCTGTAGCAAAATGGAGTTGCAGAGAGGATGAACAGGACATTGATGGAGAAGGCTAGGAGTATGCTTAGTGGAGCTGGCCTAGAACAAAAGTTTTGGGCTGAAGCAGTTGCCACTACTTGCTATCTGGTAAACAGTTCTCCTACATCAGCTCTTGTTGGGAAAACACCTATGGAGGTGTGGTCTGGTAAGAAGCCTTCAATAAGGCATCTTCGTGTTTTTGGTTGTGAGGCATATGCACATGTGCCTAGGGAGAAACAATCTAAGTTGGAGAACAAGGCTGTTAAATGTATTTTCATTGGCTATGGTGCGGTGTGAAAGGATACAATCTTTGGGATCCCGTGACTGAGAAAGTGTTGTATAGTAGAAGTGTTATCTTCAGAGAGCTAACACCCTCTTCCGTTGTTCTACAACTAGAACAGTCAGAAAAGAAAGAAGATGCAGTTCAGTTTCCTTCTACCCCTAAGAAGACTGAACTGACAGACCCTGTGAGGCCTGATGATGAGATCTCTAGCAACTCTGTTAGTGAAGAAGAGGAAGTAGAACCTCAACCTCAGCCATTGAGGAGGTCTACACGAACAAGAAAACAACTTGATAAGTTTGGTTATTCATTAATTGATTCTAGTTGTGCTTTTGCTTTACTTTCTAACACTAATGAGCCTAGAACTATGAATGAGGCTATGGGCATGAAAGATGCAAGTTCCTGGAAGGAGGCCATGGAGGATGAGATGGCTTCTTTGGAAAAGAACAAAACATGGGACTTGGTGCCTTTCCCTGATGGACGGAAACCCATTGGTTGCAAATGGGTGTTCAAGAAGAAATTAGGTGCAAATGGTAGTGTTGAAAAGTACAAGGCTAGATTGGTTGTGAAGGGGTACTCACAAGTGGAGGGAATTGATTATGGTGAAATTTTCTCTCCCGTTGCAAAGCTGACATCCATTAGATTTCTATTATCTCTTGCATTTGCTTATGATTTAGAGATAGAACAGATGGATGAGAAGACAACTTTCCTTCATGGTGATTTGGAGGAAGAAATCTACATGTCACAGCCAGAGCATTACATAGAGAAAGGTAAAGAAAATTTGATTTTCAAGCTTAAGAAGTCTTGGTATGGTTTGAAGCAGTCTCCTAGGATGTGGTACTTGAAGTTTGATGCCTTTGTGTTGTCAATTGGTTATCTGAGATTGAAATCGGATCACTGTGTGTATTATAAGTTTGATGGTGATCATATTCTCATTGTTGCATTATATGTTGATGATATGTTGCTCATTGGGAAGGGTAAGAATATGATTTCTGATTTTAAGTCTCAGTTGGCAGCGCCAGTTTGAAATGAAAGATTTAGGGGCAACCAGGTACATTCTTGGAATGGAAATCGGAAGAGACAAAACTAACAGAAAATTTTGGTTAAGCCAAAGTAAGTATGTGAAGACTGTGTTGGACAGGTTCAACATGACATATTGTAGACTAGTGAGTGTTCCTATTTCATTGGGGACAAAGTTTTTTGTTAATGATTATCTAAAATCTCCTAGTGAGGTGGAGGACATGAGCAGAGTACCTTATGCTAGTGCTATTGGTAGTTTGATGTATGCTATGGTCTGCACAAGACTAGACATTGCCCAAGTAGTGGGAGTCCTTAGTCAGTTTATGGCTAATCCTGGACGGGTACATTGGGATGCAGTTAAGCGAGTGTTCAGATATTCGAGGGGTACTTTTGAGTATTCCATTTGCTATCATGACAATGCTATAGGACCTTCGCATTTAGTTTGTATTCGTGGATTTGTGGATTTTGATTGGGCAGGTGACATTGACAGAAGGAGATCCACCAGTGTATATGTGTTCACAATGTTTGGTGGTGCGATTAGTTGGATGAGTAAGCAACAACCTGTGGTTGCTTTGTCCACTACAGAAGCTGAGTATATGGCTGCAACTCATGCTTGTAAGGAAGCCATTTGGCTTAAGAGATTGTGTTCAGATATTGGTGTTGATGTAGGTCAAATTACGATCAGTTGTGACAGTTAGAGTGCAATTTGCCTTGCGAAGAATCTAACTTTCCATGCCAGAACAAAGCATATTGATGTTCAGTTTCACTTCATGCGAGACATGGTAGAGGATGGGAAGGTAAATTTGGAGAAGGTAGATACTTTGAAGAATGTTGCAGATGCATTGACGAAGCCAGTGGGCACATAGAAGTTTATATGGTGTTCAGAGTCTATGGGCCTCTCGGCCTATAGCAATTAAATCCTATTATTCTATTGGCTTTTACAAGGTGTTCGACAAGTGGGAGAATGTTGGGATATAAGGTGTCTCAACCTTGGTAATTCCTTGCATTATTTTGATTGTATTTATTTATTAATTGCCTATGTTGTAAATTAATTGTAAATTTCATATTGTCATATTGTGGGATGTGGCACGGTGATGTGTCATCCTACATGGAAGTTGACAATTTGTAATTTTGTCCTCACATGAGGAAATAGGCGTCCCACTTTGTGGTAGGAGTATTTTGCCATGTGTCAGCATCTTGGATGTTGTGTAAGGGAATGTTGACCGAAACGGTTATGATGGATTCCTATGACAGATTCTATGACATGTAAGAGTCAGAAATAGAAGCTTGTAAGACAGGTGTAGACATGTGTCATGAAGCATCTTTGAAAAAGACATATTTGGGCACCCCTGACATGTTGTAAGAGAATATGCTATTTATAGCCTGTGTATTGTAGATTCTCTTACAACTATAAGTTGTAACCGCTATGACAGATTCTATGACGGTCATAAGGGTCATAAGAGCATCTGTCATAGCCCATTTTGGAAATAGGTGACCTCTTTGGAATGGGAGCTGTGGACAAGTGTTAGGAACATTCTACAATGTTGACCAAGTGTCCTTAGGTGTGGGTTTTGGGCCATGAGGCCAAGTTGGATGCCCATTCCAAGATAGAGGCAATTTTGCCTTGTATATTCTATATAAACATGTGCTTGGAGATGGAGATGTATTACAGGTTTGACATGTACTGTTATGCTACTGGTTTGTCTCCAGATACAAGTGTCGAAGACTCCTGAGAGCTTGCATTGCAAGTGTGTTGTAAACATTCTTTATTTTGATAATACATTGTGTAGGTTTTGGAGTGTGGGGTTTTTCACCCGATAAGGGTTTTCCCCACGTATATCTTATGTCTCTCTTCTTCTATCTCACCTTCTCTGTTATGTGTTTGCTGCAATATCTCATGTTAATGGTTTAAGGTTGCTGTAATAGTTAGGATAAATTTGAATTTGCACTCTCCTCCCCTCATTAGCTTAGTGTAGGAAGCAATTTCCACACACCTAGCTTCCTTTCATTAAGTTTCCAACATAATGGAAAGGAGTGATTCTACAAGGTATATTAGATGGATCTCTGAGGGTTGTGACAGCTAAGAGGATGGAGAGAGAATTTAGACTTGGGCAGGTAGAATGGGTAGCATAATGTTTGATTACCAAGAGACTTCCCCCAAAGGAGGGAAGACTACTCATATTGATATTCAACATTTTCTAGACAAGCATAGCATGGTTTTCAGTGATATTCCATTGGGACTACCACCTAAGAGAGGCTTTTAGGAAATCATTAGAAGAGGGAGAAAAACTAGTTATTACTATGCCTTACCACCATCCAAGGAGATATAAGGAGGAGAAATTGAGAAAACAATTAAGGAACTACTTGATATGGGGCATATACAACCTAGCTCTAGCCCTTTTGCTTCTTCTGTGGTATTAATAAAGAAGGATGGTACTATGAGGATGTGTGTAGATTATAGGGAACTCAATAAAAAGACTATTAAGAACCACTCTCCCATCCCTAGAGTTGATGAATTGATTGATGAACTTTAGGATGTGGTATATTTCTCTAAGATTGATTTGTGTTCCGAATATCACCAAATAAGGATAAGGAAGGATGATGTTCACAAAACAACATTAAGGTGTCACTTTGGGCATTTTGAGTTCCTAGTTTTGTAATTTGGGCTAACTAATGCCCCAGCTATATTCCAATCCTGCATGAACCAAGTATTCAATAAGTAGTTAAGGAAATTTCTTTTTGTTTTCTTTGATGATATATTGATTTATAGTAAAACTTGGGAAGATCATTTAAGACATATAAATAAGGTATTGGGAATACTTGAACAATAGTCACTATTTGCCAAAGCATCCAAATGTGAGTTTGGGATGACTGAGATCTTGTATTTAGAGCATAAGATCAGTGCCCAGGGAGTTAGTGTAGATGAAGAGAAAATCAAGGCAATAGTAGATTGGCCTCAACCTAATACTTTGACACATTTAAGAGGATTTGTGGGACTCTGTAGTTATTACAGAAGGTTTGTGATGTAGGGGCATCATTTCCCCATTAAGTTTTGTTATGCTTAGTTGCTATTTAGTTTTGTTTCTTGTAGATTCTTTGGGTTAAATTGTTTCATGTAATTGACTTGTTTAAAGTTCTTTTGTTAACTCCCTGAATTCGATGTAGTCAGCCTCTTATTGGGGGATCGAGTTAGTTTTTGAGGAAAAGTTAATTAGTTTTAGGACAGTTCCTGTCGCTTCATCTTGGATCCATTGGAAGTCCCATCGTAGGAAGGTGAGGAAGTTGGAAAACTTCCTGAGTGGTGAAGGGAAGGATAGAGGGGAAGATGAGAGATGGCAATTGGGGGAAAAAGAGATCATAATCCAAGAAGATATTAAGGCAGGGATCGATTGAGTGAAGAGGAGGCAGACTAGGTGTTTGAAGCCCAATGATAAACCATGTTATCTAAAGACTGTTAAGTCTAGTGTTTGTCGATGCGTAGTCCCTGTGCTGATGGCCGATTTGGCAGAGCAATTAATAAGCAGATTCTTGTTTAACCAAAGTTCCTAAGACAATTTCTATTCACTTGAATACTGAGATGTTCTTGTCAAACTGCATTTGATTTTAGATTGAGTTCCTGTCACTGGAAGGTTCCTGTCACTATAATTAGTTTGATTTGAGGTTCCTGTCACTAATTCTAGTATGGAGAGTTCCTGTCATTGTTATCCTATCAAGAATTGCCATCATATTTGGTATCACAGCCTAAAGAATTGGGATTTTTTGGAGTGGGAAGAATGCCACCAAGAAGGATGAGAGCAAGAGGTGCTCAAGGTGGAGGCTGAAGAGGCCATGATGAAGGAATTTTTGAAATGTTGCAGAACCTGGCAGTGAGAATGGAATCCATAAAGAGGGAAAAATGGAGAGGAACAATAGTAGATGATGTTAGTGAAGTTTTTGAGGAAGAGCATTTACAAGATGATGAAGAAGCTCAGGAAGAACCTGAAGGATTTGAAGAGAAATCGCTGAGGATAGTTATGAGTGTGGGAGCCAAACCAAAAATTGAGGTTCCTACGTATTCTAGGAGTTTAAATGGTGAAGAACTCATTGACTCGATCAATGATCTGGACAAATATTTTGAGTATGAAGGAGTTGCAGAAGAAAGGAAGGTTAAGTTCACCTATACAATGCTACTATGTGGTGGGACTATCTCCAATCTAAGAGGTGGAAGAAGAATAAAGATAAGATTACTTCTTGGGATAGAATGGTTGCTAAGTTGAAGGCTAAGTTCCTTCTGGGAGATTACCAAACTATCCTTTTCAAAAGGTTACAGAATCTTAAGCAAAAGGACATCTTAGTGAAGGAATATACAGAAGAGTTTTACAAGTTGGTGATTCGGTCAAGCCATAGTGAAGAAGATTTGGAGAAGGTAGCAAGATATTTGAATGGTTTGAAATATAGTTTGCAAAATGAGTTGAGTCTAGTATCCCCTAGAACTCTTGAGGAGGCATATCAACTTGCCATAAAGGTAGAAGAGAATCTTTTAAGAAAGCAAAATCAACAAGGAAGGAATAGAGGATGAGGTTATAGAGGAAGAGGACAAGCTGGAAGAGGACAACAACAACACCATGAAGAAGTGGCTGGAAGTTCAAGTGGGACAACCAATCAAGAAAGAGGAGGATTTCAAAATAAAGGAGGTAGATCATATGGAAGAGGAGGTTTTCAATGAGGAAGAGGCTTTGCCGGTAAGTGTTTCAAATGTAACCAGTATGCTGGTCATAAGAGTTGGGAGTGTCCTGAGTTCTCACAAGGAGGCCATACAAGGATTGAGAGAAGCAATCTGATTGTGCAAGAAGATCAAGAGAGTGTTGGGTCACCTGCTCATCACCAAGATGAACTTGAATCCAGAGAGTCCTTGCTATTCAAAAGAGTGCTATTAAAGCTACTTAAGGAGAAATATGAACTGGTGCAAAGGTGAGATTTGTTCAAAACAAAATGCAAGGCTAAAGGTAAGTGTTGTAAACTAATTATAGATAGTGGGAGTACAGATAATTTAGTGGCTACTAAAATGGTAGATAAATTGGGTCCTAAGAGAATTAAACATCCTACACCTTATAAAGTTTCTTGGCTACAAAAAGGGCATCAGTTGTTGGTTAATGAACATGCTTTGGTTGAATTTCAGATTGGTAGTTATAAGGATAGTGTTGTATGTAATATCATGCCCATGGATGTGTGTCATGTGTTTTGGTAGACCTTGGCAATTTGACAGGAAAGTTGTGCATAATGGAAGAGAGAATACTTACACCTTTGAGAAGGATGGAATCAAGCACACATTGTTGCCTATGCAAGACCAAGAAAAGGACAACGATAGTAGCAGAAACAATAAGGTAATGATGGTAAGTGGAAAAGAGTTTTTACATGAGATGAAAAATGAAGAAGTAGGATTTTCTTTGGTACTTAAACCCACAACTGTGCTTGTACCTCTACAAAACTAGATGATTTGCCTAATGAAGTACATGATATTTTGAAAGAGCATTGGACATTGTAGCAGTTGATTTGCCTAATGAGTTGCCCCCCATGAGGAGTATTAATCATCATATGGATTTGATACCTGAGGTTAGCCTTCCAAATGTAAGGTTGCCTATAGATTGACTCCTAAAGAGAATGAGGAGATTATAAAACAAGTGGAAGAGTTACTCAAGAAGGGTTTGATAAGAGAGTCTTAGCCCTTGTGCAATCCCCATGGTCCTAGTACCTAAGAAAGGAGGTGAATGGAGAATGTACATGGATTCTCGAGCCATAAATAAGATAACTATTAGATATAGATTTCCAATTCCAAGTATTGAAGATTTAATGGATTGTTTAAGTGGTTCAATGTATTTTTTAAAGATATATTTGAAAAGTGGTTATCACCAAATTAGGATCAAACTTGGGGATGAGTGGAAAATAGCATTTAAAACTAATGATGGAATTTATGAATGGCTGGTTATGCCTTTTGGGCTTTCTAATGCACCTAGTACTTTTATGAGACTCATGAATGAGGTCTTAAAACCATTTCTAGGAAAGATTGTTATTGTGTATCTTGATGATATCTTGGTGTTTAGCAGGTCAAAGGAGGAACATTTGGAGCATTTGAGGATGGTTATGACAAGGTTGCATGAAGAGAAATTTCATATTAACCTTAAGAAGTGTCTTTTTGCAGACCGAACTAATTTATTTGGGCTTTATGGTGTCCAAAGATGGATTGAATATGGATAAGGAAAAGGTTCAAGCCATTATTGATTGGCCAACACCTAAGAGTACAATGGAGGTAAGAAGTTTTCATGGACTTGCTAGTTTTTGCAGGAAGTTTCTGAAAAATATCAGTCATGTAGTTGCTCCTATACTTGAAACAATTGAGGGGAATAGAAAATAATTTGAATGGATACAAGAGGCTAAAAGAAGTTTTAGATTTCTCAAACAAAAGGTGAGTGAACAACCTATCCTTACATTACCTGATTTTAATAAGGTATTTGAAGTTGAATGTGATGCTAGTGGGTTGGCAATATGAGCTGTTCTTAGTCAGGAAGGAAAACCAGTGACCTACTTTAGTGAGAAATTAAATGATACTCAAAGGGAATATTCTTCCTATGATCTTGAGTTTTATGCACTAGTGCAATCATTGAAAAAGTGGAGGCATTACTTACTTCCTAAGGAGTTTATTGTCTATACAGATAACCATGCTTTACAGTTTATAAACAACCAACATATGCTGAATCAAAGACATGCCAAATGGGTAGAGTTTCTTCAAAGTTTTAATTTTGTGTTGAAACATAAGAGTGGGAAAACAAAGAAAGTTGTTGATACATTAAGTAGAAGCAAACTATTATTTCAAGAAATTCAGTCTAACAATGCGGTTTTTGATAGTTTGAAGGGATTATATGCTAATGATGTAGATTTCAAAGAACCATTTGAAGCTTGCATCAGTCCTACCAACAGAGATAGAGGACCATGGTTGAATTTTATGCTACAGGAAGGTTTGTTGTTCAAAGGAACCAAATTGTGCAAACCTAGAGGTTTAATGAGAGATAATCTATTGAAGGAGAAACATTGTGGTAGCCTAGTGGGATATTTTGGTCAAGATAAAACTTATTTATAGTTGAGTGCACATTATTATTGGCCAAAGATGCAGACGGATGTCGAGAATTATGTGGAAAGATGTAGAGTTTGTCAAATGGCAAAGGGAAGAAGTCAAAATGTTGGTTTGTATTAGCAATTACCAATCCCATCTAGACCGTGGGATTCAGTGAGTATGGATTTTGTTATGGGTTTGCCTCGCACTCAAAGGGGCAATGATTCGATATTGTAGTTGTGGATAGCTTCTCTAAAATGGTTCATTTTATTCCATGTAAGAGGACTAGTGATGCTACTAATATTGCAAATTTATTTTTCAAGGAAGTGGTACGGTTGCATGGCATTCGAAGAAGTATCATATCCAATAGAGACACTAAGTTTATAGGGCATTTTTGGAGAACTCTATGGAAAACATTGGGTACAAATCTTAGTTTCAGTTCAGGCTATCACCCCCAAACGGATGGCCAAATGGAAGTGGTCAATAGAAGCCTTGGTGACATGTTGAGATGCTTTGTTGGAAACATGCCAGGAAATTGGGACATGACGTTGGCACAAACAGAATTTGCTTATAATGATTCTCCAAATCAAAGTACAGGTTTCAACCCATTTTATATTGTGTATGACATGCATCATAGGGGTGTATATGAACTCTGAAATCTTGGTGATATGGAAAAAAGAAGTGTAGATGGAGAAGACTTTGCAAAGATCATTTATGACCTTCATGAGGAGGTTAAGAAGAAGATTGAAGGAAGCAATCTGCAATACAAATAATATGCTGATCGGAAGAGGAGAGAAGTGCATTTTCTAGAGGGTGATCTAGTGATGGCTCATCTTAGGAAAAAAAGATTTTCTATAGGAGCATACAATAAACTGAAAATGAAACAGGTTGGTCCTTGTAAGATCCTTCGTAAGTTTTTAGTGAATGCTTATGAATAAGTCTTCCTTCAGGCCTGGGTATTTCACCTATTTTTAATGTGGTAGATTTGTTTCCATACAAAGTTGGTATAGATGATGAATCAGCCAAGTTGGAACTGCAATCTGCTGTCAATCAGTAAGGATCCACATTAGCTCCATTAGAAATTGATTGTATTCTTGACGAACAACTATTGCGGAAGACTCGAGGAAAGGATTATTTCAGGTATCTGGTGAAATAGAAAAACCATCTTTTGGAGGATGCTTCATGACTTTCTACACCTGAAATCTCCAACTTGGGTTACTCAGTTAAGGATATCATGAGTAGGAGCTCATGAAATAGTTTGCTCCATGTTTGAACTTGATGCAGGGGCATCATTTCTCCATTAAGTTTTGTTATGCTTAGTTGCTGTTTAAGTTATGTTTCTTGAAGATTCTCTGGGTTAAATTGTTTCATGTAATGGACTTGTTTAAATTTCTTTTGTTAACTCCCTAAATTCGATGTAGTCGACCTCTTATTGGGGGATAGAGTTAGTTTTTGAGGGAAGTTAATTAGTTTTGGGATAGTTCATGTCACTTCATCTTGGATCCGTTGGAAGTCCTATCGCAGGAAGGTGATGAAGTTGGAAAACTGCCCAAGCGGTGAAGGGAAGGATAGAGGGGAAGATGAGAGATGATGATTGGGGGAAAATGAGATCATAACCCAAGAAGATATTAAGGTAGGGATCAACTGAGTGAAGAGGAGGTGGACTGGGTGTTTGAAGCCCAATGATAAACCATGTTATGTAAATACTATTAAGTCTAGTGTCTATCAATGTGTAGTCCTTGTGGTGATGGCCGATTTGACAGAGAAATGAATAAGCAGATTCTTGTTTAACCAAAGTTCCTGAGTCAATTCCTATTCACTTGAATATTGAGATGTTCTTGTCAAACTACATTTTATTTAAGATTGAGTTCCTGTCATTGGAAAGTTCCTGTCACTGTAATTAGTTCCATTTGAGGTTCCTATCACTGATTCTAGTCTGGAGAGTTCCTGTCATTGTTATCCTATCAAGAATTTCCATCAGTTTGTCAAAGGATTCTCAAGGTTAGCTACCCCATTAATAGATCTAACTAAGAAGGATGCATTTTCATGGAGTGAGGAGGCACAAAGAGATTTTGACAACCTCAAAGAGGTAATGAGTTCATGCCCGATATTAGCCATCCCTAATTTCTCACTCTCATTTGAATTAGAATGTGATGCTTTGGGAGAAGGTATTGGAGCCATATTAATGAAAAATAAACACCCAATAGCCTTCGAGAGTCGCAAGCTCAAGGAATTTGATAGGAATTACTCTATTTATGACAAAGAGATGCAAGCTATCATGCATGCATTAGCCAAGTTTATGAAGTATTTGGTTTGTGGGAAATTTGTGGTAAAGACAAACCATAACAGTTTAAGGTTCTTCTTGAATCAAAAGGATATGTATGATAGGCAGTAGAAGTGGGTTAGCAAGTTACATGCCTATGATTTTAATATTGAGTATATGAAAGGGAAGAATAATGTGTAGCTAATGTTTTATCCTGAAGGCCTCACTTATGCTGTATTATGGACATTTCAGTTGACTGGAAAATATCTATATTAGTAGAATATGCCAAAGATGCATTGGCTAATGAGATATTCGAAGGTAAGTTACAAGACAATAGGTACAAGGTAGTGGAAGAGCTCATTCTCTATAAATACCAAATATATCTAGTCCTAGGATCAAAGATTAAAGGAAGGATTTTGAGAGCATATCATGATACCTCTTTGTCTGGTCATCAAGGATACTATAAAACATATAAATAAGTCACAAAACAATTTTCTTAGAAGGGCCTCAATGGGATGTCTTATGGCATGTTAGAGAATGTATTATTTGTCAACAAAACAAGGTAGAACAAACATTTCTATCTGGTTTGTTACAACCCTTGTTAGTACCAAACCAAAAATGGGAGAGTGGATTTCATCATAGGTCTTTTGAAACTACAAGGAAAGGATTGCATCTTTGTGGTCGTGGATAGAATCACTAAGTACACTCATTTTCATGTCATATCTTCAGAATATAGATATCCACAGTGGTTGATCTATTATTTAGAGAAGTGTTTAGGCTACATGGGCTACCTAGATATACCGTAAGTGACAGAGATAGTAAATTTATCAGTTTATTTTGGCAATAAATTTTTTGGTTTCAACTGGAACAAAACTAACCCCAAGCACTATCTATCACCCACAAACAGATGGGAAAATAGAAATTGTAAATAAGTGGATTGAAGGGTATCTACGGAATTATGTTACAAAGCAACAAACAACATGGGTTGAATGGCTACATCTTGGAGAATATTGTTACAACTCTACTCACCATATGTCGATAGGAATGACTCCCTTCAAAGAACTATATGGCTATGAGGAAAGTGGATTTGATTCTTACAGATAGTAGAGTCCTTGGAGTGAGAGACTTAGTACAACAAAGTGTGGATATTTTAAACACACTTAAAGAAACTTACAACACACCCAAAATAAGCAAAAGATGTATGTCGATCGCCATAGATCAAAAAGAATATTTAAAGTTGGAGACTTGGTTTTTCTAAGGTTACAACCTTATAAACAATCCTCCTTCAAGGGAGGTGGTGTAGTGAAACTCAAGCCACGATTTTATGGACATTATAAAATTAGAAGAAGGATCGAAGAGGTAGCTTATGAATTGGTGTTACTAGAAAATAGTAAGATTCATAATGTCTTTCACGTATCTTGCCTCAAGAAAGGTATAGGTAATCATGTTACGCCATGCCCATATATTTTTCAAATAAATTGCCTATCGACAAATCTGTTGCATATATATATATTGTGCAACTGCTAGTATATATAGATGTGATGCTCCAAGTCAATTATTTTTAAGAGTTTTCTTATGTTTAGCACAAGCTTTGTCTCTTTTATGAAGTTTATTTATAGATGTGAGATATTTGATGAATCCAAGTTTAATAGGGTTTTCATGCTCTTCACTCTAAATTTATTAATTATGTGTGATAGATTTGGTCGTAACAGGAGTCTCTCACTGACGTGGAGATCTGGAACATGTAGGAAACATGCCCGAATATGAGACATTGAAAGAAGGCATGCATCGAGGAATCTGACGATAACATTTACAGGGTGCAATGCTTAATTCTACTATTGTTATTAGGTACTCCTAAAAGAAAATTAGAGAAGATACAAATTTGTTCTGAGGATATGGGATGCCAGTGAAGGCTAAACAAGAGCTAAGCCCTTTTTTCTCGCTTGTATTTGAACCACTTAGTCAAGATTGAAAGATGTTTTCTTTCAGAAGATGTTTTTGACAACTAGCAATAGTCATTTGAGAATACCTTGAGAAAGGTAACATACAAGTAAACAAAGAGATATGTAAACTATCTATTGATTAGGCTTCTAAAGGCATACTTAAATTACTTAGCAAGATTAGTTGGTCGCTTAAAAGGTATCATTAAGGATTGCAACTTTTGATGATCTTATACTTGTCTATAAGAAACCATAAGGTTATAACAAATTATATCGTACTCTTGCAATCCCTCACTACTATTTGTATATATTTGCTATATATCTTACTATATTTTAATTTCTTAGTAATTCATATAAAACATTTTAAAATATTGTATCTTGTGCATGTTTATACAAGTTGAAAAGGGAAATTGTAGGATTAAATAACACTAATCAAACATGCAAAGTAAATAATACAAAACACAAGAGAAATACCAAATTGTAGATCACACCAAGGAGACCAAGAACAAGATTGTGAAGGGGGGAAAATAAAGAAAAACCGCCTGTGTATATGCAAGTGGCAAGAAGCCAAAAAAGATTACAGAGAAAGTGAGAAGCTTCTCAATGAGAGAAATGAGAAGATGAAGAAGAAGAATAAAACAATATCCATGAAGAGATTATGTGTAGAAAGAGAGGAGGAGACACCTCTTAAATAGAGGTGAAGAATGGAGTTATGCATTACTCCCATATGCCACCCTGCATAAGGTGTGTGCCACATGTTTCCTCTTAAGGAGGAATCTACCAAAACATAGATTATTCTTGCAGAAGGAATAAAAGAGGTGTTATCCGACATGTGGGGATAAAACACCAAATTAATAAAATACAAAAATATAATATAATCTTCACTAAGTAAAGATTAATTTCTAACACCCCCCCTTATGCTTTACTTGGGGAGATTTACAATAAATCCATAAAAGGATGATTACAACATGTTACATGAATGGCATAAAAGCCTTTACAATGAATAAGAATATAGAATTTGAGAAAGGATCTTGAAGAAGAGTGAAGAATCTGTTTTGAGATAGAGGCAAGTCTTCAAGTAGTCTTGAGAATAATTGAATAGATGCCTTTGTGAACCAAAGTGCTTGTATAGATGCCTTTGAACAATCTGAATAGTAAGCTCCTTTAGAGCCAAGAGAAGTGGATTGATGGTTCTTGTGCTGCCAAGGTAGATATTGAACCTGTTTCATCAAAGAAATTATAACCAAAAAATGGATTTCTCATTATCGGGATCATCTCCTAAATCTGAATTAATATAATTATATAAAGAGATACAAATTGCATATTGCATAATAAAAGTTTATGGATCAAATGAATCCAAATTTGAGTCAAAAATCCAATAAGACAAAAGTTAGCATGGCTAATACAATGTAGATAAAAATAACCTTAAGTCTTGAGTAAAAGTGCTAGTAAAAAATTGTAGCACAAATCATGGCTTATAGCCTAAATTATAAAATGACAATATTAGGCATAGCAATAAAAGTTCTAGGTTTCTTCTCACTACATCATTTGTTGAATTGCAAAGGGAACTTATATTAAGTATAATAATAATGGACTTTGAAAATTAGTCCTAAGATCATAGTGCCATCATTTGAAGATTCAATATTATGGACTTTGAAAAACAATCCTATAGATGGTTATAAAACCCATAGTGCCTTCATAAAAAATTTTAATATCAAAGGACTTTGAAAATAGCCCTATAAAATGGTATAACAACCATATTGTCTTCATCAAATTTTAAGAACTTGATCCCCAACGATCAGTTCATCATAAAAAATGTAAGTGCATGCCATCAAAGTGGATGGAAATATTTTCCATGGGGCCCAAAAACACTCCAATGAGACTTAAAGGGCTCCCTATGCAACATTACTCCAAATGCGTCTTGCACATAAAATATTTAAAGGCTTTAGTGCTCTAATGAGCTTTTAATTTCTCAAAAATTATAACAGATAAATGAGGCACACTAAAATATTAGATTCCCTTTATCAAAAGAACATAATTGTAGTTGAGAATGAAACTCTAGACTTGTTTTAAATATTGTATGAGATCAAGACTTAGGTAGAGAAAGGCAGAATGATAAATTACCACAAATTGTGATAGAATGAGCTTGGAGATATCAAGGGGCACAAATAAAGCCACATTAACAATTTTTTTTTTTTTTTTAAAGTACAAGACGATATTCATGCATTCCAAACTACATGAATATCCCCTTAAATTTTTATAAGTAAATAAGAATAGAACATATTAATGATATCACTTTACATGTACAATGTTATTGGGTTGATCAAGTCCAATAACATAGTGCATATGTAATTATTTTTAAAACCAACATTTTGAAGAATGCCTAATTTCAGAAAGAAAAGACAATTTTTTTCTTAAATACATAAGTAAAAGGCAATTTTTTTTTTAAATGACTAAAAAAAACACAATTTTTTTAAAAAAATTGTTTGAATATTTTTTTTAAAAAAAATTGCCTGAAATGTTTTAAAATTAAGGTCTAATTAAAAGACAGAGTATTCTATTTTTAAAAAAACTAAAAAAAAATAATATTGAAGAAGTTATAAAAAAGAATTAACGTTTATAAAAAATATTAAAAAGTAAATTAAAAAATGATATTAAAAAACTAAACCAAACGAGATATTGCTAAAACCAAAAAATAAACTTTTTATGAAAAAGAAACCCCCTTCATTTTTAAAAGAATGAATAGAAATTTCGGGGGTTAAATTAGGTTTGAATGTTTTGCAGAGGCAAAACAAATAATGTTTTTTTTTTTTAAAATATGCAGGGTTTTAAGGCTTAATGGTGGGCGGCGGCGTGAGAGAGGGCAGAGGAGGCGTACAGGGTTTTAAGGTTATTTTCCCCTGCAGGCCCTGATTTTTTTTAAAAACTATTTTGAATTCTCCAGGCCCTAAGAGAATGGGCTGAGGTTGGGCTTATAAAGCCCTAAAAAAAATATTTAAAAAACTTAAAAAAATTAATATTTATTTGTAATTAAACTTTTAAGCTTTTTTTAATTGTTCTTTGCAAATGGTTGCTGTTTAATTTTTTAAAACTTGTAAGTACTTTTATATAGATTTTCAAATATAGTCTTTTTTAATTTTTTTGATAAATGCTTAAAAAAAATTGAAGCATGTAAGGAGGGAATTGTTTTTTTTAAATAATAAAAAAGTCTTAAAATTTTATTGTAAAAGCTATAGATTAAAATAAAATAAAATAAGTGTAACTATTTTTGTAGAGATCTTATAATTTTTTACAGACTATATCAATTTTTTTTTAATAAACTCTAGATTAGGAAAAAAGAAAACAAAAGTAGATTTTTTTTTTTAATGAGAGATTCTTCTCTTCTCTCATATAACAGGGCTCCAAGGTCACCCACAACTGCACAGCTTTCAACAACTTGCACATAATGATTGGTACCAAAGCTATGATACCTTGAAAAGGGAAATTGGTGGATCAAATAGCACTAATCAAACATGCAAAGTAAATAATATAAAACACAAGAGAAATACTAGATTGCAGATTGCACCAAGGAGACCAAGACCAAGATTGTGAAGGGGGAAAAACAACTAAAAACCCCCTATGTATATGCAAGTGGCAAGAAGTCAAAAAAGATTACAGAGAAAGTGAGAAGCTTCTCAATGAGAGAAATGAGAAGATGAAGAAGAAGAATAAGAAGATATTTGTGAAGAGATTATGTGGAAAAAGAGAGGAGGAGACACCTCTTAAATAGAGGTGAAGAATGGAGTTATGCATAACTCCCATATGCCACCTTGCATAAGGTGTGTGCCACATGTTTCCTCTTAAGGAGGAATCTACCAAAATATAGATTATTCCTACATAACGAATAAAATAGGTGTTGTTATCTGACATGTGGGAATAAAACACCAAATTAATAAAATACAAAAATATAATATAATCTTCACTAAGTATAGATTAATTTCTAACACAAGTCTTGATCGTTAGTTTTATTAGGTATCTAAGAAATTGTAGTCTAACAAGAAGATGCCTTACAATTTTGATGTCTAGCATTTTTTTTTGTGTTGATTGGGGACATTTGGTTCTTCAAGTGTTTAGAGTAATATACAAAACATGGTTACTATTTTTTTAGTAAATTTCTTAAGGCCAATGCACTTGATGTTTCATGTATTAGAAGTACCCATTGTGTTGGTAACAATAGTTTGGAAGAAACAATTTGCTATACTTGGGCTAGGTAATTGCTTTTCAAGATCAAATGGAATTAGTTTTTCTATTCACTAACTTAAGGGAAAGATCAAATAAAATATTGGTTCAATAAGTGATTTGTTTGCCACTCATACCAAAATGTAATGCTACTTTGTCCCAGAGTTATTTAATTATTTGCAGTATAATTAAATATACTTATTACTAGAGTTAAACAAATTAAAGCATGCAAGGTTATTAATTATAGTATAAATTACCACATATGATAATGTAATAGGAACTCTAAAGTAAATAAATGACAGCCAATTAAATAACACAATCCATAATCAGATTAACATAAAATACCATATATTTATTATTCCAAATATCCTTTAAACATCAATAGTTTCAATACTTATCTGAATTAGAGTACTTGGAAAGATCATTCTCACTCTAGGAAGATTTTAGTGGTCTTTTCCTTCATAGCTATGGCACATTCCAAAGAACCTATGTAAAAACATAAAATGTGCTTCAACAACATGTTATGCACCAAAGCCTTGGCCAAGACAATCCCGAGTATACCCTATACCCTAAATTGAACACACTTTGTGTGCCTCCTTCTCCAATGCCCATAGCCCACCAAACTGGCTTCTTCTTTGAAAGTGATCTGTATGCCCCTGGTGCAGGAGCACCTTCTCTGTAGTGCAGGGCCATATTTTCTTTTGTTGTTTCATAAGGCTTTTAAGCCATTTCATGTTATAATAAGGGTTAATGTAATTATACAAGGAAAACATGTGGTTTTGCTTGTGTGAGGGGAAAACCAACGGCTAACTGATTTGTAAGTCAGTTTGCACAGTTGGAAATTGAAAATTGCTGTCTTAAATCTTTTTATAGGCAAGCAGTAAGAGGATACACATGCGGATGAAGATTGAACGAATGAACAACTGGAGTTTTTGGGTGTTTCATATTATCTTATTTATGTATCTTCTGTGATTGTAACTCTGGTCAGATCGTAAGCATTCATGCCCTAAACTAGATTCTACCTAGTAATTCCTAGTGTTTCTGTAACATGTAGATAGTGAAACTTTGTTGTGTCTGAAGAGACTGGTTTGTAACCTAGGAATTAGGGTTTGATAGGCAAATGGAAACTCATTCCTCTATCCACTGAAATCATCGTCGTTATCAGTGTGATGGAGGAATGCTACACAAGTTTTGTACTTTCCATGTTATCAACCAGTAACCCAGGAAACTCGATTTGATTCTACTAGGCATCTCTATGTGACTAGTCATAGAGTTGACACAAGAAGAGTGACTGAGGATTTGCAAAGGAGTCAGGCATCTCTACACATAGATTCCTTCGTTTCTATGTTTGAAGATCAGGATTGTGTTGTCACAGAGCAACCGCGAGGCTATCGGCGTGACATAGCTGTCGGGAGGACCTTTGGAAGTCTCTCTGAATCTTAGTGTCTAACCGATGAGTGGGCATTGGGGACAAGTGGATCTCATCTTGCCGAAGACTGTATAGTGTCAGAGACACATACAAGTGCTTATACCTTGACTAAAAGAGTAAGTGGAACCCACACATCGCATAATGAAATGTATGCATCGGCGTGAGTATCGCCATCAGAGTAAGAAAGTTGCATTGGACTGACAGTGGAAGATTTCACTGATCGGGGTGACAACCACAAGTGTCACCGATGAAGAGTTTATCGGTGTAACGGGAGGGCGTCGGTAGAAGTTTGCAACCGGTTGCCGATGGGATGTATGTTGCTGATACGTCGGAGAGATAATAGCCATCGGGGTAACATTTCTGAGGGAGGCTGATAACAAGTGTTTGGCCGATGTGCATAACGGTTTCGGTGAGAGAGAAACCATCGGGAAGAAAAAGTGTGGGAAGGCCGACAAGGCAAGTCAGGCCGATAAGGATAAAGATAGGATAGTTTCGGTGAGACGTTGGAAGTCTCTTGCCGATATTGAAGAAATAGACATTTTACACATTTCTGCTAGACACTCTGCATCATATTGGTATCAGAGCCAAGTTCTGAATTGGAGCTGTGTATGTCAGACAAAGGGCTGGAGATAGAAACAGAGGCTAGCACAATGCCTCCCAAGTCGATGAGCAAAGCAACCATCCAGAAGATGGTAGAGGAGATGCTCGAAGAAAGACTGAAGGAAGAGAAATCCAAGAGTAAGAGTAAAGAAGATGGAAGCACTTCGGAGTCAGAAGAAGACGAAGAAGGAGAACTAGAGGAGAATCCTCAAGGAGAAGGTATGTCTGCTGAACAAAAGGCATTCCTGAATGCACTCAAGGGTCATGGAGATGGTGGTGATCCAAAAATGGATGTTCCCACGTTCAATGGGAAATTGGATGGGGATGCTCTTGTGGACTGGATTGAAGCCATAAGTAATTACTTTGACTTCAAAGAGTACAGTGACAATAAGAAGGTCAAATTTGCAAAAACCAGATTGAGAGGTTCTGCATTGGTTTGGTGGAACTACACACAATGTGAAAGGGAGAAGGTTGGAAAGAGTCCAATCACCAAATGGAGTAGAATGGTGGCCATGTTGAGAACCAAGTTCATGCCATGTGATTATGAGTTGCAGACCATTAGAAAATTTAATCATCTCAGACAAAAAGATATGGACATGGCCACATACACTGAAGAATTCCACAGATTGAGCATGAGAACCAATCACAGGGAGGAGGAAAAAGAGATGGTGGCCAGATATCTTGATGGTCTAAGATATAATATACAAGATGAATTCAGTATGGTGGTTCCCAAGACTATGGATGAATGTTTTCAATTAGCCTCTAGGGCAGAGGATAAGTTGAAAAGGAAAGGTGATCAAAATAACAGAGGAAGAGGTGGCATAAACAATAGAGGAAGAGGTAATTTTGGTAGAGGATAGCCATACAAAAGTGAAAATCCAAGTCAGCAAGAATCTCGTTTTGATACAGAACAGAGAGGTGGTGGTTCCAGAGGTTGGAGAAGACCTAATGGCAGAGGCAGAGGTGGTGGTGTAGGCAGAGGACCTAGAGTCTTCACAGGAAGATGCTACAACTGCAATCAAGTAGGCCATACTGCAAATAAATGCCTTGAGAAGGCATCTAGCTCCCATGATGGTGGGAGAAGGAACCATCTATTGAAAGATGATGATTACCAAAGTGTAAATTCACCAATTGGTAGTGCTGCACCAGTGCTTGAAGGAGAGAGCATGATGATTAAGAGAACCTTGGTAAAGATGCCGTTGAAGCAGGAACCTCCACAAAGGAAGAATCTCTTCACAACCTAAGGAGTAGCATATGGTAAGCTCTGTAAAATCATTGTTGATTCAGGTTCTACTGAAAACGTAGTGTCTACTGAAATGGTAGAAAAATGTAAAATGAAAAGGTTACCCCATGTTAGTCCTCATAAAATATCTTGGTTGAATAAGAATCAGAACTACATGGTAGAGGAACAGACTTGGGTAGAGTTTGAACTAGGTGATTATAGGGATAAGGTGCTATGTGAAATTATTCCTATGGATGCTTGTCACCTTCTTCTTGGATGACCTTGGCAGTATGATGTGAAGGCACAGCATGATGGTGAAAAGAACACACACATGATCACCAATGATGGCAAGAAGTTTAAGATGGATCCCTTACTAGAGCAGGTGGGAGAGAAGAGCAATGACAATAGTGTCATGTTAGTTAGTGGTAAAGAGTTCCTACAACTCATGAAGGAGGAGGGTACCCAAGGGTATGCCCTGATGGTGAAGCCTACAGATGTATCAGGTCAGCAAAATAAGAAGCAGAAGGAGATTCCATTGGAAGTGCAACAAATATTGGATAAGTACCAAGGTCTTGTGGTAGAAGATACTCCTAACTCCTTACCACCTATGAGGGACATAAGTCATCAGATTGACTTGATTCCTGGAGCTACATTACCCAACAAAGCTGCCTACAAGTTGACACCACAACAGAATGAAGAGGTAGGTAGACAGATTCAAGAACTCTTGGAGAAAGGATTGATTAGAAAGAGTCTCGGTCCTTGTGCAGTCCCTAGTGTACTTGCTCCTAAGAAATATGGAAAGTGGAGGCTATGTATAGATTCAAGGGCTATTAATAAGATCACCATAAGGTATAGATTTCCTATGCCAAGGATTGAGGACCTGTTGGACTATCTTGGCGGTTCATGCTACTATTCCAAGATTGATTTGAAATCTGGTTATCACCAGATTAGAATTAGGCAGGGAGGTGAATGGAAGACTGCCTTCAAGACAAATGAAGGTCTCTATGAGTGGCTTGTCATGCCATTCGGCCTCAACAATGCTCCAAGCACATTCATGCGGTTGATGAATGAGGTACTTGTAGAATTTATTGGAAAATTTGTTATTGCTTATCTTGATGATATACTGATTTTTAGTAGGACCAAAGAAGAGCATGTAAAGCATCTTGGATAGGTGTTGAAGAAATTGCATGAGAGTAAGTTGATGATCAACTTAGATAAATGTGATTTTATGAAAACTAAACTGGTGTATCTTAGCTTTGTGATTTCTAATGGCTGTTTGAAAATGGATCCCACAAAGGTTGAGGCTATTCTCAATTGGCCTACTCCTAAGACAGTAGGAGATGTTAGAAGTTTCCATGGTTTGGCAACTTTTTACAGGAAGTTCATTAGAGGGTTCAGTCACATCAGTGCTCCTATTCTCAATACCATCAAAGGTGGAGTGAAGTGTAAATTCCAGTGGACAAAGCAAGCTGATGATAGTTTTGAACTGTTGAAAAAGAAAGCGGCTGAGTTACCTATGTTGGTACTCCCTGATTTCGACAAAGTTTTTGTTGTAGAATGTGATGCAAGTCAGCAAGCAATAGGTGTTGTTCTCAGTCAGGATGGACATCTAGTGGCATTCTCTTTAGAGAAGTTGAATGAGGCTAAGCAAAGGTATTCTACCTATGACCTAGAGCTGTATGCAATGGTGCAAGCTCTCAAAAAATGGAGGCACTATTTACTGACAAAAGAGTTCATTATTTTTACTGACAACCATGCTCTTAGCTTCCTAAATAGTCAGGAAAAGTTGAATCATAGGCATGTCAAGTGGATGGAACAATTGCAGGCCTATACCTTCACTATTAAGCATAAAAAAGGTGTTACCAACAAAGTGGCAGATGCTTTAAGTAGAAGGATACTGGTCATACAGGAAGTACAAATGGAAAGCATTAGTATGGATTTTGTGCTTGGTCTTCCTAAGACAACAAGGGGTGTAGATAGTGTTTTTGTCATTGTGGATAGATTTAGTAAGATGGCTCATTTTGTGCCATGCAAATGCACAAATGATGCATCTCATATTGCTGGTCTCTTTTTCTGAGAGGTGGTTAGAATTCATGGTTTGCCCCTCTCCATTGTCACTAATAGAGACTCCAAGTTTGTTGGTCATTTTTGGAGGACCCTATGGAGGAAATTGGGTACACAATTGTCTTTCTCATCAGCCTACCATCCCCAAACTGATGGTCAGACTGAGGTTGTTAATAGGTCCTTGGGAAACCTTTTGAGATGCCTTACCAAACAGCATGGGTTGGCATGGGATTTAGTGATCAGTCAAGCTGAATATGCTTATAATGATTCAAGGAATAGAAGTACTGAGAAAAGTCCTTTTAAAATTGTTTATGGTTTCCACCCAAGAGGACCACTTGAACTCAAAGACCTACAAGGTTGGGACAAAAGTAGTGCTCTAGGAGAAGACTTTGCTGCTACCATGAAAGCAGTCCATGATCAGGTCAAGATTTAGTTAGAGAAAACCATCTCCAAGTACAAGCATAGGGTAGATCTGAAAAGAAGAGAGGTACAGTTCAAGGTAGAAGATTTGGTGATGGCCTATCTCTAGAAGGAAAGGTTGCCTAAGGGACAACCAACCAAATTGTTAATGAAGAAGATAGGACCGTGCAAAGTAGTGCATAAATTTGGTCCAAATGCATACGAGATAGAATTGCCATCCAGTCTTGGTATCTCTCCCATTTTCAATGTTGCAGACCTGTTTCCTTTTAGACCTCCATTGAATGCTACAAATGGATCAGATTCTGTGATTGAAGATGAAGACTGGATCAGAGATTTACCTCCAAGTAAGCCTTTACAGTTGGAATGCATTTTGGATTCCAAAGTTGTTAAGAAGACAAGGAAGGGTGTGTACAAGGACTACTTGGTCAAGTGGCAGGATCTTCCTGAATCAGAGGCAACCTAGATGAGTGAAGTAGATATTCTGAAGCATGGGAAGACACTTCAGTAGTTAGCAACTCAAGGGACTTGAGTTTTCGTGCAGGGGGAGTATGGTGCAGGAGCACCTTCTCTGTAGTGCAGGGCCATATTTTCTTTTGTTGTTTCATAAGGTTCTTAAGCCATTTCATGTTGTAATAAGGGTCAATGTAATTGTACAAGGAAAACATGTGGTTTTGCTTGTGTGAGGGGAAAACCAACGGCTAACTGATTTGTAAGTCAGTTTGCACGGTTGGAAATTGAAAACTGCTGTCTTAAATCTTTTTATAGGCAATCAGTAAGAGGATACGCATGCAGATGAAGATTGAATGAATGAACAACTGGAGTTTTTGGGTGTTTCATATTATCTTGTTTGTGTATCTTTTGTGATTGTAACTCTGTTCAGATCATAAGCATTCATGCCCTAAACTAGATTCTACCTGGTAATTCCTAGTGTTTCTGTAACGTGTAGATAGTGAAACTTTGTTGTGTTTGAAGAGACTAGTTTGTAACCTAGGAATTAGGGTTTGATAGGAAAATGGAAACTCATTCCTCTATCCACTGAAATCATCGTCATTATCAGTGTGATGGAGGAATGCTACACAAGTTTTGTACTTTCCATGTTATCAACCAGTAACCCAGGAAACTCGATCTGATTCGACTAGGCATCTCTATGTGACTAGTCGTAGAGTTGACACAAGAAGAGTGACTGAGGATTTGCAAAGGAGTTAGGCATCTCTACACATAGATTCCTTCGTTTCTATGTTTGAAGATCAGGATTGTGCTGTTATAGAGCAACCGCGAGGCTATCGGTGTGACATAGCCGTCGGGAGGACCTTTGGAAGTCTCTCCGAATCTCAGTGTCTAACCGATGAGTGGGCATTGGGGACAAGCGGGTCTCATCTTGCCGAAGACTGTATAGTGTCGGAGACACATACAAGTGCTTATACCTTGACTAAAAGAGTCGATGGAACCCACACATCGCATAACGAAATGTATGCATCAGCATGAGTATCGCCATCGGAGTAAGAAAGTTGCGTTGGACCAACAGTGGAAGATTTCACCGATCGGGATGACAACCACAAGTGTCACCGATGAAGAGTTTATCAGTGTAACGGGAGGGCGTCGGTAGAAGTTTGCAACTGGTTGCCGATGGGATGTATGTTGCCGATACGTCGGAGAGATAATAGCTGTCGGGGTAACATTTCTGAGGGAGGCTGATAACAAGTGTTTGGCCGATGTGCATAACGGTTTCGGTGAGAGAGAAACCGTCGGGAAGAAAGAGTGTGGGAAGGCCGACAAGGCAAATCAGGCCGATAAGGATAAAGATAGGATAGTTTCGGTGAGACGTTGGAAGTCTCTTGCCGATATTGAAGAAATAGACATTTTACACGTTTCTGCTAGACACTCTACATCAACCCCTTTTCAAGTCTCATATAAATGCCTTATATAACCTTTTAAGGGGTGGTTTTAAACCATCACACCCTTTCACAAAAGTTGTCTTTAATAATTATTTAATAAACACAATTATTCCTCCCTTTTAAAAGGGTTTTTTTATAAATTCTTTATTTATAGATCCATTTAACTGAAGGATCATAATATCCTTTATTTTTTCTATCTCCCTTTTAATTATAAAGGGTTAAATAAACTTTATCCTCTTGTAATTTTTAAAGGGTTATCCATAAAATAACTTTCTTTTGACTTTGGGGAAAAAGTCCCATAACAGGATTGGATTTGATTGGAAGAAGAAAAATAATGGTGGTCCTTAAAGGAAATTCCATGAACTTGATCTTCCCATGTGGAAACAAATGTCTAACCATTCCCGTGTCTTGTGTATGGTTGGTGTGAGATGAGTAAAGGCATGACTCAGGCTTGTTAGAGCTTGTAGAGGGTGAATATTCAATCTGATAGGGTCTCATTACAAAATGGAGTGAGGATCCTTAGAAATGAGGTTAAAAAGCCTGTATGAAAGGAGAAGGGTCAAGAATGAGGCACTACCAATTCTTAGAAGGTTGGAATAAACATTACATTCAAAGAAGAGGCAACTATGGTATTTGAAATTTCTTATTTTCACATGTCAGGTGAAATTACTACTTCCAACATACATGTTGCAATATTGCCACTTCCAATAAATAAACAATAGCAAAATTACCACTTTCAATAAATAGACAATAGCATTGCCACTTTCAATAAATAGACAATAGAAAACTATCATGTTAATCACTAGACTGCCACACTGAAATCAAAACTATAAGAGCAATTGTGAAAGTTATTGCAATAGTCACATAATTGCCATGATAGGTTTGCAACCATCACCTTTGGTAAGCGATGGTTTCACCATCCTAGGTGAAACTATAAGATTTCAAAGCAATAAAAGCTAGGCTCCAAAACATGAAGGAAAAAGAAACACATGGACATAGTAATGGAGGTCAACAAAGGGGTCTTAAGGGAACACGAGTAAGGGGAGTAAATGTTTGATTGTTTTTCATGGTGCTGAATAAAGTGCTTATATGTCATCATTGTTTGCACCAAAAGGCACATACTATACACCAAAGAAAGCATATGTGACTTCTTGGGGTCATGTCAGAGCAAGCCATAGAGGTTTGCTTGATATGTAAAAAAGACTCAAGATCAAGCCTTAGAGGGTACACGAGAAATCCTGAAAGTGGGAATTTTCAACAAGACCTTGTGTTGGCCAAGAAGGTTTTCTTGGCAAGTGAATGGGCTGATTTGATGTGTTAGGACATCAATTTTTCTATGTTGCTTATGTTGTCAGTGTTTCTAGTTGAGAGTTTGATTTGTTGTGTTTGACCATTTGAGCTATATTTGTTTGAACTTAGACATTCATTATATGTTTGTGAAGTGTTTGTAATGTTTATGCAATGTGCAACAATTTTCTTCCAGTCCATTAAGGGCTGTCCTAGTATGTTTGTATGCATTGAAATGATGTAGGGGCATTTATAAGAAGCTTTTATGAAGCTACAAATGCACTAGGACAATGAACTATAAGCCTTGGAAGGCTACAAATTTATAGCACAATGAGTTGTAAGCATTTATGTGCTTGTAATAGTGTAAATTGATGAGTTTAAATGATGTCTTGGGCTACCAATGTGCTAGGACACCAATAAATAGGTCTTAGAAGGTTGCAAATATATTGCACAATGAGGTTGCAATAATGTCATACAACAAATATCAAACATGAAAATCCTACCCTAGTTATACAACATGTGAGGGAGCTTGTTTGGGCCTTGGAAGGTCAATAATGATGCTCAACGAGGCCAAACCAATGGATTCCAACCATGAGGGGATGTGTAGATTCCTCTTTGTTTTTTTTGTTGAATGTGTGCTTGTTTAGTGCTTGCAAATGAACTAGTGTGTGTACAATAAAAGTGTAGGTTTGTTATAACAGTTGAATTTGCATAAAAAAAACAACATGAACTATTCTAGCACCTTAAATACTTCTCTACGTAACAATCAACTAAACTAATTAATTACTAACTACTAAATTGAAATCTAGATAATATTAAGAAGAAATCTAAAATCTCGACGTTCTGGCTAAGTGTTGTAGACCAAGAGCAAGCTGAAAGAAATTGGAAGATGTTGATGCCAATGATGACATCCTTAGGAAAAAAAATTGCCTTTGTAATCTATGGTGAACAGTTGATGTGAATGATTCCCAAAATAAGGGGAGCAAGGTAGAAGACTCTAAAAGATGGAACGATGAACTTAGGACTAATATTGAAGGTAGATTGTTGAAGCACCAAGAACATACTGCAAAATGAGATGATGAATCTAAAGAGACGACTATAATAAGATGCTTGCATAGAATACATTGCAATGGAAAATTGAGATGAAAATATTATAAAGTACAAGCTATAATGAGAGAGGAGTAGAGTATGGGTTGCCTCTTGCTTTGTATGGTTTCCTTTTTCTTTGAAATGACTGAAGAGTAGAAATGAAAAATAGGTGTTTGGAAGAAGGCAGTCCCCTCACTTTGATTGCAAAGCACATATATATAAGAAGAGGGGATTCCAAGGTCACAAACACAATCAAAGAAGGAAAAAAAATGCCCATGAGAAGAAATTCTAAGGAAATTTGTGATTGTGACTCTTCAATTTCCAATTTCATAAAATTAGGAAAAATTGTTGGGGATAGGAAAAATCACCTCAATGTTTACATAATTAACTTAGTAGTTGTTGCAGCGGTTTTGCAACCACCACCTATAAAAAGAGGTGGTTTCAACCTAGTTGAAAACAAAGCAAAGAAGATAGATAAGGTATGGCTGGATAAAAAGTACTCTAAGAAAGACTTAGGAGACTTGACTAATAGGATATGTTTTGGGAATCAAGAACATGAACTTTTATTCCATAATGGCCTAGGATACGTGTTTAATCATCATTGGACACAAAACTATTGACCCATGCAATGACCTACAAAAATGAATATTATAGAACTACATCATCATAGATTCAAAATGTTGACTGATGTAGTGATGTTTAAAAATGAGTACTTATATATTGGAGAGAATCACAATGTTGATCAAAGCAACTTTAGAGTAGATGAGGATGATTGAACTAATAATGCAAACACTTGTCATCATCTTAGATAGGGTACATCATGAATGTGTTGTGTCAATTTAAAATATTTGATAGGTCACAAATTTTTATGTTAATTGTATTTAGTTAAAAGTTTTGTAAGTTTAGTCTCAAGAAAATTGAATAACTACTCCCTAAAATCTTTAAATAGTTTTAATTTAGCCTTTATTAATATTGGAGAATTTTTAAAAGACTATAGTTTAGATATAGCATAAGATATTTGTTTTGGAATTCTTCAAGTTGAGTAACAATGATTGAAGTGGAATTTGGATTGGGATTTGGTATGAGTTCTTGATATATGAAAACTAATTGAATTAATTGAATATCTTTTAATTTTCACCTAATAACTTCTATGACATTTTAATTTAAGAGATTGTTAGATACTTATTCCTTGAGTTTTGTACTTGTTATAAGGTAAATTGTGTTAGGTAGGTTGCCTGATAATCTAGTTAACTATTTGTGTATTGAACTTGGCAAATTATAAGATTCTTATGGATTACATGCTTGCTCTTTCTCCCTCCTTTATCTCTCTTTTGTCTTTATTTTAACAAATGATAGGTAGGACTTAGATTAAAAAGTTAAGAAGATTCATCTTTTGTAGTGTAATAAGTTAAAATTTATAAAATAAAAGCATGCTTATGACCTAATGATTTCCCTATGTTTCTTTGCCCATTACACCTTGTGGAATAATCAATTTTCTCCCAATGGTTTGAGTAGCCTACATATCAGTATTGTAAACCTTCAAGGAAATCTTTCTTTTCCAACAGAGAACATTTTGTTCTTGAATATTGTTGTGTATTTTTCCACATCAACAATACCTTCCTCCAAGAGACAAGTATATTTCCTTCATTTCAATTTTGCATCATTGGGGTGTGGTATTGGTTGTTCATTAGGCATGAGTCAACATATTCAACAAAGGGATTGAATGACAAAAACTTGTGCTAGCAAAGTCAAAGCCAATTGTTGTGAGATCTTGTAAGAAAGAAACATGAGGTCTATATTCATACAAAACCTGATGTATATTTCTTGGAATCCTTGTACTCCAATGTAAAAAATGTGCATACACAATAAAAACCATTAAGGGCCATGAAGATTATGGTTTCCTCCATTATAAATTTGTCAGAATAGCTATTGATTAGTAAAAGTAAAATTGTCTTGGTTCAACTTCATTCTTCAAGAAAAGATATTTCATAGCAACACACTAAATGCTTTTACATTTATATAATGCACAAATGTGATGGTTAGGTGGGCGAAAATATTTACAACCACATCTATGTAAGCTTTGGGAGGTGGAAGACAATTAACACCTTTCTTAGCTTTCACTGGGTTGGTTGGGCTAACCTTGAAATCCCTTTCTTTCTATCTTGTTTGATTTTACAACCCCAAGAAGGAAAAACAAGCATTTGACAAGTTCAAATATCTCATCTTCTACAACAAAAGACCACATGTTGTAAATCATCTTAAACCCTACAATATTTTCTTGTTCAAGTCCACTAATGATCAAAGGGTCCTATTTGCTAGCTTATTCCAATATTCAACCTGGTGAATAAATTAAATTTGGGTTTGGGAATCATATACAAAGTTCAAGGAAATAATCAAAAGACATTAAGGTTACATACAAAATGAATTTTTAAATGCAAAAGGAAAAAGAAAAAGTGATGCAACAAAACTTCTCGACAGTTTTATTGTTTTTTTATAGGGTAGTTAAGGATTCTATAGGGGTACTTATCCATAAGAAAATATGCGTAAGTACAATAATGGTCATATAAAAGGAGAAGGCCATAAAGGTAACTACATACCTTAAATACTAAAATGACCAGGATAACACTCTTGGCAAAAGACACCCATTGACAAAAACAAACAAAAGTCCACAACTATAAAAAACAACCCTAATAAATTAACTCATTTCATTATTCAAATGATGAGAAGTAATTTCTAAAATGTGTTATCAAATTTTTAGAAGGGGGGAAGGAGGTAGGGGAATCCATCTTTAATAGAGGAATAATGTCCCATTGTTCACGAAGAATGTTGATTTTCACTGTAAATAGATATTGGTTGATGCCCACTTTTGGTAGACAACTGATAACTTGATTACATTCCCTATAGCAAGTAGACTCAATTCTTCAATGATATTCCTCAATCTCAACTTTTCCATTGAGTTTTTAAACAATACTTGGATAACTATCACAAAATCCCCTTCTACTTCCAACTTTTTACATCCCAAGGCCATAGCCATCTTGACCTAAAATTGCCAAAACTTTTGCTTCATTATTTAATTTGTTGACCAAATAAAAAGAGTTGACCCGAGGGGGAACAACTTATTTCACCAACACCCACTTGGCTAGGATTACCTCTCGCTACTCCATCAAAGTTCAATTTATAAAAGCCTTCCTTGAACAATTTCTAATAAACAATGTTACAATTAGATGAATTAGTGATTACCCCATTAATGGGGGACTTAGTGGTTTTATATTTGATAGCAATAATATAATTGTAGTTTTTTATTTTAATGATATGGACATTAACAAGGAGAAAGGGGGCATTGTTGGAGGAAAAAAGTGACACTTTGAGCTACAAACAAGCCAATAGATTGAATAGTAGAGCATCCTAGTATGTAAAGTATAGTCATAGGAATATTATAGGTTTGACATCTTAGCTGGTGCATGGAATATAACATGGTTGTGTAGCCATACTAGGACTCGAAGCCCAAAATGATGGCTTGAGGGAAGGGGTGTTGAAAGCAAACAAGTCACACCAAAAAGTGTAAATAGGCCAAAATTCTACTAAGCCTAATTAAACTACTTACAACATTACCCATCTAACTTGAAATGCAAATGAACCAATAACTTGAATAAATTTGTGGGCCAATAACCTACCCTAATTATATCATTAAAAATAAACTTAAATAGTATATACCTTATTTCATTGCAATTATCAACAATGGCCATACATTTGAGTTAATTTTGCAATCCCGTAATAGTTTCTAGTCATGGGCATCCTGTTTCTCTTGTTAACTTATGAAGTGAATTGTAGGATTTCGTATTTATCTTCAACTATTATTTTGATAGAAGACAAGATCCTCTACATCTAGTGTAGGCATATGTTTCGGCTTCAAATTCAATAATAAAAAAATCCTCACCTTTAAGTTTAGAACAAAAAAATCCCATCATCTAAATGTGCACCATGTACAACAAGAACACTAGACTTAGATACAAAACATCTAGATTTATTCAATATTCAATCACCATGGAGCCCTCTTGTACAAGTCATATCTTTGGATTGATTAAAGCCTAGTTTGATTTCCCTTCCTACCATATTTTCAAAGGCAAAAATTAATTGAATTAAGCTCAACAAAGCAATTAGTTATTAATTTGATGGTCCCAACTCTTCTTATCTTTTCAATTTGGTCTCTAAACTGCTAGTTTAAACACCTTCATCCCCTTGCTAATGAGCTTAAGTGGGCGGTCTTGTTGGTGTTTGTCTCTTGTTGCTGTTGTACATACATTCTGCAAGAACACACACTGAATCATTAAGTGGATTAAGTATTATTTATTATCTATATTCACATCAATAATGAAGCCTTTTTACATATTTTCTAATTCTCTTTAATCTGCAAACTCAAGATAAAGGGATCTTCGACCTTTATTAATGCTCAAAATGGAAACTACATGTTGGGTCCCAAAACCACAACTTCGCTTCCTAGGATGAAATCACACTCACAAGGATAGGGCTGTCGTCATGCATGCGTAATCGGTCCATCAACAGAATGTGGAGGGTTGAAGGTCAACTCTACAGGAGTGGGTTCATCCCTTGCACTTTGAGCTCAAGTAAAATTTGGAGGGATATTCCAAGGGATATACCTTAACAGGTATTGAGTTCAAAGAAAATGGACAACTAAAAACAACCTACAACCAAACCCAATTTGTCCACTTGATCCCAAGAAGCTGTCACTAGATCAAGAAAAAATGGCTACAAGACCCCTATATAACTGATGTAACCGTGCATGTTTGACCCACATGGAATAGATTCATTTTATATTCACTTGAGATAATTCCCTATTTAGATTGACAGTCAAGGATGCACAAAATTAATGGTTCTTCCCCTAAACCACTGGTTAATGTTTTTGTTTGTTTAAAATGATGTGAGGTTGAGAGGACTAGCTCTAGACCAGTGTTAATCTATGGGAAACATAGTCATAGTTCATTAAGAAAACAAGCTGGAACCAAAAGGACAATGAGCTATGTATTTTCATAAACCACAGAATATGAAATCTTGAATCAATACATACTTAGTAATATAGAATATAACTGTATATGCCCATATTTAACATGAGAGAGATTATTACAAATATTGCAATATTTTTAGAACACTGTCACATTCATCTGACCCAGTATTACATTCGTGCCATCAAACATGGAAAAGGAAAATACCCAACCACGACTGAGAAATCTTCCTAGACACATACCTAATGACTTGGAGACATTTTGCAACAAAAGCCATATGCAATATCAACTTTTTTGACTTCACAAGTTTGCACTCCTTAATAAGCTGAACTGGCATTTCAATGGTTGCCCTACAACTTTTTGTACATGTAACTATCTTATGAAAACTGTTGGGATTCCTATTTTCAAGCCAAGTATTTGTGAAATCTTCTCAAATTCATCAAATTTTCCTAAGGGGTCCTTGTCCCTTTACCCTGATGCATGTTGCTAAACCCCTGATTTTGGCTAAGTCTAAAACCCTAAAACCCTAAAAATTTGGCTAAGTCTGAAATCTAATGGATCCCCCAAATTCTAAAATTTGCAGTTTAACTCCTATGGATCTGAAACCCCTTTCAAACATTTTGATAATATATTTTAAAATAAAGTATAAGAAAGGTAAATGATAAAAGGTAAATACAAACTTAAATGTTATTTTAAAATATACTGACTTGTCAGGATTTCAGGACCTGTAGGGACTTTTGGAATTTTCCCAAAAGTGCCAAAATCCCTCCATGACCCCGCGTCCCTCATCCCTCCATGACCTCGGGACCCACCAGCAAAAGAGGACCTTCAAAGTTCAAAATCTTTTTGGACCCCTTGCTTTTTCAAGATGAATTTGGAGGTGCAAAAATTGAATTTTCAATTTTTTTTAGGAAAGGGCTAAGTATTTCATGTAGTTTCAGGTCAAACTTTCAACTTTGACTTTCACCACTTTTGGTTCTGATGGGATTTTGGGACCCGTCAGGACTTTTGGACCTTTTTCTCCCGTCAATCCAAGACCTATCGAAGGCCCAAAAGCGCACATAAATGTGGGAAAACATGCCACCAACTCTCTAGATTGCCATTAATGCAAGTGGGTGGTTGAATTTGATGATTTTATCATAGTAGGTGGGGTTTTCCCTCCCATTTTTCCATCCAATCTGAGTTGTGAAGGTTATAAATTGAAGATTAAAACTCTTTTCAAGGGTTGGTCTTTTGACAATTTTTCAAGCAACAAAAGTGCAGAGTTCTTTAGGGTTTCAAAGAACAAAAGGTTCTAGTTCTCCTGCAAGGAAGATAAAAAGGTTATGAAAAGAATCAAATTGGTTTCAAGAATCAGTCTATGAACTTCTCCTTTTTATCATGTAAATTTTTAAGGAAATCCTAAGTTTCAGCTAGGGTTTCCTCTTGCCACACTTCGTGGTATGATTATAACCATTGATTAGATGAATATGACAGATTCTTAAAACATTCCATGCTATGTGATGATCTCTTCCATGGTTGTATATGAATGATTGCATTTTGATAAAGGATTACTAAGCATATTCCTCACTGGTTATTATTTTTTCTGCATTTGGGTATCTAGAAAGTGTGATGTAAATAATTACTACTGTATGTATTGTTGTGATTCTGTGTTGTAATTGGGAAATATTGTTAGTGAATCTTCAAAGTGCCAATTTTAGCAAACCAAACATGCATACTAGCACCTTCCATTATTGCAAGAGTTTTTTTCATCAGCTTAAATAGAGGTTTTATTGCAACAAGCTTGTCTTAATCTTGTGACTATTTATGGATTAAAATAATAGTTTGGGTATTGTTGCAATGATATAACCCTAAAGACATCTTCCATTATTGTTAATCCTTGTTAAGGGATACCTCTAGGAACACCCTCCTTAGCTTAGCTAAGTCAGAAGTGAAGAGGAGATTACCCATTCCCAACCATTGGCCCTTTATCATCCTTATCCTGTTGATGAACCTCTTTTCTATCTCCTTAATGACATCCTTGGCCTCAAAT
The DNA here is from genome assembly GCA_027924645.1 of Cunninghamia lanceolata. Lineage (NCBI taxonomy): Eukaryota > Viridiplantae > Streptophyta > Pinopsida > Cupressales > Cupressaceae > Cunninghamia > Cunninghamia lanceolata. The sequence goes on from BSBN01001500.1 coordinate 223,712, forward strand.
ATTGAAGAATATTCTAGGGATTAGGATAAGCTATTTTGGGACCCAACAGAGACCACACACAAAAAACCAACTCCTTGAAATGAGTTTCAAACTTATATTTATAGCCTTTGCAACTCGGATCTGATGGAAGAATGGGAGGGAAAACCCTAACAACCCCACCAACCCCACCAACTACATTAAATTCATCATTTTCAAGTACCCATTTCACATTAATGGCAACTTGGTATGTTTTTGTGCCCATTTGGAAGTCATAGGAAACTATCACTTGATGTTTTTACCCCTTTTTAGTGAATTGTGGGAATTTAGGGGGTACTAGATGCAAAACTTTTGGGGTGGTCTAGACATTGCGGGTCAGAAGGGGTGTATTGGATACATCTAGATCCACATGGAATCTTTGCCTAGATAGGGAAAGAAAGTTGGCGGAAGAAAAGGGGTGATAGGGATATGGCAGGGATTGGAGGATGGTTAGGATGTTTCTTGTTTCATGCATGAGGTGTGCCAAGAAAGACATGCAAAAGAGGGGGGCATAGATTTAATAGGTTGTAGGATGGGTGGAGGTTTAAGAGGTTGCAGGATATCCTGATCACCATTGAAGTCCCACAATATCCTGATGGAGGGAAAAGTTTTGCAATAACTTGATGGAGGGAAAAGTTCCACAACATCTTGATGGAGTCAAAATTCCCACAAAATTTTGTAAGGGTCCAAACTTCTGCCAGAGGTAGAAAAACTTGAGATTTTCCCAATAGAGTTCAGGTAGGTATATACATAGAATATAACATTTGAGTATGTCAGGATGTTTGAGAGTGGTTTCAGATCCATAAGAGTTAAAATGCATAATATAGAATTTGGAGGATCCCTTAGATTTCAAACTTAGTCAAATTTTTAGGGTTTCAGGGTTTCAGACAGCCAAATTCAGGGGTTCAACAACATGCATTAGGGTAAAGGCACATGGATTTCTTAAGAAAAATTTGAGGAATTTGACAAGATTTTGCAATTATGATGCATGGAAAATAAGAGTCCCAACAATGGCTCTAGTTGGGGATGTGTGCCAAGCATTGATACAAAGAGAATCTAGAACATCTCTGGGCAAACCAAAAGGATAAAAATAGATAGGGGAAACAAAAAAAGATGTATTTACAAAGCACATAGTCATAGGCATGAGGGCACAATAGGAAAGTTGACTGTAATCAAATTTTGCAAGCACTTGCAGGTCAAACGTGCACAAGACTACTAAAACTACTTGCCTCTGTCAAAGACAAGCTGAATGAAGGAGCTGATCTCCCTTAAACAAAATCTGCGTTCACCACCCAACTGCAACAAAGGAAGTTTGCCACATGCTTGCACTAATATGCAACCAATGCTCATGAAGCCAAGGCTCTCTCTACCAATGAAATTACTGCTACAGGACAACCATAAGAAATAGGTGCTTGGCCTAGTCCAATCCATATCATACACTTTCATAACAACAGGGGATGCAAAATCAAGAACTGGGTTAGCACTGAAAGAAATGGATGAAGACAAACCTCCATCATCAATTGTCAAGCTGTCATACCTACTGACCTCTTCATATGAAAGGAGGGAAAAAGAGAACACCTCCAATTCACATGGTAAGGAAAGTTGTGCCTGAATGCACTGTTGTTCCACAAAGACACTTCATCTTGCAAAGAAAACTTGAAAAATTCCAGCTCAAGTATACCTTCAAATTGAACAACATATTGATCTTCAACTTGGAACTCACGTTGCTATTCAATACTATTTTCATCTGTATGCTGGGCCCACTTAAGAGATTCAAATTCAGGCATATCACCATTATCCAAATTAGTAGAAGTTGCATCCTTGTCACAAAAGAAATTTTCATATTCAACAACATTCACATCAAGCCCTTGGACAACCAGTGACCAACACACACTGCTCTCGCACATGTTGATGTCTTGTTCCACACTTGGATCAAAGACCTGATTCATATCTTCATCGTCATCATCAACATATGAATCATATTGAGGCATTTTTATTGATGGACTGCATTCATCCCATAAGCTCTATGTTTCAAACTCAACGGGGCAACTAACTACACCACAACTACTACTGTAAATAGGTACAAGATTGTCCTCCACATCATTACAAGGAATTCTTTCCACAGCCTACATATAACTAGATCATCAACAAAATGTTCATCATGGAGGTCACTCTTATTGATGTCAGCAGTTATAGGATCATCTGACTGGAACCAGTCGGTACACAATTTATCAGTAAAGTAGAACAAGTGTGAGAAATATCACTTGAAGCATGAGACACCTCAACTTCCACACAAGCATTCTTTGCATTATTAGCTTCATCATTGTCAAAAGGGACAAAACCTAAGAGTTCATTAAATAAAAACTCATCATTGCCATCATTCCCATAAATAGACCCATCCAATTACACATGAATGCAGATGCTATCCTCATCCTTTGCACAACTGTCACAAGATCTTTAATCACAAACTTCTACCCTCTTGTCCTCACTGCTAAACTCCCCCACGGAATATCATATTCATCAACATCTCCACCCACGACAGGGTCTTCAAAGTGAAACCGAATGTTTGCACCTTTACCTATCTCAAATCGGTTGTCATTGGGTGCAAACATGCCACTATCATCTTCAATTTCAGGTTAGATTTACAAGATAAAGCAACATCATCATCTACAAGGAATGATGCATCCAACTGGAGATAGGTGGCCACACTATCTTTGCTTTTAGCACAACTGTCACATGATGTTACCTCACACAACTCTACTCTTTTGATAACACGTTCAATTTAATTTACAGTATTGCTGCCTGCCACATACTCATCTTTTACAATACTCACCTTAGGGGACAACAAACCAACAACATATTCATTTCTCATTCTAACCAAGACGTCAAGAGCAAGGTAGACCTGCTGCAGACTAACAAGCCTCAAATCTTCCTGTACTCAGGTTAACCCAATTTCATAAGATTCAAAAAACATATTAATACATGCTGGGACAAATGGTTTGAAAGCATTTAGGATTTTTGACAATGCAACAACAAACCGGTGACTGAAATCCATGCTGGATTCACCCTCATAGCTTCTAATTTTTTCTAGTTCTTTGACGAGAACAACATGGTCTAAATCATGTGCAAATTCTTCAAATATTGTCACCAAATCATTCCAAGAAGCAAAGTGATGGTCAAGGAAACCAACCAGCCATTTCTGTGCCAATCCACATAATGATCTAACAAAGAACCTCATCCACATATCTTCATCTTCAAATTGAAATTTGTCCATGAAATCTGAAAATGCATCAATATGTGCCTTCCCATCATAAACATCGCACCCATCAAATAGAGGCAACTGATATTATATTTTCTTGGGTATGGACTGCTTTTCATAATCAACTCATGAGAGGTCTAGTTGTTTGTATGTGGTTTCATTGGCAATGGGATGAGGCTAAAAATATAAGCAATTGGAAACAACAGGAAGGGTACTAGATTGTAGCTTGGATTGACATAGCATGATTTAATTTTCTATTTCTTTTTCTTGCCGTAACAAAGACTCTAGCAACTGATTTCCTTTTTCAATTTCATATTGCAGCCTAGCTACTACATTTTGATTATGCAAGGGTGTTTGACATTGGGGTGGGGGAACACAAGATGCAGAGCACTCTAAATAATAGGATGAATCATCATCATAAGAATCATAAGCATCTTCATCCTCATAATAGATAGGGCATGAGACATAGGATGATGCATAAGGACCTGCCCTAGAATAACTCTCAGACCTAAAGGCCATGATTGAACATTCATGATATGCTAAATAAAATAGCATCTCTTCTGAAGTAATTCCTTTGTAAAACTGATCTTGCTTCAAGAGGGGAAAGGAAAGACAACTGTATGTACCTTAACCTATTGCTGTACTAAATGAAATGAGGCATCCATATTACCAAAAACAAAAAAAAACACAACAACAAGAAACTTTGTTCATGACAATAGAGTCACCACCTCTTCCAAAAAGAGGAATTCCTTGAAGTGTGACAATCTTCAAGGCTACAAAATAATTCTGGGTTCACCAACCAGCAGTCTTCAAATTCTTTCCAACCCAGCAATAAGCTATCCCCAACAACGATGCCATCCTATTGGGTCCCAAAACCACAGCTCCACTTCCTAGGATGAAATCACATTCACAAGGCTAGGGCTGTTGTCATGCATGCGTAATTGGTCCATCAACAGAATGTGGAGGGTTGAAGGTCAACTCTATGGGAGTGAGTTTCATCCCCTGCACTTCGAGCTCAACCAAACTCTGGAGGAATATTCCAAGGGGTATACCTTAACATGTATTGAGTTCAAACAAAATAAACAACTAAAAACAACCCACAACCAAACCCAACTTGTCCACTTGATCCCAAGAAGCTATCACTAGATCAAGAAAAACTGGTTGCAAGAAACCTATATAGCTAATGTAATTGTGCATGTTTCACCCACATGAAATAGATTCATTTTTTATTCACTTGAGATAACTCCCTATTTATATTGACAGTCAAGGATGTACATAATTAATGGTTCTTCCCCTAAACCACTGGTTAATATTTTTTTTTGTTTAAAATGATGTGAAGTTGATAGGAATGGCTCCAGACCGGTGCCATTGTTAGGGTTCAGGCAGATCAAAGCAATAAACACTAACAATTATATGCAGATTAAATAACCCAAATATAACAATGAGGAATAACATAAAAGAGATCAACACAAAAATTTAACGTGGTTCACCCAATATGGGCTACATCCACAGAAACTCAGCCATCCAATGATTTTATTATCCAGTGCAAAACAAATTACAATCTCGTGAATACATCGCCACAACATACATCCCAATTGCTTATAACAAGCTTTTTGGAAGCTTATAGAATTAGGGTTTTGCAATGTCATTTTTCTTTTATTGGTTAACAAAAATTAACAACCGACTCTGATCGTGCAAAAAAGAGGAAATATTTTTTTTTGGAGGCTGCGCCCTCGAACCCCTCCTTGGGGCCCAACCTAACCCCAAACCCTGGCGAGGATACATTACTAGTGTATAGTACTTGCATCATCAGTCGCCACATCCCAACAATCTCCCACTTGGAGACTAATCAAGCCCCACACCAAACAATCTCCCACTTGGAGACTAACCCTGGATGACACCGCTGCACTTGCAGCTCCCATTGGATTACATGCCTGGATGGTTTCTTATATCCACCATTATTAGTTGTGAAGGCCAATAGAAACTGATGAGGAAATCAATTTCTCTTGTGTAACTTCCTTTGTGAACATATCTGCAGGATTCTGACTTGTGTGAATTTTCTCTAGCTTCAACTGCCCATCCTCCAAAATTGACCAGATGAAGTGGTATCTGAGATGTATATGCTTAGTTTTTGAATGCAGAGCTGAGTTCTTAGCAAGATGAATGAAACTCTGTCTATCAGTGTACAAAGGACTATCTTCTTGTTGTTTCCCCAATTCCTCCAGAAAACGTTGTAACCAAATCATCTCCTTGCTAGCTTCTGTAGCAACAACATACTTAGCTTCAATGGTTGAAAGTGCAACAACCTTTTGCAACCTTGAAATCCAACTGACTGTAGTACCTCCTACAATAAAAACATACCTTGTAGTACTTATTCTATCAATATTACCTGCTAGATCAGAGTTAACATATCCTTTTAGAGCAGAATTTGTTCCTCCAAAATGTGGTTTCTTTGAAGTAGTACCTCTCAAATATCAAAGAATCCATTTTATAGCATTCCAATGTTCCATTCTTGGATTGCTCATATACCCGCTCACAACTCCCATTGCATGTGCAATAACTGGCCTTGTGCATACCATTGCATACATCAAGCTGCCAACTGCTAATGCATATGGTATCTTAGACATTTTGTCTTCCTCCTCTTGTGTCTTTGGACACATCTCCTTAGTCAACTTAAAATGACTAGGCAAAGGTGTACTAACTACTTTTGCATTCTGCATGTTAAACCTTTTCAACACCTTCTCTACATACTCACTTTGAGACAAAAATAATTTTTTGTTTGTCCTATCCCATGTGATCCCCATACCAAGGATTTGTTTTGCTACACCCAAATCCTTCATAGCAAATGAATTTGCTAATTTTTGCTTAAGTTCATTTATATGCTACATGTTAGACCTGACAACAAGCATGTCATCAACATAAAGCAACAGGAAAATATAGCTGCCATTACCCAATTTTTTGAAATAAACACAATAATCAGAATGACATCTTTTGTAACCTTGTTCAACCATAAAACTATCAAATTTCAAATACCATTTCTGATGTGCTTTCTTCAGGCCATACAAACTCTTCTTTAACCTGCACACAAAATCCTCCTTACCCTTGACCTCATATCCCTGTGGTTGTTGCATGTATATTTCCTCTTCCAAATCCCTAAGGAGAAATGCTATTTTCACATCTAGTTGTTCAAGATGCAAGTCTTCCACAACCACAAGACTTAGAATAGTTCTAATAGAAGTCATCTTTACAATAGGGGAAAATATTTCATCAAAATCTATACCTTTTTTTCTGTGCAAAACCTTTTACCACGAGTCCGGCCTTATATCTTTTCTTGCCTCCATCTTCTTCCTTCAACCTATAAACCCTATTATTTGACAATGCTCTTTTTCCTGTAGGCAATTTGACTAAGTCCCAAGTCTGATTTTGTAGCAAGCAATCCATTTCCTCTTTCATGCCTAGCTCCCACTGCTTTCTGGTATCTACCTGCATTGCTTCTTCATAACCTTCAGGTTCACCAAAATTAGTTAATAATATAGAATATAATGATGGAGAAAATTTTTCTGGAGCTCTTGTTATCCTTGTAGAACGTTTAACACTTGCAGGAGTCTGTGGGATAACTTGTTTTTGCTGAGCATCAGGTACCACTGGCATTTTATTTTCTGGAATCTCATCTAGCACTACATATTTGTTTTTGGCATGTTCATGCTTCTTTTTCTGCAACCAATCCTTATACATGACCTTCTCATTGAATATAACATCTCTGCTCCTAATGATTTTATGATTTTCATAATCCCATAACCGATAACCAAATTCATCTACTCCATATGCAATGAAGGTACATTTTTTAGACTTAGCCTCAAGCTTGGTCCTATTTTTAATATCAACATGGACAAAAGCTTCACAACCAAAGGTTTTTAGAAATAAATAATGTTACCTAATTTCACTACTAGCTCAATCAGGTAGAGATTTTCAAGTTCTAAAGAAGAGAAAAGTACATTTTTATTCTTTTTCGACATTACATGCATGTGCATAAATAGAATCAGAAAGATTATAGTACACTAGATCGTATTTATGCAAATGTAGATAACATAGAAAGGATTTCATAGATCTTTTCATAAAAAGTGATCTTTATTGATAAAATAAATGTATAAGGTCTCACACAAGCCGTGAGACTAGCTTTACTTATTCAATGGAATTGAAGAAAAATATGTACATGAATAAGTAAATAAAAGTAAATGTGCATATAAGGAGGGAGACCAGTCATTGCTTGAGAATGACTGATTTTGGATGTGTCATCTTGTCCTGCTGCTACCCCGAGATGCCTCTATCCTTCCTAGCTCCATGTTTCTCCTAGTTCCTGCATCTAGCAATAACAATGATGTTAGAGGAACGCTCTAAGCAATGAGAGGTCTCAAACCTTACATGAACAAACACCTATGCATGTACAAACTGATCTCCAAATGCATTAAATAAGCAATGTAAACCTTGGATGTCCTAGAGAACAATCAAGCCATCAAACACATCCAAAATATGCATTTATTTTCCTAACATGTTTGTTTCATGTGCATATATAGGTGTCATTTAACACTCTTTTCATTTCAGCATGTGGGTTAAAATGTGGCTCCCACAAGGGTTGAGCCCAACATGCTGCCCTCTTTGCATTTTGAGGGTTTTTTTAAGTCTTTTCAAGATATTCTGATAGGTCAACAAACACAAAGATGTTTCATCTTTGTCATAAGCATATTCACCTCTCGAGTATTGTTACCCAATTGCTTACAGAAAGTTGTACTAAGAAACTAATAATGATGTGAATATCATTACTAAAGAGGTTAATATGCGTATCTCAAGACAAGTTGCCTTTGATGTTTGAATATTCTATCATGATATGCCAGAAATCAGATTTTGAGAGGAGCTATCATTTATGAACATTCAATAGTGATCAACATAACAAGGACTGCTTACAGTTTCAAGACAACAGTCACAAGCAAGCATCATGAGTCATAGAGTTAAGAGATGATGTTTTGAACAAATGATGAAGATCTTTCATGACTTATTATGGATTGATATAAGGCAACATTTGAGGCAAGTTATGATTGTTTTGTGAAGTTTGAAATTATTTTATGCCTAAAAACATTATAAGACAATTCTGGCCTGTGTTTAGTCTTTGTAAATCCTTAAAAGTTTTGCCAAAAAGTTAGGTAGTAGTCCATGAAAGCCTTAAGGTCCATGAAATCCTTAAAGCTCTTAAAGGTCTGTTTATGGTCCTTTGAAGCATTGTTTATGAATGAAGAGAGTGCAGTTCAGCTGTGACAACATGATCAACAAAGATGAAAGAAACATTTGTGAAGTGAAGAAACTATATAATCTCTACCAAATACTTATATATCACTGCCATTATCCAAAAGAACTCTACCAAACTCCTACGTTTTGTCTAGATAGTTATTCTAGTCTGAGAATAGTCAGGAGTCATTCAATGACTGTCATAGTATATAAAAAGAGAAGATGATAGGTGATTGACCAAGGACAGTCCAAGACAGTCAATATCCATGAAGGCAAAATATATTGGAAAACATTTGGACGGTAGTTTGGTGAGCATGAAGGAACAATCAAGTGTGAATGACTATCAAAGGGTTCACAGAACAATCTCAATGACTGTCACAACAGTCAACTACGAAGGAGTCCTTAACATGATACGGGATAGTCCAAGGAGGTAAAGAAATGATAGTGTTTCATTGACAGGGATGACTATTTACATGCAACAAAGAGACCTTGATGGTTTGAAGGACAGTAGATGGAGATCAGCATTGGAGGTGTAGGGTTATATCAACAGAGTTAGAGGTCTATCATGGGAAGACATCCAAAAGATTGCATCAAGAAGGCATAAGATACAGTGAATGCTTATTTTCACTAGTCACAACCCTGCACAGTCCAAGCAAAGAGACTGTCAACAATAAACACATTGATTTCTAAGACCTTTCCACCATCAAAGTCTTGAATAGGACAACAAATTATGTTGATACATAGAGGTAGCTAAAATGTAGTAGATCTAGGCCTGTCAAAGAAGGTTTGATTTGAATATACAATGCTATCATCAGAGAGAAGGTTATTGATAAGAATATTGGAGGACAGAGTTATGCTAGCAGAAGCCTCATGAAGACAACAAAAGGACATGAGAATATGACAACCATAAAGAAACTATAAACAGTCACAACATGCAGTATAGTAGTGACAAGATTTTGTATAAGAGTCATGAAAGGAGAAAACAACTCAAAAATGAGAGCATTCAGTCAATTTCAGAACAATGTGACAATCATGAAAAGGTTAGATAATAGTCTAAAGACAAAGGAGCAGTATTTATCATGAATAGGCATTGTCATGCTAGAACAGTGAATAGTCTGCAGGGTAATAGGAAGTTCTGCATATAAAAGTCTTCATATAATACCTTCACATGGGATTCACAATGAAAGCAAGGTCTGTCAAGAAAGATACTCTATAGGAATTATTCTCTTTAAGCCTATAGGAGTAAGGATACTATGAGGGATGGCTTATATAGAAATGAAGATGACTTGAACAGTGACAGAGGCTCCTAACAAACAAACAAAGGCTCTGACCAACTTGACAGAGTTGATGATGAAATAGAGGTCATCAGAGATGCCAAACCTTGTGATGGATATGAAGAATGTCAACAATGGCCATATGCCATGGAGATAGAAGAGAGCTATCAAGAGGGACTGATCTCTGGCAATGTTGATAGTCTAAGACAAGTTGATACTAGTTGAAAGAATATTGTCAAGATTTTATAATAGATTAGCATGAAGCAATGATACAAATGATAAGCAGTTATACAAGTAGATAAGGCAATGATTAGGATGCAAGGCACCCTACCAAAATGACTGTTAAATAATCACCTATGCAGTCATCATTAGTAAGAAGCCTCTTCACAATAAAACATGAACATGCCTTTAGAAAGTTTACAAGTGAATAATGAAGATCAAAAGTTCAAGGAGTAGTCATTAGTGGATGAGGCAACATTCATAGTAAGAGCAGTCCTTAATAGTCATTCTTGGATTAGTCAAAGAAAATGACTGTAGCAGTGGTCATGAAATACAGTGAAACAAGAACATGGTAGGGAGGTTCACAACCAAGAAGGATTGTCAACAGTGTTCCACACTTATATAGAGCATGCAGAGAATATTTCAAAATATATGAAGACATCCACCTATTGCTTGAGACAATACAATCTAAAATCTCATGTTTCCTCCATATTTTATCATGAAAGCCAAAGTGAGTAAATCTATTTCTTCTCAGCAAGCTCATAGAATGAAGTTGTCTGCAAAACCCTAACCCTAGCTGAGTAAGGGTTGAAAATATAGTGTTAATACCTTTATGAAACGTGCTCAGAATGCAAACAAGTTTCATATTATGAGTTACAGAGATGAAATACATCATTGCTGAGAGAAAATACTAGAGAAATAGAAATATGAAGTGTATTTTGTTCATAAGCTGATGCAAAATGGGAAAACAAAGAATGTATTCATCTTTTTATCTTGTCCAGTATGAAAAAAGCCCCTGAAATTCTTTCTTCTAACAGAAGGAGAAAAGAAAAAGACATTTTCTAACCGTCAGAGAGCTTACCCGAGCTTCTCTATTATTTTCTTGTAGAAAATACAGCTAGAAACTCCAAGAACTCCATCTACAGAAGACCTCATGGCGACGCAACAGGATGATGCAAAATTGCAGGAATACAAAATGAAATGGGATAAAGATGTCTTTTTGTCTTTAGGGTTTTAACCCTAAAAGTGGTTGATGGGGTAAAAAGGCATTTTTGTCTTTTGTTTTAAAATTTAAAATAAACCAATACTCATGATAGTGTATGCACATACTTAGCAAATGAGGAATGACTCTCAGGTGTTGAGTCATAATGCTTTATTTTTGCATTAAACAAGGAATGTAAAAACATTAGTTTAAGTGATGTATTTATAAATCACTTTGATTAATGGTATTTTATTATGCAAAATTGGATATAAGGGCGTTGGTTTTCAAGCCTAGTCAATAGGAGATATTGATTGAGTCTTTATGCTTTTGCAAGCATATAGGGGAGTTGAGAGAGGTTTGCAAACACAAGGAGAGCATATAGGGAGCATTTTAATTGCTTTTTGGAGCAAATAGGAGCTTTTGGTGGACAGTTTCATGTGTCATCATGTTAGACTAAGTCTTGATAGACTTTTTCCCTCATTTTGAGCTCTTTTGGAGGAGATTTAGGTGCTAGATTTGGGGTTTTTTCTGTTGCATCCAACCCAAGGTGGTTTCTATCTCCTTGTTTGGTGGAACCACTTAGAGAATGATGGATATAGTCACTTATGTGACTTATTGGTATGAAGTTCTGATTATGTTACTTGGAGAGACTTGTGATTTTTTGTGATCCTTGCTTAAATTTTTGGCAAAATTTGTAACTCATTTTACCAGTTTATTTGATATGAAATACAGTGGAAACCTTGGAGGACATTGATTGGAGATTGTGCCTGTTTGTCTTATGCATCTTTGTTCTTATCAACTGATTTGATAGAGTTATTTGTGAAGTAAGTTTTATTTCCTCTTAACTTTTGTCTCAAAATTAAGAGCCTTTTTGCAGAAAGTACTTATGCAGGTTGCAAGTTGTGTTTAAGTGTGCATTGCCATTAAGTGTGAAATTATTTTTCCTCTTAAGAATTCTACATTTACAAACCTGCTTGTGAAATATTCATGCGAAAGTACAAGTGATAGGTTATGCAAGAAATCTTTCAGTCATTTCAACAAGTGTTTGAACTAGTATTTTCATGTTCCTCATTAAGATAGGTGTATCACCCTTTAGAGTTAAATTTTAGTTTTAGAGCATATCTTTCTTACCCTTTTCCTGGTCAAAGCCATAAGATAGTCAGTCTTAGGTGATACAAAGTTAGGAAGCTGGCCTGTTGATAACTGAGAGGGGGGGGTGAATCAGTTATCCTAATTATTTCCCTTATTGAACTTTCCTTTTAATTGATGCAGCATAGAATCAAACACAAAAACATTAATCATGAAATAAGAAACACATGACACAGTATTTTTGACGTGGAAACCCTGTTAAGGGAGAAAACCACGGGGTGATTAACCCAAAATTATTCTCTGTTAGAAGAATAGGAAATTACAAAAATGGCACTTGCCAATTAGGGCTCACTGCCCGAGCACACTGCTCACAAGAGGCCCACTGCCTACAAGAAGACACACTGTCTACAAAGTGATGAGAATCACAGTCTTGAACTGATTGGAAGCATCTGCATATGCTGGAGTTCAGTTCCGGTTAGGCTCAGTACACTGATCTGCTGCACTTCATCTTTCCTCTGTTCTTTATTCTGCTATCTTTCACATACCGGATCCTTTTTGCTACCTCTGCTCTTATCTGGACTTATTCGCATTTATCTACACTTCATCACACCCTTCACAACTAAATCCATCCTCTATATATATCCGCATAAGTAATTTCATCACTTTTCTAGTCGGCATCCGGAATAGTCTAGTTTCTTACAAACTCTCATTCTGTCGGCTGAATCCTTCCTCACCAAGCAATGCGGATCAAGCATATACTTGTAGATATCATTAATCATGTCGGCCAAACATGATTCATGCCTTCACAACCTCTGTCATCAACAGTAACACATCCGGAAAGCAGTCTGATACTCTGCCAGTCAGTTCTTCCTCTGTTTTCACTGTCTCTCAGGAATCCGGTACTCAACCATTCATATCTTTTTCTTTGTCCATCACCGAAGGCTAAATCCTTGGAATATACCACTCAAGGTAGTCCTCTTGACTTCCCCAAATCCGCACTACACCAAGACACTTCCTCTGAGAGATCCGGACCAATCTGTCGGACCTTGCCACATGCTCTGTTCTTCTTCACCGGACCACAACATTCTTTATTCTGACTTCCGGTAGAGACACATCATGACTTGCGGATATGTGGGATGACCTTTGTTGCCATCAATGACAACAACCATGAATCCATATAGTGTCTCTTGCCAACAATCTCCCCCTTTGGCATTGATGGCAACACTTAGTGAAAAATGACTAAGTGTTTTCACTATGCTCCCCCTTTGCTGATGCTCTGTCTTTATATACAATTTCCGGAACTCCCCCTTAGTTGGATTCCTCATTTTTCACTGCTCCTCACTCCCCCTTTGACATCAATGGCAAAGGGTAGGGTCCGCACACCAAAATTTTCAAAAATTTTCTATATATAGTCGCATATTTACATACTCACATGTACTGAAGAATGTCTGCAAAGGATGTCTGCAATTGGATCATTTCTGTAGCCCAACTTTGCTTCATTCTATCCAAAATTGAAATGTGACCACTTAACAAAAATGCAAAAGCTTCTGCCCGCTTGAGATCTGTCGGATCTTTTGTTTGGGCGGTGGTCTGAGCATCACTGATGGCCTCATGCATAGTTTCCAACTTAGGGATTATAATCCTTCTAAGTTCTCCCATCCGGTTAGTGATGTTCTTTCTTTCCTTCTCAAGATTCTTTATTTCATTCAAGACTGCAATAGTCTGACATTCTTGATTTATTATAGAGGAAGAGAGAGGATCAAAACTTTGAGATAAGCTTTGTAGCTTATCCTGTTCCTCTTTTATTTTCTTGTCAAATGCTGCTGTTGCCTTTGACCAGGATATACAAAATTTATAGATGTCACCGCCATCCTTAAGAGCATTCTCTAAGCTCTTTATTCCAATGCTTACAATCTTCCTATCTTTAGAGATTAATTCTAATATTTCTGAAAATCTCTTATCCAAAAATTCCTTCCGGACCTTTTCTTCAGCTGATTTTTCTAGAGAATCAAAATGTGTATCAACACTGCTGACTAAGGTTTTTAGATTACCGGAAGTGGAGGCTGTCGGATCTATTTGGATTGATGGCATAATCTTTACAAGTACTCCGGAAGCAGCCTCTATCAACTCACAGTCTTCCATATGAGACTTCAGGAGCTTTTCATTTGCCTTGGCATTTGCAAATGAAGCTATCTTCATTGTTTGTACCGGAGAGAGAGAGTCAAAGTCGAATGGGCCTTTTAGAAGCTCCGGTTCATCAATCTCTAAAGTTTCTTTGCTCAAAAATTGTTGAACAGTTTGTGCAGTGTCTCTTGCCGGAGACAGATGTTTCTTTTCTTCTGCAGTCTTGGAGCTGTCAACCTCTTTGTCTTTCACCACTGCTTCCTTCTCCTGTAATTGCTCTTCTTCTTTGGATCCGGAGACTGTAGGGGAAACCGGAGGAGAGATGCTAGCTTGTTCATGGGCCACTTCTTCTGGAGCAGAGGGTCCCAAGTCCTCAGCTGTTTCTGTACCTAAGTCCTCTACAACAGGAAGATTGAACCTTTTGAAGGCCTTCCGGAGGATCTCTTCTGTTTCTTGGGCCACTTTGTCAGTCTCACCAAGCATGAGTTGATTCATCCTGGCTTTGCTTCTGAACTCATCTTTGCAGTCCTTGAAGATAATGTTCATTGTCTTGGGATCAATTTGAGGATATAGCTGAATAGCTATCTGCTCCCGGATCTCAAGATCTTTAGCATGAGCATTATTCTTTCTTACTTCCAATTCCTTTTCTAGGCTTTTAGGAATAAGAGATATGATTTCAATGAAAGCCTTATTATATATGTTAAGATATTTGACTGTGGCCTCCTGCAGAGTCTTTTGGTCGGCCTCACTGAAGTCATCATAAGATTCAGTCATTGGTTGAAGGTTTCCATCCACCGTGACCGACTTGATTATGCTCTCTAGAGACAGAGTGGGCTTTTCAACAGATACCTCTGCCATTTCATCCTTGTCTTGGCCTGTGGAGGGCTTACCGGATCCTTTCTTCTTCTGTTTCTTTATTTCTTTTACTCCCTCATCTGACTCTGTTTCCTCTTCATCCTTTTGGCTTCCATAAGCCCTTGTGGCTTTTGTCTTGGATCTCTTACCGGATGCCTGGACTTCCAGTTTTGAACTTTTGGTTGTGGGAGGTGCAGATCTCTTTGATGATCTGGTCCGGGTGGGAGCTTCAACCGGAGCACTTTCTTTACTTTTCTCTTCTTCCTCGGCCTTCCTCCTCTTTTCCCGGTTGGCATCAAGTGCCTCCTTTGAGATGCCTAGGCCTTGAGCAATGTGCTCTACTTCTTTTCTCACCTTTCTTTTAATCTCAGGTTCCCTGAGTTCTACATGTATTTTTACACTCAGCTCCTCAAAGGTTCCAAACCTTTCTGCCTTAGGATCTTTGGGCTGACTTAGCATGTGTTGAACATGCAGCTCCACTATCTGTTCATCCACTTCATACCCCATGGGCATGATCCAGACAGTCCTTGGCTCTACTGCCTCCATTAGGCACTGATCAGTGTCAACCATAAAGCACACTGAGTCTTTGTATTTTTCAACAAGAGACTGGGGAATTCTCTCTCTTGCTTGCATCATGCTCTGAAAGTTTTTGAAGTATCCCCATAGAGCTGTATTTCTCGCTTTTGCATCCCCAAGTCCATGCAAATAGTCTCTTATCTGGACTGCAACAGGTTTGTCATTCTGCCATACCCATCCACTTGTTCCGGGTAGCTCATTCATGAAGTAGAAGAATAGACATACAATAAGAGTACCATACTTAAAGGAATTCTTCTTATCCTTCTTGATTTTCTGTATATTTTCCATTAATTGGCTTAGCAGTAGTTCGCAGAGATCATATTCTGCATTCTTTCTTAGCATTTCATAGGCAGTGTATACTGCAGTTCCGGATACAGAATTCTCCCTGCTGGAGTGATAGATCTTGTATCCTATTATCATTGATGCATATTTGATATCCGGATCCGAAATATCTTCAATGGTCATTGCCCTCTTATCAAATTTTGATCCGGTGGCCTCAGTTACAATGTTGTTCTTGACAGATTTGAGGATAGGTACCCCTCTGGAAGAGTATAGACCAGTTACTGCTCTAATTGCCTCTTTTGTGATCTTGCAGGGTCTATCTAGCCATAGAAAGTTGTCATGCATCCTGCTCAGTACATACCGGACCCATTCATCTTCTTCAAAGCAGGGGAAATGAATAAATTGCTCAAATTGTTTCTTCTGGATATCCTTATACTCTGGTTTAAGCTCAAAAGCATTGTCTATCAGTTGCTTGTGATAGAGGTCTCTTAATTTGAATTCCCCAAATTCCTCAATGCTTGCATGTATGTAAACCCTAATGTCTTCAGTATGTAAAACTCCGTGAGGAACACTAGAGAAGGCTCCTAGTGGATCTACCTCCAATGATTTGTAGGGATGTTTCTTGAATGAGGGGCGAGGTCTATCAGAGATCTTAACTATGTTTGGAGTAGCCATTCTTCAAAGATTTGCAGTGAGGTAATGAAAAATGGAGAATACCTTATGCGCCTTCGACTTGCACGGAGTGATTGGATTGATTTCTTTATGCAATGACTTCGGCAGGAGATCCTTGGTGTGCTTGATGAATCTTGTTGCAGAGCTCCACTATTTGCTTCTTCTTGAGTGCAGAATGAGCAAATGACTTTTGAGAAATCCCTTATATTGCTCCGCGAACCCTAATATCTGTCTGCAATAAATGCTTCACCTACATTATTCCGGTTCGCCTTGTTTGGATAGCTTGGAGTATCCCGGATTAGTCCTGATCTATGAATATCATCCGGATCTTTCAATCATGAATAAATAGAGGTAACATATTACAAGAACATCCCAAACATTCTGTCCAATCCGCAGAACAAGATAGTGCACTTCCGGATCTCTCCGGACCTTTTTGTAATCCTTTGTCATACCGGAGCATCTCCCTGAACAGGTCTTATTTGATCGATCACAGCTTCTTCATAACTCCATGCGGACCTCTGAAAACTTGACTGAAGCATCTCAAGACTCATATCTGCAAACCCTTTAATCCGCATCTTGTGCCACATTTGGCACCACTTGTTTGGCTGGGGGAACAGGATTTTCTTTGAGTCTCCCCCTGAGCCTGAGCTCACTTTTTAATTTCCGGAAGAAATATCAGCACCAGAGTCTGGTGCGGATCCAACCTCTACATTCTCTGAACTTTTCTTCACCCAAATCTTGCTCATCTGATTCCTAACTTCATCCGCATTCATCTTTTGTTTACCCTTGTCTTGATTCTGATTATACACCGGACCTCTTTTGTCCTGATACTTGTTTCTGCAGACTTTAGCATTATGACCGGACCTATTGCAGATTTGGCAAATAACATTTCTTTGCATATTTGACTGATATCCTCTTGATCTGCATTGATTAGCCATATGACCTACTCTATTGCATGTGAAGCATCTACCTTTGAATGATTTGTTTACTTGCATAATTCTGCATTCATGGGATTTGTGTCCATACCTTTTGCAGTTGAAGCACTGTCCGGAGAAGGATGAATTAATCTGATTCATTCTCATTCTGCACTGATTAGCTTTGTGACCAAAGTGGTTGCAGCTGTGGCAGTATCCATTGAAGGATGGATATCTTTGAGCATTTGGCTGTCTTACCGGAGGTCTTCTAGGCCTGCTCCTTGGATTTTCTGATCCAAGATTCTTCTGACCGGATCCGGAGCTTTCTCCTTTCTCATATCCCAAACCATACTTGTCATCTGTCCTCTTTTGACTTCCAAGAAGAACTTCAAGTTGAGCAGAACTTATCTTGAATTTCTCTTTATATTCATTTGTTGTTTGAAGGTCTCTTTTGAGAGAGGCAATTTGATCCTCAAGTTTTCCTTCATTATCTTTGGCATCTTCAAGATCAGATTCAAGATGTCTGATAATCCTGTCCATCTGGTGGCATTCTTCTGATCTTTCTTTAAGAGATTGTCTTAGATTGTCTTCAGCCTTTCTTTTTTCTTCAATCTCTTGAGTAAACTTTATAGTTCCTGATTCCATTTCATGTCTTAACATAATGACTTCTTTTGATAACTTTTCACATAACTTGGTTTGCTCAGTCAATTCTTCATTTGTATTGCTTTCTTCACTTTGTCTTGCCAACTGTTGAAGCAGCTCCTTTCTCTTTTTCATAGAGAGACTTAATTTGTCTTTTAATTCTCTCATGAATTCATCAGCCTGTTTGAGTCTTTCCTTTAATTCACTGACTTCAGAATTTGACTGTTCAAGATCCTCAAGAGCAGTCTTGAGTTGCTCCCTTAAACCTTATGCATCCATTTGAAATCCCAGATCTTCCTCAAGCTGTTAGGCTCTATTAGGAGGAACTTAGCTCTGATACCAATTGTTGATAACTGAGAGGGGGGGTGAATCAGTTATCCTAATTATTTCCCTTATTGAACTTTCCTTTTAATTGATGCAGCATAGAATCAAACACAAAAACATTAATCATGAAATAAGAAACACATGACACAGTATTTTTGACGTGGAAACCCTGTTAAGGGAGAAAACCACGGGGTGATTAACCCAAAATTATTCTCTGTTAGAAGAATAGGAAATTACAAAAATGGCACTTGCCAATTAGGGCTCACTGCCCGAGCACACTGCTCACAAGAGGCCCACTGCCTACAAGAAGACACACTGTCTACAAAGTGATGAGAATCACAGTCTTGAACTGATTGGAAGCATCTGCATATGCTGGAGTTCAGTTCCGGTTAGGCTCAGTACACTGATCTGCTGCACTTCATCTTTCCTCTGTTCTTTATTCTGCTATTTTTCACATACCGGATCCTTTTTGCTACCTCTGCTCTTATCTGGACTTATTCGCATATATCTACACTTCATCACACCCTTCACAACTAAATCCATCCTCTATATATATCCGCATAAGTAATTTCATCACTTTTCTAGTCGGCATCCGGAACAGTCTAGTTTCTTACAAACTCTCATTCTGTCGGCTGAATCCTTCCTCACCAAGCAATGCGGATCAAGCATATACTTGTAGATATCATTAATCATGTCGGCCAAACATGATTCATGCCTTCACAACCTCTGTCATCAACAGTAACACATCCGGAAAGCAGTCTGATACTCTGCCAGTCAGTTCTTCCTCTGTTTTCACTGTCTCTCAGGAATCCGGTACTCAACCATTCATATCTTTTTCCTTGTCCATCACCGGAGGCTAAATCCTTGGAATATACCACTCAAGGTAGTCCTCTTGACTTCCCCAAATCCGCACTGCACCAAGACACTTCCTCTGAGAGATCCGGACCAATCTGTCGGACCTTGCCACATGCTCTGTTCTTCTTCACCGGACCACAACATTCTTTATTCTGACTTCCGGTAGAGACACATCATGACTTGCGGATATGTGGGATGACCTTTGTTGCCATCAATGACAACAACCATGAATCCATATAGTGTCTCTTGCCAACATGGCCTTCTCCGGAGATTCACTCCAATTTCCAAGTGACCCACAGCCTAGGAGTGTTTCCATGTTTCTCTAGAGTACCATTTTTTTTGCAAATTGGTAGGGTGCAACTTTTAGAGATAACAGTTTTTGGCACGCCCAGTGGGACTGATTGGACTATCATAGTCCACAAGTCCTCTATTCATTGTTGATATTTGGTGTGTATGTCAACTACATCACCCTTTGGAGGCAATATTCACACACCTGGCGACTCTACAAGTGAAGAATCAACTGGTTTTAGCAGTCTAGGTACATGCAACTAATGAGGTTGGTGCTACTTAGTTTTCTACCATTTGAAGGTATTTTCCTAGCACCTGGTGACTCTATTTGGTGTTATAACTCACATCCTAGTGTTTCAAGACACTATCGACTTTATTCTTTTCAAATTTGTTATCTAGACTTGCCTATGTTTCATGTTTTACTCTTGCAATGTCTAGTTATCAGCACTATGATGGTTCTTCACCTCCATTCCATGAAAATCATGCATATGTACCCTCTTACCAACCATATCACACAGAACAACTTGCTGGTTTTATTCCAAATGATCCTGTAATAGCAGATTACCAGCAGTCCTGTCATGTTTTCCACCCTCCCATCCCTGCTCAATCTCAATATCAGCTGATATATGATCAAATTCAACACCAAGAAGAAGTTTTTGATGCCAACCAGCATGATTATTCATATAATCAACCTCAAGAGCACCCTTACTAGAATGTGTTGGATCTGATCCAAAAGTTTGACTGTGTTTTGTGGGATTTGAGCCAAAAGCTTGAACATATAAAGATTAGTGACTTTAGTAAGGAGTTCTCACACATGTATTAGATGTTGGTTGACATCGAGAAGCAGAAAAAGATTATCTTGTAGCAGCAATAGTTGGTTGAGCAATCCTTTGTTTATGATCAAGAGTGGGTGACAAAAAGAATACAATTTGAAAGAAGTCTTGAAGGAGAGATAGCTGCTAAAAAGAAGCAAATGAATTTTTTTTCTGCTCAGGTGCAAAGTAGTCAAGCTTACTCAAATTATCAATGCCAAAAAGGGTGTAAAACCTAGGCAACCCTTTCCAATCCTAGTTTCAGTTCAACTCTTCCTAACATCCAGAAAGCAAAAGAAGAGCAGATTTTTGACCAACATAGCTCACTCAACATGGAGGAAAATAGAAATATAAACTTGCTGCATTTACCTACGGAGGAGTATAGATTAGAACATGAGAATATTGGATAGGAAAAGACCTTTCAAGAAGTGTCTTTGAATGCCCTAACTTATCAGCTTTCTTGTTTCATAAAAGATGGTGAAAATGTTCCAATAGGACAACAAGGTGAAATGGTGAAAGAGGCTAGTCGGGAAGAGCAGTTTATAATTTGGAATGAAGAAGGTGTGAGTTTTTCTACTCCAATAGCAGTTTTAGAGTAGCAAGAGGACATCAAACAATGTAAGGAGTTGCTGATTGACAATAATCAGTATGAAAATGGAGCCTTGGACCATGAAGAAGAGCATAAACCTGAACTTGACACCATTTTCCAAGTTATGAGCTTTGATATATTCGATCATGTTATGCATGAGAAAGCTAATGTTGAGCTTTTTGGAGATATGTGCACAGGCATAATTGAACAGTTTTGTTCAATGTTGAGTGACAAGGAACCAAACCTTTTAAGAGAAGTTGACAATCATGATGAACTAGAACAAAAAGTTCACAAGCTTGAACAAGTGCTGAAGCAATAGGAGGAATATGGCCCTAATAGAGAGGAGTTCATTCTCTCAAGTCAAGAAACTTCTCATGAATCTGATTTGCAAGGCCTTAGCTAGCTAGAGGAGCTTCCTTTCTGCTATACTAAAGAGTTTGAGGCTGATATATCAATTAAAAGTTTGCATCAAGTTGTCCCTAAGAGCCTTCCAAGAGATGATAGCTTTGAAGAGTTGTTAGACACCCTAGAGGAAGAAGATTGTCCATTGACCATGGAGGAGGAATCAACATGGTAACTTATTATTCAAGGTTAAGGTAATACTATTTTTTCTAAGCATCTAGATTATTTCCTCTATAGTCCAAACTTAGCCACGAAGTAGGACAACCAAGAAAAGTAGGAAGAATGTGAAGTAGCCAACAATGGGAGTCCAAGTTTTATTCGTTCTAGTGGCCGTCCAATCAGATATTTATCTAGTATGACCACTGAAGTACCAGAGGTCATGCTTGCACCCAAGTATGAGGATGCAATTGAAGAAGAAACTAATTTTGGAGTTGCAGTTGAAAGTGATCAAATTTAGCTCACTTGTCCAGTCCAAGACAACAATAGACATGATTTTTTTAATAATGCACTTGGTAAACTTTTTAACGTGACCAGCGACGCTGGTGTGACACGCCCTCTGGCTCCATGCGAATGCTTTTGCTCAGAGTAATGAATCGGTGAGGCCACAACACAGGGGACCTCATCCCCTAGCAAGAACACTTCAAACCCACAAGCTCATTGGCCTAGCAAAGGCGTAAAGCCTACAAGGTCGTTGGCCCAATGGGGGTTTGAACTCTGGTGGCCTCCACTACAACTGAGCGACTTAACCACCGAACCATGCCCTTATCGGCAGCAATAGGCATGATCAAAATCAAGGTGTAAGTGAGTTTATTTGCACCTTTCATGAAACATTGCAACAATCTATTGAATATTTGCATGTGTTTCATGTTCTTTCAGCAATATATAATCATGTAATGCATCAGTTGTTGATTAGAAAGGGGTGTTATTTTACAAAACCAGTCGATGGTTTTGTTTGACCAACTTCTTTGTTGGTTAGGGTAGGTTAGAATAGTTTTCCAAATATAATTTTCAATTCCCTAAGTGTTGTTCAACATAGTTAAGTAGTTTTCCTTCTAAAGTTTTGGTAGTGTTTGAATAAGTTTCCAAGGTATCATGTAGTGTTCCATTGAGTTACAATCGTTACAAATATGTTTATCCAAGTTTTATCAAGTCTCAGAGTGACTCCATGCCCAATGGATAAGCTTCAGGCAACTAGTCTGATGTTTAGCAGGCAAACATATAGTAGATGTCACCAAAATGTTACCTAATTTCACTACTAGCTCAATCAGGTAGAGCTTTTCAAGTTCTAAAGAAGAGAAAGGTACATTTTTATCCTTTTGCTACATTACATGTATGTGCATAAATAGAATCAGAAAGATTACAGTACACTAGATCGCATTTATGAAAATGCAGATAACATAGAAAGGATTTCACAGATCTTTTCAGAAAAAAGTGATCTTTATTGACAAAATAAATGTATAAGGTCTTACACAAGCCGTGAGACTAACTTTACTTATTCAATGGAATTGAAGAAAAATATGTACATGAATAAGTAAATAAAAGTAAATGTGCATATAAGGAGGGAGACCAGTATTGCTTGAGAATGACTGGTTCTAGATGTGTCATCTTGTCCTACTGCTGCCCCAAGCTGCCTTTGTCCTTCTTAGCTCCATGTTGCTCCTAGTTCCTGCATCTGGCAATAACAATGATGTTAGAGCAACACTCTAAGCAATGAGAGGTTTCAAACCTTACATGAACAAACACCTATGCATGTACAAATTGATCTCCAAATGCATTAAATAAGCAATGCAAACCTTGGATGTCCTAGAGAACAATCAAGCCATCAAACACATCCAAAATATGCATTTATTTTCCTAACATGTTTGTTTCATGTGCATAAACAGGTGTCATTTAACACTCCTTTCATTTCAGCATGTGGGTTAAAATGTGGCTCCCACAAGGGTTGAGCCCAGCATGCTGCTCTCTTTGCATTTTGAGGGTATTTTTAAGTCTTTTCAAGATATTCTGATAGGTCAACAAACACAAAGATGTTTCATCTTTGTCATAAGCATATTCACCTCTCGAGTATTGTTACCCAATTGCTTACAGAAAGTTGTACTAAGAAACTAATAATGATGTGAATATCATTACTAAAGAGGTTAATATGCGTATCTCAAGACAAGTTGCCTTTGATGTTTGAATATTCTATCATGATATGCTAGAAATCAGATTTTGAGAGGAGCTATCATTTATGAAAATTCAATAGTGATCAACATAACAAGGATTGCTTATAGTTTCAAGACAATAGTCACAAGCAAGCATCATGAGTCATAGAGTTAAGAGACGATGTTTTTAACAAATGATGAAGATCTTTCATGACTTATTATGGATTGATATAAGGTAGCATTTGAGGTGAGTTATGATTGGTTTGTGAAGTTTGAAATGCTTTTATGCCTAAAAACATTATAAGACAATTCTGGCCTGTGTTTAGTCTTTGTAAACCCTTAAAATTTTGCCAAAAAGTTAGGTAGCAGTCCATGAAAGCCTTAAGGTCCATGAAATCCTTAAAGCTCTTAAAGGTCTGTTTATGGTCTTTTGAAGTATTGTTTATGAATGAAGAGAGTGCAGTTCGGCTGCGACAACATGATCAATAAAGATGAAAGAAACATTTGTGAAGTGAAGAAACAATATAAGCTCTACCAAATAGTTATATATCACTGCCATTATCCAAAAGAACTCTACCAAACTCCTACGTTTTGTCTGGATAGTTATTCTGGTCTGAGATTAGTCAGGAGTCATTCAATGACTATCATAGTATATAAAAAGAGCAGATGATAGATGACTGTCCAAGGATAGTCAATATCCTTGAAGGCAAAATATATTGGAAAACATTTGGACGACAGTTTGGTGAGCATGAAGGAACAATCAAGTGTGAATGACTATCAAAGGGTTCATAGAACAATCTCAATGACTGTCACAATAGTCAACTATGAAGGAGTCCTTACTAGTATACAAATACAATGTGCCTACATTTTCACCTTTAGCTACTACTAATGCACCTTTAGTGACCTTCTAGACTTTGTTTGAAAAGGTAACTATGCAACCTTCACTACCCAGTTGTCCTGCATAAATTAAATTCCTTCTCAAATTTGGAACATGCCTTACCTCTTGTAGCAACCATTCATTTCCATTCTGCAACTTGATTTTTATCTTTCCCTTTCCAACAATCTGACAAGGTTCATCATCACCCAAATATACTTGTTCAAAATCACCTTGAACATAAGATTCCTTACTATCATCATGTTGTCCGTCTCCTTGTTTGCCCTTTCGAGACCAACAATCCTTCTTCAAGTGTCCTGGCTTTCCACAGTGCTAGCAATCCATTCTTCCTCTGGATTTAGATCCGTCTTTCTTCGACTTCCCTTGTGTCTTCCCTTGATTTGTAGGGCTTTTTCCTCTTTCCTTTGTTCTTCCCCTGTTCTCTATAGTCAAAGCATTTCTCGATGTTGAACTCTCACCTGTGGTTTTCCGTCGCATTTCCTCACTAAGGATAACACCAACAACATCATCATATTTCAAAGTATTTGAACCAGAGATAGAGTTACTTACAACCATTACCAAGCTATTCCAGCTTTCTGGCAAAGAACATAAAACTAAGAGAGCCCTCACCTCTTCATCAAATTTCACTTTTATAGAAGTTAATTGATTGGTAATCGTATTAAACTCATTTAAATGATCTGACACAGATCCACCTTCAATCATTTTCAGACTAAACAAACACTTCATGAAAAATACCTTATTAGAGGCTGAGGGTTTTTCATACAATTTGGCCAAAGCTTTCATCAGTTCACTTGTTGTCTTCGCTTCTGTTATATTAAATGCCATAGATGATGCCAGGCACAACCGAATGGTTCCCAGTGCCTTTCTGTCCATAAGTTCCCAATCCTCATTAGTCATTATTGCTAGTTTCTTGGCCATTCCTTCCAACGGCCTCCATAAATCCTTCTAATAGAGATAATCCTCCATCTGCATCTTCCATAATTGATAGTTCTGCCCATTGAATTTATCTACCTTCAATTTACCCTCGTCTGCCATTGCTCCCACTTAACCGTGAGACTCCCACTCAACCATGAGACCTCCTAAAGATGATAATCAAACACAACCCACTCTGATACTAGTTGTTAGGGTTTAGGTAGATCAAAGCAATAAACACTAACAATTTTATGCAGATTAAATAACCCAAATATAACAATGAGGAATAACACAAAAGAGATCAACACAAAAATTTAACCTGGTTCACCCAATATGGGCTACATCCATAGAAACTCAACCATCCAATGATTTTATTATCTAGTGCAAAACAAATTACAATCTCGTGAATACATCACCGTAACATACACCCCAGCCGCTTATAACAAACTTTTTGGAAGCTTCTAGAATTAGGGTTTTGCAATGTCGTTTTTCTTTTGTTGGTTACAAAAATTAACAACTGACTCCGATTGTGCAAAAATGAGGGAATTTTTTTTTTGGGGGCTGCACCCCCGAACCCTTGCTTCTCGGGGGCTGCCGCCCCTGATCCCCCACTTGGGGCCCGGCTCAGCCCCAAACCCTGACGAGGATACAATACTAGTGTATAGTACTTGCATGATCAGTCGCCACATACCAACAGCCTAATCTATGGGCAACAGAGTCATAGTTCATTAAGAAAACAACAAGCTGAAACCAAAAGGGCAATGAGCTATGTATTTGCATACACCACAAAATATGAAATCTTGAAACAAAACATACTTAGTAATCTAGAACATAACTGCATATGCCTACATATAATATGAAAGATTATTACAAAGCTTGCAATATTTTCAGAATGCTGTCACATTCATCTGACTTAGTATTACATTTGTGCCATCAAACATGGAAAAGGAAAATACCGAACTGCGACTGATAAATCTTCCTAGACACATACCTAATGACTTGGAGACTACCTGCAACAAAAACTATATGCAATATCAACTCTTTTGACTTCATGGGTTTGCACTCCTTAATGAGTTGAACTAGCATTTCAATGGCTACCCTGTAACTTTTTGCACCTATAGATGTCTTCTGGAGACCACACACAAAAAACCAACTCCTTGAAATGAGTTTCAAACTTGTATTTATAGCCTTTGCAACTTGGATCTGATGGAAGAATGGGAGGGAAAACCCTAACAACCCCACCAAATACATTAAATTCATCATTTTCAACTATCCATTTTGCATTAATGGTGAGCTGGTATGTTTTTGCATCCATCTAAAAGTCATAGGAAACTGCCACTTTACATTTTTACGCCTTTTTTTGGAGAATTGAGAGAATTCAGGGGGTATCGGATGCAACACTTTTGGGGTGGTCTAGACGTTGCGGGTCGGAAGGGGTGTACTAGATATATCTGGATCCACATGGAATCTCTGCTTGGATAGGGAAAGGAAAGACTTTGGTGAAAGAAAAGGGGTGACATGGATATGACGGGGATTGGAGGATGGTTATGATGTTTCTCGTTTTAGGCCTGAGGCGCGCCAAGGAAGACATGCAAAAGAGGGTGCAAAGATTTAAGAGGTTGCAGGATGGGCAGAGGTTTAAGAGGTTCCAGGATATCCTTTTTTTTTTTTTAACATGGGTAAACGCTTTTGACCGGAGCTATGAACCGGACTTACAATATCAGGTGGGCAAGGAGGAGATTGGACCTCGTGACCTCGTGCCTACCACAGGAAGCTCTCACCAATCGAGCTAGGCCCCTTGCCCTGGTTCCAGGATATCTTGATCACCATTGAAGTCCCATAATATCTCGATGGAGGGAAATGTTCTACAATATCTTGATGGAGGGAAAAGTTCTGCAACATCCTGATGGAGTCAAAATTCCCGCAACATCTTGTAGGGATCCAAACTTTCACTAGTGGCAAAAAGACTTAGGATTTTCACAAGATTTTTTGTAGAGTTTAGGTAGGTATATACATAAAATATAACATTTAAGTATAAATGGTAGTATTTTAATTTTAATTTCTTATACTTTAAGTTATATTTTATGTATATACTATCAGGATGTTTGATAGTGGTTTCAGATCCATAAGAGTTAAAATGCATAATTTGGAATTTGGAGGATCCCTCAGATTTCAAACTTAGTCAAATTTTTAACTTAGCCAAATTCAGGGGTTCAACAACATGCATCAATGTAAAGGCACATGGATCTCCTAGGAAAATTTTGAGGAATTTGACAAAATTTTGCAATTATGATGCATGGAAAATAGGAGTCCCAACACTACCCATATTCATTTTTGCAGTCAATTTGGAAACAACACCGAGCTTCAATTTTTTTGATCCATTTTGATATTTTACTAATTGATGTTTCTACATGAAGATTAATGCAAGGACAAATGCAAACTTGGCCAATGTGAAGCGTTCTTTCTTATCTAGCTTGGCAAGTCATTTTCAATAGATTCATCCTCTACATTCAATCCTATTTGATTTCTATATTAAAAAACTTCCTAAAACCATTGAATCTCATAAAAGAATGTCTATCCATTTATAATTTTACTTATTGTGTTTTACATCACAATTGTTGGATCACCGATTTTTCTAGTGCCACTAATTGTTGGGTAAAGGTGTGTTGTACATCTTACATTATGCTTACAATGTAAATGTAGTATTTAATTGTGGTGCACCTAAGAAACCTAGGGATGTGTACTTTACATGGGTAATACATTCTTGGGGCCAATTGCAAGTTGTATGTAACATTGGGGTAAATATTTAATGTGGGTGTCACATTGAGAAAATATTTAATATTGGGAAAACTTAGTATCAAAAGTGGTTTTGGGGGTCATGGTTTTGAGACACATGGTTTATGTAATACTACTTAGTGGTTTTGTGCAATCATGTTTTTATAAAAGCAAGCACATGAGTAGTTGTTGAGGTTGACTGGCATAACCATTGTCTTGTTGGATAAGGTTGGATTGAGCATCGCTTGTAGGTTGAATATGTGATTGAAGGAAGCATGGATTGGGATATGTGGCTACATGGTTCTCATTTACTTGATCACATGGAGAAATACAACTAGAGTCCTTGATGCTTTAGAGGCCTTGCATGGAGACTCTATGAATGTAGTGTAATCTTTTTTATGGAGATACTATTGAGTACTTTTAGACGTTGGGTGTTTCCCTTTGAAGGTTTTTCTAGGGTACATTTGGTGTCATTTTGATGGTATATTTGTCTATTCTTTTGCATTGTGGATTCTGCATACTTGTTTGCATACTTTCTCTCTTGGAGTTATGTGGAAATAGTTTGTTATTGCTATAAATTTCCTTTCAATAATAGTGGAGCCAATTCCTCAAACATCTCAAATACCTTCAATCTTTAACTAGACTATTATGGAGGTCACTTTCTCATCTAGTTAGAAGCCAATTTTTAATCTAATGCATTTACCTTTTATAGTACTTCGCAAGAGTGAAATCTCTTGAGCTACATGAACAACAAGACAACTAGTTGCTCAATTAGACAATCCCAACTCTTGTGTTTTAAAGTTTTTTTCTCCTGCGATTTGGAGTTCAAACACCATTTGTCCCTAGATGAGCTTTTTGTGGAGGGTTGATGTATGTGCAACATGATGTTAAGCATAGTTCTATAAATTTTTGTTTTATTATTGCACTTTTTACTTGCAATGGATTGTTGAGAACTTTCATCCACAAAAATGAGGTCTTTGATGCCACTGATTCAATATGAGGTTTTTTCAATAAAATACGCTCTTGAATAAATCATATTTGGAGCAACAAAAATAATATCTCATTTAGTTTGAAATGTAATTTTATAC
This sequence comes from Cunninghamia lanceolata, assembly GCA_027924645.1. Lineage (NCBI taxonomy): Eukaryota > Viridiplantae > Streptophyta > Pinopsida > Cupressales > Cupressaceae > Cunninghamia > Cunninghamia lanceolata. The sequence continues at coordinate 252,979 of BSBN01001500.1, forward strand.
TTTATATTTTAGTTGATAACAAGTCATAAACACTATACTTTGTAGAACAAGGAAAAAAACAATAAGTTTTTGTTAAGATTAACCATTCAATGGAGAATTAAACTTTTGATGGTGTTGCTCCCGTCTCCGTCATGAACCCTAGCTCATGTTTTAGATGTTCTTCACCTAGAGCACTTGCTAGAGCTCCCATGGGGTTGGGGGCCATCTCCCCCTTGGTGGTGGCATTTGCAAAGCCTGCGACCACTTTCCTTGGTGTCGGCCTTGTTTCCCCTGCCCTCTCAGGGGCTAGAAATGGTGGTTGTATTGATGGCATGAAACTTGTCATTTCTTGTCGCTTCCCCTAGTTCTAAAGATGATTCTACTCCTGTGAAGGGCCTGTCTTGTGAATCCCCTTCATGGACTATGCAGCTATTGCTAGGAAGGGGGCTCCATCTCACCCTCCACATGACAAAAATGGCCCACCCCTTGCTCTCAATCCTCCCCTGTCATTGTGTGTGTGTAATGTCCCCTTTTTGAGCTAAAGTGACTTAAAGTTTGGAGAATGGAAAGTCACTTTTTAATAGCTTCAACTATTTTTCCTTGACAAAATGAAGTTGGGATTTAACTTTATATATTTTTGTGATATTTTTAGAAAAGTCAAAATTAATAAAATAATTTGCCAAGAGGAAAAGCAACCCACTTGGAGAAGTGAAAGAAAGGAGAAAAATAAGGAAAAATGGAAAATAAGACAAATGACAATTAAAATAATATTTTATTAATTAAAATATTATATTTTATTAATTAAAATATTATATTTTATTAATTAAAATATTATATTTTATTAATTAAAATATTATATTTTATTCCATAAAGTGGTCGCTCAAGGGGGAAAAGGAAAAATAATAAAATATTATTATTTTATTATCTTCTAGTTGGTCGCCCAACTTGAGAAAAATAAAAGGAAAATTAAAATAAAATATATTTCTTTGGATGTGGACTTCAAAATGAAATAAAATGGATTGCAATTGGATGCCCAAGTGAGGAATTATAAAAGGAGTTTGAAGGTCATTTTCATCATTCTATGTTATTGCCATTTGATATTTGGAGAGTTTCTCTTGGCTGCAACTTCATTTCAACAAGCTTCTAAAGATGAAAACCCTTAAAATTTGTGGTTTGGACGAAAACCCATCCCACATTTAAAGATGGATCCATTCAAGCTTCATTATTGAGCATAATTGTAGGTTTCTTTTGCATTTTGGAGCTTCAACTAGCTAGGGTTTGAAAGGAGATTGTTATATTAGCTAGGGTTTGAAGTTTTGTTGTAGGTTGAAAACATTTTGATTTAGATCTGAAGGTTTATTTGGTGTATTTTTATCAACAAATGCTTGGCTAGGGTTTGGAGGTGAAGCGCCTTGTCTTGGAGGGCAATTTTGATGATTGGCATTATCCATTGGTATGCATGTGTTTTAGACCTTTGCAAATTCATTACAAGTTGCAGATCAGAGGCTTTGGTGTCATCTTTTGGTGTTGCATTGACATATTTCATACTTAGGAATCCATCACTCCATTCCTAGACCTAGCTGCCACCTTGTGGAGGAGTTTAGGGCTTGTTTTGGGCAAGGGTTTGTAATCAGATTGCCATCAACAACTATAGATCAAAAAATTAGAGTTAGAACAATGACATATCTTTTATTTCATCATTAGTCAAATTCATAACCTAGGTGGCTATCATTGGGAGTCATCGCCTCATCTTGGAGAAGGGTTTTTGGCCTTTGAGGATCACATTTGTATTCTTCATCAGGTCTGGTTTATGATCAGTCATGACTGTTATGTAATCAACCTCCATTTGGCATGATATCATCATCTAGGTATGTTGTTGATGTAACATATTTCAAATCTTTAATTTGAAACTATCTATTTCATTTTCAGTCATCTATATTGTGTGATTTCTATGCAAATATGTTTCTACATTGTTATCATATCATGACAAAACCCTATATGCATTGAAACATTAAAAAACTGATTCAAAATAAAACAAAACAAAATCAGAAAATCAGACCAGTAATCAGAAAAATAGGTTAGAATTGGTAAGGGTTCTTACAGTGATATCAGAGAAATGTATCTTGCTAGCATGGAGGGTAGACTTCAGACAATTAGTACAATGGGTGATAGAAGGAATAATATGAGTAGACAAAGGGAAATGAGTAGACATATGAAAGAGTTTATGAATGGTATGAATATTTTTGTAAAGTGTCAACAACAAATGATGAACACCTATATGCAATACCATCAAAACTTCATGACAATCATTGAGTTACTTGCACAAGAAGAAGAAGAAAAGATGAGCAAAAATTAGTTGGGCAAAGAAGATTCACTTCATGCATCTAGAAGTAAGGAGTACATGGAATTGAATAAATCAACATCTATTGGATCAACACATGATGAGGAGCATGCAAAAAGGGTAAAAGAAAATATCTTACTTCAAAATGACTACAAGGTTGAAGGAGAAGCTGCCATGGAGCTTTCCAAACTGGCCATGTTGGATCAACTACATGAAGAAATTCAGTTTTCTTTGTCAACCACACCCAAGGAACAACATGTCAATATGAAGTTTGGACACAAGGATTAAGAATTTGATGGTACACATGAAGACATAGCTTGCAGCCATGGGACAAAAGTTTTGATAAATGATACACTTGATTCTCCATTAGAGACATCCTTTGGACCTAAACTAGTTGATGATCATCCACTCATGGAAGAAGAGGAGGCTAATATCTATGAAGACATCACCCAAGGGGATGAGGTAAGGATTGATTTTCTGATATGTAATAGCAGTCCCTTATCTTCACATTATCATAACATGATAGCCAAGAGGATCAGCCTTGAGGCATGTGATTTTCAGCCTTGATCATTCATGGAGAGCTTGAGAAGTTGATTCATGATTCATGATGAGGTGCAGGTACATCATGTTGATGATTCCTTGATAGAGTTGGAGGCTGCCCTACTTTAGGGATTTGTGACAAGTATCATGGAGTCACTTGTTTGGGTTTGGTATGAAGATGCTGCCATTGAGATACTTGGTTTTGAGTTGCAAATGTTTGTGTTTTGGTTGGACTATTGTGCATGGTATGGATATGAGCATGAGGGCATGGATGTTCCAACCCTAATTCATAGGTCATTACCTCATGCATTATGGCTGTTCTACATTACTGATCATGAGATTTTCAGAATTTACATTGATGAGTGCAGCTGATTCCATGGATTTATATGCATGGGATTGTCACTACAACACTTGGGGGTTGAGTAATGATGAGTTTGCATTAGTTTATGACAGCGGAAGCGGTCCTAGGATGTTTAAATCAGATTTTCAGTTTTAACGTTGTTGTCATCTTTTACACCAACAACTTTGAGGAAGTATATGTGAGTATTATGAATGTTATGACGAGAGATGTTCCTCATTTCATGTTGAGTATGTATGGTGATACAAGAAGGATATGGGATCTTGGTATCTTGTGAAAGTAGTCAACCATTTACATGTGATTTCTTGAGGGCAAGCTATCTTGGGGTGACATGACTTGTAATGTCCCCTTTTTGAGCTAAAGTGACTTAAAGTTTGGAGAATAGAAAGTCACTTTTTAATAGCTTCAACTATTTTTCCAAAGTTGGGATTTGAATTTATATATTTTTGTGATATTTTAAAAAAAGTCAAAATTAATAAAATACTTTGCCAAGAGGAAAAGTGACCCACTTTGAGAAGTGGAAAAAGGAGAAAAATAATGAAAAATGGAAAATAAGACAAATGACAATTAAAATAATATTTTATTAATTAAGATATTATATTTTATTCCATAAAGTGGCCACTCAACGGTGAAGAGGAAAAATAATAAAATATTATTATTTATTATTATTTTATTATCTCCTAGTTGGTCGCCCAACTTGAGAAAAATAAAAGGAAAATTAAAATAAAATATATTCCTTTGGAGCCGGACTTAAAAATGAAATAAAATGGATTGCAATTGGGTGCCCATGTGAGGAATTATAAAAGGAGTTTGAAGGTCATTTTCATCATTCTATGTTATTGTCATTTGATATTTGGAGAGTTTCTCTTGGTTGCAACTTCGTTTCAACAAGCTTCAAAGGACGAAAACCCTTAGAACTTGTGGTTTGGACGAAAACCCATCCCACATTGAGAGATGGATCCATTCGGGGTTCATTATTGAGCATAATTGCATGTTTCTTTTGCATTTTGGATCTTCAACCAACTAGGGTTTGAAAGGAGATTGTTATATCAACTAGGGTTTGAATTTTTATTACAGGTTGAAGACATTTTGATTTAGATCTAAAGGTTTATTTGGTGTATTTTTACCAACAAATGCTTGGCTAGGGTTTGGAGGTGAAGCGCCTTGTCTTGGAGGGCAATTTTAGTGATTGACATCACCATTGGTATGCAGATTTGTGTTTTAGACCTCTGCAAATTCAATACAAGTTGCAGATCGAAGGGTTTGGTGTCATCTTTTGGTATTGCATTGGCATATTTCACATCTAGGAATCCATCGCTCCATTCCTAGACCTAGCCGCCACCTTTTGGAGGAGTTTAGGGCTTGTTTTGGGCAAGGGTTTGCAATTAGATTTGTCATCAGCAACTATAGCTTAGAAAATCAGTGTTAGAATGACATATCTTTTATTTCATCATTGGTAAACTTCATAACCTAGGCGGCTATCATTGGTAGTCATCACCTCATCTTGGAGAAGGGTTTTTGGCCTTTGAGGATCACATTTGTATTCTTCATTAGGTCTAATTTATGATCAGTCGTGACTACTATATAATCAACCTCTATTTATGTATGTGATTGGCATGATATCATCATCCGGGTATGTTGTTGATGTAACATCTTTCAAATCTTCAATTTGAAACTATCTATTTCATTTTTAGTCATCTATATTGTGTGATTTCTATGCAAATATGTTTCTACATTGTTATCATATCATGGAAAAACCCTATATGCATTGAAACATTCAAAAACCCATTCATTTAATCAAACAAAAACAAAATCAGAAAATCAGATCAGCAGTCAGAAAAATAGGACAGAATTGGTAAGAGTTCTTATAGTGTGGCCATGAGGTGATTGAAAATGAACACTTTTATGCTTCTCATGCCTTAGTGTGCAGATTTACCAACTTGTGGCCCTTTCTTCTAGACTTGCACTTGTGGGTTTCAAACTCTTGGCAGCCTCTTGTTGAGGGGAGAATTGAGTTGTACCCTTGTGCTAGGGTTTTTAGGATTTTTTTATTGCGACATTCAAGTCTTCACATGATAGGGACTTGATTTTGGATCGCCGGTTGTGGATGTGGGGCAAGCATTCCCTCTCACTCAATCCATGGTCTCTCTTTCAATCCACTTTTGAAACTGCTCAATATCAGGCCTGTTTGGGTCAGATTTCCCCATCTCCCTCTTCAATTATGGGAGGATTCTTGTTATGAGGCCATTGGCAATGTTATTGGTCATTTTTTGAAGGTTGATTCAACCACTACCCTCATGGGTCAACCTACTTTTGCTTGTATTTTAGTGGATATCGATACCTCTAAGGCTCTTCATGGGGATATTATTTTGATGATGGAGGATAGTTCATGAACTCAGTTGCTTGATTATGAGTGTCTCGCCTTCCACTACAGATGATAATTTTCCATCAAACACATAGCTTTTGATTGTCCTTGTTGCATGGTGGGCTTGGCTTCGTGGTGGAAAAATGCCCTTGTTGAACACTTGATTGCTGGTGATTTTGACTCTTAGGATGAGATGCCTTCTTCTCCCATTTCCCCTTTGGTGGATCTCGTACTTGAGGTGATTCCTCCTAGGGGTGGTGTGGATTTGGTGTTTTCTTTGGTTACTGCCAAGAGCTCGTCTTCAGAATCAATTTTGGTTGCTCCCTTATTGGTTTTGATTCCCCCTATGGCTTGTTGTGATGGGACCCCTGCTCTAGCTATATCTACTGATTCTATGTGGAATCCAACTTCCATGGATAGACATTCTCCCTCCTTACAGGAGGAGGTTGTGGTTGAGGTTGCGGTAGAGGATTTCCCTCTCCTCTCTCCTGGATCAGATGATTCTGATAATGGTGTTTCCTAGATGATTGTTCATTGTAGGAAGAGGAGTCTTCCCAAATTTGTGTCTGACTCTCACCCTTGGGTCAAGGGTGTGCGGATTGCCTATTTGGGGTCTAGTGTTGTGTAGGTTGGCCCATTGTGTTTTGGCCCGTTCTTGTTCCTGGGGCAGCTTGGCTATAGCTTTGTAAGGTTTCAAGTCCTATCAAAATCTAAGGTTTGTAAAGGCTTTATGGCCCCTTTAAAACCAACTTATCTTAATCAAAACCATTCAATGTGTTATCCTCGAATTTAGCTATCGAATTTAGCTACGCTCAATTTGTAGGATGAGCCCTACGAAACTTGTCTATTTCGTAGCCTACAACTCTAAACACACAAAATGAGGTGAATCACATTTTCCCTCGTGCGTGGTCTCCTAGCCTTGGAATGTCCTTTCGAGCATCAACTTGTGTCGGTTTCTTGAGTTTTGTAAAACAAGTCAAAATTGTAAATTTCACTTTTTGGGAGTTAGTAATTTTTTTGTACATGCAGTGGTGGGGATTTTTGCCGCCCATGCATATTTACATGCAGTGGCGGGGATTTTTACCGCTCGTGCATATTTACATGCAGTGGCGGGGATTTTTGCCACCCGTGCATGTTGATCCCTTTGTAGCATGCAAGGGCAGTGATTTTTGCCGTCCGTGCATGTTGGTCCCTTTGTAACATGCAAGGGCGACAATTTTTGCCGCCCGTGCATTGGGTTTCTTGAATTTTGCAAAACAAGTCAAAATTGCAAATTTCACTTTTTGGGAGTTAGTAAATTTTTTGTATATGCAGTGGCGGGGATTTTTGCCACCCCTGCATATTTGCATGTAGTGGCGAGGATTTTTGCCGCCCCTGCATATTTACATGTAGGGGCGAGGATTTTTGCCGCCCGTGCATATTTACATGTAGTGGCGAGGATTTTTGCCACTCATGCATGTTAGTCTCTTTGTTACATGTAGTGGCAGGGATTTTTGCCGCCCGTGCATATTTACATGCAGTGGCGGGGTTTTTTCCACTTGTGCATGTTGATCCCTTTGTAATATGCAAGGGCGGTGATTTTTGCTGCCCGTGCATGTTGGTCCCTTTGTAACATGCAAGGGTGGCAATTTTTTCCGCCCGTGCACAAATGCAATTCCCTTTACATGTAGGGGCGATGATTTTTTCCGCCAGTGCATTATCCTCCAAAAATTCTCTAACTTTGGGGAATTTTTTGCATTTGTTAACCATTGCCCGCTTTCGGTCCATTTCTCACTTTCATCGCACTTTAGCCCCTCAAAGCCCATGCAGCTACTCAGTTGTCCCTCACTACTATAATTTCCAGTCAAAGAGACCAAAAGTTTCTTTCCATAGATGAAATGATACAAACATTCAATAACATGATCCAAAGGAGGTCGAAGATCAAGCTTTCTCAGTGGCTTCTATGGATAAGTTGTCAAATATACAGTTGACCTTGGACATTCTCAAGGTAGTTTTGGATAAGCATGAGAAGGCTACTACCTCTATGAAAGATCCAGTAGCAAGGAATCATGTCATTTCCAAGAACACTTCTAGATCGGATAACTTATGAGATGGCAGCAGTACGGACTATGTACCAAAATTTTCTGAAGAAGAATGATGGTGGCAGCTGAAATTCTTTTTCATGCTTTAGTTTATTTTCATTTTTGTATATGCAATTTGTATTTTGTTTTGGACATATTCACATGTATTTTTTCAAAATGTAATTACATGTGAGACAAAGGAAGTCCCAAGTCAAATAAGACTCTTTTGTTGAATAAGTCAAAGTAGTTATAGATTTCCTATTTTCACTCTAGGCTCATCCCTATAAATAAAGAGGGCCTCTATTGTAACTTTTATCTTTGGTCTATTGCAAGAAAACTCTGGCGAATTGAAAAGTAAATCAAGACTTTGTGCTTTTTGTAAAAATTAATTATCAAATATTTATCAATACAAGAAAGCAAGTTCAATTCCAATCTTTGTCTTGGGATTATTTGTGTTATGATAGCATTGTTCTTACGTCTTTCTATCATAATCTTATTTGATAATAATTGAGGTGTGTAGATTATTTCAAGTGATTGAAGAGCGTTCTTAATTTGATTATTGTTACCTTTTGAGTCGCCCTTGTTTATTCATGTATCGGTAATCTTTCTTAAGCAAGAGTCGGTTTACCGTATCATATTTTTGGTCATATCTTCGCTTTGTAAATCGACTCTTAGTCCTTCAAATTTTACCCGTGTGTCGTCTTTGTATAAAAGGTTTGAACCTTTGAACCCGAACCATTCTCAAAGTTCAAGGTTCAATGGTTCAATATGTCTGAAGTGTCATATAAAGCAAGCTGTCTTACTGTTTGTCTTAAGCGTCTTTGTACTTTCGGGTTGAACTTGAACCTTCTGCGTGTACCCCATAGCGAAGTTCAAGGTTCAATGGTTCAACAGTTTTAAGGTTCAACACTCATTGTCTTCCTATGAGTCGGGTCACACAGTTTCCGTGTCTATTAATGTATCGTTCGTTGAACCTCCCGCTTGTACTCTGCCACAGGGTTCAACGGTTAAAGGTTCAATAGTTCACTGTTTTATAATTGGCAACCTTTACCGAAGCCGCGTAACTTTTTGTTGGTCCACATAACCCTTGCGTCATTGAACCTTCGTATTGAACCACGTCTTCACAAGTTCAACGGTTCATAGGTCAAGTCCCTGTTTCGGTAAGTCAATCTTTTGCCTACCTACAAAGTCCAGTTGACATGCTTGAACCATTGCATTGAACCATCGCGTTGAACCATGTCCCACAGGTTCAATGGTTCAATAAGTTCGAAGATTTGGCAATATTAGTCCCGTTTGCTCCCGCAGCTTTCTAAGTCAAACTTGGCGGGAAAGTTGGAGGAAAATTTATCAGAAACCCATCATGAAACTGAGAACTCTAATTTAGCGGAGACTATAGATAATCATTGTACTTCATGATGGCGCACGAACATTACTTGCTATTAATGAAGAAATCAGAGTTCACGTCTTTTCAAATATTTTTGGCACGTATTGTTCCAAGCGATGATTATTCATTCTGGTAAGCACCATTATTAACCGAAAACAAGCTAATTTTAGCAAGAAAATATATTGTGCAATGCGGAGAAGGATAGCGCTGGAAGTGTAAGGCTCTCGTTTTTCAAGTTTTCGCAGTGAATTCAAATATCCTGAAGGTGAGTCCTGTTTCCCCTGTGCTATTCCGAATTCTTATACTGGAAAGAAGAGCCTTTGGAATTTCTATTATTTTCAAAATTTGAAGTGTTTTATTAGAATAGTCCAAGTATGTCATTGAAATCTACATGTTTGGGAGACGAACATGGCCCTGGTCTCACTTACTCTCACTCAGAATTTGGGGATACTACATTAGTTCAATATGATTTAGAGGAATTCATAGGAAGAACTAGAAACCCTGTCCAAACCCCCACAATGAAGAAAATTGTGGACAGTGGTTTAGTTGAAGCCACAGCCTTTCCTCAAGCTATTTTCTGCCCAGAATTGGTTCAAGAGTGTATAAACAGATACGATCCCCAACACAGGTGCGTCAGAAAAGCAGACGGGGATGTGTTATTCCATGTTGACAGACAAACCCTCATGTCTGTGATGAAGATACCGCCTAAGGAGGCGTATTCAAATCTTGACATTACTTCCTCCAATGGGTATTTCTCAGAAAAGAGACCAACTTACAGAAGTGTAATAGCAAGGAATTAGCTGCTAAAATTTCAAAAAGGCGGTTCAAGGCTGCCCAGACCCCTTACTAGAGATCATTTAATACAGGAAGTAAGGGATATTGTGGTGTTGTTGAACAGACTGAGAGGCAATCAGCATGCCTATTACTGGGAAGACTGGATGTACTTTTTTTATACAAGTCATCCTTCAGGGTGAACAATATTTGGATTGGGCTGATATAGTAGCTGATTGTCTGCATCAGAGTTTAAATAATCATCTGGGTAACAGGGATTTCTTTATGTCTTCATATCTGTTCTATTGTTTAGCATCCACAAGAGATTGGTTTGACTTGCCTCATGAGCCTTTAGATGAGAGCAGTAAGATTTATGAATATTATTCACAGTTGCAAAGAAGAAATTGTTATGAAAATTATAAAAGGATTAATGATGTCTTCACTGGAAAAATGACCTATAAACTGGCAGGCAATCCAGGTAAGAGAATGACCAGTGAAGCAATGCAACTGATCAGTATCTACGGTAGCTTTTTCATCCAGTTTTCTGAATTCACTTATATCAGAGTTGGAGGGTTTGATGGTGAACCCCTGAAGTTGCCTAGATATGTATTCGATCATTTTGTATTGATGGAGGTATGTCGGTAATTGGCACATGCTGATAACAAATTCCCATCAAAAAGGGGTTGTGGTATTGCTTTTCCTATTGAACTTGGGCATTATTCATGCCATTCAAAATCTGATGCCTTAAATCTGGAGGTGAACCTCAAAAGGTTCAATTTTCAATTTTTCACTGCCAGGGTTCAATTCGACAGTAAATATTTTGTTAAAGATAACCTAGATTCTGGGACAGGGCACTCACATCTTCCTAAGCTGGAAGATTACTGGGAGGACTGCCCAGATGAATTCGAAGTTAGGAGGAGGTTATGGTGTAGATTTTCTTTGGGGCAAATAATTACCCTTAATTTAAACATGGACGTTTCTGGAATTTTTGTTGATGATGAACAAGTGGTTGATCCACAATTTGAGAAAATAGAACACTTACCCATCCCAGAGGTGGACTGGAGCAAGAAAGAGGAGGACAGAATTGAAATTAAAACCCTTCCTGTGATAAGGACTGAAAAATGGTTGAAAGAAAAAAGACAGGAAGGACTTCAGAGTAAAACTGTCCAACAATTCTCTTCAGTGGCTGGATTATCGCTTCCCATGGTCTCTTCTAATCAACCCCTTGCTATCTGTGGTGCAGGTGCATCCAAGCCATCGACTGAGAAAAGCCCTGTCTCCAAGAGATCCAGAAGGGTCCTCATGGACATTCTGCCATCCCATGTTACTAGATTGAGGACAAAGGGGAAGAGAAAGAAGCAGACTTCTGAGACAATAATTGTTGACTTAAATTCAGAGGAAGAAGCAGAAGAGCCTATGGGGGACAAAGAGGCAAGCCCAAACAGAACAGAGATAGTTGACACTAGTTCACAGTCAGAGGCCTTTCCAGAGACCCCTGAGGTGCTAATGATTTCAAATGAACCCTCTGATGGAGAGAAGCCCAGGAAGACAGTCTCGGCCCCTGCACCGAAATGGTTAGAGAGCTCTATATTTGACAAAAAGAAGGTGATTCCTTTTGTTCTCCCTCTGGAGGACATGGTAAGTAAATGTCTGGGGAAGACCCCCAAGTCCAAGAGACTCAAAACAATGTCCAGAATAGATGTTGACCCAAACACCGGTAACTGGAGTGCAGAAATAGCCAAGCCAGTGACCGAGGAAGAGGTTCAAGATCCTACAGTGCATGATTTCACTGTGGAGAGGATAGATCTCGGTACTGCCTCCAGAGCTGCAGATGTACATCATCTTGAAGCTTCCACTAAGAGAATGGTCAATCGAACAATGAAAGATGAGAAGGACAAAAGAGAGTTGAAACAAGCTTTGCGTGCAATGGCAGAGTATATTGAGGCCATTAACAATCCTAACCCACAGCCGATCTCACAAGTCCCCTTGTCTTTCGACCCAAAGTCACCTGTCAATCAAAAAATGTTAGATCAAGTGCATAGAAGCAAAATGGTCTCAAAAACTTTTGACAGTTGGTTAGACAGCATAGAGCAAAAATGAACTGAATATATTTATGAACTCAAAGGCATATATGATCTGACTACCACTACCATTGAAGATCTTAAAACACAGGTTGCTGTCTAGGCTAAGGATGAAGGTAAGTGGACAAGTGTGATAAATCAAATAGAGGAAGTCCTGAAATATGGACTGGAAAAGTTTTTGGCAGAAAAGAACTTGATTGGTGTGGACGAGGATTTGTTGTACGTGAACAAGAAGAATATCGAATGGAGGAACTCCATATCCAGACAAGGACGCTTTGAACTCTCAAAGCTAATTAAAGAAATAACGGAATTTACTCAATCACTACAACATGATTTGCAATGTATCGATGTAAAATATTTAAAGGATGATGGAAAGCCTGTGGATGATGTTGGAGCAGTAGTCCAATCCTTCAGAGATAAAATCCATTTTATCAAAGAAAATGATAATATTCTGATTGAGGATTTCTCCAGGGTTTCCAAAGTCGAGTCTCTGCTCTATCTCTGCATCGATGCACTCCCTGAGCACAAGGAAAAATTCGGGAGAATGCGAAGGGAAAAGGAGGTCTGGAAATCAAGGATGAAACATATAGGTATACCAAACTTCCCTAAAATTTAGGAGTTCATGGCTGCCTTTCAGGAGTGGAAAGCCCAACATACTTCCCAGGCTACCGATAGCAAATCAGGAGATGCTGATTCATCACCCCAGTCATAACCTCGTCGGCTCGTTCTTTTTCTGTTCCTCAATTTATGTTATTTCCAGCAACTTTGATCTTTTATAATCAGTTGTTAAAACTAAATCCTGTACGGGTCAGAGTTATGCTAACTCTGGGTTTAATTTGCTCAAGGACTTGGTTAAGTTAATCATATATATATGTTTTTTTTAGAGTTTACAGGGATAGAGAAGTTAGAGAAGAAAGGAGGAAGTGAATTTCAGAAAGACTGTGCTTAACTTTTACATTATGTGATGATTGTTTGAGTAAATTTTCATCTGTGAATGAGAAGAAGAACAATTGCTGCTTATTTGGATCTGTGCGTCTGAATGTGTGGAATCAGATTTTCTGTGTGAAATCTCCTTTCACTTGGTAATTGCTCTTTATTTGGACAATTTATCATATGTGTTCAGTTCTTTATTGGTTTAGCAAGTTCCTATGAATGTATTCACATATTCGAAGATACCAAAGTAAAATCTGTATATTCTATCTTGTTGCTGTATAAATTTCGCGTTCATGACATGGCTATGTATGAATGTTAGTCTGCCTTAAGCGTTTTCTGGTTAAAAATGCATTTGATTAATTGAATAGGCTAAATTCATTGAAAATCATAAAGGGAGCTGTACCTAAATTCAGAGGGGAACTAAAACAAAAGGGTTCACCCATTTGTTGTTTAACTCATTTGTTCTTTTAAAGAGGGGTATAGAGTTAGAATAGATTATTTTCAGAATAAAGACAAATTTGTTAACCAACAATTATGACAAACTTTGTGTTATCAAATCATTTGTGAGGATTGTGTTTATGTTTGTAAAAGTAAAATAGCTTGAAGACTTTGTGCTACGAGTTGTTATATTCAATCTACTTTTATCATCTTGGAGAAGAGTGAAGACTTTGGTCTACATTCAACTTCAAATAGTTCTATTTGCAATTAGTAAGTGAGGTGACATAAGACTTTGTGTTTCTGTGGTTTTTTGATAGTTTATAAGCTCTTTAATATCAATTTCATTGAAATCATCATAGTGAAGTAAATACATCTATTTTGAAAAAAAAGAATAGGATCAAATGGAACCATCACAAATATAGTGTTTAGTGTACATAAATTTCATAAGTTATTTGTTTGTAATAGTTACAACAACTAGAGGGAACCTCCCCTTGCTGAGAGGAGAGACTCTGTCTCATCATCGTTGTGGTTGATATAACCATTTTGCCGTTAATGAGTTAACGACAAAATATTCACCCAATACAATGGAGAATTAAATTAACAATTCCTCTTTTTAGATTGTATGTTTAGGTTGTTTGTGTCTCATAGTTTTTGTATTCTCTTTTTTAAATGGTCTCTTGTTTGAAGTTATGCTCAAGGTTCAATGCTTTGTTATTGTATGATCAAGTGATATTGTCTTCTAAAGTTATTTTATTAGCTTTGTCTCTCTTTAATTCAGACAAGGGCCCAATAGATCGTACTGCTTGGGAAATTTCTTCTTTAAATAAATGAAAAACTTTCCAAATGGGAGCAATTATGAGAATAACACATTAAGATGTTTAGTAGTGGTAAAAATTGATAATTGTCTTAATATCACTTATCTCCACTACGAGGGATAAGTAATATCATTCATTTCATTATTTGAAGTTTTTGCATTACTTGTCATGAGAAAAGTGTATAAGTGTTGCATTGCTTATTAAAATCCAATCCACTATTTGTTACTTTTGATATTTAAATATCCCACTCTATCTAAAACCATAATAACATTGCCAAATGAAGGAAGCTTAATCAAATTTGAAGTTTCAAAACTTTTTAGCCGTCTAGCTTTAGAGCTCAAATAAAAAAATTGCATATCTAGATACGCCCCTCGGCCTTCCGAGCGGAAATGCCAACTATAGATAGTCAGTCCCCCTTCTCTATATAGAACTCAATGGGCCCTCCGTCGGGAGAGTGCCGCCTACTATAAGTTTAATACAAGATGCATCTCCACGAGTGTTTGGTGGTTTCATATGAATGTAGTACAGTAAGGTTGGGATGCATGCCCTTGTGTTTTAGTCCTCTAATTTTTTGTTGTGACCTCTAAATTTAATAATGACAATGGCAAACCGCCATTACCCAATTTAAGGAAAAAAAAAAAAAAAACTTAAAAATCCTTCCAAAGCGATATACACTCTGAATGCATGGAATATCTCCCGATTTCAGGTTGGTGGGGGGGTTGGAAAAAAAATAAAGCATTACCATCTCAATGCAATTTTTTTTCTTCTTCAGATCATTTCTCTGTTAGTTCCCTGTATCCTTTCCAGGCTGCAGGTACAACATTATTGTGAGAGGCCATGTAATTAGCAATTAATGTTGCAGGTTTATCAGTAGGCCACATCTGGATGCAGTGGCTGAGTTTCTTGGAGGCTTCAGTCCAATTCCCAACGATGTAATTGTCAATTGCAGCCTCGTACAAGCTCTTGTACTCCTGTGGACTTCCCTTCAAATCCTTCTGCAGGAATGGCATATCATATGTATACAATAGCATAGGCTCTGCACTTCCCTTAACAGTCACACGATCCAGCTTTCTGCAAGACTCCCGGAGGCTGTTTTTTGTGAGGTTTGCCACAACAGTCTCGGATATGAGGAGGCAGACTCCATACTGCTTTGTGGCAGCTTCAAGCCTGGAAGCCATGTTTACGTGGGGTGAGAGATAGGATGGATCAACCTTGTGTGAAGAGCCAATGGCACCTTCTATTGCCCAGCCGACATGGAGACCGAATCCCAGCCGAATTTGGTAACCTGCCATGCCATGACTCTGGTTAGATGTTCTCTTATGTACAAGCTGATAAGAAATGAAATATTTAGTTCATAAAATAATCTACACACTAGAGCCTTTAACAATATATGCTTTAAAGATGGGCACCTAATGAGTGTGTAGCAGCATTTGAATCTTACTAGCTTGAAATAAAAAAAATAATAGAATAGGAGTTATTTATGGTGCTTGCAAAGTGGATAGAGTCCGTCATTGCCTGGCATGCGTTTTTGTATCGAGGGATGCATGGCATACTCTTGAAGTGCTTGGGATGTCTCTACTGCATGGATAATGTCCAAGAATGATCTTAGTGCACGGTCAGCGAAAGATGTCCCATTTTGAACAAAGTGCTACATCAAAACCATCACAAAAGCTCAGTCATCAACCAAAACCAAAACCATGCCAAATAAATAACATAGATAGAGAGAGAGAATTAGTTATGTATATGATGATGTGTTTAGATTTCAATTTCATTCTACTTTTCTAGCAATGAAATCCAATACGAAATCTTCGTACCCACAAAGTTTTGCCACAACAAACCAGAATGTAGCTTATGAAATTAAGAACAAGCAAAAGAATTTACAATAGGCAATAGGATATTTCAATTAATGCATAAAACACGATGTACAATAAGGCCTCGCTTCTCTTGCAAGTATGCCAAGATACACGCACCTCTATTTCTGAAACCTAAGTTGCTGATCTTGGTACGGGACAGGTACGGATTTGGAGTTGAGTACCAGCAATTTTTTTGTTTGGGTGCGGGTACAACTATATATATTATATATAGTTACATTGAGTAATATTCTCTCTCTATATAAAAAATAATAAAAACAGCAATACTCTTGTCAATTAACAAAACATTTAAATTCCCCATAATTTATTAAAAACAAGTATTCATAATTCAGTGATGTGTTGAATGTCAATACAAAATGAAAATTACAATCAACCGTATAACTTGCAACCTATTGAAATGTATAACTTCAAGTAAAATAAGCTGTGAGAAATCTCTAGGGCGACAATTGTATTAAAAAAACACATAAAATGGACACCACCATTTGAAATGAACTAGGGCAGAATAAGGTTCTATTATATGTCAACCTTCAACCGCAATAGTAATTCTCACGCAGAAACAATGATGACTGATGGCAAATGAGCTTTCAACACTTGGATAACAACATCCCTATGTTCGTTGATTTTCACTTGGGTACGCTCGGATCTTGGACGTGACAACTCGGGGTTTGCCCAGGGTCCTCCTCGGGCACCACGGGCAGACCTTGGGTGAACCCCAAGCTGTCCCGTCCTTTTACCCAGCTCCGTACCAAACCCATACAGACACCGGGGGCAAAACTGCAGAACCCAGCAACTTAGGCTGAAATCTTAACCTCTCAATCTCCTACAAATCCTACAATAAATGAGAAATAAATTCTACCTTTATCACCTATATAGTCCCTTTGCAAATGAATTTTGTAGTTATACAACCCTAGATGCTAAAAACTCCCATTACTAATGTATTAAACACTATTAAACTAATTATTTCTCAGTATGACACTCAATGGAAAATGCTTTAAATGATTATTTCAAAATACAATGTAATATATATTTAGAGATAACTCTCCTGACACTATTTTGTGTCTTTCCCTCAAGGCATGCAATTGCTTACTGCACCATCTCTTTGTGAATTCCAACTCATTGTGTAATGCAAACTCATAATGCACAATTCTCTAAGAAACAACTACTTAGTCCTTGTTCCACAAATCAACCCTACGTGCACTTCTATAGTTAAAATCTCATCCCATAAGTGTTATGAGTCACCAATTGCTGCATTTATCAAGTTTGCTAGGGAATGGCATTGGATACAAGGATATGCACAAACTAATACCGCACTCTGATGTTTCAGTTGTTTTTCTCGAATGACTTACCCTTTGCAACTCAACCAACCTCTTTGATTGTGCCTTAAATTTACACACCAATGGAAATTGTCCTTCTGCACACGATTGGGCACAATTTTTTGCACTCCTCTGCAAAGTGCCTTGCACACTCAATCTCCTTTTCTCACTCTTTTTCCTTCTTTCTATCTAGGCCAACCCTGCAACCAAATCATCTCTTACTCACTTCAGCCTCAAGCAACTTCACAACCTCATTTCATCCTGCTCAACTCACCTTTTCCAACTTACAGTTCTGATTGCTCTCTCTTCCTAGATTTTTTGATGTTTTATGTTGTTCCACACAATATTAGATTGGCATGCATTGCCTCTCAAACACAACCAATTAATGAGAGCTTTTGAGAAGAATTGGAATGGCTACATAGTCATCTTATTGTCATCTGTGCAAAGGAAGCTCCATTATTCTGATAATGTCGACCATTCACATTATCAAGAGGAATGCATAACCTACCTGCAACTACAATTATTTTATCTTGCAATTTATTTTATTCCAACACTTACATTTCAAGTTTCCATAGGCTTAGTTCACTTGTACCATGCTAGAATTGATTTGGATCCCAAGTGGTCTAGGGGACAACATTGTAGATGAGGACTTAGATGTGTTGTATGCATGTGGAAGTAATGTGGAGACAAGAGGTCTAGATAGAGAAGAATACGCGAATTGGAACATATTGTTTTATTTATTTGCATGTTTAGTACATGGCATACTCTCGATGGTTGTGTATTTACTCCTATCTATCTTATCTAATGTCTACCTATTTCTTATGTTGCAGATGTACATTTATAATTTACAAGATTGTGAAGACAAAGGTTGTTATGGAAGTTGAACTGGTTGGCCTTCCACATGTGACACTTCATGTTTTGACAATTAGGATTTTGGTTGCACACTTTGTTGACAAGTGGCATGTCTTGAAATGGCTCCAGAAGGTGCATACTGAGCAAGTGGCACATGATGCAAAGGGTTGTGCATGAGATAGGGAGTGACTTTTGAGTTGCACATCGTTCCGAGCACTATGCACATGGCACATGGTGCAAGGAGCTGCATGTAGGGTTATGTACCACTATGCATGGGACTGATGTTGGTTTGCACACTTGCATGGTAGTGTGCTGATCATTTGCCCCTTCTTGAAAGACAATCATCTTAAGTGCGCTAAAGAAAACTTGTTGTAATGTCCCCTTTCTAATCAGTTCAGTTTGGTGGACAGTTAGCTTATTCAGTGGGTTCCCATAGGCTAATGAGTTAGGGTTAGGGAATCCTTGGAGTCAGTTGAATCCAGTGAGGTGGCAGTATTAGGTGTCTAATCGAGCTCCGAATGTTATGATGTGCAGTATGCCACTTTCTGAGGTGGTTTTGGGTGATTTCTTCTATACTTACTATTTTTAGTAAGTCAGTTCGGGGCACCGACAGGGTTTGTTGTTAGCATTTCTATTTATAGCCATGTTGGTGGAGGCATTTGATGTCGGTATTCCAAGCTCTAACATAGTCCCATATTTTTAATTTAATAATGATATTTTATAAAGTTAAATTAAATATTTAACTTTGTTGTTATTAATATTATAAAGTGACTATGGGGCGCCTAGAGTGATAAAAAGATGTTTTAAAAAGGGGAGAATTAAGTCTCCTAAGGATGGGCGCTCATGTGGGAGACATAAGGGGTTAATGTTTTATTAATAAAATATTTTTATAACTGCAATAGGGGCGTGGGAGCTTGAGGGGAATAAAAGTGAAGTTTGAAGCTCATTTTCTCTCACGTGAATTGATATCAGAAATTGCTTTTGTTTTGGAGGAGCTTCTTCTTCCTAGGTTTTGTGAAGACGAAATCGCTTGCAAGCAGCATCTTCTATGTTGTTGAAAGACACAATCTGGGAGATTATTTTGGTGATTTCACACAGGGATCACAGCTAGACTTCATAGTTTGTGAATGCTACAGATTGAAGCATAGAATATCAATGGAAAACTAAGTTTTTTGGAAGAAGGAAATAATCAGAAAATATTATTAGTTTACAGCAGCAGATTACATCATACCATGCTGGTTGTACCATCCTATGCTGGCCGTACAAGCTAAATTGGGGCATGACAAATTCTAGGTGGAAATGCCTACATTTTGGGTGGATTTTGGGGCTGTTTTGGGGCGCCCAGACCTGCAGCACACATTGACATCATGTCCTGTGCCGATATTAAGGCATTGTTTAAATTAAAGATATAAAATGTCATGTTAAATATCCTCGCCATACCATTAATAAATATATATACTATTATATGGTATTATCTATAAATATTTTAAATATAATATATTAACGGATATACTATATTTATAAATAACAAATATAATTATCAATATAAATACAATATTATATATTATTATTATATAATAATAATATAAATTATAATTATCAATATAAAAATATGCTTTGTTGCAAGTAATGAATGTCGTAAGGTAAGTATATATATTATTTAGAGGCAACGCTTAAGATTATAGGCAACCCCATGTTTAAGGCAACAAATAATACCGAACATATTAATTAATATCCAATGAACAACTATTATGTTAGAAAAGGCAACAACAACCACCGTTGGAAAAGGGCATATCCTTTTATCCACGGTAAAATCCTTGGAAGATATATAAAAGGGAAATAAGGAGATGATAAAAAGTGGGAAAAAAAAGTAAATAAAATATAAGGTAGAAATGGAAGGAAATAAAGTCTATCGAGCAACAAGCAAGATATTTTCTAAATAATATTTATGAGTTGAATACAATTTTGATATAAATATAACAACAAGAAGAAAATAGATAAATATGATATAAAATTTAGAAATGGAAATATATTCATAGTAGATTTAAATCTGCAATATATAAGGAATATCATCTCTTTGGGAATATAAAGACAATGACAAAGAAATATTTATATTGCCTTGTGAGAGATAAAGATATATACAAAGTAAATGATATAAATCACAAAACACATTGAGAGATTGGAGGTAGACTTGTTAGGAAGAAGCACCATTAATACCTCGAAAGGTAGATAAGACCGTCGGTGGAGTGGACCATGTTACATCATACTTAGGCAATGGATAAGACCTGCGATGGAATGGACATATGCTGCATCATACAAGGGCAACAAGTAAGATTTGTGGTGGAATGGACATGTGTTACATCATACAAGGGCACTTAGTAAGACCTAAGGTGGAATGGGCATGTGTTACATCATACAAAGGCACTACCCGTAGAGGATGATTCATGCAACCTAACATGAGATAATACCCCATCAACACTAAGTTTGAAAATGAATAAGATTAACATATAATAGACAACCCTAAGTATGAATCGAATTATTAATTTTTTTTTGATTGGTAAAAGGCCAAGGCCATTAATATATATTATTAATAATAAAATACGGCTCTGTTCAGTGCGGGCACCGGTAGGAAAGAACAAAGCGAAGAAAACCTCCGATCTAGCTCAGGACTTTTGTAGTCCAGTTCATTTGAATTTATACATCTTATACGGGGTCAAGCCCCACAAGGATACATCCTATCTTATACAATTTCTGAAATACAAGTTAAGACATTGCTCATATCCAAGACTTTTCTTCTGATATCCTTTTGCTGAATGTCTTTTTAGTTCTCTGGCACCTGGGATGTCCTCCATAACATGTCATTCAATTAGCTATCTACAATCCAAGTGAGGAGACTTCTCCTGTCTTGCTCCTACCAGTATACCTGTCTTACCTGAAACCACAGGAACATACTTCCAATTCTTTTCGCATGTTAGCTATACAAAAGAGATACATAGAAATAATTTTCCTGCAAACACCTATTAGTTCTCTAAATCCTTTGCCAAAGGGAATAAAAAGCTTGCTTTTGCCAAGTTTATCAAAATACTAAAACACACTAGCATCATTGTTAACTTAAATCTGGTTGTAAGGGGGTATCCCATACTGATTGACTAATCCACTATATATACCAACGTCTAAATATATATACCTAAATGTGGGCATAGATAAGTGATCAACCATTTCACTAAGTAATGTTGATAAATCAGAATTTCCAAACTAGATAAATTCTTACCCATCATAGAGAACAATATTACCTGTCAAATCATAACAGTTAAATCTCTCAAATGAGCTAAAATGATAGCCAAAGCTAGACTCGAGGCCTCATTATTTCCTTTCTCATTTCCTGCCTTCTCACATGACAAATGTGATTCAAGTTTCCATCACTGCATCAGTTGCTCTAGGCTTTTCCTCGAGACAATCTTAGACTCTACTTATTGATCCACTCGATCACGACTGCGAGGATTCTGGTGAAGGTTATGGATTCTAGTTTTACACCTGCCATATTCATTTGTTTGAAAGTTTCCTATTACTTTCTGTAATAATTGACACATCAATATTCAGAAGTTGAACCAGCAAAGGGCGTTGTTGGCATAATTCAATTCATGGCTTCACTCGTTTATTAGAAGGTTAGTAGAAGCTTTCCCCTTAACTTCTGTGATAAACAACTGTATTCTCGACCTGTTTCATTCGCTACTTAATGCATCGGTATGACTGTCACCAAAAGCTCTTTGGTTTTCATGATCGGTGTAACTCATGTAGTCGGCAGGACCCAAAGCTTCCACTCTGATCATACAAGTCTTCCCGACATGTCTCCCTTGTCATTCAGTTGGATGGGATAAATCGGTGTGACCCTTCAATTATGTCCTCGACATTATATTTTATTTGTGACTTCGTATCGGCCAGATATCTTCAAGATCTCCCCGATGTAGGAGTGGGCAAGGTTATCATCGGCGTGACTTTCTTCATCGCTGTGTGAATAACCTTCTTCCCCGATCTCCTAAGTGTCACCAAAAACTCTTTGGTTTTCATGATCAGTGTAACTCTCGTAGTTGGCAGGACCCAAAGCTTCTACTCCGATCATACAAGTCTTCCCGACCTGTCTCCCTTGTCATTCAGTTGGATGGGACAGATCAGTGTGACCCTTCAATTCTCTCCTTGACGTTAGATTTTATTTGTGACTTCGTATCGGCCAGATATCTTCAAGATCTCCCCGATGTAGGAGTGGGCAAGGTTATCATCGGCGTGACTTTCTTCATCGCTATGTGAATAACCTCCTTCCTCGATCTCCTAAGTGTCACCGAAAGCTCTTTGGTTTTCATGATCGGTGTAACTGTCATAGTCAGCAGGACCCAAAGCTTCCGCTCCGATCATACAAGTCTTCTCGACATGTCTCCCTTGTCATTTAGTTAGATGGGATAAATCGGTGTGACCCTTCAATTCTCTCTAGAATCGAATTATTGATTTATGTTGATAATGTTTATGTGATTATTTTAATATCTATTACTAATGTTCCCTTTAAGAAGTAATTCTCATGTACAAGGTGGAAAATAAGGATCTTCTTATAAGGGACATTACAAGTGGTATCAGAGCCTGTGAATAATAGTTGACTTCCAAATTCTATAACAAAAATTTAAAAAAATAAAAAAAAAAGAATCAATGCAGGTATGAATGGAATAATGGTGCTTAATACATTGCTAAAATATTTTAAAAATATATATATAATAAATAAATAAATTAAAAGAATAAAAAAAAATTATATATTTTAATATTAAATTTATTATTACCATTTTAACATTTTATGTATACTTTAATATTAAATTACCTATACTTTTGCCTAATCCTTTAATCCTAATTGTGATTGCTTGAGGACAAGCAATCTTGAGTGGGGAGGGTTGTCATGTGCCGATATTAAGGCATTGTTTAAATTAAAGATTTAAAATGTCATGTTAAATGTCCCCGCCATACCATTAATAAATATATATAATATTATATGATATTATCTATAATATATTAACGGGTATACTATATTTATATAAATGTACATATTAATAATTTTAATATTAGTAATTTAAATATTATTATAACCATATTTAAATAATATTGTAAAATGATATGCTTTGTTGCAAGTAGTGAATGTCATAAGGTAAGTATATATATTATTTAGAGGCAACGCTTAAGATTATAGGCAACCTTATGTTTAAGGCAGCAAATAATACGAAACATATTAATTAATATCAAATGAATAACTATTATGTTAGAAAAAAAAGCAGCAAATAATATGGAACATATTAATTAATATCCAATAAACAACTATTATGTTAGAAAAAGCAGCGATGGTTGAAAAGGGGTATATCCTTTTACCCACGGTAAAACCTTGGAAGATATATAAAAGGGAAATAAGGAGATGATAAATAGGGGAAAAGAAAAGTAAATAAAATATATGGTAAAAATGGAAGGAAATAAAGTCTATTGAGCACTGAATAATATTTATGAGTTGAATACAATTTTGATATAAATATAACAACAAGAAGAAAATAGATAAATATGATATAAAGTTTGGAAATGGAAATATATTCATAGTAGATTTAAATCTGCAATATATAAGGAATATCATCTCTTTGGGAATATGTTATGTCCCCAAAGATTTATCCATAGTCCATTAATAAATTATAATCATTAATATAAATATAACTATTAAAATAGCATATTATTATTATATAATAACAATATATGATAATAAATATAAATATAAATATTTATTATGATTATAATATAACAATACATGTTTATAAATATAAATATTAATAAATATTATTATAATATATATTATTATATTATACAAGAATAAACATAAATACAATATTATAAGTTAATTATTATAAATATTATAAAGTCCATTGTTTAAATTAAAGATTTAAACAATATATAAAAGTTGGTGAAATTGCTTTAGTAAAATATATATTTAAGTAAATATATATTATTATTAATACTTATCTAATAAATAATAATAATATTATGATCCTATACTATAATTATATAAAGTAAGAGAAGTAGTTCCTATCAAATAAAATCAATGATCTTATATAAGACAATCAAATATAAATAAAAGTATGTCGATCCCCTTAATAAATAATAAATAAAAAAATAGACAAACATTATTAAAGCCACAACCGTTGGAAAGGGTATATCCTTTTACCCACGGTAAACCCTTGGAAATATATAAAAGGGCATAAGGGCGTATGATGGGAAGGAGGTGAAAAGTACATATTATAAAATATCTATACAGTAGCAGCAATACAATAAAAATTATATTAGTATTGGAAAATAGAAAGAAGACCGCAGCGATAGGTAAGAAATACGAGGTAAAGCTCCAATAGGTATAAGTAAGTATTTATATTTAATTTGTTCAATCTATAGTTGGTAAATATAAATAGTAAAGTTATATATATATGCGATCCCTATATCAAAATAGAACAATTAAATTGTAAGCATTGCATATAGAACTTAAGGGATCTTGTTAATATTAAATAATGAAAGTGTTGTAACTTATATGTAATCAATCACAACAGTATAATAATATGTTGTACATATTAACCTCATATGGAAAAGAATGAGAATGAAATGCTTAAGAGGCCATTCATGGGTATTTAGAGGCCTTTGTTACATGTGGTATAAGGTACCCATAGTGCAAAGGATATTAATCACATAGAGGCCTTTGTCACATGTGGTATAAGGTACCCATAGTACAAATGATTGTGATTTAGTGGCCTTGGCTACCATGATGTAAGGCATCATAAGAGTACCAAGGAGCCTCATAGAGGCCTTGACTCTAATAGTACTAAGGGTACTACTTGAGTCTAAGGATAGGAGACATTAGAGCCCTATGGTGGGATAGTGGCAAATCTCATCTCATCTCTCTCATAGGCTGTTAATGAGTCCCAAGTGCCATAGAGTTTGGTTTGCCTATGTCCACTCGCTGTTTTACTCCTTTGCCCTCTGGCTCTGGTTACCCCTCGCCCCAGGAGTGCCCTTTCAGTGGAGTGGCCAAACCAGTGGAGCATGTGAAATGTCATGATGGAAAATATGCAAGGCATATGGATAGTGATCATAAGAGTACCATGTGAAATATAAATGATAGATAATATGCATTGAAAGTAATCATAGATTAATGATAGCAATATGTATTGAAAGTAATCAATGATAAATTAAAGATATGAATTGGCATTTGATCATAGAAATGATAAAAGCAATGTATTTATGTGAATTATATATGTGGCTCTAAATGCAAATTGAAAATTGTGAACAAGGTTGAGAGATTTTTGGCTACTGAAAATGAGACATTACAATTGGTATAATAGTTAAATAAAAAAAATAAGAATAGGTATGAATTTCATGAATTGCTGGATAATTAATACATTGCTAAAAATATATCTATGATGCAGCATTAAAAAAATTAAAATCTACTAAATATGAAGCAATATTAAAAAAATTAAAATTTACTTACAAATATGTAATAAATAATGAGTAAATAAGGGAAAAAAAATTAAAAATAAAACAACTCTTTATATATATACATATATAAAGAGATCTCTATTTAGTTTTTATAAGTAATATATTTCACAAAATTATTTTCATCTATAGGTAACCTATGGGTAACCTAAGAGTAAAAAACAAATTAAAATATAGTAAACAACTAACCCAGAGTATCTATTGTGTACATAAACCTTAATAAAATATAGTTATAAAATAAATTATTTATAAATATAGTGCTGAAAATTTAAAAGATAAAACCCTATTTATAAATTATTATTTATAGGCACTATATTATTTATGGCACTATACTATATTAGCATTTGCTACATTTTATAGAGGTTATTTTATATTATTGGTGAGTGTAATGTTATTTTATATATAAGGAAACCTAATAAAATATATTAAAATATAATGTTATAAAATATTACTTAAGACACCTAATTATAGTTGCTTGAGGAAAAACAATCTTGAGTGGGGAGGGTTGTCATGTCCCCATTTCAAGGAACCGTTTAAATTAAAGATTTAGCCATAGTCCATTAATAAATTATAATAATTAATATAAATATAAATATTAAAATAGCATATTATTATAAATATAAATACAATATTATAAGTTAATTATTATAAATATTATTGTTTAAATTAATACTTATCTAATAAATAATAATAATATTATTATCCTCTACTATAATATTCGTTTAGTTGTAATTTTTTTGTTGATTAGCTATTGGTTGTATATAATATTTGTTTAGTTGTAATCTTTTTGTTGATTAGGTATTGGTTGTATAGACAAATTTAAAAAATAAAATTTGAAGAGTGTTGAAGTGTCTTGGGTAAATAAAACTGAAATCTCAAAAATAATCTAGGACTAAAATATTTCCTTAAGTATAAAACTAAACTTTACAAAGCCTATTAAATAACCCAAATATTTCCTTAAAATGTAATAATACTAATACTTTTATAATTAAAATGCATTAAAATATTGCAATCTTGAAGAATAAAATAGAAAATGTAATAACATGGTGAAATATTTTTTGTGATACTAGATTTTTAACTTTTGACTAAATAAAATTGAAATTAAAATGTGTAAAACCCTAACCTTAGTTGGGTGTGGAGAGATTTGAAATGTCTGCCCAACATATTAATTTTATCTTAGTCACTTAATTTTTTGTTTAAATAATAATAGTAAGTATTTTAGAGAACATAATTTTAATTATTTTAATTAATGTAATACTGTGGTTTAGTAATAATTTTTTCTAAAGATAAAGAATTGTTTATCATTTCAAATTTGTAACTATTATATTTCCAGAACTAAATTTATAAGGAAAAATTTATGTGAACTTGTTTTGAAATGTTTGTCTTGGGTAAATAAAATTGAAATCTCAAAAATAATTTAGGACTAAAAAATTTCCTTAAGTATAAAACTAAAGTTTACAAAGCCTATTAAATAACACAAATATTTCCTTAAAATGTAAATACTAATACTTTTATAATTTAAAATGCATTAAAATATTGTATGTTTGAAGAATAAAATAAAAAAATGTAATAACATGGCGAAATAATTTTCATGATAGTAGATTTTTAACTTTTTAGTAAATAAAATTGAAATACTAGATTTTTAACTTTTGAGTAAATAAAATTGAAATCCCAAAAATAATCTAATTTCATAAAATAAAATGTGTAGAACCCTATATTTTTAATAGTATTATTAATATTATAACTTTGTCCCTTTTGATAAAAAGTAATTTTTATGTTTAGCTAATGAATCAAAAAATTAAATTCATAACTGATGATTCTTCCCTCTCAGAATTATCGCCATCCATTTAGGCATGACTTAATTAGTGGGAGACAAAATTTGTGTTCATAATTTGTTTACTTGCCACATCCTCCCCTCAAACCAAAATTCTCTCCCCGTTTATAGCTTTTTATTGCACTCTCCGACAAGAAAAATAATCATGTCTTTTGATTGGTTTGCAATCAATAGATTAATAACTAGATAAATGCAAACTCATTGCAATAGTACTAGCCGAAGGAGGTACTAATAAATAAAAAAAGAGAAACATTATTAAACAAATATTATTAAAGCCACAACCGTTAGAAAGGGTATATCCTTTTACCCATGGTAAACCCTCGGAAATATATAAAAGGGCATAAGGGCGTATGATGGGGAGGAAGTGAAAAATATATATTATAAAATATATATACAACAGCAACAATACAATAAAAATTATTAATCACATGTGGTATAAGACACCCATAGTGCAAAGGATATTAATTACATAGAGGCCTTTGTCACATGTGGTATAAAGTACCCATAGTACAAAGGATTGTGATTTCGTGGCCTTGGCTACCATGATGTAAGGCATCAAAAGAGCACTAAGGAGTCTCATAGAGGCCTTGACTCTGAGAGTACTAAGGGTACTACTTGAGTTTAATGATAGGAGACATTAGAGGCCCATGGTGGATAGTGGCAAATATCATCTCATCTCTCTCATAGGCTATTAATGAGTAATACATGAGAAAGCGATAACAAGTATGCAATATATATTGATAGAGATCATGACTAAATAATAGAGCATGTGAAATGTCATGATAGAAAATATGCAAGGCATATGAATAGTGACCATAAGAGTACCATATGAAATATAAATGATAGATAATATGCATTGAAAGTAATCATAGATTAATGATATTGATTTGTATTGAAAGTAATTAATGATGAATTAAAGATATGAATTGACATTTGATCATAGAAATGATAAAAGCAATGTATTTATGTGAATTATATATGTGGCTATAAATGCAAAATGTACTAATGTTCTCTTTTTGCAAGTTGAAAATTGTGAACAAGGTCGAGAGATTTTTGGCTTGTGAAAATGAGACATTACAATTGGTATCAAAGCAGTCATCCTGCTATCCTGTGAATAATAGTTAAATAAAAAAATAAATAAAATAAAATAAAAATAAAAAAATAAAAAAATAAGAATAGGTATGAATTTCATGAATTGCTGGATAATGGTGTTTAATACATTGCTAAAAATATATCTATGATGCAACATTAAAAAAAATTAAAATCTACTAAATATTTCACCTATGGGTAACCTAAGAGTAAAAAATAAATTAAAATATAGTAGAGAACTAACCCAGAGTATTTATTGTGTGCATAAACCTTAATAAAACATAGTTATAAAATAAATTATTTATAAATATAGTGCTGAAATAAAACCCTATTTATAAATTATTATTTTAGGGCACTATATTATTTATGGCACTATACTATATTAGCATTTGCTACATTTTATAGAGGTTATTTTATAGTATTGGTGAGTGTAATGTTATTTTATATACAAGGAAACCTAATAAAATATAATGTTATAAAATATTACTTAAGACACCTAATTGTAGTTGCTTGAGGATGAGTGGGGAGGGTTGTCATGTCCCCATTTCAAGGAACTATTTAAATTAAATAGTCCATTAATAAATTATAATAATTAATATAAATATAAATATTAAAATAGCATATTATTATTATATAATAACAATATATGATAAGAAATATAAATATAAATATTTATTATGATTATAATATAACAATATATGTTTATAAATATAAATATTATTATAATAATACAATATTATAAGTTAATTATTATAAAGTCTATCCGTTAAGACATTGTTTAAATTAAAGATTTAAACAACATATAAAAGTCGGTCAAATTTCCTGGTAAAATATATATTTAAGTAAATATATATTATTATTATTATTAATACTTATATAATAAATAATAATATTATTATTATCCTATACTATAACTATAATTATATAAACTATATACTATAATTGTCACATGTGGTATAAGGTACCCATAGTGCAGAGGATTGTGATTGAGTAGCCTTGGCTACTATGATGTAAGGCATCATAAGAGTACCAAGAGTCTCATAGAGGCCTTAACTTTAAGAGTACTAAGGGTACTACTTGAGTCTAAGGATAGGAGACATTAGAGCCCCATGGTGGATAGTGGCAAATCTCATCTCATCTCTCTCATAGGCTGTTAATGAGTAATACATGAGAAAGAGATAGCAAGTATGCAATATATATTGATAGAGATCATGACTAAATAATAGAGCATGTGATATGTCATGATAGAAAATATGCAAGGCATATGGATAGTGATCATAAGAGTACCATGTGAAATATAAATGATTGATAATATGCATTGAAAGTAATCATAGATTAATGATAGCAATATGTATTGAAAGTAATCAATGATGAATTAAATATGAATTGGCATTTGATCATAGAAATGATAAAAACAATGCATTTATGTGAATTATATATGTGGCTATAAATGCAAAATGTACTAATGTTCTCTTTTTGCAAGTTGAAAATTGTGAACAAGGTTGAGAGATTTTTGGCTTGTGAAAAGGGGACATTACAAAATATAAAGACAATGACAAAGAAATATTTATATTGCCTTGTAAGAGATAAGGATATATACAAAGTAAATGATATAAATCATAAAACACATTGAGAGATTGGAGGTAGACTTGTTAGGAAGAAGCAACATTAATACTTCGAAAGGTAGATAAGACCGACGGTGGAATGGACCATGTTACATCATACTTAGGCAATGGATAAGACCTGCGGTGGAATGGACATATGCTACATCATACAAGGGCAACAAGTAAGACTTGCAGTGGAATGGGCATGTGTTACATCATACAAGGGCACTTAGTAAGACCTAAGGTGGAATGGGCATGTGTTACATCATACAAAGGCACTACCCATAGAGGATAATTCATGCAACCTAACATGAGATAATACCCCATCTCCACTAAGTTTGAAAATGAATAAGATTAACATATAATAGACAACCCTAAGTATGAATTGAATTATTGATTTATGTTGATAATGTTTATGTGATTATTTTAATATCTATTACTAATGTTCCCTCTAAGAAGTAATTCTCATGTGCAAGGTGGAAAATAAGGATCTTATAAGGGACATTACACATCAATTTAGAATAGTTTCATCACCATTTGAAGGAATGGCGTCCAAGTTAGGGCTACCAGTTTGTTGTTTTTAATGACAGTTCATACCTGCGCATTTTCAGATTTGATGGGTATGCCTAAATCTTCATTGTAATGTGAATTTATCATATGGGTATTCAAAATATTGATGAAATATTACCCTAGTTTTATTTGCTGATTGTGGGTAGTGAGAAATATTATTTTTTGAAAGCTATTTTTATTTATTTTGCTTGTGAATGTAACTCTGAAAAAAACAATACATTCTGCATTTCTATCTATTTCTCAAAACCCTTCAAAATTGAAACAAACACAAGAAACAAAAAGAAAATCAAGGTAGAACAGGGGTGTATATTACACTTGTGCAATTTGGTGTGGAGATTGTGCAACGTGTTTGATTTGGGGAATCATTTCTAGGATCTAATATCTCTTACTACACATTGATATGGTGATGCTTTGAGGATTGGTTGTAAACACCTTGGTGACAATGCAAGAAGGGATGCTCAAGGATCATGTTACTAGAATCAATTGGCATAATTTGTTACATACTAGCTCCTCATGAAAAGGATGAATAGCATAAGAAATGATAGTGACATGTGACATATATATGTACCTCTAGTGCTACAAGAACCGGTCCATCCTAAATTGTAAGGCTACAGATGGGGCATGGTTGGAAAAGTCAGGCACACGACAATAGCTTTAGAAATGAAGTTCTTCATGCTACTACTATTGACCCAAAAAACCAATGGTTGCCCTTGCACCCATGTGTGCAAATGTAATAAGTGTTCACTTCTACATCTAGCATATATATTGTGGTTTCTGCATAGAGATAGGTAGCTTTGGAGTGCATGTTCTCCACTTTTGGCTCATGGTGACCCTTTGCTTCTACATGCATGAATAAGTTCTTTTGTGCACACTCTCTCTTGGAGTGGCTGTTGGATTTGTGTTTGTTGCACCATTTACTTGTTGTGGATGGTTTGGTCTTGTTCGAAAAAGGTGTCTTCTTTGGCATCCAGGTGCTTTCTTTCGTTTGCCCTTTAGTCTTGACTCCTCAATGATAGTCATGTAGTGATAGGTTTCTCCCATCATCTTGACCTTAGCTAGCTTTAGTTTAGACCGAATGAATGGGTGTAGGCCACTGCAATCCTTGAGGACTCTATGTTGCTCAGACTCGGATGCGCCCAACTTCACATAGAGATTGTGGAAGGCATTGTTATAGGCGCGAACTAACTAGCCATGTCTTTGGTGCAGTTGTTGCCATTGAATGTTGCAATAATCATAAACATCTTTATGATTGTATTCATCCTTGAAGGCTTCTAGGAAATTCTATTTGGTCCTCCTCCCAAGGCACATAGGCTTGCCACCACTTCATGATAGGTGAAAAGACTTTTAGAAGTGCAATCTTGATCTTTTCCTCATTAGAAAAGTCAATCATAGAGAAATATGACTAACTAATCTAACTAGTTATTTATTGCATCTGCATCTATTTTATCCTCAAACACATGAATGTCTAGATTCACTTGAAATCTAGGGGGACTTGGCCTTGAAAGCTTTACCTAATGATTGTGCTAATGGCATCGCCCATTCAATGACTTCTATTAATTAGATGAACAAAAACATCCATTGTTCTTAAAGAACCTTTGCAATTTCATCTTTGATCATCATGTGGATTGCATTTTGCTCCTCCAATATATGAACTTGTTTAAATGGACTTGGAAGGTAATTTGAAGGATCTTGTGGTTTGACACTGGGGCTTAGATACTTTGATCTCATTTGGTAGAACATGCAAGATGAGCTACTTTGATTCCAATGATCTAAATACCATTTGGTCTAGGGGACAATACTCTAGATAAGGACCTAGATGTGTTGTATGCGAGTGAAAGCAATGTGAAGACAGAGGCAAAGACAAAGATGAATATGAGAATGAGAAAAGACCATTTTATTGGTTTGCACATTTTATACATGGCATACTCTTGAGGGAGATGTATGGTTGTGCATTTACTCCTATCTATCCTATCTAATGTTTGCCTATCCATCATGTTACAGATGTACATTTATAATTTACATGATTGTGAAGACAAAGGTGTAATGTCCCCATTTTCAGAGTGATCACCCAATGGAGTTGGCCAGCCTATTTCCATTCTCGTAGGCTAAGCCAGAGGGCTCAGGGAATGACCTAATTGGCGAGTTTTCTCACTTAGCCAATTTTGTAGGGCAAAATGAGCATGGAGGATGACTTAGCATATTTTTGTGGTATTTTTGATGAAGTCATCATTAATAAAATAATTTGCCCTAATATGAAGCGACCCAATTGGAGAATGGAAAATAGAGAAAATATGGAAAAAGGCCTTTGAGAAAAATAAGAATAATTTATAAGGTTTTTCCTTGATGAGGACAACTTCATTTGAGGTCAAAAATATATTATACCATGTGCCTAAGTGGTTCGTCCTTGGAGGATGGAAGGAGTGAAAATAATTAAAAAAAATAAAGTACTTTCATTGTGGTTTTGGGCGCCCAAGAGGAGGTTGGCCCTAGGAGAGGGAAATAAAGGAAACAAAAAGAAAATACCAAAGCTAGGTTGGCCTTGAGGAAGGAGAGATAAAGTCATGTATAAATATAAGGTGTTGGAACTCATTTCATCATCATTCATCATATTCCTTTCATTTGAGATTTATCTCTCTTGGCTGCAACTTTTAGTTCAGCTCCTTCCTAGGACGAAAACCCTAAGGAAGATAAGTGGATTGGACGAAAACCCAATCACACTTTGGAGGTGGATTCATACGGAATTCACAATTGCACTTCATTGGAGATTTGTGGAGGAGAAGAGCAGATCTGCATATTCAGATTTTAGATCAACATTGGAGGAGATTTCATTGTGGCATTTGTGCATCATTGGAGCTAGGGTTTTACCCTAGATTTGTCACCTTTGGAGGTTCATGTTCGTGGTATTTTGTATGCATTTTGTATTAAGGTTTGTCCTAATTTCTAGCGTCATTTTGGAGCAGATTTGAGCATCCACTTTGAGGACAAATTTTGCATGTTTTGGAGTAACAAACCCTAGGCGCACCTCATGGAGATTTCACCCAGCTAGGGTTGATATTTGTCAATTATTTTGCTTGTAATTGGTATGTACAATCATACTTATTTGGTCTAAATTGTAGTGCAGAATTTTTGGGCATTGTTGTCATGTTTGAGCCCATGAAATTGATGTAATTTCCAATCAGCATTTCATTTTGGAGCAATAGACTTATTTAAGTACAAATCAGATTTGTTTAGCACATGTTTAGCCTTTGGATGATTGATTTTCATAGTTGATATCTCTATCAATGATTATACATGTTTGGCATACATTTTATGATGTTTGGAGCATATTTGTTGGCTGCCTATGAATGTTTATAATTCTAAAAATAAAATC
Organism: Cunninghamia lanceolata; assembly: GCA_027924645.1. Taxonomy (NCBI): domain Eukaryota; kingdom Viridiplantae; phylum Streptophyta; class Pinopsida; order Cupressales; family Cupressaceae; genus Cunninghamia; species Cunninghamia lanceolata. The sequence goes on from BSBN01001500.1 coordinate 287,095, forward strand.
AGAAAATCAAAGCAGAATTCTAGGGTTTCGACATAAAACTAAAAGTGCAGAAAACTAGGGTACAATTCAAAATTTAAAAATCAGAATTTTAGGGCAGATCCTATTGGGGATATTACAGTGGTATCAGAGCTTTGATCTTGCCAACTTGAATGGTTTATTCATTTCAAGGGAGAAGATATTTTTCAGCGCTATATCTTGTGGAGTTTGCCAAAGGTTATACCCTAAGGTGAGTATCATTTCTTTGAGAAGGTGTATATTTGTCTATGAATCATGGAAGGTAGATAAACAACAAAGTCCTTGCTTGAAGAAAGTCAAAACTATAATGATAAGAACTCTCCAAAGGTTCTTACCAAAGAGAAGAGAAGGAGATAGTAATGAAAAAGGAGGCTACAAAAATCATTGATGAGTACCAAGGTTTAGTAGATAATTTCAAGAATGCATGTAACTCCTTTTGATGTTTACTTGAGAATACATGAATATGGGAATCTAGGAAAGAAAGATCTATATAACTACATCAAAAAATTGAGGACAAAAAAGAAAAATCAGAAGTTATTATTGGAAAAAAGATAGAAAAGAAAGAACTTATTTGTGATTTGCAGCCTACAAGTGATCATGAGAAAGGCAAAAATCAGTCAACATGCCTAGAAGTTTGGATTCCTAGCCCTACATGTGGAAGCCCTAAAGAGGATGAAGCCATGTTCACAAGTTCACTATAGCGATATGAGGATATGGACAAAGAAGAATCACCTATTGCATCTACAAGTGGAGAACACATAAGTCTTCATGGTGACCATGAGGCTGAAGGGTTTGTTGTCTCGGAGTTTTCCAAACTGGCAATAATTGATCAATCATGTGGAGGTATGAATTCTACCAATGTACCATTACTTGAGCCTAGCATTGCTTCACCATCTCTACATCATAATAAGGATTCAATTTGTACATTGGGCGACTTTGAAGATGTTGTTCATACATATGAAGGCAATTCAAAAATTTTGTTATGTAATGAACAAAGGGACTTTGAAAAAATTGATTTAGCATTGCATGAATTGAAGGATCACTTTATGATTAAGGAGGTCATAGTTGTGCATTCACTTTCTAAACCAGCAATTGAGGAAAAGCATGATGGAAATGAATTCTATTTATTATTATGATGGTGATCCTTTGATTGAGCATGATGTTAACCTAGCTTCCAAACATGAATATTATGGAGATGTCATGAAGGAAGTTGATTTGGAGAGGCATGATTGTGAAGATGTAATGTCCCCTTGTCACAAATGAAAATCTCTTTACCTTGTTCACAAATTTCAACTTGCAAAAAGAGAACATTAGTACATTTTTGCATTTAAAGCCAACATATATAATTTACATAATAACATTACTTTTATCATTTCTATGATCAATTTCCAACTCATAACTTTAGTTCATCATTGATTATTATCAATACACATTACTATGATCAATGCCATGATTACTTTCAAATGCAAATCACTATTATTAATCTATGATTATTTTCTATGCATATCACTATTATTAATCTTGTGATTGCTTTCAAGCACATTATCTATCATTTATATTTCACATGTTATTTTATGATCACTATCCATATGCCTTGCATATCATTAACATTTCACATGTTACTCTTATGATCATCATCAATATGCCTTGCATGACATTTCACATTATCTATGATCTTTGTCAATATATATTGTAAACTTATTATCTTTTCATATGTTGTTTATTAACAACCTATGGAAGATGAGAGGGGAGTTGTCGTTATCCACCATGGGGCTCTAATGTCTCCTATCCTTAGACTAAAGTGGTATCTTTAATACCTTTAGAGTCAAGGCCTCTATGAGACTCCTTGGTACTTTTATGATGCCTTACATCAAAATAACCAAGGCCATTACATCACTATCCTTGCACTATGGGTACCTTATACCTCATGTGACAAGGCCTCTATGTGATACATATCCTTTGTACTATGGGTACCTTATATTTCATGTGACAAAGGCCTCTAAAGTACCCATGAGTGGCCTCTTGGCACTTTCCTCTCTTCCTTCCATATGGATAATTGCATATAAGATATATCATTATGAATAATGGAATATAACTATCTACACATTACAATGTTAGTGATGACTGTTTATAAATCGTGCAATCATAATTGATATATTTATGAATGGCAATCAAGAATATAAATGAACTCTCATACCTAATTATGACAGATCGATGAGTACTATAGAAAGAACAATAATGTTGAGATGCTTACTTACCATTGCAACCCTTTGGACTATGATTTCTACAAAATTCATTGATCAGATGTAATCCTTTATATTGTCAAACCAATAAATATCAATGCTGTGCCTTTTATGGCTTATATCTGGTGAGAGAATATTATGTTATTAGATATTGCAGACAAGAATGCTCTTATTTTGATGAATGGGAATGAATGATTCGATTGATGATTATTCGATCCTTCAAAGATCCCTTTTAAAGCCTCAAAGGGATGCGATTATGAAGAGAGACCTTCTTACAAGACGTTGCCCCTTCATAATCCGGGCTTTAATAATTGCTTTATTCTTTTTAACAAAGGAGCGCCACCTTATTGTATTACGATCATGGTTTGTTTGACTTTCTTCATTAATTATTTACATGGGATATTACTTGGCGCCTTGGCGTAATGCGAATGTTTAAGGAGATAACTATTTCTCTTGTCATACTGACATTGCCATATTATGATCATCGTTCCTTTTTATAATATAATTTTTGATGATTCTTATTAATTATGACTTCATCGTCCATGTTAACTATTACTTCACAATCGGTGTCTTGAGCTAATTTGCCTTTTTGACTTCATTTAGTCTTTATCTCTATATGAACGGTTTCCAATCTTTAATTGGAAACTATTGATCTATGACATGCCTCCCTCCTTAAGATTGCTTGTCCTCAAGCAATTTGTGTGTTTGGGAGTCTAAGTCTTCTAATCTTTCCCATGTAGCATCATCATTTGGCAGGTTCCTCCTCTTAATAAGATGTTCTATAATGGTCTTATGTCTTAGCCTTCTTTCCCTTGTGTCCAAAATTGCCTCAGGTTCCTCATCATCAAGAGGAGGTAGATCTTCACCTTGCACACAAGTATAGCTTCTTGGGATGATCAACCATGGGAAGACATGGAAGAGAGTGACTCAATGCGGTGTCTTAGCCTCTCTAGGCCCAAGGGAAGAACCCTTCAACTTAAAAGGCAGAACCCCCTTGGCCTCATGTGGCTCATGCCATTCATATGAGGTGGCATACCTAGTAAGGATTCTAATTTATTTGTTATCCCCTCATCTTGCCATATTTCCTCATTTCCTCATGATTGGCCTCCCTATAACACTATACTCATGATAGGGGAGTGAGGTCTCAAAAGGGTATCCTAGTGATCCACTCTCTAGGCCCAACGACAGAACCCCTTTGGCCCAAGTGAACATGTCATGTCCTTGTTTCTGGCCTAGTCAACAATGAACACAGATTAGCCTATTCGTCATTCCTGTGGGCTAATACATATGATAAGGTAATGAACTTGGTTTGGGCTAATGAACTTTTGTTTTGCGTGTCAAGACCTTTATCGAGTGACATAAGGTTGTCTTAGTGCTAGGCGCACTTTTCCATCTGTAGAGCTCAAAACTTGCACCTTGCAAAGATAAGATCTTCAACAATAGATGAGGTGTCATTTTGATGTCATGTGAAGTAAAAAAGTCTCCTAAATGTCTTGATTCCTATTCAGTGAATTGAAACAGTTGAAGAACATACTAAGTGATCTAGGCGCACTTTCCCACCTGTTCAACCACCAAAGTGCGCCTTAGCAAGGATCCATTCAAACATGAATAGGAAGATAGTACTTGAGCGCTTCAATGATGAGTGGTTTCTGAATACTCAAACATGAATTGGAGAACTTCAAAGTGCCAAGGGAACTAGCTAGAGGACTAAGGTGCTAACTCATGACTCTGGAACCTTGAACTTGTGCCTAGGTAAGAAGGAGGAGTTCTTAGGAGTTGAAGTGATTAAAGTCATCAAAATAAGTCAAGGAGGACTTAAGGCGCAAGATTGCTACTATACAACTCCAAATGTGTGCCTAAGAGTCAAGGTGCCACTTCTTGATCCTACAACCCAAAATGTGCGCCTAGATGTCTAAGGTGCTAAATCGGGCCTCCACAACCTTGAGATTGCGCCTTAGCAAGGAAGTGAATTGGAAGGTTAAATTGATCATCAAAGGTTAAAGATTGTTCAAAAGATCATCCATTCAATTGAAATCATCATCTTTGACAAGAGAAGTATTATGAGAGTGAGGCGCACTTTTCCTCATCTTCAACCTCACATTTGCTCCTTCTCTAGAAAGCTCAATTTGCGCCTAAGGTGAGGATCTTGAGACATCATCATTGCTATTGGCAAATTTGCATTTGGAGAAGCCTTGAAGGTTTGAACTTAGTTGAAACTTACCTCAAGATGCTAGGCGCAACTTCATGACTCTAGAACCCTAAATATGCGCCTAAGCTAGAAATGGAATGGAAGTCACAATTTGATCATTCATCTTGTTTAGGAGGTAAAACTTGTTTAAGGGATCATTCATCCAACTAAGATCTTAATCAAAGATAAGAAAACATCATGATGTTTGAGGCGCACTTTGCCTCTTGTTCAACCCTGGATATGTGCCTCACTTGGATCCCTCAGTTGCACCTTAAGGAGGACTCATCAACTTGCAAGGAAAAGAATCTAGCTATTGCCAATGTTTGGAAATTGTTTAAGTGTCAGAAGATAAGTCTTGATGTTGAGGCGCACCTTCTAGCCTCTGCCACCTCAAAAGTGTGCCTAGCTTAGGAGAGGCGCCAATCTTGGTTTCTACAATCTCCAATGTGCGCCTAAGCTTCATTGAGTATCGTGCAAGCAGTGGGTCCCAAAATGACCTTGGATGGCGTGTTGGATAAGGCTTCCAACTCAGAAGTGAGTCATCCCAATGGAATATTCCTATAGAATATGCTCATTGGAAAATGTGCTATGGTTGCCTCTTTCTCTTGAGGAGTACTATAAAAGGAGGAGAGCGACTTCATTTGGCATCTTTGGCTATTTGATATTTCTTGGTAAGCTTTATGCTCTTTTCATGAAATCTGCATAGTTCATGCTTGTTGGGGTGATGCTCCCTTATCCTTTGAGAGGTGATAACATTCAGTTATCATCATTGTGCAGGATTGAAGTCATTACTTGCAACCTGAAGTTCTTACATCTTGAAGACAAGATACTTGTAGTTTGAAGACAATCATTGTTCAATCTAGGCGTTGAGGCCTATCTTTTGTAATCATTGTAATAAGATGAACATTGATGCTATTAAGCATCTGTTGAATGTAATAAGAAATTGTATTGACAATTGCAATAAGATATCTCAAATTCATTGCTTTTTCAATCCATGTTGATTTCATTTATGTTAGATGTTGATTAATTGAAGTAAGAAGTAAAAAATGTTAGCAAAAATTTGGTTAAGTATAGTGGGGTATCTTATAGTGGTATCAGAGCCAAAATCCTGCTAGCATTTGGGTTATGAATCCGCGTGAAGTTGGTCCACACAGGTATTATACAAGAAAGACAGCTAGGCAACAACAACCTCCCATAGATACACGACCACACATGGGTTCAGAAGGAGGTAATGGTAGTCCTAGAGGACAAGGTGGCAATGATGCTTTCAATTTAGAAGAGTTCATGCATGCCTTTGGATGTGCAGATGTGGGATTGGTCAAATCGATTCATAGAGGAAATTCGTGACTTGAAAAATGAAAGTGCTTCTAGGAGGTCAACGTCAAGGAGTGTTAATAGTGGAAGGACAAGCATTGCAGGTGAAGCAAATCTTAATGCAAGTAGAGATGCAAGAAGACATAGAGAGCCTACTCCTACTCCTACAGGTAGAGTAACCACAACAATTGATGATAGACCACTTCATCCAATATTTGAGCCAGTGATTGAGAAAACATCTTCAGAGGATGAGGAGGTAAATTGTAATGTCTCCTTCTAGCAAGCCAAAATTTTCGCAACCTTGCACAATTTCAACTTACAAAGAGAACATTAGTATTCAATTCTTCTTTCAAAATCACATGTCATTATTTATAAACATAAGCCATTTGTTATCATAGATTGATTGTATTCATTTCATGATTCCCTAGAAGAGATATACTTGGGCCTTTGTTAATCAAAACCTCCATCTTATGAGAGTGAATCTGTTAGGGTGCAATGCCAATGGTATAGGTTGTTCTTCCTTTGAGGGGTACTCTATACCCAGGGCACTCTAGGACCTTCCTTTGACTCAGGGTTCTCTAGACCACTAAAGTCAAAAGACTACCTCTTACCTCCTAAGGTACCTTCTTGAGACAAGGGCTCGAAGGGGTGCTCTAGACCAAAGAGCACGGACCTATCCTTGGTTGATTGCCCACCCCTAATCTTCCTTACTCCTCATAGTGGTGAGTGGATTAACACTATTGCCCTTATCTATCTTCCATATTTCACATGCTATTCTTATGATCATTATTCATATGCCTTGCATATTCTCTATCATAATATTTCACATGATCTATGATCTTTATCTCTACATATTACATACTCGCTATCTCTCATATGTCATTTATTAACAACTTATGTGAGATGAGATGAGAGTTGCCGTTATCCACCATGGGGCTCTAATGTCTCCTATCCTTACTCAAGAAGTACCTTTGTACTCTTGGAGTGAAGGCCTCTGTGAGATTCCTTGGTACTTTAGGTAGCCAAGGCGATTAATTCACAATCCTTGGACTATGGGTACCTCATATTTCATGTGACAAGGCCTTTATGTGATAAATATCCATGAATGGCCTCTTGGCACTTTCAACTCTTTCCCACATATGGTGTTAATAAATCACTTATGAATTCAAATCATACAAGATACATTATCATGAGAAATTGAATATGACTGTCTACACATTATTAGTGATTGATTGTATAACATAAATGCTATCATAATGGTACATTTATGAATGAAACAGAAATACAAGTTCCTTCATACCTGTGCTAGTATGACAGTCGATCAGGCAAGAGGATAAAAATAATATGAAGATGCTCACTTGCTGTTGTAAACCGGACTCCATATTCAGATGTATCTTTCTTTATGTGATCGATGATATATGTTGTGCTATTGATTGCTGAGTCCTTTCCGTACAATGTTGATAGATTTTATTGTATTCTTCCTTAGACTCCCTTGATCGATGCTTCTTTTATGATCCTTGATGCTATTCGTTGGGATGAAGATAATCCCCTTTTCTTTCTGCCCCCTGATTGCTTGGATTGTTATTCCCTTATATTCATTTCTTAAGGGATATATGACTTTATTGAATGGGTACTATGTTGATCGTACCCTTTTAGTAAATAGCATTTGTCTTATGAAATACTATTACGAAAGATTATTATATTATAATAATATTTCATTTAGTATTTATTTTATATTTATAATATATATTTACATGATATATTATATATTTATATAATATATTATATTTGTATTTATATTTATTATTATAAATACAATAAGTATATTATATTATTTAATATTATTATATATTAATAATATTATATATGTTTACTAAATATTATTATATACTTGATTACCATCAAAGGCGACTTCTCTGACTTGATAATGATGCTTAGATTTGTAATTTAAACAATGCCTTAATATCGGGACACGACAACCCTCCCTACTCAAAATTGCTTGTCCTCAAGCAATCACGAGTTCTTCCTTGCATCCTTTCAACATTTACCTTTGATGTGTTGCGACGAAGTCAGGGTCTTGATTTAGAAACATGCTTGAGTGAAGAGAAAGATGATTGTGATTCCAAAAGAGAATATTCAAAAAATATAGGTAAGTATCTTTGGATAACATAGATGAAGATGTGATTTTAGACAATGAAAAATATTCCAATGCTTGAGATTCCCATGGTTGATGAGGACATTTTGATTGCAAAATTTAATCTTGTACTTGTCACCTTGTAGTTTTACCTCTTGATATGTCATTGAACTCAAAATTGATGAGTCGTGTTCTTGAGGAGTAATTGATTATGTGATCGAAGTAATACAAATGTTATAGAAGAATATGTAGTTTCAAGATGAAGTGATATCGATGAAAGACATGAAGGATGACATCATCTTGAAATTCAGAGAGATAAATTTGTAGAGAAGGTGAATTTAATCATAGAAGTGATTAATAGATGATGATATGCTAGCTTGGAGATAATTAATGATGGAGAGAAGATCCATGTTAAAGGATATGCACACAATGATATTTGAAACACAAATCATAAATACACATAGTACATGAAGCATACACAAAGCTTATACACTTAATACATGATACACAAAGTATATGAAACACGAAGCATGAACATAGTATGTAGCACACAACATGAAGCATACAAAGTATACGTACACAATACATAAGGCATGAAGCATACATGTAACACACACGAATATGAAGTATACACATGAATACAAGTAAGTCATGAAGTGTGCATTTGAACATATACAAGTCATGGAGTTTACACATAAATCTTGTAGTATACATTTGAACACAAGGTCATGGAGTATACACTTGAATACATGCAGTTATAAAGTATACAATTGAATACACAAAGTCATAGAGAATACAAGTCATAGAGTATATAATCACAAATCATACAAATACAAGTCATAGAGTACACAATCAATTACACTCAAATACAATCATAGAGTATTCAATTGCAAAGGCATAGAGCATACACTTGAATACAAATCATAGAGCATGCACTCATTCAATTTTGAATACAAGTCATACAATTGCAAAGTCATAGAATAAACACATACACTCAATTTTCAAATACTATTACAAATTCATAGAGCATACACTTGAATACAATGGCAAAGTCATACATTTGAATACAAATGCAAGTCATGGAGCATACAACGTCATAGAACATACATTCAAATGCAAATACAAGTTCATACACTTGAATACAATTATAAATTCGTAGAGCATACGCTCAAATACAAATCATAGAGTATGCAAAGTCAAAGTATACAAAATATGAAGTCATAGAGTATACATTTGCATACAACTACACTCAATGAAGTTTACACATAAAACATACACATGAATGTCAGTAGAATGCATATGAACACATATGGAGCTTGAAGTATACATGTCGAGAATATATATCAGATATGAGAAACACACATTCACCAACATGTGCAAGCATACCAATAGGAAGCATACAAGTATGAAGCAATACGCGGAAATACACAAAATTACACACTTAAGAAGTGTAAATGCACACAAGAATATGCATAAACACACACAGATAGGAAGCATGAAGTAAAATACATGAACACACAAGACTTTACGTAAATACACACACATGAACATAGATGGGAAGCATGACGTGAATACACAAAAGAATATACACAAAGAGCATACAATAAGGCAATGAAGTTAAAACAGGAGTACAAGTAATACACAAGGTATGAGTCATATAGATCTTATAATGTTTTCTTTAGGATATCCTTGATTTCTCAACCTGCAAACGAGAATAATCTTTAGAAAGAGATGTTAGTACCTTTAAGGATCAATTCCCTAACGAAATCATTACATAAGAATCATCATCAATAGTAATTCATACAAATGTAATGTTACCTTTGCTTGCATATTTAACTCCTACAATCACCAATGTTAACAACATATATAATCAAATAATAATAATTGCTTATTATTCATAGGATGGCAGGATGACTGCTTTGTCAAGCAAGCAACTAGCTCAAGTAAGTAGGCAAGTAGTTCAAGAAGACAAGCAAGTAGCTCAAGTAGACAAGCAAGTAGCTCAAGTAGACAAGCAAGTAGCTCAAGCAAGTAGGCAAGTAGCTCAAGTAGACAAGCAAGTAGCTCAAGCAAGTAGGCAAGTAGCTCAAGCAAGTAACCAAGTAGCTCAAGTAGTCAAGCAAGTAGCTCAAGCAAGTAAGCAAGTAGCTCAAGCAGACAAGCAAGTAGCTCAAACCACAAAACACACATGTAAGTTGTAAAGTATATACTTAAATACATAAGTTGCACGAATACACGTATACACATGAGCCACAAGGTAAACCTTTGAATACACATAAATCAAAAAGCATACACAGGATGGCAAGATACCACTTGTAATGTCCCCTTCTAGCAAGCCAAAATTTTCGCAACCTTGCACAATTTCAACTTACAAAGAAAACATTAGTATTCAATTCTTCTTTCAAAATGACATGTCATTATTTATAAACATAAGCCATTTGTTATCATAGATTGATTGTATTCATTTAATGATTCCCTAGAAGAGATATACTTGGGCCTTTGTTAATCAAAACCTCTATCTTATGAGAGTGAATCTGTTAGGGTGCAATGCCAATGGTATAGGTCGTTCTTCCTTCGAGGGGTACTCTAGACTGATGCAGAGGTAAAGGTAAGGTTGTTGAACTTCACTCAATGAACTTAAGTCACTCAACTTCCTCCAAGCGGTTTACAAAGGCGTTTGTGTTTACAAGCCTACACAAGGCTACTCCAGGAATCAACTTAGCCTAGGATCACCCTCTGATGTCATCCACTCAGGCTACTCACCACTCACTTTGGAGAGTCACTGCTCAATCCAATCTCTATACACAATCCACCTTTTGAGGACTCACAACCTACTACCCACACCTCTACCAATAGTGTCCACCTATAACTGTTAACACATACTTGTCAAGGAATCATGACTATCATGGGATCTCTGACCAAAAGACTAATTTCAGCATTCTCTAGGGCAATGGACAGTAACAGCAGAAGGACTGTTCTAGGACAATGTTTGAAGAAGGCTTAAGTCTTATAGAATTGGTTCAATCAACTCCTCAAGGCCTCAATAACCCTCAACACTCAATGCATACTAAACACTCAATGTAAACAAACAACCATTTACTCACATGCAGGCCCACACTGTGTTATACAAGATGGAGGATAGCAAATTGCAACTTGACTGTCCTATGACAGTGCTACAATGACAGTTTATATCTTGTAGCTTATGTGAACAACAAAACTAGCATTAACTCTCCTATCCATAAGGGTCTTCACACCAAACTCAATTTGTATCTATCAAGGACATAACCAATAAGAAAATACTGACCAAATGATCAAAACTCTGCACTAAACAGGACTGTGGACAACAATTACCATGTGACTGTCTTGCAACAGTGCCAAAAGGGATTATTTCCTTGTAGCCTTGAAAATGACTACACAAAGGTATCTCCTCAGACCTTCACAAAGCAATCAACAAGCTTTACACCTTCCAAAGCTCATTATAAACTTTCACCTGTCCTCCAAGCTGCAGAGCCGTACTCTGTCAGAGGCTAGAATAACACCAAATTGTTCTTTTCCATGAAAAAGGCCTACTTTTGATGGTTGTATGAAAGAAAGGTATCAAATTGACATGCACAAGGTATTCCAAACAATCATACAGACTTGTCAGCACCATAAGACACCAAAACCAACATGTATCTGTTTTTCCCTTTGACTGTCATGACACAGTCCACCATTAGATTCTCAACTAGTCACTAGTAAGACTAGTTAGAAGCATGCCAACACCTTACAGAGGGGAGTTTAACCTGCAAAACATGAAAGAACACTAAATCTACTCTACCTTCCTCCATCCCACCAAGAAATGGGCGACCACGTTCAGAGGATAGAGGAAGAATGGAGCATTTTGTCCAAAACCCTAGCTATGGAGGGTTAGAAACCAGTCTGCACACAATGGGTTCAAACAAAGCACTAGAAACGTTTCAAAAGCTCTAAACAGATGCAAATGAAAGGTAATCCAACCTACAACAATATTTTCCAGACCATGGATCTCTTACCGTCCGTACCAGGCCGTACAAGAAGGCTGTTTTCAACAAAAAGCATAAAAAAATAGTTTTTTCTTAATAAACTCCTCTTTATTCCTTTTGGCATGTTTAAACAAAATGAAGTTTATAGAAAGTTTTCTGACCTTTCCACTTCCCATTCTGTCCGTACAACTGCCATGAGAGGCAGTGAAACGATGGGGAAAGCTGTTTTCTTAAAAAAAACCAAGTTTCTAAAAAGAGAAACCTATAGAATAGGCCTAAGCTAACTCCATATTGGACTAGTCAATTAAATAAACTAAGTCCTTATTACATAGTATGAAAATGGCTTTCAAAGCCTTAGGGATAACCAAAATAACATGAAGACAACTAATAAATAGCCAACAAAATGACTAAACTGGGGAGCTCCTGCACCATACTCCCCCTATAGGAAGAACTCAAGTCCCTTGAGTTGCCAATTGTTGAAGTGTCATGCCATGCTTCAAGATATCTGCTTCAGTCATCCAGGTGGCCTCTGAGTCAGGGAGATCCTTCCATTTCACCAAGTAGTCCTTATAGACACCTCTCCGAGTCTTCTTGATAACTTTGGAATCCAGAATGCACTCCAACTGTAAAGGTTTGCTTGGAGGCAAATCCTTGATCCAATCAGCATCTTCAGCCACCACATCCGATCCAGTTTCACCAGGCAATGGAGGTTTGAAAGGAAAAATATCACAAACATTGAAAATTGGAGAGATACCAAGGCTAGCTGGTAGCTCAATCTCATATGCATTTGGACTGAATTTGTGCACTATTTTGCATGGTCCAATCTTCTTCATCAGGAGTTTAGTTGGCTGACCCTTTGGCAACCTTTCTTTCCTTAGATATGCCATAACTAAGTCACCAACTTTGAACTATACTTCTCTTTTCTTCAAATCTGCCTTTTCTTTGTACTTTGTGACTGATTTTTCTAGTTGCAACTTGACTTGATCATGGACTGTTTTCATGGAGGCAACAAACTCTTCACCAAGTGCACTCCTTCTATCCCAACCTTGGAGATCCTTCAGCTCAAGTGGCCCTCTAGGATGAAAGCCATAAATTATCTCAAAAGGACTTTTACCAGTGCTCCTATTCCTTGAATCATTGTAGGCATATTCAGCCTGACTGATAACCAAGTCCCATGCCAAACCATGTTGCTTTGTAAGGCACCTTAGAAGGTTTCCAAGTGATCTATTAACCACCTCAGTTTGACCATCAGTTTGTGGATGGTAGGCTGATGAAAAGGACAACTGTGTGCCCAGCTTCTTCCACAAGGTCCTCCAGAAGTGACCTACAAACTTAGAATCTTTGTCAGTTACAGTGGACAATGGTAAACCATGTATCCTTACTACCTCTCTGAAAAATAGACCTGCAACATGAGATGCATCATTTGTGCATTTACATGGCACAAAATGAGCCATCTTGCTAAACCTATCAACAATAACAAACACACTATCCACCCCTCTGGCTGTCCTGGGTAACCCAAGCACAAAATCCATGCTGATACTTTCCCAAGGTCTGTTGGGAATGGGAAGGGGCTGGTATAGACTTGCATTTGAAGACACACCTTCGGCTCTTTGACAAATTGCACAACTAGCTACATATTTTCTCACATCTGATTGCACCTTTGGCCAAAAATAGAACCTTGTGACTTGTTCTAGTGTCTTGTCTAAGCCAAAATGTCCTCCTAAAGAACCATTATGCTTCTCCTTGATGATGTTGTCCCGCATAGAGCACTTAGGGACACACAACAAATTGCCCTTAAACAAGAGGCCTTCCTGCAAAACAAAATCTGCATACTCTCCATGGAATGTGTTAGGCAAGTTCACACAAACATCATAAGCCTCTTTGAAATCAAAATCTTCTTTATACAGCTCCTTTAAACAGTCAATACCCATGCTTTCTAACTGAATTTCATGAATAAGAAGCAACCTCCTTCTCAATGCATCAACTACCTTATTAGAGACACCTCTTTTGTGCTTAATTGTGAAGGTATAAACTTGTAGCTGTTCCATCCATTTAACATGTCTATGGTTCAATTTTTCTTGATTGTTTAGAAAGCTTAAAGCATGATTATCAGTAAACACAATAAATTCTTTGGGCAGCAAATAATGTCTCCATTTCTTAAGAGCTTGCACCATTGCATAGAGTTCTAAGTCATAGGTAGAATACCTTTGCTTGGCTTCATTCAACTTTTCTGAAAAGAATGCCACTGGATGTCCTTCTTGGCTGAGAACAGCACCAATAGCTTGCTGACTTGCATCACACTCAACAACAAATACCTTATCAAAATCAAGGAGTACTAAGGTAGGTAACTCAGCCACCTTTGTTTTCAACAACTCAAAACTATCATCAGCTTCCTTTGTCCACTGGAATCTACATTTGACTCCACCCTTGATGGTGTTGAGGATGGGAGCACTAATGTGACTGAAACCCCTGATAAACTTCCTATAGAAAGTCGCCAATCCATGGAAACTTCTCACATCTCCCACTGTTTTTGGGGTAGGCCAACTGAGAATAGCCTCAACCTTAGAGGGATCCATCTTCAAACAGCCATTAGAAATGACAAATCCCAGGTATACAAGTTCAGTTTTCATGAACTCACATTTGTCTAAGTTGATCATCAACTTGTGCTCATGCAGCTTCTCCAACCCCTGACCAACATGCTTCACATGGTCTTCCCTTGTCCTGCTGAAGATTAGTATGTCATCAAGATAAACAATAACAAATTTACCAATGAATTCAACTAATACCTCATTCATCAGGCGCATAAATGTACTTGGCGCACTGCTAAGACCAAATGGCATAACAAGCCATTCATAAAGACCTTCATTGGTCTTGAAAGCAGTCTTCCATTCATCTCCTTGTCTGATCCGGATTTGATGATATCCAAATTTTAAATTAATCTTTGAGTAATAGCATGATCCTCCCAGGTAATCCAAGAGATCTTCAATCCTTGGCATTGGAAATTTGTACCTTATGGTGATCTTATTTATGGCCCTTGAATCTGTGCATAGCCTCCACTTTCCATCCTTCTTAGGAGCAAGTACACTTGGAACTGCACAAGGACTTAGACTCTTCCTAATCAGCTCTTTCTCCAGGAGATCTTGAATTTGCCTTGCCACCTCTTCATTTTGCTGTGGAGTCAGCTTGTATGCAGCCTTGTTAGGCAATGTAGCACCAGGTATTAAGTCAATTTGATGACTAATATCCCTCATGGGTGGTAAGGAGTTGGGAACTTCCTCTACCACAAGGTCTTGATACTTATCTAGAAGTTTTTGTACTTCCAATGGAATCTCCTTCTGTTTTTGATCTTGTTGATCTGATCCACTCTTGAGCTTCATGACCAAGGCATACCCCTGATTGTCATTCTCCTTCAAGATGTTTAGGAACTCATTGCCATTCACCAACATGACATTGCTGTTATTTTCCTTTCCCCTGGGCTGCTCCAACAAAGGATCCATTTTGAATGGTCTTCCATTCTTGGTGATGACATAAGTGTTCTTCTCACCATCATGCTGAGCTTTAACATCATACTGCCATGGGCGGCCAAGAAGCAGGTGACATGCATCCATAGGGATGATTTCACATAGCACTTTGTCCTTGTAGTCACCAATTGCAAATTCAACCCAAGTTTGTTCCTCCACCATGAAACTTTGGTTCTTGTTTAACCAGGAGATCTTGTGAGGACTGATATGAGGCAGCCTCTTCAACTTGCACTTCTCAACCATCTCAGTGGATACCACATTCTCAGTAGACCCTGAATCCACTATGATTTTGCAGAGTTTCCCATAGGCTAGGCCTTGGGTTCTGAAAAGATTCTTTCTCTGAGGGGGCTCTTGCTTCAATGGCATCTTCAACATAGACCTTTTTATCATCATACTCTCTCCATCTAAAACAAGTGCAGCACTTCCCATTGGTGAATTCACACTTTCACAGTCATCATCTTTCACTAACTGATTTCTCTTCCCACTGTCATGAGAGTTGCTGGCTTTCCCTGGGCATTTGTTCATTGTATGGCCAACTTGGTTGCAGCCATAACATCTTCCAGTGAAGACTCCTGGTCCTCTACCTCCACCATTTCTGCCTCTGCCATTATGACTTCTCTGTCCTCTGAAGCCTCCTCTATGCTCTGTTGTTGATTGTGTTTCTTGCTGACTGTTATTTTCAGTTTTGTTGAACTGTCCACGGCCAAAATTGCTTCTACCTCCTTGGTTTCTGCCACCTCTACCTTTGGCACTTTGTTCACCCTTCCTTCTCAGCTTTTCCTCTGCTCTGGAGGCCAATAAGAAACATTCATCCACTGTCTTTGGTAACACCAAACTTATCTCATCTTGCAGATTGTATTTCAGTCCATTCAGATACCTAGCCACCATCCCTTTCTCATCTTCATTATGATTGGCCCTCATACTGAGTCTATGAAATTCTTCTGTGTAGGCAGCCACATCCATGTCTTTTTGTCTCAAATTCTGAAACCTCCTTATGATTTGAATCTCATAGTCAGGTGGCATGAACTTGCTTCTGAGCATAGCCACCATTCTACTCCATTTAGTGATGGGACTCTTCCCAATCTTCTCCCTCACTCTGCATATAGTTCCACCATACAAGTGCAGAACCTCTTAGCCTTGTCTTGGCAAACTTGACCTTTTTGCTGTCATTGAACTCCTTGTAATCAAAGAAGTTGCACATAGCTTCTATCCAGTCGGTGAGAACATCTCCATCCAACTTGCCATGAAAAGTAGGCACATCCATCTTGGGATCACCACTGTCTCCATGAGCACCCTTAAGTGCATTCAAGAAGGCTTTCTGATCTGCAGACATATCCTGCTCTAGAGGATCCTCTTCTGTCTCTATTTCTTCATTTGTATCAGAAGAACTTCCCTCTTCTTTGGTCTTGCCTTTAGACTTCTTCTCTTCTTGCAATCTTGCTTCTTGCAGTCTTGCTTCAACCATCTCTTCCACCAACTTGTTGATGGCATCTTGACTCATTGTCTTGGGAGGCATTGTACTAGCCTCTATTTCAATTTCCTCTTCTGACATACACTTGCTTCCAATCAGAATATTGGCTCTGATACCAATATGATGCAGAGGTAAAGGTAAGGTTGTTGAACTTGACTCAATGAACTTAAGTCACTCAACTTCCTCCAAGCGGTTTACAAAGGCGTTTGTGTTTACAAGCCTACACAAGGCTACTCCAGGAATCAACTTAGCCTAGGATCACCCTCTGATGTCATCCACTCAGGCTACTCACCACTCACTTTGGAGAGTCACTGCTCAATCCAATCTCTATACACAATCCACCTTTTGAGGACTCACAACCTACTACCCACACCTCTACCAACAGTGTCCACCTATAACTGTTAACACATACTTGTCAAGGAATCATGACTATCATGGGGTCTCTAACCAAAAGACTAATTTCTGCATTCTCTAGGGCAATGGACAGTAACAGCAGAAGGACTGTTCTAGGACAGTGTTTGAAGAAGGCTTAAGTCTTATAGAATTGGTTCAATCAACTCCTCAAGGCCTCAATGACCCTCAACACTCAATGCATACTAAACACTCAATGTAAACAAACAACCATTTACTCACATGCAGGCCCACACTGTGTTATACAGGACGGAGGACAGCAAATTGCAACTTGATTGTCCTATGAGAGTGCTACAATGACAGTTTATATCTTGTAGCTTATGTGAACAACAAAACTAGCATTAACTCTCCTATCCACAAGGGTCTTCAAACCAAACTCAATTTGTCTCTATCAGGGACAGAACCAATAAGAAAATACTGACCAAATGATCAAAACTCTGCACTAAACAGGATTGTGGACAGCAATTACTATGTGACTGTCTTGCAACAGTGCCAAAAGGGATTATTTCCTTGTAGTCTTGAAAATGACTACACAAAGGTATCTCCTCAGACCTTCACAAAGCAATCAACAAGCTTTACACCTTCCAAAGCTCATTATAAACTTTCACCTGTCCTCCAAGCTGCAGAGCCGTACTCTGTCAGAGGCTAGAATAACACCAAATTGTTCTTTTCCATGAAAAAGGCCTACTTTTGATGGTTGTATGAAAGAAAGGTATCAAACTGACATGCACAAGCTATTCCAAACAGTCACACAGACTTGTCAGCACCATAAGACACCAAAACCAACATGTATCTGTTTTTTCCCTTTGACTGTCATGACACAGTCCACCATTAGATTCTCAACTAGTCACTAGTAAGACTAGTTAGAAGCATGCCAACACCTTACAGAGGGGAGTTTAACCTGCAAAACATGAAAGAACACTAAATCTACTCTACCTTCCTCCATCCCACCAAGAAATGGGCGACCACGTTCAGAGGACAAAGGAAGAATGGAGCATTTTGTCCAAAACCCTAGCTATGGAGGGTTAGAAACCAGTCTGCACACAATGGGTTCAAACAAAGCACTAGAAACGTTTCAAAAGCTCTAAACAGATGCAAATGAAAGGTAATCCAACCTACAACAATATTTTCCAGACCATGGATCTCTTACCGTCCGTACCAGGCCGTACAAGAAGGCTGTTTTCAACAAAAAGCATAAAAAAATAGTTTTTTCTTAATAAACTCCTCTTTATTCCTTTTGGCATGTTTAAACAAAATGAAGTTTATAGAAAGTTTTTTGACTTTTCCACTTCCCATTCTGTCCGTACAACTACCATGAGAGGCAGTGAAACGATGGGAAAGGCTGTTTTCTTAAAAAAAACCAAGTTTCTAAAAAGAGAAACCTATAGAATAGGCCTAAGCTAACTCCATATTGGACTAGTCAATTAAATAAACTAAGTCCTTATTACATAGTATGAAAATGGCTTTCAAAGCCTTAGGGATAACCAAAATAACATGAAGACAACTAATAAATAGCCAACAAAATGACTAAACTGGGGAGCTCCTGCACCATAGACCCAGGGCACTCTAGGCCCTTCCTTTGACTCAGGGTTCTTTAGACCACTGAAGTCAAAAGACTACCTCTTGCCTCCTAAGGTACCTTCTTGAGACAAGGGCTTGAAGGGGTGCTCTAGACCAAAGAACCCGTACCTATCCTTGGTTGATTGCCCACCCCTAATCTCCCTTACTCCGCATAGTGGTGAGTGGATTAACACTATTGCCCTTATCTATCTTTCATATTTCACATGCTATTCTTATGATCACTATTCTTATGCTCTATCATAATATTTCACATGATCTATGATCTTTATCTATACATATTACATACTTGCTATCTCTTATATGTCATTTATTAACAACTTATGTGAGATGAGATGAGAGTTGTCGTTATCCACCATGGGGCTCTAATGTCTCCCATCCTTACTCAAGAGGTACCTTTGTACTCTTGGAGCTAAGGCCTCTGTGAGATTCCTTGGTACTCTAGGTAGCCAAGGTCATTAATTCACAATCCTTGCACTATGGGTACCTCATACCTCATGTGACAAGGCCTCTATGTGGTAAATATCCATGAATGGCCTCTTGGCATGTTCAACTCTTTCCGACATATGGTGTTAATAAATCACTTATGAATTCAAATCATACAAAATACATTATCATGAGCAATTGAATATGACTGTCTACACATTATTAGTGATTGACTGTATAAAATAAATGCTATCATAATGGTACATTTATGAATGAAACAAAAATACAAGTTCCTTCATACCTGTGCTAGTATGGTAGCCGATCAGACAAGAGGATAAGAATAATATGAAGATGCTCACTTGCTGTTGTAAACTAGACTCAATATTCAGATGTATCTTTCTTTATGTGATTGATTATGTATGTTGTGTTATTGATTGTTGAGTCCTTTTCGTACAATGCTGATAGGTTTTATTGTATTCTTCCTTAGACTCCCTTGATCGATGCTTCTTTTATGATCCTTGATGCTATCTGTTGGGATGAAGATAATCCCCTTTTTTTTTTGCCCCCCGATTACTTGGATTGTTATTCCCTTATATTCATTTCTTAAGGGATATATGAGTTTATTGAATGGGTACTATGTTGATCGTACCCTTTTAGTAAATAGCATTTGTCTTATGAAATACTATTATGAAAGATTATTATATTATAATAATATTTCATTTAGTATTTATTTTATATTTATTATTTATATTTATTTATATATAATTTAATAATATATATTTTACTAATATTTATATTTATATAATATATTATATTATAATTGAAATTGATAATATTATATTTGTATTTATATTTATTATTATAAATATACTAGTATATTATATTATTTAATATTATTATATATTTATAATAGTATATATGTTTATTAAATATTATTATATACTTGATTACCATCAAAGGCGACTTCTTCGACTTGATCATGATGCTTAGATTTTTAATTTAAACAATGCCTTAATATCAGGACACGACATAAATGTTAATCTCTCGAATGATATCATGGTTGCACATGATGAATATTGTTTACTTCCACTTGATGTTAGGCGAGACCTAAACTTCAATCAGTTTATGTCACAAAGGAATGAAAAGAGCAGAAGGAAAAAGGAGAAAAGGCCAACAAAAAAGGATAAGGAACATAAGGAGTACAAAGAAGCTTTGAACAAGGTTCCTGTTGGTTTTTTCCCAGACTGGATGCTTATTCCCAGATTTCCCTACAAGGTAGCCATCAATGATCAACAAGATCTCTGGGCCAGGGGCCAACAGTGTAGGAGATAGACTCTATATTTTATCTCCTCTTCTTCTTCAGGCTCTGCAAAACCTAGGGGGGTATTCCCTACTCAACATCCATGAGGATATACATACAAGGCTGGGATGCTGACAGAAAGCAGATAAGTCCTCTTGTAAGTAGACCAAAACTGTAAGATAAGAGCAAAGGGGCTAGCTTTGGGCCTATTTGCAGTTGTAGACAGAGGACTGAGGATCCTAAAACTAATTCTAATGTCCTAATGGTTGTTTTAGAGTTTGGTTTTGATTTTAAGTTTGGATGCAAAGCTGGACATGGTTGTAACACAAACACAAAGCAAGATTGGTGCCTATCCAGGGCCTAGAGTCAGTAGACATACACCTGTGAATGATATGCATGAACAACTAAAACTGGATTTCAGGGGGATACATATGATACCTGCCTTACAGATATCTCCCAATACAGAGTGTTAAGCTATTTGTACTTATGGCATCCCTACTGCAGTATACCCTTCCCAATGTTCAATCTGAGAACAATTTAATCTACCCCTTGAGTAGAAGTTAAGAGATCAGACATTCAACACAGGAATTCTATGTTCTAGAGTCTCAAACATTGCTTAAATATCCAGACTCAGAAGAAAGATACATGCAATATTGGAGACAGAATTAACAAAACACATGCTAACATAGCATTTCTCATATAAAATTAACCATGAAATCAGTGGATTCATGCAAAAACGTACAAGAGATACATAAACTCACAGGTTTTGCTGTACAGAGCAACCAAATCAGCTGTATTGTATTACAGAGCCAAATGTTCAACTTTCAACAACCTAAACGATGGTAACATAGTCTGCTTATATCAGCCAGAAAGTGTACCACAGCAATTAATTACAAGGCTTTTACAAAAATCCGCCAGATACAGATCCTTCAAAGGAATGGCGCTCATAATTTATTAATGCAGCAGACAAAGGGGGGGCCTCGAGCCATGCGCCATCATCTGGGGTCTTCATTCAAAAATCGGGCGACCTGACCATGTGTACCATTGCCCACATCCTTGCATCGTCGCCATTAAGGGTCTCAACCACCCGCAACCGCTTGAAAACCGTCGCTGCATTCAAAAAGGATTTCCCGCCAAAACATGCTTCTTTGCAGGTTGAAAATACACAGGGGAATAATCCCACATGCACGGTGAAGAGATCACTTTATTAGTTTAAAAACGAGGCCGCATGCATACTAAGTGTCGAGCGCTTTTGCTGCGTTCGACACACAAGCCTTCGCCCAAGAGCCCATCGCCGTGACACAAGCCATCGGCCAACTCCCAAATTCTCCTGCCGACCTCACTAGTTACTTCGATCACACCTCCACAAGCCCCTATCGGCCAGACATAGTCTATCGGCTCGCCTTAAAAACATCCTGCCGACCTCACTAGTTACTCCGATCGCACCTCCACAAGCCCCTGTCGGCCAGACATAGTCTATCGGCTCGCCTCAAAAACCTCCTGCCGACCTCCGTTGTCTCACCGACCGCTACTCCAAACTACCCTGTCGGTGTGACTGACACCATCGGCCAACATGAAATTCCTCCTGCCAATAGAACAACTCCCGCCGATAACATATCGGCCTCCCCCTTCATCGGTCAGACCCTCCACTATCGGCCCAACGCAATCCATCCTTGCCGACAACACAAGTCACGTCGAAGACCACCTCCGTCGGTGTGACTTACACCGTCGGAGCAACCAAAATCTCCCCAGCCGATCTCACTAGTTACGCCGATAGACATCGGCCTCCCATCTCCGTCGATATGACCAAAGCCATCGGCTAACCTCAAAATGCCTATGCCGATACTCAATCTCACTCCGATGGCATACCACATCCTAGGTCTTTGGCGAGACCATCCTCCCTCGGAGCAACAAGAAAATCCCTGACCGATAGCACAAGCCCTACCGACGACCACCTTGAACATCCCTCATCGGCTAGACACCTTACATCGGCAGCCCAAAAATTCGCTTCGCCAATAACCAAACACACACCGATGACCACTCCAAATCCTCATCGGCCTGACACTACCCCATCGGCGGACCCTCCAACGGCTAGCCCGATATAAAACCTCACTCCGATGGCATTCCCCATCGGGGTGACCTCCTTCCATCGGCAAACCACAAAAGACTGTTGCCGATATGCCAAAGCTCGCCGATGAACACCTGAGATACCCTCATCGGCATGACCAATACCATCAGTGGAACCACAAACTCCATCACCGATAGATCAAGCTCCTGCTGATGGACAAGAATACCTAGGGTTTGAATGAAGAAACCCTCCAACAAACAAGCTCAGCCTCCAGGTCAAAATTAGTGCCAACACTGGCTCCGAATGGGGACGTGCAGGTGAAAAACCTGCAGCGAGAACCAGATCTCCGGGCAGACCAGGCAAAGAAAAGCCAAAAAAACACGAACTGTACAGAACATTTACACTATATACATATTTTTACAAATGTGCACAGGGACAAGTTATCTATGCAAAATAGAACTTAAGGAATTGGCCATGCACAGGCAATTCCAGAAATTCACCATCTAGGGCCTGGAGGAAATAAGAATCCTCCCCATGAATACTGCAAATCTGATATGGGCCCATCCATAAGGGTTCGAATTTACCATGTTTACCCTTTTCTTGACCTTTTGCATTCCATACGAGCACCAGATCATTGACTTGAAACTTCTTTTTTGTAGCTCTCCTGTCAAACTGATATTTCACATCTTGTTGTCTCTTAAGGTTGATCTGGTGTGCTTTCCTTCTGTTTTCATCCAGTGCAACCAGCTGGTTCACTCTTTCTGTCATGGAGTCTTCAATCTCCTCATCATTTTCCTAGATGAATCTGTAAACTGGTAGGAGATTGTTTATGGGCAATCTGGCTGATGCACCATATACTAGCTCAAAGGGTGACATTCCAATAGCCTTTTTTACTGTCACTCTGTCAGCCCATATTGCTAACTTTAATTTTGAGTCCCAAGCTCTCTTGTTCTTGTCCAGTATCCTCTTGATAATTTTCATGATGCTTTTATTGCTTGATTCTGCTTGACCATTTCCTTGTGGGTGGTATGGTGATGCATATGATAGATTTATCCCATATTTGTTGCAAAAATCAACAAATTCACCTGATCTGAAACACATAGCATTATCAGTGACTATCTTGAATGGTACTCCAAACCTGATGATAACATTTTCCAGTATGAAATCCATCACCACCTTACTTGTAGCTCTCTTAGTTGGAATGGCCTCAATCCATTTGGTAAAGTAATCAGTTGCCACTAAAATCCAACTGTGTCCCCCACTTGACTTGTCTGCAATTTCCTCTATGAAGTCAATTCCCCATTGCTGAAATGGAGCATCCACAGTTACAGTTCTGAGGGGTAAAGCACCATCATATCTAAATTTTCCTGAGAATCTTTGGCAAGGGTCACACTTCCTTACTAACCTTTGTGCATCTGAAAAGAGAGTGGGCCACCAATATCCTGCTCTGAGAGTCTTATGAGCTGTTGTTTGGGCAGTATAATGTCCACCACACAATCCTTTATGCATATCAATCAAAACATTGTTAGCCATATCCTCATCGACACATCTTAGCAACACACCACTAGGGTTTTTCCAGTATAGCTCACCTTGAACAATAACATACCTGATTGCATGTAACTTTAAAGTCCTCTTTTGACTGTCACTGAAATGGGAAGGACAATTCAGATTTTGCAAGTAGTAGATAATATCCTTGTACCATTCAGATCTTGATACATTTACACTCTCATTTTGGACTGCATTAACTTGGCATGCTTCCAAGTTTGACTGTGCCATCATCTTGGCTAATCCTTGTCCTCTTACCAACTTGGTAACTTGTATGTCTATGTTGAACTCTTGCAGTTTGTTTATCCATCTACACCTTCTTCCGGTCACCTCCTGTTGAGTGAATATGTCTTTGACTGCTGCATGGGGTACATAAGCAATTACATGTGATCCTACCATGTATGGTCTGAAACTTTTGATGGCTCTGACTAGTGCATATGCCTGTTTTTCCATAATATCATACTTCAACTCAGAATCCTGCAAGGACATACTGAAGAAAGCTATGGGCTGTTCAAAACCATCTTCATTTTTCTGTAGCAAACATGCAGCAACAGTGTGAAAGGAAGCAAATGAAAATACTTGGAATGGCCTAGAAAAATTAGGAGATTTAAGAACAGGGGCCATCTTGATTGCCTCTTTGATACTCTGAAATGATTCTATTGCTTCACTTTCCCAGTTGACAGTTGCATCCTTCTTCATCATCTTAGAAATGTTCCTTGTAGTTTTTGCAAAGTTGGGAACAAATCTCCTAACAAAATTTATCTGTCCAAAGAAGGACTGAACTCCTTTTACAGTTTTTGGCATTTGAATTCTATCAATAGCAGCCACTCTCTCTGGATCTATCCTGACTCCATCCTTGGAAACAATGTGCCCTAGGAGTTTTCCTTCAACTACCCCAAAAGTACACTTCTTTGGATTTAAAGAAATACCATACTCTAGTGCTCTTATAAAAATCTGCTCTAGATACAAACAATGCTGCTCTTCCTTCTTTGAATATGCAGTCAAGTCATCCTGATATACAGCCAGGATTGAATCAATCAACCCTGCAAAAGCAACGTCCATTGCTCTTTGAAATGTAGCACCTGCATTTGTTAATCCAAATGGCATTCTAACATATACATAAGTTCCCCATGGAGTGGTGAAGGCAGTTTTATACTGTTCTGATTCCTTTACCTTCACCTGATTATAACCTGAAAATCCATCCATCATGGATAAGAGTTCACAACTAGTCACTCTCTGCAACATAGCTTCCATATTAGGCAGTGGATAGTTATCCTTTAAAGAGGATACATTCAAGTTCCTGAAATCAACACAAAGCCTAATATCACTGTTCTTTTTTCTGACTGGGACAAGGTTAGACACCCAAGTTGAATGTCTGATTGGCACAATTATTCCAGCTTCCCTAAGCTTTTTAAGTTCTTCTTGCATCTTTGGAGCTAAGGTAGGATTAATAGGTCTTTGCCTTTGTCTAAATGGCTTAGCTCCAGGCTTCAATGGGATCTCATGCTGGAATAAATCTTCCCTATAGGCTTTTAGGTCCTCATATGACCAAGCAAAAACATGTTTATACCTTTTCAGTAATGCAATCAGCATACTCCTGATGTGTGGTTTGAGCTGTCTACCAATGTACACCTTTTGGGGGCCTGAGATGTCCCCAAATTTATCTCTTCTAAATCTTCCTTATTTGTGGGAGATGTCCTTGTGACCAATTGGTCTCTACTATCAAAAGCTCTGTCCAAAGCTACTAACCCTCTAGGGATTTTATTAGTCTTTAATTGAATTATCTCTTTTCCCACAAGAGTTTCTTTTCCATCTATAGTCTCTACAAAGGCTTGGAAATCAATTTCTTGATTCTCATATTCATCTATGCAGTGCAAAAATTTTAACAAATCCCTATCATCATTAAACACTTGCCAACTGCATATATTTTCTGGTACTGCAGGCCTGATTTTAACTTCTACATTTGTAACATCTAACAGAGTGATGTCATCTGGCCTTATTGCAACATTAGCTAAGAAATCAGCCATAACATTATTTGATCTCTCTACCCAGCCTATTGAAAATGCATCAAATAGTTCAATGGTATCCCAAACAGCATGCTTGTATTGTTTCAATCTTTTGTTTTTTGAAGCATACCTATCTCTAATTTGGGATACAATCAGCTCAGAATCCCCAAATACTCTTAGCATTTTGATTCCATGTTTGAGAGCTATATTTAGGCCTAAGATTAAAGCCTCATATTCTGCAAAGTTGTTTGTGCAATCAAACCTCAGCAAGAAAGAAAATTTGAGGAGCTTACCAGTTGGAGACAGGAAAACAACTCCAGCTCCAGAGCCTTCTTTTGCACAAGCTCCATCAAAATACATGGTCCATAAACCTTGTTGGTCCAGCTCTTTAATGCAGACATTTTTCTTTTTATCTTCTCTGTCATCTGAGACAACCTTGAAGTTATCACAGTCAGTGTTTACAAAGCATATCTGTTCCTCTGCTTCTTGGTCTTCTACTGTCTCTGATGATCTCTGTTCTCTGATTAGCTTAACATCCCTGCCATTCATTGGAATCATGGCATATGACAGGTCCAGCTGCATACTTCCACCAATTAGTGCAGCCCATCTTCTTGACAGCAACATGCCATACTGTGGCTTGATGTCAACCACTGTTATATTCATTTTATATCTCTTTTCAGGAAATGCTGCCAGTTTGAAATCTACATCCTTCATGATTCCAATAACTGGTACCTCTCTGGCATCCATAGCGTAACATTTTCCACATGCCTTGTCGATTTTCAATCCAGCTTGTTGCATGACGGCTAAAGGCATGACATTTGTAGATGCTCCAGAGTCAAGCATACAATTTCTGATTATTTTTCCATTTATAACCAGGGATACATAAAATGGTTCCACTTGTGAAGGGCACTTTGTCATAGTCACTCCTAAATAGACTTCAGGAGCCTAATCTTCTTCATTACACATGACATGCTTCTCACCTTGGATCTGAACATTTTGTTTAGCTTGAAAAGGCACCCCTGAAATTAGGGATATTGTCCTATTCTTGATCTCTTCAACCTTCATCAGTTCCATAAGTGGAACAGAGACTTTTACCTGGGAGAGGACTTGAGCTATATCAAATGGAGCATAATTTTGTATAACAGTTGTAGCTTGCTCCACAATCTTGTTTTTATCCTGAATTGATTTAGCTTTTACTTTCATAGTTCCCTGATCATCATTCTTGTCTTGGGAACCTTTACTTTGATCTTCAGCCTGAGGGATTCTGTTTTCTGGTCCTTGAGATTCATGACCTGTTCTATGTCTAAAATTCTGTTTATTATTAACCCACTGCCTTTTTTGTGGTTCAATTCCTTTATGACCATGCACTGGCTGACCTGCAAAAATATCTTCTGATTGACGCAAGCTGCTTATCTGAGCTTTACCTCTGAGATTGTAGTTACTCTTGATTTGAGCAACTGCTGCAGCTGTGAAGGCCCTAATTTCCTCATCAAAAGGTCGTTGTAAGTTACTCAGAAAATTATGCGAGCTCTGAGCATACACATAGCTCTCTTCATTACCTTCATCATAAAAGTCCTGTTGATAGGCCCTAATTCCATCATCTGTACTCTCATCAGCATCATAAATGGGGTATCCATTGCTTGTGGACATCATATTAACATCATCATCTTGCACATAATGTGGCCCATTGCATTCATTACAAGATGTAGTATTATCACACAAGGACTGAGCAATCATACACTGTGACTGTGAATGTGGCATCTGACAAATTATACACCATGGAGTATCATCAACAATATTTACAGCTTTCTTTAGAGGATCAGGAGTTTCTTTGACATATTGAGTTCTCTGATTTGTGTTGTTATGTGGGAATATAGGCTTACCATTATGCCAATTGGTATTATAAGGCATATCATGCAAGGATGGCCTCTTTTCCTGCCTTTGATAGACTTGCCTATCAAGACCTATCCCTTTTTCACTTCTAGCTAGTCTGTAGCTTAGGTCCTTAACAACATTTGCCAATTTGTCTATCTTATCTTCAGGGGCAGATGTATTACCTTGAGTGTTCTGAGGCTTGTTTGGATTCTGCAGAATTTTCACATCATCCCTTCTATTAGTCTTGCCTGATGCTTTCCTGTTGTTCTCAATATTCATTGCAATTCTGAAAGCATCCCTGAGAGTAGCAGGACCTTTATCTCTTAATCCATATGCAGTTTTTGCATCAAAGGCATTGATATACAATATTATGCACATTGGTTCATTTGGCTTCATGTGATGTGGCAATTTGTTTAACACTTTAGTAAATCTTGCATTAAAATCTGCAACCTGCTCATTTGACCCTTTAGTGATACTGGGAAACTCATTTACAAAAAAGCTAGGGTCAGTTTTGTCACCATACTGTTCTTTGAACATCCTTTTAAAATCATCCCATGATGAAATACTCCAGTCAGGCAGATTCTTATACCATTCCCTTGCCTCATCTACTAAAGATTGCATGAATGACTTCATGAAAACATCCTCATGTTCAACCTCAAAGTTATCCATGACATTTTGAAAAGCCTTTAAATGATCTTCTCCTGACACTGTGTTGTTTCCTGAAAATTTAGGCACTTGCAGCCTCAGATGCTTGTCAATGGGGTTAGGATACCCAGGAATACCATCAAATACCAGCTGTCTGAATCTATCTAACTACATGGGCTGTCTGTCAAACTAATTAATATTAATATTTCTATTTGCATTCTGGTTTCTTACATTGTTCAGTGGTATCCTAGCATCATTCACATTTTGTCTCTCATCATTATGCTGATGTTGCACTTCATTTCTCTGTTGATGTCTCTGCACATTTGCATTCTCAAGGGTAGGAATTGAATTATTTTGGTCAGCCCTTAAAGCTTGCACTTTCTTCCTCAGGTCATCTCTGATTGTTATTGCCTGCTGATATTCGAACTCGGCCCTTAAGCTCCTAATTTCATCAGCTAGTTCTTCCTCGCTAGGCCTAAAGGAGGATGGTTTTACCATATTCTGATCTTCATCTTCATCATCTCTCAGAGACTCTGCCTCTTCAAACCTTTCACTAGGGTCTAGAAATGGGCGTTCTTGGAACACCTCTGACCTCATTCTCACGCTACCACCCGGTTGCCTCTCATATGCACCCTGAATATCAGCTTCTGCATTTGAAAAGTAAGGCACATGCTGTCCTGATGGCCTAGGGTTATCTTGCATATCATCATTTTTTCTGGGGGAACCCTCATGACTGACTGAGAAAGCTCCCTTTTTTCTATACATCATTCTTCTTGTTACTTGTAACTCTTCAAATAAAGGATTTTGTTGGGATCTTCTCCCCTGCATATAAATTTTACTTCGACCGGTTGGGAGATTACTTCGGAGTCGCCACCTATTACTAGGAACTGTTTTCTTCTGAAAATCAGGGTTCTTTCACAAACTCCCCAGTAGAGTTGCCAATTTCTGTTGGTTTTTTCCCAGACTGGATGCTTATTCCCAGATTTCCCTACAAGGTAGCCATCAATGATCAACAGGATCTCTGGGCCAGGGGCCAACAGTGTAGGAGATAGACTCTATATTTTATCTCCTCTTCTTCTTCAGGCTCTGCAAAACCTAGGGGGGTATTCCCTACTCAACATCGATGAGGATATACATACAAGGCTAGGATGCTGACAGAAAGCAGATAAGTCCTCTTGTAAGTAGACCAAAACTGTAAGATAAGAGCAAAGGGGCTAGCTTTGGGCCTATTTGCAGTTGTAGACAGAGGACTGAGGATCCTAAAACTAATTCTAATGTCCTAATGGTTGCTTTAGAGTTTGGTTTTGATTTTAAGTTTGGATGCAAAGCTGGACATGGTTGTAACACAAACACAAAGCAAGATTGGTGCCTATCCAGGGCCTAGAGTCAGTAGACATACACCTGTGAATGATATGCATGAACAACTAAAACTGGATTTCAGGGGGATACATATGATACCTGCCTTACAGATATTTCCCAATACAGAGTGTTAAGCTATCTATACTTATGGCATCCCTACTGCAGTATACCCTTCCCAATGTTCAATCTGAGAACAATTTAATCTACCCCTTGAGTAGAAGTTAAGAGATCAGACATTCAACACAGGAATTCTATGTTCTAGAGTCTCAAACATTGCTTAAATATCCAGACTCAGAAGAAAGATACATGCAATATTGGAGACAGAATTAACAAAACACATGCTAACATTGCATTTCTCATATAAAATTAACCATGAAATCAGTGGATTCATGCAAAAACGTACAACAAGAGATACATAAACTCACAGGTTTTGCTGTACAGAGCAACCAAATCAGCTGTATTGTATTACAGAGCCTAATGTTCAACTTTCAACAACCTAAACGATGGTAACACAGTCTGCTTATATCAGCCAGAAAGTGTACCACAGCAATTAATTACAAGGCTTTTACAAAAATCCGCCAGATACAGATCTTTCAAAGGAATGACGCTCATAATTTATTAATGCAGCAGACAAAGGGGGGGCCTCGAGCCATGCGCCATCATCTGGGGTCTTCATTCAAAAATCGGGCGACCTGACCATGTGTACCATTGCCCACATCCCTGCATCGTCGCCATTAAGGGTCTCAACCACCTGCGGCCGCTTGAAAACCGTCGCTGCATTCAAAAAGAATTTCCCGCCAAAACATGCTTCTCTGCAGGTTGAAAATACACAGGGGAATAATCCCACATGCACGGTGAAGAGATCACTTTATTAGTTTAAAAACGGGGCCGCATGCATACTAAGTGTCGAGCGCTTTTGCTGCGTTCGACACACAAGCCTTCGCCCAAGAGCCCATCGCCGTGACACAAGCCATCGGCCAACTCCCAAATTCTCCTGCTGACCTCACTAGTTACTCCGATCGCACCTCCACAAGCCCCTATCGGCCAGACATAGTCTATCGGCTCGCCTTAAAAACCTCCTGCCGAGCTCACTAGTTACTCCGATCGCACCTCCACAAGCCCCTGTCGGCCAGACATAGTCTATCGGCTCGCCTCAAAAACCTCCTGCCGACCTTCGTTGTCTCATCGACCGCTACTCCAAACTACCCTGTCGGTGTGACTGACACCATCGGCCAACATGAAATTCCTCCTGCCAATAGAACAACTCCCGCCGATAACATATCGGCCCCCCCTTCATCGGTCAGACCCTCCACTGTCGGCCCAACGCAATCCATCCTCGCCGACAACACAAGTCACGCCGAAGACCACCTCCGTCGGTGTGACTTACACCGTCGGAGCAACCAAAATCTCCCCAGCCGATCTCACTAGTTACGCCGCTAGACATCGACCTCCCATCTCCGTCGGTATGACCAAAGCCATCGGCTAACCTCAAAATGCCTATGCCGATACTCAATCTCACTCTGATGGCATACCACATCCTAGGTCTTTGGCGAGACCATCCTCCCTCGGAGCAACAAGAAAATCCCTGACCGATAGCACAAGCCCTACCGACGACCACCTTGAACATCCCTCATCGGCCAGACCCCTTACATCGACAGCGCAAAAATTCGCTTCGCCAATAACCAAACACACGCCAATGACCACTCCAAATCCTCATCGGCCTGACACTACCCCATCGGCGGACCCTCCAACGGCTAGCCCGATATAAAACCTCACTCCGATGGCATTCCCCATCGGGGTGACCTCCTTCCATTGGCAAACCATAAAAGACTGCTGCCGATATGCCAAAGCTCGCCGATGAACACCTGAGATACCCTCATCGGCATGACCAATACCATCGGTGGAACCACAAACTCCATCGCCGATAGATCAAGCTCCTACCGATGGACAAGAATACCTAGGGTTTGAATGAAGAAACCCTCCAACAAACAAGCTCAGCCTCCAGGTCAAAATTAGTGCCAACAGTTCCTTTGCCTAACTTTGATGGCAGTGGTAAACTAAGTGCTAGAGCATGGATTCACAAGCTTGATACTTTTCTCACTCAAACCCTTGAGTGAAGAAAAGGCTATCAGTTCGCTACTATGCATTTGGAAGGTTTGGCCTATGATTGGTGGCATCATGGACTTGTGTCACAACGACATGATATGATCACTTCCTATGATGAGTTCACTCGTAGACTCATTAACAGGTTTGACAAGAAGGATATAGAGGTCTACTATAGGGAATTGGTACAATTGAAATAGGTTGGCAAAGTAGATTCTTACATCAATGAGTTTCAAAAGATTGTAGTTATGGTTCCTCAGATGCTGGAAAGGAGAGTCACTATGTTGTTTGTTGAAGGCTTGAATGATAGAATGAGAGGATTGGTGAAGGTTCATAAGCCTAAGACATTGGATGAGGCTATTGAGCTTGCTTTAGATCTTGACACTTACCCTACATCATTCCAAGGCCAAAAGAGAAACTTTGGTAAGGGTTCAAGTTCACATCAAAGGAGAACATTTCAGCCTATGAAATCTAATCCTACTTCTATGGAACGTGATGAGTTGAGGAGAAAGAAGTTGTGTTTTGATTGCAAACAACCATGGGAACTAGGACACAGGTGTAAAGGCAAAGGCAAGGCTTATCTTATAGAGGTTCATTCAAATGAAGATGATGAGAGTGAGATACATGAGGATACTGATGTAGCACATAAGGATGACCAATCTACTCTGGAGCTTGAGACAAATGACATAAGCAATTCAGTGACTATTGCTACTATTTCAGGAGTTCCAAGGTTTCATGCTTTCAGGATTAAAGGAATTCTCAATGGGCAACGGGTCACATGTTTGGTGTATAGTGGAGCTACTCATAATTTCATTGATGAGGGTTTAGTGATGAAGCGTGGTCTACAATCAAAGGAATTTGAAGGTTTTACAGTTGTAGTTGCCGATGGGTTTACTATGAGTTGTCAAAAGAGAGTGCCACAACTTAGCATTCAAATGGGGGATTATACATTGACAGATGATTTCTATATGGTTGGACTCTCAGGTATTGATGTTGTCTTAGGAATGCAATGGTTGCATTCAGTTGGCAGATATATTCAAGACTTGAAGAAGATGGAGATAGAGTTCATTCACAATGGGAAGAAGATTATTCTGAGAGCTTTATCAGATGGTTCACCTAGAATTGTTACAGCTAGGCGCATGGAGTCCTTATTTCGTCATAATGACATTGCATGGGCAGCTCAGGTTGAAATATCATCTAAGTCTTCCTCCAGTAATGAGTATCATGTAGACATCCAATTTGTATTGGATAAACACAGTAAGGTGTTTGGAGATATTCCACCTGGGAGACCACTTGATCATGGTTTTGAACATGTGATAGAGTTAGAGGATGGGACAAAACCCATCAAGATTACACCATATCGACATCCTAGACACTTCAAGGTTGAGATAGAGAAGACTATAAAGGAGTTGATTGATATGGGACACATTCGACCTTCATCTAGTCCATTTGCTTCTTCGGTGGTGTTGGTGAAGAAGAAAGATGGAACTATGTGAATGTGTATTGATTACATGGCACTGAACAAGAAGACAATCAAGAACAGGTATCCAATACCTAGGATCAATGAGTTGTTGGATGAATTACACGGGGCTGTGTATTTCTCCAAGATTGATCTTCGTTCAGGCTTCCATCATATTCGTGTTCGTGAGGACATTCCAAAGACAACATTTAGATGTCATTACAGGCACTATGAATTCCTTGTTATGCCCTTTGGTCTTACTAATGCATTTGCTACATTTCAATCTTGCATGAATCATGTATTCAATAAGCAATTGCGTAAACTTTTTTTGGTTTTCTTTGATGACATTTTGATTTATAGTAAGACATGGGATGAGCATCTTTGACATCTTGATGAGGTACTTGGAGTCATGGAGGCACAATCACTATATGCTAAGGCTTCCAAGTGTGATTTTGGGATGGAGGAGATTCTCTACTTGGGGTATATGATTAGTGCTAAAGGAGTTAGATTACAAGATGAGAAGATCAAGGCTATACAGGAATGGCCTATTCCAAGGAACATTTCCGAGTTGAGAGGTTTCTTGGGACTTTGTAGTTACTTCAGGAGATTTGTTAAAGGCTTTTCACAATTGGCAACACCATTAACAGATCTCACTAAGAGGGGCATTTCTTTGGTCATCTAAGGCACATATAGCATTTGATCAGCTCAAGGAGGTAATGAGTACTACTCCAGTACTAGAGCTACCAGATTTTACACAGTCCTTCATTCTTGAGTGTGATGCATTAGGAGAAGGAATAGGGGCTGTGTTAATGTAGAATAGGCATCCTATTGCATATGAGAGCAGAAAATTGAAGGATACAGAGCACCTATATTCCACCTATGACAAGGAGATGCTTGCCATTATGCATGCTTTGGCTAAGTTTCATCAGTACTTGGTAGGTGCAAAATTTGTGGTTAGGACCGACCACAATAGCTTGAAATACTTCTTGGAACAAAAGGATTTGAATGAACGACAACATAAATGTGTCTCAAAAATCCAAGCATATGACTTCGATATAGAGTTTATAAAAGGAAAAAAGAATATTGTTGCAGATGCACTTTCTAGGAGGCCTACTATTTGTTCTTTGAGTGAGATTTCAGCTAATTGGAAATCTCAACTTCTAGTTGAGTATTCCAAATCCACTTTTGCATGTGAGATTATGGATGGCATTATACAGGATGACAGGTACAAGGTAGTGGATGATGTGATATATTATAAGGACATAATTTTCTTGGTACGTGAATCTAAGCTTAAGTAGTGGATCTTGAAAGCCATTCATGATACACCTCTAGTAGGACATCCAGGTTTTTTCAAAACCTATAGACAAGTACGAGAGAGATTCTCTTGGAAGGGTCTCAAAGATGATGTCTTACAGCATGTTACAGAGTGTTTGACTTGTCAATAGAACAAGTCTGAGCATACTTTTCCCACTGGTCTACTTCAACCTTTACCTATTCTTGAGCAGAAGTAGGAAAGTATCTCAATGGATTTTATCACAGGTCTTCCGAAGGTACATGGTAGAGATTGCATATATGTTGTTGTTGATAGATTGTCTAAGTATGCACATTTCTATCCTATTGCAACGAATTATTCAGCTTTACAGATTGCAGAATTATTTTTTAGAGAAGTATTCCGTTTGCATGGTCTTCCAAAGACAATTGTGAGTGATCGAGATAGTAGATTCATTGGCATGTTTTGGTAAGAACTATTCTGACTTACAGGCACTGAGCTAACACCTAGCACTAGTTATCACCCTTAGACGGATGGTCAAATGGAGATTGTGAATAAGTGGATCGAGGGATACCTTCGCAACTATGTTGCTGGGCATAAACGTGCATGGGTAAAATGGTTATACCTTGGTGAGTATTGTTACAATACCACCTATCACATGTCTATTGGCATAACTCCATTCAGAGCATTGTATGGATATGATGCTCTTTCCTTTGTTGATTTGGCTTTCAATGATAGTAGAGCTCCTCGAGCTAAGGAGTTGATGCAAGACACACAGGATATCCTTAGAGTTCTTAAGGATAACATTCAGCATGCTCAGAATCAACAAAAGATGTATGCAGATAGATATCAAGTGGAAAGATCTTTTGAAGTAAATGACTTGGTTTTCCTGCATCTACAACCATATAGACAAAGTTCTTTGAAGATGAGTGGTGCAAAAAAACTCAAGCCAAGGTTTTATGGGCCATACAGAATTGTAAGGAGAGTTGGAGAAGTGGCTTATGAGTTGGATTTGCCAACAGGTAGCCACATTCATAATGTATTTCATGTATCATGCCTCAAAAAGGCCTTAGGTCAGAATGTGGTTTCCTCTCCTGATCTTCCGCCTCTTAATGAAGAATGAATGTTGATTCTAGAACCAGATGACATCGTTGATATGAGAGCACAAATTGCGTAGCCGAGTCATCAGGGAATATTTGGTTTGATGGAGAGGTTTTTCGATAGAGGATGCTACGTGGGAAGGAGAAAAGATTTTAGAGCATCCTAACCTTCAATTGCTTGAGGACAAGCAATCCTGGGAAGGGGAGACTGTCATGTCCCCATTTCCGACCTAGTCAACAATGAACACGGATTAGCCTATTCATCATTCCCGTGGGCTAATACGTATGATAAGGGAATGAACTTGGTTTTGGCTAATGAACTTTTGTATTGCAGGTCAAGACCTTTATCAAGTGACATAAGGTTGTCTTAGTGCTAGGTGCACTTTTCCATTTGTAGAGCTCAAAACTTGTGCCTTGCAAAGAGAAGATCTTCAACAATAGATGAGGTGTCATTTTGATGTCATGTGAAGGAAAGAAGTCTCCTAAATGCCTTGATGCCTATTCAGTGAATTGAAATAGTTGAAGAACATGCTAAGTGATCTAGGCGCAATTTCCCACCTGTTCAACCACCAAAGTGCGCCTTGGCAAGGATCCATTCAAACATGAATAGGAAGATAGTACTTGAGTGCTTCAATGATGAGTGGTTTTTAAATACTCAAACATGAATTGGAGAATTTCAAAGAGCCAAGGGGACTAGCTAGAGGACTAAGGCACTAACTCATGACTCTGGGACCTTGAACTTGTGCCTAGGTAAGAAGGAGGAGTTCTTAGGAGTTGAAGTGATTAAAGTCATCAAAATAAGTCAAGGAGGACTTAAGGCGCAAGATTACTACTATACAACTCCAAATGTGCGCCTAAGAGTCAAGGCGCCACTTCTTGATCCTACAACCCAAAATGTGCGCCTAGATGTCTAAGGCGCTAACTCAGGCCTTTGCAACCTTGAGATTGCGCCTTAGCGAGGAAGTGAATTGGAAGGCTAAATTGATCATCAAAGGTTAAAGATTGTTCAAAAGATCATCCATTCAATTGAAATTATCTTTGACAAGAGAAGTATTATGAGAGTGAGGCGCACTTTTCCTCATCTTCAACCTCGCATTTGCTCCTTCTCTAGAAAGCTCAATTTGCGCCTAAGGTGAGGATCTTGAGACATCACCATTGCTATTGGCAAATTTTCATTTGGAGAAGCCTTGAAGGTTTGAACTTAGTTGAAACTTAACTCAAGATGCTAGGCGCAACTTCATGACTCTAGAACCCTAAATATGTGCCTAAGCTAGAAATGGAATGGAAGTCACAATTTGATCATTCATCTTGTTTAGGAGGTAAAACTTGTTTAAGGGATCATTCATCCAACTAAGATCTTAATCAAAGACAAGAAAATATCATGATGTTTGAGGCACACTTTGCCTCTTGTTCAACCCTGGATATGCGCCTCACTTGGATCCCTCAGTTGCGCCTTGAGGACTCATCAACTTGCAAGGAAAAGAATCTAGCTATTGCCAATGTTTGGAAATTGTTTAAGTGTCAGAAGACAAGTCTTAATGTTGAGGCGCACCTTCTAGCCTCTGCCACCTCAAAAGTGCGCCTAGCTTAGGAGAGGCGCCAATCTTGGTTTCTACAATCTCCAATGTGTGCCTAAGCTTCATTGAGTATCATGCAAGCAGTGGGTCCCAGAATGACCTTGGATGGCGTGCCAGATAAGGCTTCCAACTCAGAAGTGAGTCATCCCAATGGAATATTCCTCTAGAATATGCTCATTGGAAAATGTGCCGTGGTTGCCTCTTGCTCTTGAGAAGTACTATAAAAGGAGAGTGACTTCATTTGGCATCTTCGGCTATTTGATATTTCTTGGTAAGCTTTATGCTCTTTTCATGAAATCTGCATATTTCATGCTTGTTGGGGTGATGCTCCCTCAACCTTGATAAGGTGATGCTCCCTTATCCTTTGAGAGGTGTTAACATTTAGTTATCATCATTGTGCAGGATTGAAGTCGTTACTTGCAACCTGAAGTTCTTACATCTTGAAGACACTAGCAACTTGAAGACAATATACTTGTAGTTTGAAGACAATCATTGTTCAATCTAGGTGTTGAGGCCTATCTTTTGTAATCATTGTAATAAGATGAACATGGATGCTATTAAGCATCTGTTGAATATAATAAGAAGTTGTATTGACAATTACAATAAGATATCTCAACTTCATTGCTTGTTGAATTCATGTTGATTTCATTTATGTTAGATGTTGATTAATTGAAGTAAGAAGTAAGAAAAGTTAGCAAAAATTTGGTTAAGTATAGTGGGGTATCTTACAGAACATTTCATTTCCATCATGAGTGGCGTATCTAGAAGAGCACATCTCTCTCTAGACCCAAAGGTAGGACCCTTCACTAGAAGGCAAAACCCCTTTGGCTTATGTGGACTTATAATTTCTCATCATGAGTGGCATATCTAGAAGAGCACCTCTCTTTCTAGACCCAAAGGCAGAACCCCTTTGGCTCATGTGAGCTCATTACAATTCCTTTTGGGTGGCATACCTAAGAGAGGGTCCTATATTTCCTTCGTACTTTCCCTTCCTCCTATCATGGTATTGATTTATACATAATAACTCTTATGAATTCCACATTCTCAAATAATCATATCAGCACATAATAAATTATGAAAATGACATCATATAAATAATATGCATGAACTATATTTAAACCATACATTACATTTCCATACAAATCCTACCACAAGAATATTAATGGACCCTTCTATAACTCTTTCTTGCAGACCTTTATATTAGTTCCCTTTTATTGAGTATTATATTTATTCTTTAATTTTTCGATTTCATTTTCTTACATGTAAACAAGCGTACTTGGTTCTAGAATCAACTCTCTTTCCTCCTTTTACTTGAAGTCACTTCATTTTATTCCTGAATTTCTTTGTTGAATATGACTTCTATATTGTGTGCTTGAGCTCTTTTTCCACATCTATGCCCTAGTTTCCATGCTTCTTTGCATTTAAACCACACCTTTTTGTCTTGTTCACAAATGTGTCCTTTCTCCCATTCTTTCTTACAATCGAAACAAAGATCCTTCTTTCTTAGCTCTTCACGGTCACTGTAAGAAAGATATGGTTTCTCGTGTTTCTTTTCATTCCTTTTAGACATATACGTCCTAATTTCCATGGTTCTCCACATTTACGACATGGATTCTTATCAAGATTTTCTTTCTTATGGAGGGTTTTAGTGGAAGATTGTGAGGATTGGGTTTTCTCTAATTGCATGGCCATATCTATGGCATCATCTAGTGAGGTAGGTT
Organism: Cunninghamia lanceolata; assembly: GCA_027924645.1. Lineage (NCBI taxonomy): Eukaryota > Viridiplantae > Streptophyta > Pinopsida > Cupressales > Cupressaceae > Cunninghamia > Cunninghamia lanceolata. The sequence continues at coordinate 326,425 of BSBN01001500.1, forward strand.
TGAGTGCTCCTACTAAGCCTCTTAATTTTTCATCTAATCCTTCTATGAATAGGAATGTAAGTCATTCATTTTCAATTCCCATGACACGTATGGCAACCTTCTCAAATTCATTGATATATTCATCCACCGTTCCTTGTTGCCTTACTTGGGTTAAATCCTTGAAATCTTGTTGCGGGTGTCGTCTCTCAAATTTCTTGATAAACTTCTTGGAGAACTCCACATAAGATATGATGGAGTCGTGACCTTGGGTATGTTTCCCATTGTGCCACCATTCATAGGCTAAGCCTTCCAAATGTAAGATGGCGAATTGGAGTGCATCTTTTTTCGTCATTGGGCTAAGTGAGAAATAGTCATTTAGCTTTTGGAGCCATGCATGTGGTGCGATTTTATTTGTCCCATTAAAATTAGGAAGATTCACCTTATTTGTTTTATGTTTTAAATCCTTGTTAGGAGGTATTCTTTCTCTCCTTACCATTTCATTCCTTCTAGAATTACTATAATCATTAAATGATACCACTCTCCTTACCTCCGGTTCTAGGCTTGCATAAGCCCTTGCAATGTCATCCATGCTTAATGCATTTGTAATGGGTTCATCTGCTCTTGAGTTTTCTTCTTCCGGAAGGAAAGATGGCATAGGAATCCTTGGATTTGATGAAGTAGGGCTGTTCTCGGCATGATTGGATCCTATTTCTCTTCCATTTGTTGAGTTTGGTTGATCCATGGTGTTACCCACCTTTTGAAGTGCTTCTAAAAACATTTGAGTCGTCTTTTCACCTTGGTCCATCATGGCCTTGGTGGTGGCTTCCATGAAGGCCATCATTTCATTGTTCATTTGCTCTTCTAGAAGTTGGTGGTTCCTTCTAGTGTATGCTTGCATAAGATTATCTTACAGGATGGCAGGAACGAGGGCTCTAATACCAATTGTAATGTCCCCTTGTCACAAATGAAAACCTCTTTACCTTGTTCACAAATTTCAACTTGCAAAAAGAGAACATTGGTACATTTTTGCATTTAAAGCCAACATATATAATTTACATAATAACATTGCTTTTATCATTTCTTTGATCAATTTCCAACTCATAACTTTAGTTCATCATTGATTACTATTAATACACATTACTATGATCAATACCATGATTACTCTCAAATGCAAATCACTATTATTAATCTATGATCATTTTCTATGCATATCACTATTATTAATCTTGTGATTGCTTTCAAGCACATTATCTATCATTCATATTTCACATGTTATTCTTATGATCACTATCCATATGCCTTGCATATCATTAACATTTCACATGTTACTCTCATGATCATCATCAATATGCCTTGCATGACATTTCACATTATCTATGATTTTTGTCAATATTTATTGCAAACTTACTATCTCTTCATATGTTGTTTATTAACAGCCTATGGAAGATGAGATGGGAGTTACCGTTATCCACCATGGGGCTCTAATGTCTCCTATTCTTAGACTGAAGTGGTATCCTTAATACCTTTAGAGTCAAGGCCTCTATGAGACTCCTTGGTACTCTTATGATGCCTTACATCAAAGTAACCAAGGCCATTACATCACTATCCTTGCACTATGGTTACCTTATACCTCATGTGACAAGGCCTCTATGTGATACATATCCTTTGCACTATGGGTACCTTATACCTCATGTGACAAAGGCCTCTAAAATACCCATGAGTGGCCTCTTGGCACTTTCCTCTCTTCCTCCCATATGAGGTTAATAAATCACATATGGATAATTGCATATAAGATATATCATTATGAATAATGGAATATAACTATCTACACATGACAATGTTAGTGATATTGTTTATAAATCAGTGTAATCAGAATTGATATATTTATGAATGACAATCAAGAATATAAATGAACTCTCATATTTGATTATGACATCTCGATTAGAACTATAGAAAGAACAATAATTTGAGATGCTTACTTGCTGTTGCAACCCTTTGGACTGTGATTTCTGTATAATTCCTTGATCAGATGTAATCCTTTATATTGTCAAACCAATAAATATCAATGCTGTGCCTTTTATGGCTTATATCTACTGAGAGAATATTATGTTATTAGATATTGCAGATAAGAATGCTCTTATTTTAATGAATGGGAATGAATGATTCGATTAATGATTATTCGATCCTTCAAAGACCCCTTTTAAAACCTCAAAGGGATGCGATTATGAAGAGACGCCTTCTTACAAGACGCTGCCCCTTCATAATCGTGGTTTTAATAATTGCTTTATTCTTTTTAACAAAAGAGCGCCACCTTATTGTATTACGATCATGGTTTGTTTGAGTCTCTTCATTAATTATTTACGTGGGGTATTACTTGGTGCCTTGGAGTAATGCGAATGTTTAAGGAGATAACTATTTCTCTTGTCATATCGACACTGCCATATTATGATCATCGTTCCTTTTTATAATATAATTTTTGATGATCCTTATTAATTATGACTTTATCGTCCATGTTAACTATTACTTCACAATCGATGTCTTGAGCTAATTTGCCTTTTTGACTTGATTTAGTCTTTATCTCTATATGAACAATTTCCAATCTTTAATTGGAAACTATTGATCTATGACAGAAGACCAAGCAAAAAATTGGTATGAAGATGATAAGCCCCACGAGTCACATCATTTGGAAGGGAAATTGAAGGTCAATGAAGATATGATTGTTGCAGCCCTAACACATTTTGATAAGACTCATAAAATGATGGTAGATTGTTGTTCTGTAATGTGCCATACCTGTTTATAAATTTTTAAGATCTTTTTATGTGTTTTGATTTTTATTTTTAGTGTGATTTTTCAAACTAGACAGAAGTATGTAGAAGGGGGTTTTAATTTTCTTGCAAATGTGTTGCCGGAGCATACAATATATTGCATATAACATAAACCTAGAAAATATATAACAGATATGAAGAAACTAATGGATATCCAAATCATAAATAGACCAATAATGAATTACTATGACATACCCATGTTCAAATATGCAACTTGGTACATCAGCCAGATTAGATCAGCGAGTGGGTATGGCTGGAAATGCCTCAAAACCTCCACGGAATAGCAAAGATGGATAATACAATTGATATCATCAACAAAATAGGCTCTGGATGCCTCAACAAGGACCAATATGAAACAACAACAAGAGGTTTTGGACCTCTACAAGTCCCATGTCCATCAACTAAGTTGGTACGGCTAGCTGTAGGTGCAAACAACCACTAAAACCACTAGAAACTCCTCAAAACTTCACTGTAATTAATTTGCAATAGACCCTGAGGCTGGGCGACCAAGGTGTAGTGAAGAATATGCCCAAAATCACATGAAATAGCTGCATTAAAGTGGTACGACCTGCTCCAAGTAGTACGGCCAGCAAGGAGGAGTTATAGCAATCACAATACACTATCAATCTTGCCTCAAATCTGTCATAGCATTCTTGTCTTCAGCTGTCTATCACCAATCTACAAATAATATAGAAATATAACCCAAAAATCTTATCTTACAAATTCCATTTCAGCACATATGTGAATACTGGATGCATCCACCATCAATGGCACCTTTGGGTGGTATTGCACACCTGTAGAATGCCGTCACTCAAGGAGGTTTTCATCTCCATGAGCCTAGTTTGAATCCTCAAACCCTCAAAACCCTAGCAGAGCTCACAAAGAGAAATATCAAAACATAGCATAATGCAAATGAGCTCACTTTTTCCCTTATATTTCTCCTCCAAGATGGGCATTGGATTTCAAGAGGGAACTTTATGTTTTTAAATTCATTTTTAACTCTCTAGGGATGGACGCCCATGTCTCGAAGTGACCCCCTTTTGATGTATTATTCATAAAGTCACTTTTCCAATTAATATTTATAAAGTCCCAATTATATATATCAATTATAACTTCAGACTTTAAAATAAATATGAAGATGGTGTCGGAATGCCATGATCTTTAGCTTGCTGGAAAGGTCTCGACGAGACGCATCTAACCACACTCTGAAAATCTTGAATTGACATTGAACCCGAACTTACTAAAAATAGTAACGGTCAAGAGCAACAGAGCCATCTCAGAGGGTGCCAACTGGATCCACTGACCACGAACCACAACTCCATCACCAACAAACACCTCCAAGGCCAAACTAACCATAGTTCTCTAGCCAAACTGCTAGTCCACGGGAACCCAATGATGGACTAACCATGTATCATGAAGGGGACATTATATGTTGTAAGGCTCAAATGAGACACAAAAACTTTGAAGGAGAACTATCTCTTGCAGACTTATAGGTACTCAAAGAAGCTTTGGTTGTAATGAAATCAAATTACCTACACCTACTTTCAGATAGAGATCATCTCCTCAAGCTTGATGAGATATATTTTGATGCATTGAGAGGAAAAGAGGATGAAGTTGATAAGCTTACCTTTGAGCTTAAAGTTACTATGGATTCCTTGAAGAACACTCAAATGGCCCTTCAAGAATCAGAAGATCAAGTTGATGATCTTTGTTTGAAGTTGAGCTTGGCACATTCTTCATCATCCAAATCAGAAATTCAGTCATCTATGGCAGCCACTTCCAAAGAACAACAATCCAATACGAAGATTGTGAAGGATAGACAAATGGATGAAGAACTTGATGGATCCCGTTATTAAGTCATGAGGATGGAAGAGAAAAGTACACATGAAGATATAACTTGCAACCATGGGACAGAAGTTATGAAAATTGATACATGTGATTTTCAGTTTGATACATCTTTTAAACCAACATTTGGTGAAGAGCATTCAACAATGAGGAAGGAAATGCTTGAGGCTGTTGAAGGCACTACAAAAAGGTATGACAACAGTTCTGATTTTCTGATTTGCAACAACAGTCCTTTACCTTCATATCATCATGAGATGGCAGCCATAACATACGAGGATGATAGTGGTAAGAAGTCTTCCATGGTTGACACTCAAGATTTGAGAGATGAACATGAGGTACTTGTTGTGGATCTAAGCCACAAGAGGGCTGATTTTGTATACCATGGCATAGAAGAGGTGAAGAGGACTCAAGGTATGTGTGATGAGTGGCTACAAAGAGCTAGAGAAGCTAAGTTGCTCGCTGCCCAAGCAAGACAACACCCACAGGAGGTCAAGGAACGTTGCAATCACATAGATCATGTGAGGCAGTAGAGAGGCCTATCTTCGATCTCTATTTCTTCCAAGGGAAGAAACTATGGAGGTTGAGCATGTAAGGGATGAGCCTCTTATGATTGTCAAGCACAAGGAGCACTCAGATTTGCATGGACTTGATGAGAGGAATGATTCAGAAATTTTAGTTTGTGCAAGTAGTTTTCATCATGAGGATCATGAGTCACACCTTTTGCAGAGGCCATTGAAGGCTCAAGTTATGACTATGGATGAGGTAGTCGAGCACACACTTCGTGGACCTGAAAATAATGATATACATGCATGTGTAGATGAGGATATTTGTGTTTCAGATTTGGTTGGGCATATAGCTACCTTTGGAGAGCTTGAGGAGTCCACTTGTGTTGAGACACAACACAGTCATGATGATGATTCATTGATGGAGCATGGGGATGTCCTAATTTAAGGACTTGAGACATGTGAAGGGAGTGTCATGGAGACACTTGGTTTTGATTGGTATGTGCTTGGAGGTATTGAGTTTCAAGTGGACCATAGTCCCAAGGTATGATGAGCATGAGGGTAGAAATGTTTCAGCCCTAATCCATTGGTTTCTAGTTCATCCATTGTTGGTAGATGGTTGTCCTACTTTGCTCGTCATGGAGTTTTGTAATGTGCCACACTTATTGGTTCTTTTAAAGATCTTAATAGTGTTATTTTTAAATTTTATTTGTGTTATTTCAGACTAGAGAGAAGATACAAAAGGGGTTTCAATTTTCTTGCAATGTGTTTGCTGGAACAACACAATATAGAGCATATATTGCAAACCCAGAAAAAGTACAATAGATATGAACAAAATATTGAATACTTAGATCATATAATATCATAAAATGAATTATCATTACATACCCATGTCAAGTTATTCACTTTGGTATTTATGTTGTAACTGGGTCAGCATATGGGCAGCATGAAACTCCGTCAAATCACTCCAAATGAGGAAGATGTGCATACTGTTGGCAAGAGACACTGTGTGGCTTCATGAGTGTTGTCATTGATGGCAACAAAGTCCATCCCACACATCCGCATAGTATAGTAGGTCTATACCGGAAGTCAGATTGAAGAGTGTTTTGGTTCGGTGAACAAGAACAGAGCATGCAACAAGGTCTGACAATCAGGTCTGAATCTCTCAGAAGATGTATCTCAGCAAAGTGCAGACATGGGGAAGTCAAGAGGAGTACCATGACTGCCACATTCCAGAGATTGAGCCTCCAGTGATGAAAGAGTGAAAAGATACGAGCACCTAAGTGATGGGTTCCTGACAGGTAAAGCAGATTGAGCAAGAACTAACCGGCAGAGCATTAGACCTTAATCCAGATGAGGAATTGATGGTGATCAAGCTTCTTGAGGGATCATTCATGGTTGGCCGACATGATTGATGACTTCTATAACTATCTCTTTGATACGCATCACTTAATAAGCAAGGATTCAGCCGACAGACTAGAGTTTGGAAAAATCTTGAGTATTCCGGATGCTGACTAGAAAGATGTTGAAATCCTTGGTGTAGATATATATACCAGATGGATTTCGATGTGAAGGTGTGTGTGGTGTGAAAAAGTGTGCGAAGAAAAGCAGAGAGTAGTGTGGAAGTAGCTATACAAATCTAGTATGTGACATAATAGCAGCACTAAGCAGAGGAAGAATGAAGTGCAGCAGATCAGTATATTGAGCCTAACCGGAACTGAACCTCAGCATATGTGGATGCCCCTGATCAGTTCAATACCTGGTTACTTTCTATATACCTTGTAGGCAGTGAGCCTCTTGTGAGCAGTGTGCTCAGGCAGTGAGCCCTAATTGGCAAGTGCCATTTTGTACTTCTATTCTTTTAAGAGAGAATACAATCTTGGGTTAGTCACCCCGTGGTTTTTCCCTTAACAGGGTTTTCCACGTAAAAATCCTTGTGTTATGAGTGTTGATTCATTTCTACTCTCATGTTAATTTATGCTTATATGTTTTGATACTACACTATTGTTAAAGAAGAAAAGAAAATTAAGAAATTTAAGATAACTGATTCACCCAAGAAATTGAAGAGAAAAGAAAAATTGAAGATAATCTAAAACAATCTCTCAAGGAGAAGTCAGAAGACTGCCACAAAATAGATAGAATAATCAGGCATCTGGAATCTGATCTTGAAGAAGCTAGAGATAATGAAGAACAACTTGAGAATCAGATAGACACTCTTAAAAGGGATCTTCAAACTGCAAATGAATACAAAGAGAAATTCAAGATAAGCTCTGCTCAACTTGAAGTTCTTCTTAAAAGCCAAAAGAGGGTAGATGACAAGCATGGCTTGGGGTATGAGAAAGGTGAAATCTCCGGATTTGGTCAAAAGAACTTTGGATCAGGAAATCCAAGGAACAGACCTAGAAGACCTCCGGTAAGGCAACCAAATGCTCAAAGATATCCATCCTTCAATGGATACTGCTACAATTGCAATAACTTCGATCATAAAGCAAATCAGTGCAGAAGAGGAATGAATCGGACTAACTCATCCTTCTCCGGACAGTGTTTTAATTGTAAAAGGTATGGTCACAAATCTCATGAATGCAGAAATGTGCAAATAAACAATTCATTCAATGGTAGATGCTTTGCATGCAATAGAATGGGACATATGGCTAATCAATGCAGATCAAGCGGATACCAATCAAATATGCAAAGAAATGTGGTTTGCTACAATTGCAATAGATCCGGTCATATTGCCAAATTTTGCAGAAGTAAGAATTAGGACAAAAAGGGTCCGGTGCATCATAACCAAAATCAAGACAAAGGAAAAGGAAAAGTGAATGCAGATGAAATTCAAAGGGAAATGAACAAGATTTGGGTGAAGAGAAGTACAGAAAATGTTGGGGATGGATCTGCACCAGAATCTGGTGCTGATATTCCTTCCGAAAACTAAATAGATGAGCTCTGGCTCAAGGGGAGTCACAAAAGAAAATAAATTCCCCCAGCTAGTCAATTGGTGCCTGAAATTGGCACATAGAAAGTTGCGGATTAAAAGGGCTTTCAGAGAAACATCTAAATAACCCTTGGTCAAAATATGAAAGATCCGCAAGGAGTTTGAAAAGGTTAATCATCCCAGATTAATCTGGTTTGACAGTCATCTGACAAAAGTAGGATTTTCACAATTAGATCCGGTATGATTCAAAATTGAAATATTTGGATCTGCAGTTAGATGGAATGATTGGAGAAAGGGAGATACATTATAAGTTATCATTCTAAGTGCATCTCAGTGATCTGGAAAGATCTCTCTCAGAACAAGGAGAACAAGGCAACCGGAATGACTTAAGTTGTGCATTTATTGCAAAATGGAATTAGGGTTTGTGCAGAAATAAAAGGGTTCTTTTGTTCATCATTTGTACATTTGCATTCGAGAAGAAGAAAGAAAGAGCTGTGCAACAAGATTGCTTCAACCCTCTCAAGGATCAACCGTAGAATTCGATTCAACCATCGATCTTTTCGGCTCCTATCGTGAACCCTAGATGCGTAAAAAGGTATTTTTGCTTTTGAATATCTCTCTGAATCTTTTGAAAGATGGCTACTCCAAATGTTGTTAAGATCACTGATAGACCGCGCCCTAAGTTCAAGAAACATCCTTACAAATCCCTAGAAGTTGATCCCCTAGGCGCATTCTCTAGCATTTTGCATGGGGTTCTGCACGTAGAAGATGTTAGGGTATATATTCATGCCGACATTGAGGAATTTGGGGAATCCAAGCCAATGGATATCTATCACAAGGAATCAATAGATGAATCATTTGAACTTAAACCCCAATACAAGGCCATCCAAGATAAGCATTTTGGACATTGCATTAATTTTCCCTATTTTGCAGAAGATGAATGGGTCCGGTATGTTCTGAGCAGAATGCATGACAACTTCATGTGGTTGATGAGGCCATTTAAGATCACAAAAGATGCCATTAGGGTGGTAACCGGATTGCACTTATCTGGTGGGTTGCCTGCTCTCAAATCAGTGAAACACCAAACTGTAAGCGAGCCTACTAGATCAAAATTTGATAAAAGAGCAATGACAATTGAGGATATCACCGATCTGGATATCAAATTTGCTTCTATGATAGTTAGTTATAAAATATATCACTCCAGCAGGGAGAATTCTGTATCCGGAACAACAATATACACTGCTTATCAAATGCTAAGAGAAAATGCTGATTATGATCTTTGTTAACTTCTCCTGAACCAACTATTAGAGAATTTGCAAAAAATAAAGAAGGATAAGAAGAATTCCTTTAAGTACGGTGGCTTGATACTATGTCTATTCTTCTAGTTTATGAATGAGCTACCTGGAACTAGTGGCTGGATATGGCAAAATGATAGACCTGTTGCCATACAAATTAGAAATTATATGTATGGGCTTGGTGATGCCAAGGCTCAAAGTACAGCACTCTGGGGATACTTCAAAAACTTCCAAAGTATGATGCAGGCCAGAGAAAGAATTCCCCAATCCATGGTTGAAAAATACAAGGATTCAGTGTGCTTTATGGTAGACACTGATCAATGCCTAATGGAGGTAGTGGAACCAAGGACAGTCTGGATTATGCCAATGGGGTATGACGTAGATGAGAAAATCCTAGAGTTGCATATCCAACACCTGCTGAGTCAGCCCAAGGACCCTGAGGCAGAAAGGTTTGGAACCTTTCAAGAATTGAGTGTGAAAATTCATGTTGAACAAAGACAACCAGAAATGAAGAGAAAAGTGAAAAGGGAAGTAGAGGAAGTTGCCAAAAGATATGGCATATCAAAAGAAGCAGTTGATGCAAACAGAGAAAAATTAGAAAGAGCTGAGAAGGAGAGACAAGAAGCAGAGAAAGAAAGTAATCCGGTACAAGCCCCCTCCCGGACCAGATCCTCCAAGAGCTCCGCACTTGCCACCTCTAAGAGTTCAAAATCCTCAAAACCGGAAGCAAAGACATCCGGAAAGGGAGAGAAGAGAACAAAGACAAAGGCTACAAGATCATACATAAGCCAAAAGGATGATGAAGAAACAAAATCTGATGAAGAAGTTAAGAAGATGAGGAAGAAGAAGAAAACATCTGGGGAAACCTCTACCGATAAAAACAAGGAAGAAGAGGCAGAAGAATTCTTTAAAAGGCCTACTCTCTCCATTGATGATGTCATCAAATCAGTCACTGTGGATGGGAACCTGCAACCAATGATTGAATTTTATGATGAATATAGTGAAGCTGACCAGAAGATCTTGCAAGATGCTACAGTCAGGTATCTAAACATCTATAACAAAGTATTCATTGAAATCATCTCTCTAATCCCCAAAAGTTTAGCAAAGGAACTTGAGATGAGAAAAGACAATGCCAAGGAAAAGGATATGGAGATTTGGGAACAGATAGCTATTCAGCTGTATCCTTCGATCACTCCAAAACAAATGATCATGATCTTCAAGGATTGCAAGGATGAGTTCCGGAGCAAAGCCAGAATGAACAAGCATGCTCGGAGAGACAGATGAAGTGGCAAAAGAGACTGAAGACATCCTCCGGAGTGCATATAAAAGATTCAATCTTCCTATTATAGAGGCCATAAGTGATGAACCTTCTGCCATGGATGTCGAAGGATTAAGTGTATCAAAGGAAGATCCTGCTGAGAAAATTGCAGAAGAGTTAAAGGAGATAGGTGAGGAGAAGACTAAGGACCTGGATTCCTCTGTTCCGAAAGAAGTCCATGAAGAAGTAAATATCTCTCATCCAAATCCCCCAACAGACTTTGGAACTGAATGAGAAGCAAGAAGAGAGGAGAAAGCAAGTCAAGAAAAAGGGAAAAGAAGAACAAATAGAGAAGATCTCTGATGACAGCTCTGAGGCTGCAAGAGGAAAGAAATCTCCGACAAGAGACACTGTAGAAGTAGTGAAGAATTTCTTGACCAAGGAAATGATGGAGATTGATGAACCAGAACTGTTCCAAGTGCCACTCAATTTTGACTCCCTCTCTCCGGTTCAGACAATGAAGATAGCATCCTTTGCCGAAGCAAAGGCAAAAGAAAAACTTCTGAAGTCTCATATGGAAGATTGTGAGCTGATAGAGATTGCTTCTGGAATGTTCGAGAAGATCATGCCATCCTTTCAAAAGGATCCTTCAGCCTCTCCATTCGGTAACCTTAAAACTCTGATAAACTCTGTCAATACTTAGTTTGATTCCTTAGAAAAGGTGGCAGAAGAAAAGGTCCGGAAAGAATTTTTGGGAAAAAGATTCTCTGAGGTGCAGGGACTCATAACAAATGATAGGAGAAATTTGGATATTGGGATAAAGAGCTTAGAAAATGCTCTTAAAGATGGCGGAGATTTATACAAATTTTGTCTATCTTGGTCCACCGTGACAGCAGACATTGCCAAGAAGGTGGAAGAACAAGAGAGTAAACTATCAAGTTTATCTCAAAATTTTGATCCTCTCACCTCTTCCATAATGAATCAAGAGTGTCAGACTATTGCCACTATAAATGAATTAAAGAGGCTTGAAAATGAGAAGAAGAATAGAATAAGCAGGCTAAGTGAACTAAGAGGGATAATTATTCCCAAGTTAGAGGCAATGCATGAAGCCCTAACTGATGCTCAGACTACAGCCTGGACCAGTGATCCGGCAGACTTAAAGAGGGCAGAAGCTTTTGCATTTTTGTTAAGTGGTCACATCTCAAATTTTAGACAGGATGAAGCAGAGTTGGGCAACATAATTTGTCTAGTTGAAAACCACTTTTGCGGATATTCTTAAGTATATGTAAGTATAACTTGTATATATACTTATGCGGCTATGTATAGGTTAAATTTTGCAAATTTTGGTGTGTGGATTCCACCCTTTGCCATTGATGTCAAAGGGGGAGTGAGGAGTAGTGAAAAATGGGGAATCTAGCTAAGGGGGAGCTCCGAAAAAGTGTACACAAGAATAGAGCATCAACCAAGGGGGAGTGTGGTGTGACACTTAGTCATTTTTCACCAAGTGTTGCCATCGATGCCAAAGGGGGAGATTGTTGGCAAGAGACACTGTGTGGCTTCATGAGTATTGTCATTGATGGCAACAAAGTCCATCCCACACATCCACAGAATATAGTAGGTCTATACTGGAAGTTAGATTGAAGAGTGTTTTGGTCCGGTGAACAAGAATAGAGCATGCAGCAAGGTCCGACAATCAGGTCTGGATCTCTCAAGGGATGTATCTCAGCAAAGTGCGGACTTGGGGAAGTCAAGAGGAGTACCATTATTGTCACATTCCAGAGATTGAGCCTCCGGTGATGAAAGAGTGAAAAGATATGAGCACCTAAGTGATGGGTTCCTGACAGGCAGAGCAGACTGAGCAAGAACTAACCGACAGAGCATCAGACCTTAATCCAGATGAGGAATTGATAGTGATCAAGCTTCTTGAGGGATCATTCATGGTTGGCTGACATGATTGATGACTTCTATACCTATCTCTTTGATACACATCACTTAATAAGCAAGGATTCAGCTGACAGACCAGAGTTTGAGAAAATCTTGAGTATTCTGGATGCCAACTAGAAAGATGTTGAAATCCTTGGTGCGGATATATATACCAGATGGATTTCGATGTGAAGGTGTGTGTGGTGTGAAAAAGTGTGCGAAGAAAAATAGAGAGCAGTGTGGAAGCAGCTATACAAATCCGGTATGTGACAGAATAGCAGCACTAAGCAGAAGAAGAATGAAGTACAGCAGATCAGTATATTGAGCCTAACCGAAACTGAACCTCAGCATGTGTGGATGCCTCTGATCAGTTCAAATACCTAGTTGCTTTCTATATACCTTGTAGGCAGTGAGCCTCTTGTGAGCAGTGTGCTTGGGCAGTGAACCCTAATTGGCAAGTACCATTTTGTACTTCTATTCTTTTAACAGAGAATACAATCTTGGGTTAGTCACCCCGTGGTTTTTCCCTTAACAACGTTTTCCACATAAAAATCCTTGTGTTATGTGTGTTGATTCATTTCTACTCTCATGTTCATTTATGCTTATATGTTTTGATACTGCACTATTGTTAAAGAAGAAAAGAAAGTTAAGAAATTTAAGATAACTGATTCACCCCCCCTCTCAATTATCTGCATTGTTTCCAACAATTGGTATCAGAGCTAAGTTCCTCCAAACAGAGCGTAACAGCTTGAGGAAGATCTGAGAATCTCAGTGGATATGTATGGTATGAGGGAACAACTTCAGTCTGCCCTAGATGATCTTGAGCAATCTCACTCCGAAGTCAATAACCTGAGGGAAAGACTCAAACAAGCTGATGATTTCATAAATGAACTCAAATAAAACTAAGTATCTCAGTGAAGAAAAGAAAGGAACTGCTTCAACAACTAGCAAGTCAAAGTGAAGCCAATGATACTAATGAAGATTTGAATGAGAAAAAAAAGTTATGTGAGAAGCTATCAAAAGAGGTCATTATGGTAAGACATGAAATGGAATCAAGAGTTATGAAATTCACCCAAGAAATTGAATAGAAAAGAAAAATTGAAGATAATCTAAAATAATCTCTCAAGGAGAAGTCAGAAGACTGCCACAAAATAGATAGAATAATCAGGCATCTGGAATCTAATCTTGAAGAAGCTAGAGATAATGAAGAACAATTTGAGAATCAGATAGACACTCTTAAAAGGGATCTTCAAACTGCAAATGAAAATAAAGAGAAATTCAAGATAAGCTCTGCTCAACTTGAAGTTCTTCTTGAAAGCCAAAAGAGGGTAGATGACAAGCATGGCTTGGGGTATGAGAAAGGTGAAAGCTCTGGATCCGGTCAGAAGAACTCTGGATCAGGAAATCCAAGGAATAGACCTAGAAGACCTCTGGGAAGGCAACCAAATGCTCAAAGATATCCATCCTTCAATGGATACTGCTACAATTGCAATAACTTCGGTCATAAAGCAAATCAGTGTAAAAGAAGAATGAATCAGACTAACTCATCCTTCTCTGGACAGTGTTTTAACTACAAAAGGTATGGTCACAAATCTCATGAATGTAGAAATGTGCAAATAAACAATTCATTCAATGGTAGATGCTTTGCATGCAATAGAATGGGACATATGGCTAATCAATGCAGATCAAGGGGATACCAGTCAAATATGCAAAGAAATAGTGTTTTCTACAATTGCAATAGATCTGGTCATATTGCCAGATTCTGCAGAAGTAAGAATCAAGACAAGAAAGGTTCAGTGCATCATAACCAAAATCAAGAAAAAAGGAAAAGGAAAAGTGAATGCGGATGAAATTCAAAGGGAAATGAACAAGGTTTGGGTGAAGAGAAGTGCAGAAAATGTTGGGGATGGATCCGCACCAGAATCTAGTGTTGATATTCCTTCCGGAAACTAAATAGATGAGCTCTGGCTCAGGGGGAGTCACAAAAGACAATAAATTCCCTCAGCCAGTTCATTTATGCTTATATGTTTTGATACTGCACTATTGTTAAAGAAGAAAAGAAAGTTAAGAAATTTAAGATAACTGATTCACCCCCCCTCTCAGTTATCTGCATTGTTTCCAACACATACAAGTGATAACCTTAGCCTTAGAGGCCGTAGACGCCTCAAACAGAGATGAACAATAGCTGCTAGAAAAAAGAGATGAGGCCCAAAGACCCCCACGCCACATCCATGTGTGCTGGTGCGGCCCAGGCTGAAAGCAATCATCAACAAAAAGCTCCAAATAGATCTGCAATCTGCTAAAAATCTCTGCACAGACCAACTATCCCTCAATGCCCAAGGAGTGACAATATCAGCATTAAACACCAAGAATCCAACCTCTAGGGAAGTACGGTTGCTCCAAGAACAGTGCGGCCAGCAAGAAGAAGTCACAACCCTTATCAAACTACCCCAAACACACAATATCAATCATGCCAAAGATGTATTTTGCTGTCCTCAAAATTTGCTCAAGAAGAACTCCTCAAATCTGCAAGAATGCCTCATATTCTTCCTCAAACCCTCAACACATGAACTCAAATGAAGAACAACTGCGAATACTGGATGCATCCGTCTCAGAAGCACCTTTGGATGGTATTGTACATATGTAGAATGCTGTTACTCAGGGAGGTTTTCGTCTCCAAGAGCCATCAAGGTTCAGATCCCTTCAAACCCTCAAGAAACCCTAGCAGAGCAAAAAGCAACAAGTTTATAATATCCAAGCATAAAAGAATGAACTCACTTTTTCCACCTTATATTTCTTCTCCCAGATGACGTTGGCTTTTGGGAGGGAATATTATAATTTTTAAACACTTTATCATTCCCTAGGGATGGGCACCCAAGTCCTCTAGTGACCCTTTTAAAATATAACTTTAATATTTGTCACCTACTTTATAATTATAAAGTCTCGACAATTAAATATTAATAACCTTCAAATTTTAAAATAATTGCCAAGATGAACTCGGAATCTAGAGTTCTATAGCTCGCCGGAAAGGTCTTGACGAGACGAATCCATCCCACCTCTGATGATCCCAAAACGACACCGTTCCCAAACTTACTAAAAATAGCAAGTATGGGGCAATAAGCAAACAAAGCCAACTCTGAAAGTGCCAACTGGCTCCAATGAACCCAAACCACATCTACACTACTGAATAACCCATCCAAGGCCAAACCAACCATGGTTCCCTACCCAAAATTGTCAGTCTACGAGAACCCACTGATAGACTAACTCTAACTAGAGAAAGGGTACATTACAATCCACCCTCCCTAAGATTGCTTGCCTCAAGCAATCTCAGATCAGGATGCGATAGCATCTGCTTGCTCTCCCAAGTAGCATTCTCCACTGGCAGGTTTTTCCATTTGACCAGATACTCTCTGATGATTCTCCTCTGCAAGGTACGTTCTCTGGTATCAATAATAGCCTCGGGTACTAAAATCAACTTCCCCTCTTCATCAAGAGGAGGCAACTCTGCAGAAGGTGTCACATTATGCCCAAGTGCCTTCTTGAGGCATGAAACATGAAACACATTATGTACCCTGCTACCTGCCGGCAACTCCAAATCGTAAGCCACTTCCCCAACTGTCTTGGAGATCCTGAACGGTCCATAGTAGCATAGCGTAAGCTTCTCTACTCCACTCTTCTTGAGAGTGGACTGCCTGTAGGGGTGCAGCATCAACTATACCATGTCACCAACTTCGAATGAACGCTTAGTCCTATGCTGATATGCATACTGCTTTTTTTGATTCTGAGCTTTTTGAATATTTTCCTTCAAAGACCCCATGATGTCCTGACACTCCTGCAAAAGGTCTTTGGCCTTAGGCACTCTGCTATCTCCAAACAACAAATCCACAAAGCTCGGTGCATCGTACCTATATAGTGCCATAAATGGTGACATCTGAATGGACATGTGGTAAGTGGTGTTATAACAATATTCACCCATGTGAAGCCACTTAACCCACGCCTTTTGTTGCCCTGCTGTCCCTATCACTCACAATGCTCCGTGGCAACTCGTGAAGACGGAATACCTCTCTGAAGAATAGCTCTGCAACCTGTGAAGACGGAATACCTCTCTGAAGAACAGCTCTGCAACCTGTGCTGCAATGTAGGTGGCAGGAATAGCAAAGAAGTGTGCAAACTTCATCAATCTGTCCACCACCACAAAGATACAATCCCTGCCTTGGACTTTTGGTAAGCCTATGATACAGTCCATAGAGATACTTTCCCACTTCCTCTCAAGAATGGGCAAGGGCTATAGTAATCCACATGGAAAAGAGTGCTCCTGCTTATTCTGCTTACATGTTGGGCACTCTCTCACATATTGCAACACTTCAGTTTTGAGGCCCTTCCAAGTGAAGCGCTCTCTCACCTGCCTGTATGTTTTAAAGTAAACAGGGTGTCCAACCATAGGCAAGTCGTGGAATGCCCTCAAAACCTTCTGTTTCATCTCCGATCCTAGCACTAGAAAAAATTCGGTCCTTGTAGATGATCAAATCATTTACCACTGAATACCTGTCATCTCTAATAGTGCCATCAATGATCCCAGAAGCCCATTTGTTTTTGGCATACTCTGCAAATATCATCTCTTTCCAATCCTCTGTAATAACACCCACTACATACAAATGTGGTATCCTGGATAAGGCGTCAGCAACTATGTTTTTCTTACCTTTGACATAAACAATGTCAAAGTCGTAGGCCTTGTAATGTCCCCTTCTAGATACATGGTTAGTCCATCATTGGGTTCCTGTGGACTAGCAGTTTGGTTAGGGAACTATGGTTAGTTTGGTTGTGGAGGTGTTTGTCAGAAATGGAGTGGTGGTTCGAGGTTAGTGGATCTAGTTGGCACCCTCAGAGTTGGTTTTCAATGTTCTTGGCAGTACTTACTATTTTCAGTAAGTTCGGAGGCAGTACCGAAATAGAATTTTCAAAATGGGGTTGGATTCCTCTCGTTGAGGGCTTTCCAATGAGCTATATATCTTGGCATTCCGGTATCATCTTGATAGTTATTTTAAAGTCCGAAGTTTAATATATTTATTAATTGGGACTTTATAAATAAATGTTATATTGTCACTTTATAAAATTAAGTTGTAACTTGAAAAGTGACCCCCCTAGGAGTTGGGTGCCCATGGGAGACATAAGGGGATGAAAATTAAATATTAAAACAAAAGAATTTCCCTCCATTTGGGGCATTGGGTTTTGGAGTGAAAAGATAAAAGGTGAAAAAAACTCATTTTGCATTATGCTATGTTTGATATTTTCTCTTGTGAGCTCTGCTAGAGTTTTGAGGGTTTGAGGATTCGAACCAGGCTCCTGGAGATGAAAACCTCCTTGAGTAACGACATTCTACAGGTGTGCAATACTATCCAAAGGTGCCAGTGATGGTCAATACATCCAGTGTTCACAGTTGTGCATTCATGGAGTTCAATTGTTTGGTTTTTGGAGCTTATTTGTGATATCTTTCGAGGATAGAGGTTGTGCAGTCCGAAACAGTGAATTAGCAGTGCATTATGGAGGAGTTTGTGGTGATTTGAGACTGCTGTGTTCTTCCCATGGTGGCCATACCTCCCTTTGGTAGGCCGTACCACTTCTAGAGACTCTTTGGTGCCTTTGTTTTTCTATTTCTTCATTACAATAGGGTCGCCCAACTTGGAGTACAATATGTAGAAGGATATCATTCATTTTCAGAGGTCTACGAGTGTGTCTTACTGCTGATATCACCATTCAGCTTTGGCCGTACCCTCTTGGAGGGACGTTGGGAATTCTTGGCACCATATATCATTGTGGGTAGCTTAGTTATTGCATTGTGTAAGGCGTTTAGGGCCTCTTCTCTTGCTACTATCAATTTGTATGATCTTCTTTGTATTCTCTGGAGTTTGGAGTGATTTGGGTGATACCCATTGCTGGTTTGGCAGTAGCCTAAAATTGAAGTTTCAAATCTGCATCTGGGTATGTGATAGAACCCTTTTATTTATGGATATATGAATTGGGTTTTCATATTTCTCTGTTATTCCTTGTATATTTTTTGGTTTTATGTTATATGAAATATATTGTATGCTCCGGCAACACGTTTGCTTGAAAACTGAAAAACCCTTCTGCATTCTTCTCTCTAGTTTGAAAGATCACAAAAAAAATTAATAAAAAATCACATATAAAAAGATCTTAAAAATATACAAACAGGTACAACACATTACAGTGGTATCAGAGCAGTGATCTTGCCATCCTATGAGGTTGAAAACAGACATGCAAAAGTGAGAATGAGACATGCAGCCGGATGCTGATAGATATTATTTTAGACAGAGACAGGGAACACGAAATCTATGGCGAACACCAAATCCGCAGTTAGTAGAACTAGAGAATCCAGTGCCACAAATAGATCCATTTGATATTGCTACAAAGATTGTAGCTGCTGAGGAGCAACCAGAGGTATTTTATAGTGAGGAAGATCTGGAAGTTCCAAAAATAGATCCCTTGTTCGGTGTACTCCCAGAACATCCTGAAGAAATGGGAGACAAAGAAATCGAAGAGACTAGTAGATGAGATATTCTCAATGATTTGACGAGAGGACAATAGCAGTTGATTAATAGGATGGACATGTCACAGGAGGCGCTCACATGGCTTCTTGGCCGCTTGTTTCCTGAGTTGGATGAGGATAGGAATAACGAAGACAGGAATAGATACTAGAATGATGGAGACAGACAGAGACCAGGGTAATGGAGAACGGAATGGAGATAGAAACAATGGTGACAGGAACAGATATAGGGATCCTGATGGAGAGGCTTCGGTGAATAACCGAGGTGCTACACAACTCACAATCATAGATAGACTAGGCATTCCTATCTCTGTGCTGAGGGATGAGATTCCTGAACTTGATGCTACAGAGGTGGAATTTCAGGATGAGATCTTTAGAGATTGGCAGGGTTCGAGTGCAGAGTTTCGGACTGAGATGACTTTTAGGGACTATTCAGATCTCAAGATGAGACAGACGCAGAGGGGGTAATAGGCAGGAGAATCATGAACTTCAAAAGAAAGTCAGTAAAATGACTTTACCCTACTTTGATGGTTTGGGAAAAACTTCAGCAAGAGCTTGGGTCCAAAAGTTGGATAGTTATCTCTAGATCAGCCCCATGCCTGAGACTGATGACATCACATATGCAACCTTGCACTTGGAGGGCAACACACACAAGTGGTGGAGCAATTGGAAGGTAACTCTGGGACATGACTTGATTACATCATATGTGGAGTTCATAGTCAGACTCATAGACAGGTTCGACAAAAAGGACCCTGAGTTACAATTCAAGGAGTTGGCACAGTTGAGACAGAGTGGATCGTGGACTCATACATTTCAGAGTTCCAGGACCTTTTAGCCATGGTTTCAGATATCTCTGAGCGTAGGTTGATCATTCTATTTGTTGACAGGTTGTTTGATCCTCTACGAGGTTTGGTCAAGGGTTTAGACCCTATGACATTGCAGGAGGCCATGAAGAAGGCCTGGGATATGGAGTCTTCTGCGTGGAGTAAATTCCAGAACAAGAGTTTCCAGCATAGGAGGGATAAGGAGAGAGACATGAGACACTTCCATAAGGACTCAGGACCTCAACCGCATAAGAATTCTTCCAGGTTAGACAATGATCAGCTGAATGACCTCAGGAGAGAGAAGTTTTGTTTTCACTGTAGAAAGCCTTGGGATCCTAAGCACAAGTGTGCAACCCAAGGAAAGGCCAAACAGATAGAATACTTTTCAGCAGATAAGTCCGTGGAGTCTGAGACACATTCAGAGTAGCATAGACAAGACAATGATTCAGTGCCAAATGTTGCATTTGAGGTATCAGATACAGATGAGGAGACCTCCCTACATATAGCCCATATCTCAAGCATTCAAAGAGGGGTCATTTAGGATCCGAGGAGTGTTGGGTGGACAGAGATGCATTACACTACCTGATACAGGTGCCACTTATAACTTCATAGATGAGGGTTTGGTTGCAAAGAGGGGGTTGAAGACAGAGGAGTTTGAAGGGTTTAAGGTAAAGGTAGCCGATGGATTCATACTCACTTGCACTAGGAGGATTCCCAATTTGACCATCCAGCTAAACAATTACACTTGCCAGTCAGAGTTTTATGTTGTTAGCATGGGTGACATGGATGTGGTGCTAGGTATGAAGTGGTTGCATGAGATAGGAGAGTTCACACTCAACTTGAGGACCATGGAGATGAAGTTTGAGGTGAACGGAGTTCGACATGTGCTCAGGGGCATTTCAGATGGTGGGTTGAGAGTTGTTTTTCTCAAGTGGATGGAGAGATTGATTTGCCATGATCAGGTGCAGTGGGCATCATATGTTATGGTGATGCCTGCAGTTTCAGAGCAGCAGAAGCAAGAGTACCCACCTGATATACAGGCTCTCTTGACTAAACACTCCAGTGTTTAGTGATATTCCACCAGGTAGACCCCCTAATAGGGGTATTGAGCATGTGATCGAGTTGGAGGAGGGTGCCAAGCTAGTGGTTACTACCCCATACAGGCACCCGAAGAGGTATAAGGATGAGATCAAGAAAGCTATCAAAGAGCTTCTCGAGATGGGTCATATTAGGCCGAGCAAGAGTCCATTTGCATCATCAATAGTTCTAGTGAAAAAAAAGGATTGGACTCTTAGAATGTGTATTGACTACAGGGAACTCAACAGAAAAACAATCAAGAACAGGTACCCTATACCCAAGATAGATGAGCTGATTGATGAGTTACACGAGGCTTGTTACTTCTTCAAGATAGATTTAAGATCCGCGTATCATCAAATTCGGGCCAGCGATGAGGATGTGGAGAAGACAACTTTCCGATGTCACTATGGGCACTTCAATTTCCTGGTCATGCCATTTGGTTTGACAAATGCACTAGCCATCTTCCAATCTTGCATGAACAGAGTTTTCCACGAGTAGTTGAGGAGGTTTGTTTTGATATTCTTTGATGATATTTTGATTACAGCAGAACATGGGAGGAACATTTGAAACACATTGACATTGTGGTGAGCATTCTGGAGAGAGAGTCATTGTATGCCAAGATGTCAAAGTGTGAGTTTGGGATGACCGAGTTGTTATACTTGGGTCATATCATTAGTGCTGGTAGTGTTAAGGTAGACCCAAAGAAGATTCGGGCCATTGTAGACTGGCCACCACCAAAAAATCTTAATCAACTGAAGGGATTCCTTGGTCTTTGTGGGTATTACCGCAGATTTGTGAAGGGGTTTTCACAGTCAACAGCATCCCTCACAGATTTGACTCGGAAGGATGCATTTAGTTGGACAAGTGGTACTCAGGAGTGTTTTGACAGATTCAAATAGATTATGAGTACATGCCCTGTGTTGGCAATACCAGATTTCAACAAACCCTTTGAGTTGCAGTGTGATGCCTCTGGAGAAGGTATTGGTGTGGTAATCATGCAGGATAAGCACCCCATAGCATTTGAGAGAAGGAAGTTGAGGGGTGTGGAACGGAGTTATAGCATTTATGACAAGGAGATGTTATCCATAATGTAGGCATTGGCTAAATTCAGATAGTATCTGGTGGGTAGCAAGTTTGTAGTTAAGATATATCATAACAATTTGAAACATTTCCTTGGACAAAAGGATCTAAATGAGCGGCAACAGAAGTGGGTCAGCAAGCTTCAGGCCTACGACTTTGACATTGTTTACATCAAAGGTAAGAAGAACATTGTTGCCAATGCATTATCCAGGAGGCCCCATTTGTGTGCATTAGGTGTCATTTCAGATGATTGGAGGGAGATGATATCCGTAGAGTATGCCAAGGACAAGTGAGCTACTGGGATAATTGATGGCACCATCAAAGATGACAGATACACAGTGGTAAATGATTTAATCATTTACAAGGATAGGATCTTCTTGGTGCCAGGGTCAGAGATGAAGTAGAAAGTTTTGAGGGCATTCCATGACTTGCCGATGGTAGGACACCCGGGGTACTTCAAAACTTACAGACAAGTTAGAGAGAGGTTCACTTGGAAGGGCCTCAAGACAGAAGTGATGCAGTATGTGAGAGAGTGCCCGATATGCCAGCAGAACAAATAGGAGCACTCATTTCCAGGAGGATTATTGCAGCCCCTACCCATTCCTAAGACGAAGTGGTATAGCATCTCCATGGACTTTATCACAGGTTACCAAAAGTCCAAGGCAGGGATTGTATTTTTGTGGTAGTGGACAGATTGACGAAGTATGCACACTTCTTTGCCATCCCTACCACCTACACTACAACCCAGGTTGTAGAGTTGTTTTTTTGTGAGGTAGTCCATCTTCATGGGTTGCCACGAAACATTGTCAATGACAGGGACAACATGTTCCTCAGTAACTTTTGTTAGGAGCTCTTTAGGTTGACAGGGACAGAGCTCACCCCCAGGATGAGCTACCACCCCCAGACAGATGGTCAGACAGAGATAGTTAATAAATGGGTGGAAAGATACCTCTGAAATTATGTTTAAGGGCAACAGAAGGTATGGATTAAGTGGCTTCACATAAGAGAGTACTGTTAAAATCCCACTTATCACATGTCCATTTAGATTTCACCCTTTATGGCTTTGTATGGGTATGAGGCACCGAGATTTGTTGATTTGCTATTTGGTGATAGCAGAGTGCCTAAGGCCAAAGACCTTCAGGAGAGCCAAGATATCATGAGGTCTTTGAAAGAGAACTTATAGAAAGCTCAGAATTAGCAGAAGCAGTATGCAGATCAGAAGAGGACTTAGCGATCATTTGAGGTTGGTGATGATGTATTTAATGCTACAGCCATATCGTTAGTCCACTCTCAAGAAGAGTGGAGCAGAGAAACTTAAGCCGCTGTATTATGGGCCTTTCAGGATCTCCAAGAGGATTGGAGAAGTGGCTTATGAGTTAGAACTTCTAGCAGGTAGCAGGGTACATAATGTATTTCATGTATCTTACCTCAAGAAGGCACTCGGGCACAATGTGACACCGTCAGTAGAGTTTCCAACTTTGGATGAAGAGAGGAAGTTAATCTTGGTACCCGAGGCAATAATTGACACCAGGGAATGTACTTTGAGGAGGAGGATTATCAGGGAGTACCTGGTTAAATGGAAGAACCTGCCAGTGGAGGATGCTACTTGGGAGAATGAGCAGATACTACAGCATCCTGATCTGAGATTGCTTGAAGCAAGCAATCTTAGGGAGGGTGGACTGTAATGTCCCCTTCTAGATACATGGTTAGTCCATCATTGGGGTCTTGTGGACTAGCAGTTTGGTTAGGGAATTGTGGTTAGTTTGGTTTTGGAGGTGTTTGTCGGTAATGGAGTGGTGGTTCGAGGTCAGTGGAACCAGTTGGCACCCTCAGAGTTGGTTTTTAGTGTTCTTGGCAGTACTTAGTATTTTTACTAAGTTCAGCGACAGTACCGGAATGGAAATTTTGGTGTGGGGTTGGATTTGTCTCGTCGAGGGCTTTCCGACGAGCTATAGATCTTGGCATTCTAGTATAAGCTTGATATTTATTTTAAAGTCTGAAGTTTAATATATTTATTAATTGGGACTTTATAAATAAATGTTATAGTCACTTTATAAAATTAAGTTGTAACTTGAAAAGTGACCCCCCTAGGAGTTGGGCGCCCATGGGAGACATAAGGGGATGAAAATTAAATATTAAAACAAAAGAATTTCCCTCCATTTGGGGCGTTGGGTTTTGGAGTGAGAAGATAAAAAGTGAAAAAAACTCATCTTGCATTATGCTATGTTTGATATTTTTTCCTTGTGAGCTCTACTAGGGTTTTGAGGGTTTGAGGATTCGAACCAGGGTCTTGGAGACAAAAACCTCCCTGAGTAACGACATTCTACAAGTGTGCAATACCACCCAAAGGTGCTAAAGAGGTTGAATACATCCAGAGTTCACAGTTGTGCATTCATGGAGTTTAGTTTGATTTTTGGAGCTTATTTGTGACATCTTTCGAGGATAGAGGTTGTGTAGTCCCAAACAATGAATTAGTAGCAGATTATGGAGGAGTTTGTGGTGATTTGAGACTGTTGTGTTCTTCCCATAGTGCCCGTACCTCCCTTTGGCAGGCCATACCACTTCTAGAGTCTCTTTGGTGCCTTTGTTTTGCTATTTCTTCATCACAATAGGGTCGCCCAGCCTGGAGCATAGTATGCAGAAGGATATCAGTCATTTTCAGAGGTCTACGAGTGTGTCTTACTGCTGATATCACCATTTAGCCTTGGTCATACCCTCTTGGAGGGACGTTGGGAATTCTTGGCACCATATCTCATTGTGGCTAGCTTGTTTATTACATTGTGTAAGGTGTTTAGGGCCTCTTCTCTTGCTGCTATCAATTTGTATGATCTTCTTTGTATTCTCTGGAGTTTGGAGTGATTTGGGTGATACCCATTGCTGGTTCGATAGTAGCCTAAAACTGAAGTTTCAAATCTGCATCTGGGTATGTGATAGAACCTCTTTATTTATGGATATATGAACTGGTTCTTTCATATTTCTCTCTTATTCCTTGTACATTTTCTGGGTTTATGTTATATGCAATATATTGTATGCTCCGGCAACACATCTATAGTAAAACTGAAAACCCCTTCTACATTTTTCTCTCTAGTTTGAAAGATCACAAAAAAAATTAATAAAAAATCACACATAAAAAGATCTTAAAAATATACAAACAGGTACGGCACATTACAGGCCTGAAGTTTGCTGATCCACTTCTGCTGCCTATCATTCAAGTCCTTTTGTCCAATGAAATGTTTCAGACTGTTATGATCTATTTTTACCACAAACTTACTCCCAACCAGGTATTGTCTGAACTTAGCCAATGCATGCATGATGGCTAACATCTCCTTGTCATAAATATTGTAGCTCTTCTCCACACCCCTCAAATTTATGCTCTCGAATGCTATCGGGTGTTTGTCCTGCATTAATACCTCTCCTATGCCTTCCCCTGAGGCATCACACTGTAACTCAAAAGGCCTACTAAAATCTGGAATGGCCAACATAGGACAGGTACTCATCAATTCCTTAAACCTATCAAAACACTCTTGTGCACCACCTGACCAACTGAATGCATCCTTTCGAGTCATGTCTATGAGGGGGGCAACTGACTATGAGATACCCCTCACAAAACGATGGTAATATCCACAAAGACCAAGGAATCCCTTGAGAGAGATTCTTCAATGGTAGCCAGTCAATGATTGCCCGAATCTTTTCCAAGTCCACCTTCACAGTACCAGCACATATAGCTACCTTTGGAGAGCTTGAGGAGTCCACTTGTGTTGAAACACAACACAATCATGATGATGATTCATTGATGGAGCATGAGGATGTCCTAATTTTAGGACTTGAGACGTGAAGGGAGTGTCATGGAGACACTTGGTTTTGATTAGTATGTGCTTGGAGGTATTGAATTTCAGTTGGACCATAGTCCAAAGGTATTATGAGCATGACGGTAGAAATATTTCAACCCTAATCCATAGGTTTCTAGTTCATCCATTGTTGGTAGATGGTTGTCCTACTTTGCTAGTCATGGAGTTTTGTAATGTGTTGTACCTATTGGTTCTTTTTAAGATCTTAATAGTGTTATTTTTAAATTTTATTTGTGTTCTTTTAGACTAGAGAGAAGATGCAGAAGGGGTTTCAGTTTTCTTGCAATATGTTTGCTGGAAAAACACAATATAGAGCATATATTGCAAACCCAGAAAAAGTACAATAGATATGAACAAAATATTGAATACCCAGATCATATAATATCATAAAATGAATTATCATTACATACCCATGTTAAGTTATCCACTTTGGTATTTATGTTGTAACTGGGTCAGCATATGGGTAGCATGAAACTCTATCAAATCACTCCAAATGAGGAAGATGTGCATACAAGTGATAACTTCAGCCTTAGGGCCCTAGATGCCTCAAACAGAGATGAACAAGAGCTGCTAGAAAAGAGAGATGAGGCCCAAAGACCCCCACGCCACATCCATGTGTGCTGGTGCGGCCCAGGTTGAAAGCAATCAGCAATGAAAAGCTCTAAATAGATCCGCAGTCTGCTAAAAATCTCTGCACAGACCAACTATCCCTCAACGTCCAAGAAGGAATGACAATATCAGCATTAAACACCAAGAATCTAGCCTCTAGGGAAGTATGGTTGCTCCAAGAACAGTGCGGCCAGCAAGAAGAAGTCACAACCCTTGTCAAACTACCCCAAACACACAATATCAATCACGCCAAAGATGTATTTCACTGTCCTCAAAATCTGCTCAAGAAGAACTCCTCAAATCTGCAAGAATGCCTCATATTCTTCCTCAAACCCTCAACACACGAACTCAAATGAAACACAATTGCGAATACTGGATGCATCTGCCTCAGAAGCACCTTTGGATGGCATTGTACATATGTAGAATGTTGTTACTCAGGTAGGTTTTCATCTCCAAGAGCCACCAAGGTTCAAATCCCTTCAAACCCTCAAGAAACCCTAGCATAGCAAAAAGCAACAAGTTTATAATATCCAAGCATAAAAGAATGAACTCACTTTTTCCACCTTATATTTCTTCTCCTAGAGGGCGTTGGCTTTTGGGAGGGAATATTATAATTTTTAAACACTTTATCATTCCCTAGGGATGGGCCCCCAAGTCCTCTAGTGACCCTTTTAAAATATAACTTTAATATTTGTCACCTGCTTTATAATTATAAAGTCCTGACAATTAACTATTAATAACCTTCGAACTTTAAACTAATTGCCAAGATGAACTCGGAATCTAGAGTTCTATAGCTTGCTGGGAAGGTCTCGACGAGACGAATCCATCCCACCTCTAACGATCCCAAAACGACATCGTTCTCGAACTTACTAAAAATAGCAAGTATGGGGCAATAAGCAAACAAAGCCAACTCTGAAAGTGCCAACTGGTTCCAATGAACCCAAACCACATCTACACGACAAAATAACCCATCCAAGGCCAAACCAACCATGGTTCCCTACCCAAAATTGTCAGTCTAGGGGAACCCACTGATAGACTAACTCTAACTAGAGAAAGGGTACATTACAGTCCACCCTCCCTAAGATTGCTTGCCTCAAACAATCTCAGATTAGGATGCAATAGAATCTGCTCGCTCTCCCAGGTAGCATCCTCCACTGGCAGGTTTTTCCATTTGACTAGATACTCTCTAATGATTCTCCTCCGCAAGGTACGTTCTCTGGTATCAATAATAGCCTTGGGTACTAAAATCAACTTCCCTTCTTCATCAAGAGGAGGCAACCCTGTAGAAGGTGTCACATTATGCCCAAGCGCCTTCTTGAGGTGTGAAATATGAAACACATTATGTACCCTGCTACCTGTCAGCAACTCCAACTCATAAGCAACTTCTCCAACTGTCTTGGAGATCCTGAACGCTCCATAGTAGCATGGCTTAAGCTTCTCTACTCCACTCTTCTTGAGAGTGGACTGCCTGTAGGGCAGTAGCATCAAATATACCATGTCACCAACTTCGAATGAACGCTTAGTCCTATGTTGATATGCATACTGCTTTTGTTGATTCTGAGCTTTCTGAATATTTTCCTTCAAAGACCTCATGATGTCCTGACACTCCTGCAAAAGGTCTTTGGCCTTAGGCACTCTGCTATCTCCAAACAACAAATCCACAAAGCTTGGTGCATCGTACCCATATAGTGCCATAAATGGTGACATTTGAATGGACATGTGGTAAGTGGTGTTATAACAATATTCACCCATGTGAGGCCACTTAACCCACGCCTTTTGCTCCCCTGCAACATAATTACGGAGGTATCCTTCCACCCATTTATTAACTATCTCTATCTGGCCATCTGTCTGCGGGTGGTAGTTGGTACTGGGTGTGAGCTCTGTCCTTGTCAACCTAAAGAGCTCTTGCCAAAAATTACTTAGGAACCTGTTGTCCCTATCACTCACAATGCTCCGTGGCAACTCGTGAAGACGGAATACCTCTCTGAAGAACAGCCCTGCAATCTGTGTTGCAGTGTAGGTGGCAGGAATAGCAAAGAAGTGTGCAAACTTCGTCAATCTGTCCACCACCACAAAGATACAATCCCTGCCATGGACTTTGGTAAGCCTATGATAAAGTCGATAGAGATACTTTCCCACTTCCTCTCAGGAATGGGCAAGGGCTGTAGTAATCCACATGGAAAAGAGTGCTCCTGCTTATTGTGCTAACATGTCGGGCACTCTCTCACATATTACAACACTTTAGTTTTGAGGCCCTTCCAAGTGAAGTGCTCGTTCACCTGCCTGTATGTTTTAAAGTAACTAGGGTGTCCAGCCATAGGCAAGTGTGGAATGCCCTCAAAACCTTCTATTTCATCTCCCATCCTGGCACTAGAAAAATCTTGTCTTTGTAAATGATCAAATCATTTACCACTAAATACCTGTCATCTTTGATAGTGCCATCAATGATCCCAAAAGCCCATTTGTCTTTGGCATACTCTGCAGATATCATCTCTTTCCAATCCTTTGTAATAGCACCCAGTGCACATAAATGTGGTCTCTTGGATAAGGTGTCAACAACTGTTTTTCTTACCTTTGACATAAACAATGTCAAAGTCATAGGCCTTGTAATGTCCCCTTCTAGATAAATGGTTAGTCCATCATTGGGTTACTGTGGACTAGCAGTTTGATTAGGGAACTATGATTAGTTTGGTTGTGGAGGTGTTTGTCGACAATGGAGTGGTGGTTCGAGGTCGGTGGATCCAGTTGGCACCCTCAGAGTTGGTTTTCAGTGTTCTTGGCAGTACTTACTATTTTTAGTAAGTTCGAGGGCAATACCAGAATAGAATTTTCGGAGTGGGGTTGGATTCCTCTCGTTGAGGGCTTTCCGACGAGCTATAGATCTTGGCATTCTGGTATCATCTTCATATTTATTTTAAAGTCCGAAGTTTAATATATTTATTAATTGGGACTTTATAAATAAATGTTATATTGTCACTTTATAAAATTAAGTTGTAACTTGAAAAGTGAACCCCTTAAGAGTTGGGCGCCCATGGGAGACATAAGGGGATGAAAATTAAATATTAAAACAAAAGAATTTCCCTCCATTTGGGGCATTGGGTTTTGGAGTGAGAAGATAAAAGGTGAAAAAAACTCATTTTGCATTATGCTATGTTTGATATTTTCTCTTTGTGAGCTCTGCTAGGGTTTTAAAGTTTTGAGGATTCGAACTAGGCTCTTGGAGACGCAAATCTCCCTGAGTAACGACATTCTAAAGGTGTGAAATAGCACCCAAAGGTGCCAATGAGGGTGAATACATCCAGTGTTCACAGTTGTGCATTCATGGAGTTCAATTGTTTAGTTTTTGGAGCTTATTTGTGACATCTTTCGAGGATAGAGGTTGTGCAGTCCCAAACAGTGAATTAGCAACAGGTTATGGAGGAGTTTGTGGTGATTTGAGACTACTGTGTTCTTCCCATGGCAGCCATACCTCCCTTTGGTAGGTCGTACCACTTCTAGAGACTCTTTGGTGCCTTTGTTTTGCTCTTTCTTCATCACAATAGGGTCGCCCAGCCTGGAGTACAGTATGCAGAAGGATATCAGTCATTTTCAGAGGTCTTACTGCTGATATCACCATTCAGCCTTGGTTGTACCATCCTGGAGGGACGTTGGGAATTCTTGGCACCATATCTCATTGTGGGTAGCGTGTTTATTGCATTGTGTAAGGCGTTTAGGGCCACTTCTCTTGCTGCTATCAATTTGTATGATCTTCTTTCTATTCTCTGGAGTTTGGAGTGATCTGGGTGATACCCATTGTGGGCTCGGCAGTAGCCAAAAACTGAAGTTTCAAATCTGCATCTGGGTATGTGATAGAACCTCTTTATTTATGGATATATGAATTGGGTCTTTCATATTTCTCTCTTATTCCTTGTACATTTTCTGGGTTTATGTTTTATGAAATATATTATATGTTCTAGCAACACATTTGCAGGAAAACTAAAAACCCCTTCTGCATTCTTCTCTCTAGTCTGAAATATCACCAAAAAAAATTAATAAAAAATCACACATAAAAAGATCTTAAAAATATACAAACAGGTACGGCACATTACAGTGGTATCAGAGCAGTGATCTTGCCATCTTGTGAGGTTGAAAACAGACATGCAGAAGTGAGAATGAGACATGTAGCCGGGTGCTGATAGATATTATTTTAGACAGAGACAGGGAACATGAAATCTACAAGGAACACCGAATCCGCAGTTAGTAGAACTAGAGAATCCAGTGCCACAAACAAATCCATTTGATATTGATACAGAGATTGTAGCTACTGAGGAGCAACCAATGGTATTTTATAGTGAGGAAGAACTCGAAGTTCCAAGAACAGATCCCTTTTCTGGTGTACTCCCAGAACATCCTGAAGAAATGGGAGACATGGAAATCGAAGAGCCTAGTACACGAGATATTCTCAACGATTTGGCGAGACGACATCAGCAGTTGATTAATAGGATGGAAATATCACAGGAGGCGCTCACATGTCTTCTTGGCCGCTTGTTTTTTGAGTTGGATGAGGATAGGAATAATAGAGACAGGAACAAAGACCAGAATGATGGAGACAGACAGAGACGGGGGTAATTAAAAACGGAATGGAAATAGAAACAATGGTGACAGGAACAGATACAGGGATCTTGATGGAGAGGCTTCGGTGAATAACCGAGGTGCTACAGAGCTCACAGTCACAGCTAGACTAGGCATTCCTATCTCTGTGCCGAGGGATTAGATTCCTGAACAGGATGCTACAGAGGTGGAATTTCAGGATGAGATCTTTAGAGATTGGTAGGCTTCGAGTGCGGAGTTTCAGGCTAAGATGACTTTCAGGGACTATTCAGATCTCAGGATGAGACATAAACCCAGAGGGGGTATTAGGCAGGAGAATCATGAGCTTCAAAAGAAAGTCAGTAAAATGACTTTACCCTACTTTGATGGTTCAGGAAAAACTTCAGTAAGAGCTTGGTTCCAAAAGTTGGACAGTTATCTCCAAATCAGCCCCATGCCAGAGACAAATGCCATCACATATGCAACCTTACACTTGGAGGGCACCGCATAGAAGTGGTGGAGCAATGGGAAGGTAACTCTAGGACATGACCTGATTACATCATATGTGGAGTTCATAGCAAGACTCATAGACAGGTTCGACAAAAAGGACCCTGAGTTACAGTTCAAGGAGCTAGCACAGTTGAGACAGAATGGATTAGTGGACTCATACATTTCAGAGTTCTAGGACCTTTCAGTCATGGTTTCAAATATCTCTGAGCGTAGGTTGATCATTCTCTTTGTTGATGGGTTGTCTGATCCTCTACGAGGTTGGGTCAAAGGTTTAGACCCTATGACATTGCAGGAGGCCATGAAGAAGGCCCAGAATATGGAGTCTTCTGCGTGGAGAAGTAAATTCCAGAACAAGAGTTTCCAACATAGGAGGGATAAGGAGAGAGACAGGAGACACTTCCATAAGGACTCAGGACCTCAACCGCATAAGAATTCTTCCAAGTTAGACAATGATCAGTTGAATGACCTCAGGAGAAAGAAGCTTTGTTTTCACTGTAGAGAGCCTTGGGATCCTAAGCACAAGTGTGCAGCCCAAGGAAAGGCCAAACAAATAGAATACTTTTCAGCAGATAAGGCCGTGGAGTTTGAGACACATTCAGAGAAGCATAGAGAAGATAATGATTCAGAGACAGATGTTGCATTTGAGGTATCAGATAAGGATGAGGAGACCTCCCTACCTACAACCCATATCTCAAGCATTCAAAGAGGGGTCATTTAGGATTCGAGGAGTGTTGGGTGGACAGAGATGCATTACACTACTTGATACAGGTGCCACTGATAACTTCATAGATGAGGGCTTGGTTGCAAAGATGGGGTTGAAGACAGAGGAGTTTGAAGGGTTCAAGGTGAAGGTAGCCGATGGATTCATACTCACTTGCACTAGGAGGATTCCCAATTTGACTATCCAGCTAAACAATTACACTTGCCAGTCAGAGTTTTATGTTGTTAGCATAGGTGACATGGATGTGGTGCTGGGTATGAAGTGGTTGCATGAGATAGGAGAGTTCACACTCAACTTGAGGACCATGGAGATGAAGTTTGAGGTGAACGGAGTTCAGCATGTGCTCAGGGGCATTTCAGATGGTGGGTTGAGAGTTGTTTCTCTCAAGTGGATGGAGAGATTGATTCGCCGTGATCAGGTGCAGTGGGTAGCAGAGGTTATGGTGATGCTTGCAGTTTCAGAGTAGTAGAAGCAAGAGTACCCACCTGATATACAGGGTCTCTTGACTAAATAAATCAAAGTGTTTAGTGATATTCCACCAGGTAGACCCCCTGACAGGTGTATTGAGCATGTGATCGAGTTGGAGGAGGGTGCCAAGCCAGTGATTACTACCCTATACAGGCACCCGAAGAGGTATAAGGATGAGATTAAGAAAGCTATCAAAGAGCTTCTCGAGATGGGTCATATCAGGCCGAGCAAGAGTCCATTTGCATCATCAGTAGTTCTAGTGAAGAAAAAGGATGGGACTCTTAGAATGTGTATTGACTACAGGGAACTCAACAGTAAAACAATCAAGAACAGGTACCCTATACCCAGGATAGATGAGCTGATTGATGAGTTACACGGGGCTTGTTACTTCTCCAAGATAGATTTGAGATCCGGGTATCATCAAATTCGGGTTAGGGATGAGGATGTGGAGAAGACAACTTTCAGGTGTCACTATGGGAACTTCGAGTTCCTAGTCATGCCATTTGGTTTCACAAATGCACTAGCCACCTTCCAATCTTGCATGAATAGAGTTTTCTGTGAGCAGTTGAGGAGGTTTGTCTTGATATTCTTTGATGATATTTTGATTTACAACAGGACATGGGAGGAACATTTGAAACACATTGACATTGTGCCGAGCATTTGGGAGAGAGAGTCATTGTATGCCAAGATGTCAAAGTGTGAGTTTGGGATGACCGAGTTGTTATACTTGGGTCATATCATCAGTGCTGATAGTGTTAAGGTAGACCCGGAGAAGATTTGGACCACTGTAGAAAGGCCACCACCAAAGAATCTCACTTAGCTGAAGGGATTCCTTGGTCTTTGTGGGTATTACCGTAGATTTGTGAAGGGGTTTTCACAGTCAGCAACATCCTTCACAAATTTGACTCGGAAGGATGCATTTAGTTGGACAGGTGGTACTCAGGAGTGTTTTGATAGATTCAAACAGATTATGAGTACATGCCCTGTGTTGGCAATACGAGAATTCAACAAACCCTTTGAGTTGCAATGTGATGCCTTTGAAGAAGGCATTGATGAGGTAATCATGCAGGATAAGCACCCCATAGCATTTGAGAGCAGGAAGTTGAGGGGTGTGGAACAGAGTTATAGCATTTATGACAAGGAGATGTTAGCCATAATGCATGCATTGGCTCAATTCAGACATTATCTGGTGGGCAGCAAGTTTGTAGTTAAGACAGATCATAACAGTTTGAAACATTTCCTTGGACAGAAGGATCTAAATGAATGACAACAGAAGTGGGTCAACAAGCTTCAAGCCTACGACTTTGACATTGTTTACGTCAAAGGTAAGAACATTGTTGTTGATTCATTATCCAGGAGGCCCCACTTGTGTGCATTAGGAGCCATTTCAGATGATTGGAGGGAGATGATATCCGCAGAGTATGCCAAGGACAAGTGGGCTACTGGGATAATTGATGGCACCATCAAAGATGACAGATACATAGTGGTAAATGATTTAATCATATACAAGGATAGGATCTTCTTGGTGCCAGGGTCAGAGATGAAGTAGAAAGTTTTGAGGGCATTCCATGACTTGCCGATGGTAGGACACCCGACGCACTTCAAAACTTATAGACAGGCCAGAGAGAGGTTCACCTAGAAGGGCCTCAAGATAATGCAGTATGTGAGAGAGTGCTCGATATGCCAGCAGAACAAACAGGAGCACTCATTT
The DNA here is from genome assembly GCA_027924645.1 of Cunninghamia lanceolata. Taxonomy (NCBI): domain Eukaryota; kingdom Viridiplantae; phylum Streptophyta; class Pinopsida; order Cupressales; family Cupressaceae; genus Cunninghamia; species Cunninghamia lanceolata. The sequence continues at coordinate 360,964 of BSBN01001500.1, forward strand.
CCAGGAGGATTATTGCAGCCCCTGCCCATTCCTGAGACGAAGTGGGATAGCATCTCCATGGACTTTATCACAGGTTTACCAAAAGTCCTATGCAGGGATTGTATTTTCGTGGTAGTGGACAAATTGAACGAAGTATGCACACTTCTTTGCCATCCCTACCACCTACACTACAACCCAGGTTGTAGAGTTATTTTTTCATGAGGTATTCCGTCTTCATGGGTTGCCACGAAACATTGTCAATGACAGGGACAACAGGTTCCTTAGTAACTTTTGGCATGAGATCTTTAGGTTGACAGGGACAGAGCTCAGCCACAGCACGAGTTACCACCCCTAGATAGATGGTTAGACAGAGATAGTTAATAAATGGGTGGAAGGATACCTCCGAAATTATGTTTTAGGGCAACAGAAGGCATGGATTAAGTGGCTTCACATAGAAGAGTACTGTTACAATTCCACTTATCACATGTCCATTTAGATGTCACCCTTTATGGCTTTGTATGGGTATGAGGCACCGAGCTTTGTTGATTTGCTATTTGGTGATAGCAGAGTGCCTAAGGCCAAAGACCTTTAGGAGATCTAGGATATCATGAGGTCTTTGAAAGAGAACATACAGAAAGCTTAGAATCAACAGAAGCAGTATGCAGATCAGCAGAGGATTGAGCGATCATTTGAGGTTGGTGACATGGTGTATTTAATGCTACAGCCATATTGTCAGTCCACTCTCAAGAAGAGTGGAGCAAAGAAACTTAAGCCACTGTATTATGGGCCTTTCAGGATCTCCAAGAGAATTGGAGAAGTGGCTTATGAGTTAGAACTTCCAGCAAGTAGCAGGGTACACAATGTGTTTCATGTATCTCGTCTCAAGAAGGCACTGGGGCATAATGTGACACCGTCAGTAGAGATGCCTCCTTTGGATGAAAAGGGGAAGTTGATCTTGGTACTCGACGCAATAATTGACACCAGGGAACGTACTTTGAGGACTATAAGTGATTACTTGGTTAAATGGAAGAACCTGCCAGTGGAGGATGCTACTTGGGAGAATAAGCAAATACTAGAGCATCCCGATCTCAGGCAAGCAATCTTAGAGAGGGCGGACTGTAATGTCCCCTTCTAGATACATGGTTAGTCCATCATTGGGGTCCCGTGGACTAGCAGTTTGGTTAGGGAACTGTGGTTAGTTTGGTTGTGGAGGTGTTTGTTGGTAATGGAGTGGTGGTTTGAGGTCAGCGGATCCAGTTGGCACCCTCAGAGTTGGTTTTTAGTGTTCTTGGTAGTACTTACTATTTTTAGTAAGTTCGGCGGCAATACCGGAACGGAATTTTCAGAGTGGGGTTGGATTTGTCTCGTCGAGGGCTTTCTGACGAGCTATAGATCTTGGCATTCCGGTATCATCTTGATATTTATTTTAAAGTCCGAAGTTTAATATATTTATTAATTGGGACTTTATAAATAAATGTTATATTGTCACTTTATAAAATTAAGTTGTAACTTGAAAAGTGACCGCACCTAGGAGTTGGGCACCCATGGGAGACAAAGGGGATGAAAATTAAATATTAAAACAAAAGAATTTCCCTCCATTTGGGGCGTTGGGATTTGGAGTGAGAAGATAAAAGGTGAAAAAAACTCATTTTGCATTATGCTATGTTTGATATTTTCTCTTTGTGAGCTCTGCTAGGGTTTTGAGGGTTTGAAGATTCGAACTAGGCTCTTGGAGACAAAAACCTCCCTGAGTAATGGCATTCTACAAGTGTGCAATACCACCCAAAGGTTCCAGGGAGGCTGAATACATCCAGTGTTCACAGTTGTGCATTCATGGAGTTCAGTTGTTTGGTTTTTGGAGCTTATTTGTGACATCTTTTGAGGATAGAGGTTGTGCAGACCCAAATAGTGAATTAGCAGTAGATTATGGAGGAGTTTGTGGTGATTTGAGACTGTTGTGTTCTTCCCATAGTGGTCGTACCTCCCTTTGGCAGGCTGTACCACTTCTAGAGACTCTTTGGTGCCTTTGTTTTGCTATTTCTTCATCACAATAAGTCGCCCAGCCTAGAGTACAGTATGCAGAAGGATATCAATCATTTTTAGAGGTCTACAAGTGTGTCTTACTACTGATATCACCATTCAGCCTTGGTCGTACCCTCCTGGAGGGACATTGGGAATTCTTGGCACCATATCTCATTGTGGGTAGCTTGTTTATTGCATTGTGTAAGGCGTATAGGGCCTCTTCTCTTGCTGCTATCAATTTGTATGATCTTCTTTGTATTCTCTGGAGTTTGGAGTGATTTGGGTGATACCCATTGCTGGTTCGATAGTAGCCTAAAACTGAAGTTTCAAATCTGCATCTAGGTATGTGATAGAACCTCTTTATTTATGGATATATGAACTGTGTCTTTCGTATTTCTCTCTTATTCCTTGTACATTTTCTGGGTTTATGTTATATGCAATATATTGTATGCTCCAGCAACACATCTACAGGAAAACTGAAACCCCTTCTACATTCTTCTCTCTAGTCTGAAAGATCACAAAAAAAATTAAGAAAAAATCACACATAAAAAGATCTTTAAAATATACAAACAGGTACGGCACATTACAGGCCTGAAGTTTGCTGATCCACTTCTGCTGCCTATTATTCAAGTCCTTTTGTCCAAGGAAATGTTTCAGACTGTTATGATCTGTTTTTACCACAAACTTACTCCCAACCAGGTATTGTCTGAACTTAGCCAATGCATGCATGATGGCTAACATCTCCTTGTCATAAATATTGTAGCTCTTCTCCACACCCCTCAAAATTCTGCTCTCAAATGCTATCGGATGTTTGTTCTGCATTAATACCACACCTATGCCTTCCCTTGAGGCATCACACTATAACTCAAAAGGCCTGCTGAAATCTAGAATGGCCAACACAGGATAGGTACTCATCAACTCCTTAAACCTGTCAAAACACTCCTGTGTACCACCTGACCAATTGAATGCATCCTTCCAAGTCAAGTTTGTAAGGGGGGCAGTTGATTGTGAGAAACCCCTCGCAAAACGATGGTAATATCCACAAAGACCAAGGAATCCTTGAGCTGAGAGAGATTCTTCGGTGGCAACCAGTCAATGATTGCCCGGATATTTTTTGGGTCCACCTTCATACTACCAGCACTGATAATATTACCCAAGTACAACAACTCGGTGATCCCAAACTCACATTTTGACATCTTGGCGTATAATGACTCATGCTCAAGAATGCTCAAGACAATGTCAATGTGTTTCAAATGTTCCTCCCAAGTCCTGCTGTATATCAATATGTCAACAAAAAATATCAACACAAACCTCTGTAGTTGCTCTTTGAACACCCTATTCATACAGGACTAGAAAGTGGTTGGGGCATTCGTTAGACCGAAAGGCACGACCAGGAACTTGAAATGCCCATAATGGCATCTGAATGTAGTCTTCTCAACATCTTCATCCCTGATTCGTATCTGGTGATAATCGGATCTCAAATCTATTTTTGAAAAGTTACATGCCCCGTGCAACTCATCTATCAACTCATCAATGTGGGGTATGGGGTATCTATTTTTTATGTTCTTATTAAGCTCTCTGTAATCTATGCACATTCTGAGAGTTCCATCTTTCTTCTTAACCAATACCACTGATGAAGCAAATGGACTCTTGCTTGGCCTTATGTGCCCCATTTCGAGAAGCTCTTTGGTAGCTTTCTGGATCTCATCCTTATACCTCTTCGGGTGCCTGTATGGTGTGGTAATCATGGGCTTAGCACCCTCCTCGAGTTCAATGACGTGCTCAATACCCCTATCAAGGGGTCTACATGGTGGTATGTCAATAAACACTTTGGTGTGTTTAGTCAAGAGAGCTTGTATATCAGGTGGATACTCACGCTTCTGTTGTTCCGTCACTGCGGGCATCACCATCACCTCTGCTGCCCATTGCACTTGATCATGTCGTATCAACCTCTCCATCTTCTTGAGTGAAACCACTCTTCATCCACCATCTGAAATTCCCCTGAGCACAAGTCATCTCCCATTCACCTCAAACATCATCTCCATAGTCTGCAAGTTGAGTGTGAACTAACCAATGTCATGCAACCATCGCATGCCCAAAACAACATCCATCTCACCCATGCTAACTACATAGAAATTTGACTGGCAAGTGTAATCATTCAACAGTATGGTGAGATTGGGTATCCTCCTGGAGCAGGTGAGAACAAATCCATCTGTCGCTCTCACCTTAAAGCCTTCGAACTCTTCTGTTTTGAGTCCTCTCTTAGCAACCAAGCCCTCATCTATGAAATTATGAGTAGCACCTGTGTCTAGTAGAGTAATCATTCGCTGCCCACCAAGTACTCCTCTCATTCGGAATGAGCCCTCTCTATGAATGCTAGAGAGATGTGTTGTAGGTAGGTTTGTCTGCTCCTTATCTGATGCTTTAGCTGAGCCCTCTAAACCTATATCATTGTCCTTTGATCGCTGGTCTAAATGTGGTTATGACTCTACGGATTCATCTGCAGAAAAGTATTTGAGTTGCTTTGCTTTCCCTTGGGCAGCACACTTGTGCTTAGGATACCAAGGCTCTCAGCAATGAAAATAGAGTTTCTTCCTCCTAAGGTCATTCAACTGATCACTATCCAACCTAGGAGTACTCTTATGTTGCTGTCTAGGGTCCTGAAAATGTCTTCTGTCCTTATCTTTCTTCCGAATAAACCCCTTAGACTGAAATTTACTCCTCCATGCCGAGGACTCCATGTCATGGGCTTTCTTCATGGCCTCCTGTAGAGATACTGGGTCTAGACCCTTAATCCAACCATGCAAGGGGTCTGACAATCCATCAATGAATAATATCATCAGCCTGCCCTCCGAAATATCCAAGACCATAACAGATAGGTCCTGAAACTCTGAGATATATGAGTCCACTGATCCCACCTATCTAAGTTGAGCTAACTCCTTAAATTGCAGTTCTGGATCTTTCTTATCAAATCTATGGATCAATCTGCCAGTAAACTCAACATATGAAGAGATCTGATCGTGGCCCAATGTAACCTTACCATTGCTCCACCATTTATGCGCACTGCCCTCCAAATGTAAAGCTGCATAAGTAATTGCATCAGTCTCGGGCATAGGGATGATCTGTAGATAACTGTCCAACTTCTTGACCCATGCTCTAGCAGTGGTTTTGCCTGAGCCATCAAAGTAAGGCAAACTCATCTTGCTGACTTTCTTTTGGAGCCCCTGATTCCGTTGTTTGTTTCCCCTGCGGGGTCTGTGTTTCATCCTAAGATTGGAGTACTCTCCAAAAGTCATCTCAGCTCTAAACTCCTCACTTGAAGCTCGCCAGTCTCTCAATATCTCATCCTGAAACTCAAGCTGTCTAGCCTCCTGTTCAAGAACATTGTTCCTAGTGCAAAGATAGGTATACCAGGTCTATCACCTATTGTCAATTGGGTAGCTCTCCTCTTAGTGACTGACGCTTCCCCCTCATCGTCATCGTCTCTATCTCTGTGCCTGTCACCATTGTTCCTGTCTCCATTGTGCCTGTCGCCTCCAATATTAATCCTATTCCTGTCCCCAACATTATTCCGGTTCCTCCCATTGTTGTTATTATCCCTGTTGTTCCCAGCATCCCGAGGTATCAACTGGTAAGTATCTGAGCCAACTCTGTCTGTGATTCCCGCATCGTCTCATTCATTCAAGTAAAGCTCCTCTCTATATCCATCTGACCCCTGGCCAAAGAGTTCAGAATATCCCTCAAGCTAGGTTCATCGTGATCTCTTTCACCCATGTTTTCTGTGATGGGTTCTTCTTCATTGTAAATCACTATTGGTTGTTCCTCTGTGGCTATTACCTCTGTATCTATATTAAAAGGATCTATCTGCAGAACTTGTATATTTGTTCTTGACCTGTTCCGTCTGAGATAATACCTATGTGTAGTAGGCTACATGTCTCATTTTTTCTTCTGCATGTCTGAATCTGACCTCACAAGATGGTAGGAAAAGCTGTGCTTTGATACAACTGTAATGTGTCATACCTATTGGTTCTTTTTAAGATCTTAATAGTGTTATTTTTAGATTTTATTTGTGTTCTTTCATACTAGAGAAGATGCAGAAGGGGTTTCAATTTTCTTGCAATGTGTTTGTCGGAACAGTACAATATAGAGCATATATTGCAAACCCCAAAAAAGTACAATAGATATGAACAAAATATTGAATACCCAGATCATATAATATCATAAAACGAATTATCATTACATACCCATGTCAAGTTAACCACTTTGGTATTTATGCTATAACTGGGTCAGCATATGGGTAGCATGAAACTCCGTCAAATCACTCCAAATGAGGAAGATGTGCATACAAGTGATAACCCCAGCCTTAGAGGCCCTAGACGCCTCAAACAGAGATGAACAAGAGCTACTAGCAAAGAGAGATGAGGCCCAAAGACCCCCACGCCACATCCATGTGTGCTGGTGTGGCCCAGGCTAAAAGCAATCAGCAACAAAAAGCTCCAAACAGATCTACAGTCTGCTAAAAATCTTTGCACAGACCAACTATCCCTCAACGCCCAAGAAGGAATGACACTATCAGCATTAAACACCAAGAATCCAACCTCTAGGGAAGTACGGCTGCTCCAAGAATAGTGCGGCCAGCAAGAAGTCACAGCCCTTGTCAAACTGCCCCAAACACACAATATCAATCACGCCAAAGATGTATTTCGCTGTCCTCAAAAATTGCTCAAGAAGAACTCCTCAAATCTGCAAGAATGTCTCATAATCTTCCTCAAACCCTCAACACACGAACTCAAATGAAGCACAACTGCGAATATTGGATGCATCCGCCTCAGAAGCACCTTTGGATGGTATTGCACATCTGTAGAATGATGTTACTCAGGGAGGTTTTCGTCTCCAGGAGCCACCAAGGTTCAAATCCCTTCAAACCCTCAAGAAACCCTAGCAGAGCAAAAAGCAACAAGTTTATAATATCCAAGCATACAAGAATGAACTCACTTTTTCCACCTTATATTTCTTCTCCCAGAGGGCGTTGGCTTTTGGGAGGGAATATTATAATTTTTAAACATTTTATCATTCCCTAGGGAAGGGCGCCCAAGTCCTCTAGTGACCCTTTTAAAATATAACTTTAATATTTGTCACCTACTTTATAATTATAAAGTCCCAACAATTAAATATTAATAACCTTCAGACTTTAAAATAATTCCCAAGATGAACTCGGAATCTAGAGTTCTATAGCTCACCGGAAAGGTCTCAATGAGACGAATCCATCCCACCTTTGATGATCCCAAAATGACACTGTTCCCAAACTTACTAAAAATAGCAAGTATGGGGCAATAAGCAAACAAAGCCAACTCTGAAAGTGCCAACTGGCTCCAATGAACCTAAACCACATCTACACCACTGAATAACCCATCCAAGGCCAAACCAACCATGGTTGCCTACCCAAAATTGTTAGTCTACAAGAACCCATTAATAGACTAACTCTTACTAGAGAAAGGGGACATTACAAGTTTCCAGGATGTACATGGAGGATAGCAGCTATTTGGATGGATTGGAGAGGTTGGGATCACTACTTCAGTGTTGGAGGTTGGCATGACGATGAGAACCTATCATCATATGACACTGGAGGCACTTTTGGCACCATCGTAGGTATGATTCTCAGTTCTATGGGTGTTGTTCTGATTTATATCAGCAACATAGTTTGGGTTGATATGTTTTTCCATGCACCTATGATGGGTATCTTTTACATCCATATGAGATCATTCATACATAGATGGACAATTGGTGATGATAGCATGATGAGAGACATCTATATCTTCACTTTCAGTAGATGTGATAGTGTGATGATTTGGGATCTAGGCATTGGTATGTTTGGTACACTATTTCATAAGAATCATGATGAGTTGCTTCACAACTTTTGGATTGGTGATGTTTATATCAGAGTGGAGCAGTGGAAGACTTGGTATAGGTGGTTGTGTTTCAGAGATCATATCATACATCACTTGTTGATAGACATGACTCTTTTTAGGGCTTTGGTTTTGTATAGTGTTTTGTCTTTGATAGACTTAGTACTCATGGATGGTAGAGCCTTTGGAGGAAAGGAGTTGTTGGCACTTATGGTTGATGGTTTTGCATTCTTGTTCCTACAGCTACACAGGCAGAGCCCGTAGAGGAGGAGCAACATTTCTGAATTTGGGGAATGGAGTCAGATTGAGTTTGAGTGTGTATGGCTAGTTGTGCTTCATTGCTGGCCACTGAAGCTCACTTTGCATATCATTCTTCATATTTCTTTTGGAGATGCAGCTATAGGTTGAGTAGAGTGATCACAAGACACTTGATTGGATGGAGATACTTGTCACTTGACACTATTTTGCAGGATACAGGTTTGCAATTACTTGTGGGCAAGCAATTCTAGGAAGGGAGGAGTGTAATGTCCCCATTTTCGGAGTGATCACCTAGTGGAGTTGGCTAGCCTATTTCCATTCCCGTAGGCTAAGCCAGAGGGCTTAGGGAATGACCTAATTGGCGAGTTTTCTCACTTAGCCAATTTTGTAGGGTAAAATGAGTATGGAGGATGACTTAGCATATTTTTGTGGTATTTTAGACTAAGTCCTCCTTAATAAAATAATTGGCCCTAGTATGGAGCAACCCAATTGGAGAATGGAAAATAGAGAAAATATGGAAAAATGCCTTTGGGAAAAATAAGAATAATTTATAAAGTTTTTCCTTGATGAGGACGACTTCATTTGAGGTCAAAAATATATCATACCATGTGCCTAAGTGGTTTGCCCTTGGAGGATGGAAGGAGGGAAAATAATAAAAAATAAAATAAAGTACTTTCATTGTGGTTTTGGGCGCCCAAGAGGAGGTCGTTCCTAGGAGAGGGAAATAAAGAAAATAAAAAGAAAATACCAAAGTTAGGTCGGCCTTGAGGAAGGAAAGATAAAGTCATGTATAAATATAAGGTGTTAGAGCTCATTTCGTCATCATTCATCATATTCCTTTCATTTGAGATTTATCTCTCTTGGCTGCAACTTTTAGTTCAGCTCCTTCCTAGGATGAAAACCCAATCACACTTTGGAGATGGATTCATACGAAGTTCACAATTGCACTTCATTGGAGATTTGTGGAGGAGAAGAGCAGATTTGCATATTTAGATTTTAGATCAGGATTCGAGGAGATTTCATTGTGGCATTTGTGCATCATTGGAGCTAGGATTTTACCCTAGATTTGTGCACCACCTTTGAAGGTTCATGTTTGTGGCATTTTGTATGCATTTTGCATTAGGGTTCGCCCTAATTTCTAGCGCCATTTTGGAGTAGATTTGAGTGTCCACTTTGAGGGTGAATTTAGCATGTTTTGGAGCAAAAAACCCTAGGCGCACCTCATGGAGATTTCGCCCAGCTAGAGTTGATATTTTGTCAACTATTTTGCTCATAATTGGTATGTACAATCATACTTATTTGGTCTAAATTGTAGTGCAGAATTTATGGGCATTGTTGTCATGTCTGAGCCCATGAAATTGATGTAATTTCCAATCAGCATATTCATTCTGGAGCAGCAGACTTATTTAAGCAAAAATCAGATCTGTTTGGCACATGTTTGGCCTTTGGATGATTGATTTGCATAGTTGATATCTTTGTCAATGATTATACATGTTTGGCATACATTTTATGATGTTTGGAGCATATTTGTTGGCTGCTTATGAATGTTTATAATTCTGAAAATAAAATCAGAAAATCAGAGCAGAATTCTAGGGTTTCAGCAGAAAACTAAAGTGCAGAAAACTAGGGCAGAATTTAGAATTTAAAAATCAGAATTTTAGGGCAGATCCCATTGGGGATATTACAAAAGGTCATTATGGAAGTTGAACCGGTTGGCCTTCCATAGTGATGCTTCATCTTCCAATGGTTAGGATTATAGTTGTGTGTTGTGCTGACAAGTGACATGTCATGAAATGGCTCTAGAAGGTGCACAGGCATGGGTTTGTTTCACAATGTTATGAGATATTGCATGATGCTCTACATTGAGTTTTGGTTTGTGCACTTTGTGTGCTAACTCATGTAGGTGCAAATGGGGCGCTTAACTTAGATAGAGTTATCGGAAAAGCTATGTAGCATCATCCTTGGTGGTGTGCAAAGGGTTGTGCATGAGTTGGGGAGTGGCTTCTAAGTTGCATGACATGGTTCCAAGTGTCCCACGCGTGGCACTTGGTGTAAGGAGTTGGGTTATACACTATTGTGCATGGATTGATGTTGACACCCACACTTGTGTAGTAGTGTGTGGAGCAACAACTTATAACACAAATTCCTTAGTAAGTTCCAATGTCCTTGTCATTATCTTCCACAAAAGAACATGATACAAAATATCTCCACTAGCAAGAAGTTATTTTCCCATGCAAATTTGTTTGGGTTGGTAGAATGTTTAAAGTTAAGTGTTTTTATCTACAACATTGATTCACCCACCCCCCCTCTCTCAATGTTGTCTGTACTCCAACATAACCATGGAGTTTGAGGGAGGTTGCCATCATTATTAGGGTGAAATCGCTGCCATACATAAGAAATTCGTGAGTTGTTACATTGCATATCAGACTTCAGAAACTCGGTTTTGCATCAGCATTTTATCATATCAGACCTCAGCAAATTCTTTATTAGTCATCTAGGGTTTGGTTTTGGCATCCTCAACACCTAGGGTTCAAGCACCATCAATCTTGGAGGAATCGTGGCTAATAAGGAGCTGCTATATCATTGTCTACATCAATAGACTTCATATCAGACTTTCATTGTGGGCAGTAGCACTATTACATTCTATATCAGTCATCTATTTGCTTTGTATGGTTTCATATTGTGCCTAGAAGAAGTGCTATTCAATCGAGTATGTTGTAAACGAATTCAATATTCAAATCTTTAATTTGAATAGGCTTTGCAAACACTTTTTATAGGTTTAATCAATCTGATATACTCTGTATCAGACCTAATTATCAGTGTAATCAGACCTGTAACAACAATTAATAAAGCATGATTGGGTGTTGAATCATTGATATTTGTTTATGCAAGTATTTGGTTATCTTTTCTACATATTTGCATATGTATTGGCATTGAAAATCATCAAGAAACATCACAAAACAAACAAACACTCAAAAATCAGAACTCAATCACCTTGCATGACAAATGTTTGACAAAATGTCAAACCACTCAAACTAAAAATTCAGGGCAGAACTACTAAGGGTTCTTACATTAATCTTGAGTGCCTTAGGACTGATTCCAAGTGGCTTGGGAGTGACCCCAAAATTTAAATTTTTTAGACTCTTGCCCTCCTTACTAGCCATTATGAGCCGACTTCATACAAGTTTGTGTGAATTGGTGCTATGTTTTGGTATTTAAAGACATTCATTTGTGCAATTAATTCATAGGGAATGATAAGAGAATTCACACAAAGGAAAATTAAGATTTCAAGCTTAAAAGGAACCCATTGCTTCGTAATCATATAGGTTGTTTGCATGATTGCGCATGTTGTCTTCGATCATTTGCTCAAAAACATAAACTTAATCCATTTAGGGGGTTGACCTAGGAGAACTTGACCCTAGCAATACAACAACCTCCCCTAAGGTGTTTGTAAACATTTTCTTGAAAAATTCAGACATGGGAAGGCGAAGGCAAAGAGATCGTTTCTGCAACTTTTTGTTAGATCATTCCCATAGTTCACACTTCATTCCCCCGCATCAGATCTTTCTCGCAATGCTTGAGTTTGATCTTGAGCACTCAAATTCAAATCATAGAGATTTTTGAGACTGCACAAAGCCTGGGACATCCATTAGATTGTGAGCATTAATTTTCTATACCTTGGCGATTGGATTTTGTGTAGTATCAACATTAATTCATCATTGTTCCCAAAGCTAAGTACCGTCATCCAGGGCCTAAATTTGAGAGTTGTATAGCTGTATTTAGGCATCTTTGGTGTAAAATACAATCAAAATTTTAAAAAGACCGTATCATATGAAAGGAGAGATTTTTGGACAAACTGTCAAAATTTGTATAGGATTATGCTGATATATATATTTGGTTTTTATATAATTTACTTATACTAAGATATGTCATAGTATTTTAAAGGCACCATTGAATAGATAACTGTCATGAAAAAATTGTTTGACAGGTTGTAAGATACCCAACTAGTTCTACTAAATTTTTTCCTTAACTTAGATAAATTTACTTGTACTTAACTTATCAACTACTCAACAACTTAATCATATATATCAAAGATAATAACTTGAATGAATCAATCTTGAAGCTGGGTACTTGTCTTATTACTTGACTCAATGCAAATGTCTTATTATAGAGATAATGCTTTCAATAGCATGAAGTTACAAACTTATTCAAATGGAAATACAAAAGAAGGCCTTGAAGCCTTGATGTTTACAATGTCTTCCTCACTTGATCAACTCAATTGAACTCAATGATGTCAACTGAATGTCAACACCTCACAATACAACAAGGGAGCATCACCTTGTCAGTTGAGGGAGCATCACCTCAACACTTGAAACTCGCAGGTCTCAAGATTATAAGCTTAGATCTTTGCAGAGAGAAATTCACCAAAAGATTAGATGCCAAATGAATGAAAGAGCTCCTCCTTTATAGTCTCTCCAAAGGCAATGAAGGCACATTTTTCAATGCACAAAGAGGAACCAAGGCACATTTTCCAAGGAGCATATTCAGGGGAACATTCCTCTCGACAACTCATCCTGAGTTGGCAAACTTATCCAAAGACCTTGTCACGGATCCCAAAGTCATCCTGTCGACCAATGAGAGCTTAGATAGTTACAACTACCCTATCTTCTGACTAGGCGCCAAGTTGAGATGTCTGGGACATGCAAGCGCGCCCTATTTGTTCTAGGCGTCAGTTGTGGTGGTTGCATCATGAGATTGTGCCTAACTTGGGTAGAGCTTCCAAATGTTGTCATCTTGATCCAAAAAGGTGTCTTGACACTTATTCAATTTCCTTGAGGCGCTCATTGGAATTGATCAAGGCACCACTTGAGGTTAGGCGCTACCAAAGAAGTGCGCCTCACATAGACTTCAATCCTAGGTGCCCAACTGAAGTAGCAAAGGTGTGGACTAGACTCTAGGCGCCAAAATGATGTTACAACTGCATGGTTTTCAAGACCAAGTGCCAACTTGAGATGATTCCTTCATGATATTGCGCCTTGCTAAGGTTAGGCGCCAATTGAGGTTTGCAAAGATGCTAGGCGCCAAATTGAGTTCTTTGGAATCTAGACGCAATATAAGCTTTCCAAAACACTTCTTTTGCCAAGGCGCATTCCTAGGGTCCCAAAGCCATGATCCAACGCTTATGTTCCATCTTATCATTTTTGCAAGGAAATTTGAAAGCAACTTAATCTTAGATGAATGGAGTGCCTTGCATCTAACTAGTCTTGAAGACTTGCATCAACCTTAGGCGCACTTTTGAGGGAGTTTCCACCTTAGGCGCCAAAATGGAAGTGCTTCATCAAAATGTGCATCTCACATATCTTTCAATCCTAGGCACTAGAGTTAAGGAGTTTTGATCAACATATGCGCCCAAGCTAGGAGTTTACCCAAGTGACTTCTCTTATCTTAAAAGCTTTCAATCTAGCACTCATTCATACTAGGCGCTCAAATGGAGGATCCCTGGAATCATGTATTGGCGCCTTGTTACTCTAGGCGCCCATTTTGGATGACTCAACATGACACTAGCGCCTAAAGTGAATAGGCCTTCATCACTATTCAATTCACTTAGAAGACTTCACTTTGGAAACTTATTAACTTTTCATCTTGAAATGACAACTTATCTTCAATTCCTTAATGAAGCGCCAACTTAGAGCCACAGAAACTCATCCTAATGTCTTAGGTAGACTAGGCGCCTATTAAGGTTGTAGGATTAAAAAGTGGCGCCTTGATCCCTAGGCGCCTATTTGAAGTTTGTTTACCATCATCCTTGCATCTTGAGTTCTTCTTGACTCATCTTGATGATTAACTACTTTAGCAACTTAATTTTGAGGATCAATCAGTGTCCCTTAGCAAGGCGCCATGAATGCTATGGTTGATGTACTTAAAGCACCTTTCTCTAGTTGAATCCTTTTGAAGCCTTGCTAATCACTTAATTATCTATCCATGTTCTCCGAAGGATTCATTGTACCTCTATCGTCTTCATCAATCAAACTTTCCCTTAAAATGCACTTAGGTGCCATTTGGATGTCTTTTAGTCTAGGCGCATTTGATAGTTGTTCCAGGTAGATTTGAAGGGAAAAGCGCACCTAGTGATGTTCTCTGAAGATTTCCAAATGAATGAGTCATTTTGAAGATCAAAACACTCTTTTCTTCCAAGGTGCCCTAGTTGATATGATTGAAGTGCTTCAAAACTTGATGATTCTTGGTTAGGCGCACATTTGATATTGAGCAAGCAAGAAGGTGCGCCCTGACTCTAGGAGTACTGCCTTAGTCAATTTTGGCTTCCAGACTTAGCCAATTTCAAGTTTCTGACTTTGTTCCTGCAAAACAAAAAGTTGAGTTAGTCAAAAACCAATTCATTCCCTCATTATTTAGAATTAGCCTCCGGGAATGAGGAATAGGCTAATCCATTATTCACTTGATGATCAAGTCGGAAACGGGGACATGACACAGGCAAGGTCGACTATCAAATTTAGGTCCTGCCGTCATCTATTGCATCTAATTTCTAAAAATAGCATTTTGATTTTTTGACCCAACAAAAAATTAATCTAGGTTAATTGTCCTTGATTATTTGCATTTATTTATTAACCTATATATTTATGTATAGTGCATTTATTTCCACATTTATATATATTAAATAAATGAACAATAAATAAATTATTTATTTATTGTTCAATATATATAAATATAAATATAAATATAAATTACATTTTTTTATAGTTTACAGTTTAATTTTAAATAAAAAACTTAGATAAACCATAAATTGCTATTTGTTATAATTTGGGTCGATAGTCCGCCACACCAAAGCCCTCTTTGCATCCCCCCGTCCCACAAGTGGGAAGAAACAAATTCCTTGCGTAGCTATTCATTTAGACTTTGAAACTCAGAGTTGTGATGTCATTCCTTATTTGTGCCAACACTTTGTTGCTGACACCAAAGGTTTTCATAGTCTCAAGAATAAGGATCCAATTATATATGTTGAAGGCATGTCTAACTTTATGAAGACACACAATCTTTTGTAATTTTTGATATAACGTATGAACTCTTGGACAATAATTAAATCATCTACAATTTATCATCGAGGGACAAAATCCAATTGATTTTCTGGAATCATCTTGGGGAGATAGTTCTTGAGTCTAGTAGCTATGAGTTGACCTATAATTTTGTAGACCATATTGAAAAGTGATATAGGTTGGTAATGGTCTAAGGAGGCAGCCTTTGCAATATTTAGAAATTAAAATGAATAAAAGTCTTGTAGAAATAATTCCCAGTCGGTTGTTGCATATGAACTCTTCAACAAACTACAATAACTCTTCCTTGATTAGAGACTATAACATTTTTGAATTAACACTCAATCTATTAGCCACTTCTTTTTTTCTTGACTCACGAGTTCATTTTTTTAAGCTTAATAACATAATATGTCAAATGAGGATCAAGTTGTTTTAGACTTAACGAATGTAAAAAATAAGGTTGTACAAAACTATTTAGCTTAATTCCCAAATAGATGCCAGCAACAGCTTTTCCTTATGGGATAAAAGTAGAAGTATATTGTATACAATGGAAATCTACGAGTTTTGGTGTTTAGAGTAAGTTCTATGACATTTGGAGGTCTTCTAGGATCCATATGACCTCCAATATATTTTTTGATGTTTATTTATGATCCTCTATCCCTTGTTAATTCAATCTAGATATATTCAATGTCAAATTGGTTAAATTATGTGTTTCTTATAAATTTATTTTCATTTCTGAAATTTGTAAGCCATAACACTCTTTACCAATCATGCACAACATTTCCTAATTCACCGTGTTTTAAAAAGTTAATGCACACACCTTATGAATATATGATGATTGAAATCATTTAAATACATTATAAACTATTTGTTGAACATGTGATTAACTAAGAATTAGAATTTTAACGTGTAGGAGAACATAAAACTAGGAAATGGAAGGTTTTTAGGGTACCTTACTTGCTGCATCTGAAATTGTCTTTTTCCATACGATAAGAAATGCATCACCAATATTCTTGTTGGGAAAACCATGATGTAGTATTACTTTGTTGTGTATCAAGTCTGCAATCCTATTAACAAACATCATCACCTCTTCTTGTAGACATTCTGTGGCTTCTGTAAAGTTCCGTATATCACAAAAACCAAAACATGCTCGCACCTTCTTCCCTGGGATCATAGCTGTAAAATTATATGGATTATTATTAGTTTGAAAAATGCAAAACCATATAACCAACACAAGTTTATGAAGTATACATAATTGGCTAATGAATAAAGCTCATTATGACTTTAATTCAAGTTTGGAATGACTCTAAAAGTAAAGAGAGAACCATTAAAGCCGCTAAAAAAGTATGGGAGTGGGAGAGCAATAACGGAAGGAAAGGATTAGGAAAGAAGTATCAAGGTGTATGTCCTAGAGCATTGTATCCAAGTAATAAGATGCACTATTTAAGGTAAAAATGCCCTAAACCCAATATTTTCCTTCTTTAAAAACAAAAAGAAATTATTAAGAACAAGGATAATAGAGTACAAGAAGGAAATGGATCCAATTATTGAAAGTAATGGTGAAGTTAATTTTAAAAAATCTAATAAAACAGAAAACTTCATAATAATGGAACAAATGGCCTAATTGCAATGTAGAAGGTTTGATTTTAACCTTTAAGAAATAGATAAATTCAAGTATTTAAAGGTAATATAATTTTTCTTTGTGAATGAACCCTCTAGCCTGTAATGTCCCTTTTTGTGAATGATCCCCAGCAGAGTCCACTAGCTTATTTTTTATTCCCATAGGCTAAGTTGGGAGATATAGGGGAATAATTTAATTAATTAAATGTTAAATAATCCTAAGTCATTTTTGGGTTATTTATATTTAATTAATTAGCTGGGACTTTTTATTTGTAAAAAGTGACTTTATAATAAGTTATTGAGAAATTATAAAATAAGTCACTTTTGAGAAGGAAAACATAACTGTAATATCCCCAATGGCATCTGCCCTAAAATTCTGATTATTATTTTCTGATTTCTGCTTTTTAGAATTCTGCTCCAAACCCTAGAATTCTAATTTATTTTTCTGATTTCAAACAAATAGGGACAGCGAACATATATGCATCCAATATACTCAAATAATTTGACAATACGAAACCCTTATGATATTATCTTCAACCATGAACTTCATCCACAATATATGACATCTAAATGCAAAAAAATAGAGGGAACAAATCTGATTTCTGAATTAATCAGTCTGCTGCTACAAATCAGAATTTTGAATATGTAATTATATCAATCATGTAGGCTCAAACATGCCCAAATACATCCCATAAATCCGCCCTTACAATTTAGACCTAAAATTAGGTTTGTACAAACCAAATGATGTAGAAAGAATGCTCAAACACAAACCCTAGCTGGGCGAATCTCTTCACATAGGTGGCGCTCCTTGGAAATGATCAAACACATGCAAAATGATGGCGGCTAGGGCTGGGAATGATCAACAATGCTCCAAGATGAAATCACCCTCCTTTGGCGCACAAACTAGGGCGAAAACCCTAGCTCCAATGATGCATAAAGCCCTCCAAATGAAGGGGCTCCAAATCTGATCTTGAAATCTGAATTTATCTTCAACCCTCCAAATTGTATTTGGCACAAATCTCACAATTTGACCTTAGGGTTTCTACAGAAGAAAATATTGCTTTGATGCTCCTCTTACAAATCTCCAATGATGAGCAAATATGAACTCCGTATGAGTCCACCTCCAAAGTGTGATTGGGTTTTCGTCCAATCCACTTATCTTCCTTAGGGTTTTCATCCTAGGAAGGTGCTGAACCAAATGTTGCAGCCAAGAGATAAATCTCCAATGCAAAGGAATATGAAATGAATGATGATGAAATGAGCTCAAGACACCTTATATTTATACATGATATTATCTCCTCCTCAAGCAGGGTTTTCATCCTAGGAAGGTGCTGAACCAAATGTTGCAGCCAAGAGATAAATCTCCAATGAAAAGGAATATGAAATGAATGATGATGAAATGAGCTCAAGACACCTTATATTTATACATGATATTATCTCCTCAAGCTGGCCGACCTCATGAGGTATTTCCTTTTTATTTTCTTTTTATTCCTTTCTCTCTAGGCCGACCTCCTTTTGGGCGCCCAAATCACAATGAAAACATTTTGTTTTATTTTTATTATTTTCCACCTTCCATCCTCCAAGTGGGTGAACCACTTAGACATGAGATTCATCATGCATTTGTCCTCAAATCAAATCGTTCTCCTCGAGGTGAAATAATATAAATTATTCTTATTTTTTCTAAAGCCATTTTCCATCTTTTCTTCTATTTTCCATTCTTCTACTTGGCTGCTCCACATTAAGGCAAATTATCTTAATTGTTTTGACTTGATAGAAACTCTCACAAAAATATACCAAATCATCTCCCATGCTCACTTTGCCCTACAAAATTGGCTAAGTGTGAAATCTCGCCAATTAGGTCATTCCCTGAGCCCTCCAGCTTAGCCTATGGGAATAGGATAGGCTAGCCAACTCCACTAGGTGATTACTCCAAATGTGTTTCAGGATCACGGGGTCGGGGAGGCTATTGTTCTCTTCCTTGGGCAAATGATTTCGGGTTTCAGGGAGGTGTTCATTCTCTTGCTCCAGTGGCAAACATTTAGTGGAGCGCTCAATCCACGATTCCCGACAGTTTCAAAATTGTTCTCTAAGTGTTTTGGGATCACGGAATCGGGCAGTGCAGGTTTTGTGTGATTGATTGGAAAGGTGGTTTGACTTTGGCTTGATCGTCGAAGTCCGATTTGTTTCCTTCCTTTGCACTTGTCGGATTTGCGAGGAATTTCCTACTCCTGATAAAGAAGCAGAATACTTGGTGGAAGCCCAATTTTTTGGGGCTTGACATTTTTGCCTTGGCCATTTTACTGTTCGGTACGTGATGAGATGCTCCAGTGACTCTTTAGGCTACCATTAATGATCATTTTGGAGCCCGCAGGTGTGGTAGATGAATTCAGATGTTGAAGTTAATGTAGTAGGTGGGTAGGTGATTCCTGCCCAAGTGCAGCTGTGGGAAATAATGCTATATATACATGAAAAGGTGTAAGAAAGGTTGGTCGCTGAACCAATTTTGTGGTCCAAGTGCCTCAGGAGGATTTTAGGGCTTCAAATCATGCCAGTTTGGGTGGTAAATGAAGGGATGCATTTGATACAGCATAGGAAGGAATTGTAGTGTACATCTTCATGCAGTGTCTCCAGGGCCGTTTGCAGTGATTCAAGGGAATGTATAGTTGCAGCTATGTATTTTTCCTTCACATTTGCTAGTGCGATTGTAACAAGGATTTGATAATGTATGACAGTATTTAAATCAATACAAGCTTTGTGTTGGGTCATTTCTTTTGTTGCAAATGAATCATTGCAGTTCTGCTTGGGATTAATAAGTATGTCCATTATATGAAATGTAATTTGAGAAATGAATGTAAATGCATTTTAGTTTCTTGTTGATGCTTATTAGATCCATTTCCTTCCTCTTTGCCATTCATGACTATTTCCCATTGGAGTAGGCACCGACCCATATTGGGGAAGGATCAATCACTCCCATTTTATCAAATCCTCATCTTGTTAAGATGTAGGAGTAGGAATAGGGTTAGGTTTAGTTTACATATTCATGGTTTTGTTTTATAACTAGGGAATCATTCTAATTTCTGAGTGACCTAAAATTGATTAAATCATTTGTGAATCATGTTCAGGTATGTCTACATCTTGTCATTGTGTAAAGAATGTCAAATGAATCCATCATATGAGGATATAAATGATGTCATATGTGGGTGTCATGCCCCGATATTATGGCATTGTTTAAATTAAAGATTTAAACATCATGTTAAAAGACGAAGAAGACAAATATGGTGTTTGTCATCATATATAATATTAAATAATATTTTATAAAATTAAAATATAGTATATCAATGGTATTTATAAATAATAAATACAAATACAAATATAATATAAAATATATATTATTAAATATAAATAATATAATTATTTATATAAATGTAAATATTATAATAATTACAAATATATATATATATATATATATATATATATATATATATATGTTAAATATTATTATCAATAATAAATACAGATATTATATTATTTATATTAAATAATAACAAATACTAAATATTATAAATATATGGTATAAGACTAAGGGATTCCAAGGAAAGAATCGTTAGAAAGCATGGTATCATTAAATAAAGACCAGCGAATATAATATAAAGGCTAAAGCATATTATAATCTTCAAGACAGTGATTAAGGAGAGACAACGCCAAAACATAAGCTATCGTGGGTCATAATGAAGGCATTAAGGGATTGACAACAAACGAACTATTAAACAATCTATAGTTAATATTATTGGCAGCAGCAAGAGACGTAACTATTGACCAATACGGATTGGAGGAATCGTAAGAAGAAGCATCTCATATATATATCATGATATCCAATCAGAAAAAGGGGAGTAGGCAGCAGGAGAATCATCGAACATTATCTTACATTAAGCACATCAGATCGGAGATTTTTATTATATCTATAGACTTAGCCGCAGCCCCCTTGAGGTCACGCATTATCATTGTTGGAAGGCCAATCTGCTTAATAGTCTTGAAATACCATTTGTGAGGGCGAACACTTCATAAGTAGTGGGATCTGTAGTCTATGGAGTGCAACCAACATTGTCACCACTGAAGATTCCATTTACGCCTTCCATAGAGTTGGCGGCCAGCATCATAAGAGGCTATGAACAACATTATAGGCTTTTGACATTACATCATTCTATTAACCAAACACCACACACGACACTAGATCCTGATCGTCGCCACTGGAGGATTATGACTGATGTTTAAAGATTCCTATACAACAATTGCTGAGTGGTTGATCCCTTTGAGGTAATCATATCAAAGCATATTAATAGACTGCGGTCATCATCTCTGTGTCACTGTATATGTTGGAAGCAGTGAACTCTTTCCCTAAGGCATCAGATATCATCAAAGAGAAGAGGAATACAATCAGTCTATGCCCATCGAACATCCACCATTAGGGAACGATCATCTACACATCAATCATCAATCAAGAGTCAGCAATACATATATCCTTTTATCATCGCCTATCACACATTACCTCTGCCTGGAGGATTCGATCTGCATATCAAGGAAAACATAGTATACTCAGCAACAGAGATCATATCTATAGCAATTGCCTCCTCAGTCTCATAGAAGGAAGACAATCATTCATACATTTAGACAAGTCTCTCTGCACATTTGATAAACATTACTGGCATAGCAAGATCGCCTATCATAAACCAGAGATTTACTCAGCCAAGAAATATATAATATATTCAAAGAAATAATAATATCTTCATCGAACCTTATAATACAGATCAGAGATTCACCAAGGAGAGACAGTATATATTCAGGACTTGTAAACTGTCTAACAGTGAATCATATTGCAGATCAAGCCATCCTAATTGGGGTATAAAGGAGAAAATTAGTATTGTCCCAAAAAAGGGGACATTACAATTGGTATCAGAGCCATTGTTCCTGCCATCCTGTGAGATAAATTTATGCAAGCATACCCTAGAAGGAACCGACAACTTCTAGAAGAGGAAATGAACAACAAAATGAGGGCATTCATGGAAGCCACCACCAAGGCCATGATGGAACAAAACGAAAGAATCACCAAAGCCATGATGGATCAAGGTGAAAAGACAACTCAAATGTTCTTAGAGGCACTTCAAAAAGTGGGTAACACCACGGATTAGCCAAACTCTACAAATGCAAGAGACATAGGATCCAACCATGCGGAGAATAGCCCAACTTCATCAAATCCAAGGATTCCTATGCCATCTTTCCTTCCGAAAGAAGAAAACTCAAGAGCCGATTAACCTATTACAAATGCATTAAGCGCGGATGATATTGCAAGGGCTTATGCAAGCCTAGAACCGGAGGTAAGGAGAGTGGTATCATTTAATGATTATAGCAATACTAGAAGGAATGAAATGGTAAGGAGGGAAAGAAGACCTCCTAACAAGGACTTAAAACGTAGAACCAACAAAGTAAGCCTCTCTAATTTTGATGGGACAAATAAGATCACACCACATGCATGGCTCCAAAAGCTAAATGACTACTTCTCACTTAGCCCTATGACGGAAAAGGATGCACTCCAATTTGCCATCTTACATTTGGAAGGCTTAGCATATGAATGGTGGCATAATGGGAAACTCACCCGAGGTCATGACTCCATCACATCTTATGCGGAGTTTTCTAAGAAGTTCATTAAGAAATTTGAGAGACGACACCCGCAACAAGACTTCAGGGATTTAACCTTAATAAGACAATGTGGGACCGTAGGCGAGTATGTGGATGAATTTGAGAAAGTAGCCATCTGAGTCCCCAGGATAGATAATGAAAGACTCACATTCTTATTTGTTCAAGGCTTGGATGAAAAATTAAGAGGATTAGTAGAAGCACTTAGACCTTCTACTATGGATGATGCCATAGAAATGGCAACACAATTAGAACAAAGCCAAATTTCTCAAACATTCAAAAAACCCCTCCATAAGAATGAAAGATTATGCGAACCTTTCTCATCCAAGAATGGAAGGAATGAAAAGAACTTATGTTATAGATGCAAGGAACCCTGGACCCATGGACATACTTGCCAGAGAGATGAAAGGCCTCGAACCGGAGATGGTGCAGCAAAAGATGATCTCCGAAAAAATAACCTATGTTTCAAATGCAACGAAAAATGGGAGCTTGGTCATCGATGTGCATGGAAAAGGGAACCAAACCTAAAGATCATAACCAGTAAAGAGCAAGAGGAAGATTTTGAACCTAAGGTGAAAAAAAAGAAATATAATGAAGAAGAAAGTTTATAATTGCCCGAGTATGAGCGAAACAGGTCAAGACACAATAGGTAGGGAGAATGTCCTCCATCGTGCTCTTGTCTAATTATGTTAAGAGGATGATAGGTAGGGAGAATGTCCTCCATCATATCTCAACAAGACACGATAGGTAGGGAGAATGTCCTCCATCGTGCTCTTGTCTAATTATGTTAAGAGGATGATAGGTAGGGAGAATGTCCTCCATCATACCTCAACAAGACACGATAGGTAGGGAGAATATCCTCTATCATGCTCTTGTCTAATTATGTTAAGAGGATGATAGGTAGGGAGAATGTCCTCCATCATACCTCAACAAGACACGATAGGTAGGGAGAATGTCCTCCATCGTGCTCTTGTCTAATTACGTTAAGAGGATGATAGGTAGGGAGAATGTCCTCCATCATACCTCAACAAGACACGATAGGTAGAATGTCCTCCATCGTGCTCTTGTCTAATTACATTAAGAGGATGATAGGTAGGGAGAATGTCCTCCATCATACCTTGTCAAGACACGATAGGTAGGGAGAATGTCCTACATCATGTTCTTGTCAAATTATGCTAACGTGATAGGCAGGAAGTGTGCCCTCCATCACGCTCTAACTTGCAAAGGTATAGCTTTAGAGATAACTTTAGTGTGCAGGTTAAGAAATCAGTATATCTTACAAAGGGACAATGGGGAAGTATAATCAATTTCACAAATCAAATTCCTTTCTTTCAAAACTCTCCTTGAAATTCTTCTCTCAATTCATACCAAAAATCATATTATGGGCCCATAACCCACAAGGATCATTCTTCACCTATAATGCTTATATTTCATCAAGCACATCACTATTCAAATAAAAATACTTACCAAATCTTCTTTGAACAAAAAATTTTCTCTCCATGACATCATATAATCAATTACTCCTCAAGAATACTACTCTTTGTAATTTTGGGATCCATAACACATCAAAAGGTAAAACTACAAATGACAAGTACAAAACTGAATCTCAAGATGCATCATGGAATCTCAAAACTCTCAAATCTTCTTAATCTTTGATACTTGCATCACATCGTTGTTATTCAAACATCAAATAAAAGCTCTTTGATCACAAATTCTCTTTCATGGAACCACAATCAATTTCTCTTCACTCAAGCGTATTAATTTTAAATCAAAGCCATGATTTCGTCTCAACACATTGGAAGATATACGATTAAAGTGCAAGGCGATGAAAGAACTCATGATTGCTTGAGGACAAGCAATCTTGAGTGGGGAGGGTTGTCATGCCCCGATATTATGGCATTGTTTAAATTAAAGATTTAAACATCATGTTAAAAGACGAAGAAGACAAATATGGTGTTTGTCATCATATATAATATTAAATAATATTTTATAAAATTAAAATATAGTATATCAATGGTATTTATAAATAATAAATACCAATACAAATATAATATAAAATATATATTATTAAACATAAATAATATAATTATTTATATAAAAGTAAATATTATAATAATTACAAAAATATATATATATGATACTAAGTTACTGAATTGTCCAGGTAGCCAGACCGATTCCAGGTACGAAACATCCGAAATCGGGTATTGGGTCGAATCCCCTGTGGGTTCGAACAAGAAACGTATTTTTTGTTGTTGAAATGATTCCGGATTTCGCTTTCGTACCCGGGCGATTCAATGGCTGACGTGGAGATTCTGGACCGATTCCAGAGTGAATCCAGGCTTTTGTTGACTTTTGAATGCGGATTAAAACCTAAAAAGTGTTTGTTATTAACTTTTTTCAGCGATTTTTTTCCTCATTTTTCATTTCGCCGATGCCTGACCTAGCCGACGCGATTTTTTTAGGGTTTTTCGACGACTATCTCTGGTTTTTCGAGGACGGCCTCTGGTTTTTTGACGACGCCCTTCGTTTTTTCCACAACGCCCAATAATTACTGACGACGCCCTATGGTTTTTCCGACCCGACGAAGATCTTGTCCGACTAGTTTTTCGGTTTTTCCACGCCAGCTTCCAGGTATTGAAATGATTCCATTTTTTTGTAACATTTTTTCTGTTTTCATTATTGCATATGGTTTCAATTTTCGAACTTTCATTTATAATGATACTATAATAGTTATATTTATTATAATTTATAATTATTATTATATTTATTATTATTATTATTATTGTTGTTTTCAGTTTTTAATATTTATAATAGTGATATAATTATATTTATCATTAAAAATTTAAAATTTAAAATTTAAAAGTCTTTACAGTTTAAAAATTAAAATTTAAAACTAAAGTTAGAAATTTAGAATCATTTAATTTTTAATTTTTATTTCAAATTTATAATTTATTTGTAAAATAAATTGACAAAATTGTTCATATTTTATAATTTTAATTTTTAATTTTTTAAATATAAAATATTTGTTTCTCAATCTTGTCGATGCAGGCTTGCAGGTAGGGATTCTAGTTTCTTACTATGGCAACCAGTTGCTCTAACTTCGTTGACAAACCTACCTTCAATACCGATCCAAATTCACCTTTGTGGAGGCATGTAGAGATGTTACAACAAGTTCCAGGTGGCGGAACATTTGTTTGGAAATGCAATGGGTGTGACAAGCAGTATACAAGCTCATATAGTCGGGTCAAAGGCCATTTGTGTGCCATTCCTGGATTGGGAATCAGAGCTTGTCCAGGAAAGAATAGAACACCTATCCCAGCTCATCAAATCGCAGCATATATCAAAGAGCAAGAGGACGCAGATGCAAGAGTTCTGAATAGAGGAGGGCATCCTTTGAGGAGAGGAGGGGGCTCACGAAGGCCACTTGCTTCTTCATCTGATACTCGTGGTGTTGCCCCTGAAGTTGTATTTGAGAGCCACCCATTTTTGGGTAGAAATGTCAATGAACTTGAGCCCGAAAATGTGAAGAGAGCAAGGGGACCATTAGAGAGGGCATTTCAAAATGATGCAAGAGAGATTGTTGATCAAGCCATTGCAAGATGTCTCTATGCAAATGGTTTGGCCTTCAATGTTGTTCGATGTCCGTATTGGCAAGACATGGTAAGAAAAATAAGTGAAGCTCCAAAAGGGTACACAGGTCCAGGTTATGAGAAGGTGCATACCACCTTATTGTCAAAGGAGGTCAAACATATAGAATCTTCATTGTCTCCCATTAGGGGCTCATGGAAAGAAACAGGCGTGTCCATCGTTTCCGATGGATGGAAGGATGCAAAAAATAGGCCATTAATCAATGTGATTGCAGTGTGTCCTAAGGGGCCAATGTTTTTGAAAGCTGTGGATTGTGAGGGGCAAGTGAAGGATGCATCATTTATTGCTGAAATCCTTATACAGTGCATTCAGGAAGTGGGTCCTCAATATGCTGTCCAAGTTGTAACGGACAATGCAAAGAATTGCAAAGCAGCTAGTATGTTGGTTGAGCAACGGTTCTCACATATATTTTGGACACCTTGTGCTGTCCACTCACTCAACCTCATGCTACAAAAGTCGGGCAAGAAAATAGATTGGATCAAACAAGTCTATGCTGAAGCCGAAGAGATCCAAATGTTCATTACAAACCACCACATGTCACAGGCCATTTTTAGATCATTCTCACGATTAGAGTTGCTGAAGGTAATTCATTATTCAAACAATGCAAAGTTTTAATTTTATCATTTGTGTTTAAAAAAATTAAGTTTACATTCTTCTTTGTCTTTAATTTTTTTATTTTTTGTTTTCAAATAGGTTGCTGAGACTAGATTTGCATCCAACACAATTGTCTTGAGACGACTTGTGAAGGTGCAAAAAGCACTTGCTGACATGGTCATCAGTGATTCATGGTTCATATGGAGGCAATCCAACACTGACAGGGCAGCTAATGTAAAGCAAATGATTCTAACTAACACTTGGTGGGATCGAGTGCAATATCTTCTTAGTTTCACTAAGCCCATCATGAGTATGCTCCGCTTTACTGACATGGATAAGCCATGCTTGGGAGAGGTTTATGATGGCATTGACTCAATGATTGAGCAAATGAGATCCATCATAAATGCAAAAGAGCAAGATCCTGAAGAGACTTTCTTCAAACAGGTGCAATCAATTTGTGTTGAGCGGTGGAACAAAATCACCACCCCACTCCATCTTCTTGCCTTTGCATTGACTCCCAAATATTACAGCGATGAGATCCTTTCTATGCCAACAAGGGTGCCACCATATCGTGATTTAGAAGTCAGCGAGGGGTTAAATAAAGCACTTGTTAAACTCTATCATGATCCTGAATTAGAGGATATAGTTACAACTGAGTTTGCTGAGTTTGCAGCCTCCAATGGGCTAAGTGTTTCTGCTCTCCGCAACAGGTATAAGAAGGATCCTCACTCTTGGTGGTACGTCCATGCCACTAAAATGCCACACCTTCAAGTACTTGCAATCAGACTTTTATCACAAGTATGTTTATCAATTTTACCCACCTTCAAACTTTTATTTTTTCATTTTAAAAATTTCCATTTCAAATTTAAAGACTCTAGTCTCTAACAAGATCTCCCTTTGCTTCAATAGGTTGCTAGCTCTTCTTCATCTGAACGGAATTGGAGTACATACTCCTTCATCCACTCAATGAAGCGCAATCGATTGGCATCAAGTAAAGCAGAGGAGCTAGTTTATGTGCATTCGAACTTGCGACTTCTAAGTTACAAAGTTGATGACTACAAGGAAGGGGCAGCAAAGTTGTGGGATGTAGATCCAGAGGGAACTGACTTGGATCTTTCTTCTACTGCACAAGTTGCAACTTTTGAGGAGTCCAGTCAGCATACTTTTAGTGCGAGTAGTGGGATTCCATGTGGTTCTCGAAATCTACATACATCATCACATGATGTTGATGTTAATGATGATGATGATGATTTTGATGATGCTGATCAGTGACTAATAATTGTATCATTTTAATTTTGAACAATGATTATCTATCATGACATTCAAGTTTGAACTTTGATATCGAATTAGTATATTATATTTGGAATTTTAAAACTTGTAATTGTTTTGTTTAGCATGTGGTATTGATATTCTCAGATTCTAAAGCTAATTCTGTTTCTAGGCTGCAAATATATATATTTTTAATTTTTTATATGTATTTTGTACTAACGTACCCCAAACGTACCCAAACCCCCTTCAAAAAAATTGCCGTACCAGCGTACCGGAATCACGTACCCGTACCGGTGCCCGTACTTGATTCGGCAACTTAGATATGATATTAATGTTCAATATTATTATCAATAATAAATACAGATATTATATTATTTATATTAAATAATAACAAATACTAAATATTATAAATATATGGTATAAGACTAAGTGATTCCAAGGAAAGAATCGTTAGAAAGCATGGTATCATTAAAAAAAGACTAGCGAATATAATATAAAGGCTAAAGCATATTATAATCATCAAGACAGCGATTAAGGAGAGACAACGCCAAAACATAAGCTATCGTGGGTCATAATGAAGGCATTAAGGGATTGACAACAAACGAACTATTAAACAATCTATAGTTAATATTATTGGCAGCAGCAAGAGACGTAACTATTGACCAATACGGATTGGAGGAATCGTAAGAAGAAGCATCTCATATATATATCATGATATCCAATCAGAAAAAGGGGAGTAGGCAGCAGGAGAATCATTGAACATTATCTTACATTAAGCACATCATATCGGAGATTTTTATTATATCTATAGACTTAGCCGCAGCCCCCTTGAGGTCACGCATTATCATTGTTGGAAGGCCAATCTGCTTAATAGTCTTGAAATACCATTTGTGAGGGCGAACACTTCATAAGTACGTGGGATCTGCAGTCTATAGAGTGCAACCAGCATTGTCACCACTGAAGATTCCATATATGCCTTCCATAGAGTTGGCGGCCAGCATCATAAGAGGCTGCGAACAACATTATAGGCTTTTGGCATTACATCATTCTATTAACCAAACACCACACACGACACTAGATCCTAATCGTCGCCACTGGAGGATTATGACTGATGTTTAAAGATTCCTATACAACAATTGTTGAGTGGCCGATCTCTTTGAGGTAATCATATCAAAGCATATTAATAGACTGCGGTCATCATCTCTGTCACTGTATATGTTGGAAGCAGTGAACTCTTTCCCTAAGGCATCAGATATCATCAAAGAGAAGAGGAATACAATCAGTCTATGCCCATCGAACATCCACCATTAGGGAACGATCATCTACACATCAATCATCAATCAAGAGTCAGCAATACATAAATCCTTTTATCATCGCCTATCACACATTACCTCTGCCTGGAGGATTCGATTTGCATATCAAGGAAAACATAGTATACTCAGCAACAGAGATCATATCTATAGCAATTGCCTCCTCAGTCTCATAGAAGGAAGGCAATCATTCATACATTTAGACAAGTCTCTCTGCACATCTGATAAACATTACTGGCATAGCAAGATTGCCTATCATAAACCAGAGATTTACTCAACCAAGAAATATATAATATATTCAAAGAAATAATAATATCTTCATTGAACCTTATAATACAGATAAGAGATTCACCAAGGAGACATAGTATATATTCAGGACTTGTAAACCATCTAACAGTAAATCATATTGCAGATCAAGCCGTCCTAATTGGGGCATAAAGGAGAAAATTAGTATTGTCCCAAAAAAGGGGACATTACAGTTGGTGCATGTACAAGATGTGTAATGAGTTTGATTAGAGGTTTGTGCAGCTAGTCGGTTTTGATCCAATGACAATCATAAGGGATCAAGTGTACGTTGGGTATGGTTGTGGTTTTCAGTTTGTTTTTTATTTCATGCCCCTAGAATATCCCTCCTTGGTTTAGCTCAACTAGAAGTGAAGAGTTCACCCACTCCTATCAGTTGGTCCATAATCATCCTGTTGTACCCATACGAAATTTTTCGTATATGTGCCCAAACATACCTCCTAAGCACCATGTAGCCTTGTCATTGCTGCGCTAACCCTGCAAGTAGAAGACATATCAAAAGATGGTGATCTAAGGCTCAAATGGAGGGAGACTCTGACAAGCTAATTAGGCACAGAGCATTGAAAGAACGTCAAAAAGAGGAGGTCAAAGTGGTGAATTGGAAGCCAAAATGACATAAAGGAACCAAGGGAAGCAATGCGAATACATCTGTCAAGTCAAAATTCAATTTTGAAAATTTTGAAATTTTGGAAAATTTCGAAAATTTTTCTAAGGCATTTTTGGGCGTTCTTGCCTTGAATGAGCACCATTTTTGAGTATCATCCATGGAGGAAGAGCTTCAATGATAGTTTCAGATCAGATGAGCTTGGTTTCCAAACTTCAAGACATTCCGTCATCAGATGAAGAAGTTACGGCAAAAATAAGCTCCAGAGGCAGAGGCAAACGACAGTGATTCAGGCAGCCTCCATCAAAATGGCCAAGGCAAAGTTCAAAGTTTTTCAAGGTCGAATCATAAAATGAGCCCTGAAATTGGTTAAGTCTGGTGTCCTGAAACCTGATGTTCTGAGATCCTGAAAATTGTCTAAGTCTGAAATCTGGTGGATCCTCAAAAATCTAGAATCTGCATGTTAAATCCCATGGATTCGAGACCTATCTCAAACATCCTGGAAGTATATTTCAAAATATTTAAAGTATAGGAAATTCAATATATTTAAATATATTTTGAAATATACTTCCACCCAAGTCACCTCCAAAAGGCGCTCATTTCAAGAAAATCCCATGCCTTTTGACCACTTTCAAATAGGCGCCCATTTCAAGCAAATCTCACGCCTTTTTGGTCTCCAACAAAGGTGCTCAAAATGTCTATTTTCCATGCCATTTCTCACCCATCAAAAAGGTGCTCTATTTGGCCAAATCCCACGCCTTTTCATGCCCTCCATAAAGGCGCTTAATTTACCTAAAACCCATGCCTTTTGACCACTTTCAAATAGGTGCCCATTTCAAGAAAATCTCACGCCTTTTGTTCACCTAGGAAAAGGCGCCTAAAATACATCATTTGCACTCCTTTTTGCATAACTCCAAAAAGGCGAGCCTTTTTGCCAAAATGCACTCCTTTTTGCTAAACTCCAAAAAGGCGAGCCTTTTTGCCAAAATGCACTCTTTTTCTTATTTCACTTATTCTTTTTTTGCATAGAAGAGAATAAAAAAGCACTCTATTTTTAGAGTAAGGCACATTGGAAACCCTAAAAGGTGGCATTCACTATAAAAGAGGCTCCTATTCACTATTATTGTTATTTTCAAAGGCATAGCAAAGGAGTAAAGGCAGCGTTCAAAGCTAGGCAGCTATTAATGAAGGATTGAAAGCTTGCAAAGGGCAGATTGAAAGGCATTGAGGAGTTAATCTTCACATACAGGGCAAAGGCTACTCATTCTTGCACCATTTTACTTCTTTCTATCACACTCAAGGGAAAATTTGTCCACTGGAAGGCCTCTTTCTTGCACTGGCGGCCATTGTTGAGGGTTTTTCAAGCTTTTTGAAGCTTTTTCAGATCAGCAAAATATAAAGAAGGCAATTCGATCACTTCTATTCTTCTTTTTCTTCATTCTCTTCCTTCATAGAGTCCATTTTCATGTTCCTAAGGCAATGTCCAAACCCAGGAGGTCATTTTTGATAAATTTTCAAGGATTTTCACTGCTGGTCATGGTTTTTTGAAGGCAAAATCACCACCTACAGCCAAGATAAAATTGATTTTTGAGGCTTATTTGTCCAAAATTTCTCATTTCTGACACATACCCACCTTGGCAAAAGGCATTTTCCATCATCCTAGACCGGTTTGATCTCAGATCTGTTGAATCTTTGAGGGTGCAACTCCAATTTGGACAGCGAAAAGAAAACTTGTTTTTCTTGGGCAGTGAACACACAGGAGTCCAAA
The DNA here is from genome assembly GCA_027924645.1 of Cunninghamia lanceolata. Classification (NCBI taxonomy): domain Eukaryota; kingdom Viridiplantae; phylum Streptophyta; class Pinopsida; order Cupressales; family Cupressaceae; genus Cunninghamia; species Cunninghamia lanceolata. The sequence continues at coordinate 392,985 of BSBN01001500.1, forward strand.
TTGGTCATTTTCAAGGCAAAAAGGCATCAGAACAAGCCCCCTCCAAGTCATCATACAATATTCATCAATCACCATTGAGGCTAAATCTTTGCTCAAACATGAATATTCCAAGGTCAAAGAAACATACTTGTGACAAGTTTCACCTCGAAGAATAGCCATGGAGTTGGCTGCATGGAGAGAAAAACTTCTGGGCATTGAAAAATGTGCCATTGATTTTGTCCAAAACATCCCTTGCAGGTATTTCAGCGATGATGGCATAAATGGCCTTGTTCATATTTTGCAGGAGGAGTTCATTCAACTGATCCACGGAAAGTTTTGTGGTGATTCTCACGTAGACGAAATGTACCTCCTGGTTGATATTGCATCAAAGTGTGCCAAGACTGAGAAAGACTTTGAAGTTTTTGAGAAAATCACAGAGGATGCTGCCATAGACCTGCAAATGAGGATGGTTCACCTTGAGTCCATGAGCACGCTAGATGAAGCCAAGGTTGAGGAATTTGAGAGAAATCTCAATTCTCAGACTTAGCTTATTTTTCACATTTTGCAGGAGGGAATTATTTTTGGCAGCAGGAGAGATTTCCAAAGCAGCTTCTATTTTGAGAACTGTCTTTGTTAACTGAAGTTAAATTTATTTTTAGATTTTGCTTTTGGAAATCATGCAAAATATCTTTGAGTTGGAACTCATTGTGTAATAATATGCAAGTTCAGTTAACTGAAATTTGCATGACAAGATACTTTTAGTTTTAATGGCTAATAAGCTTGCATGCTTCCCATGCAACATTAGATCTAGAGTGAAGATTGTTAGTTAACTCTTCCTTTTATTTCCTTGCATCTTTGCTTTTTAGGTATAAATAAGTGTATTCTACACACTTGATAGGGCTAATGGTAAATGCTGAGACTAATTTTTGCTCACATTTTATTGTTCAAGCACTGTTGTTGATTCTTGTTTTTTGATTAATGAGAATATAAATCATGGTTTCAGGATCTATCTTGTTGTCAAGAGTTGTGTAAATTGTTCATGACTTTGTGCATGAGCAATTATTGAGTTGTATTTGTTCTTTTGTTTTGAAAACCTCCAAGTTGTCCACTTGATTTCTTTATGCTCTGAATTTACTTGAAGAAATCAGAATTGTTTTAAAAGATATAGTTATTTTCTTCTGGAAAGCTTTAGAAAATCTTATAGCCTTGCAGAAGAGCTTCATTGCCTTGTGCTCGTGCCTTGAGAAACAAAAAGATCGGTTATTTTGTAAACGTCTTTTTAATTTTCTTGTTGAGGGAGCTTCCCCTCCTAATTTGAAGAACAATCCTACTGTACACGCCGTCCGTTTTTCTTTCTCACCGAAAGGTGCGAAATTAAACGCTAACACATCCTCAACTTGTTGATGAACCACTTTCTAGTCATCTTGATGACACCCCTAGCCTAGGTGATTGGGTAATGTTTTAGGGTTTTTGATCTTGGTTATTTTGGGAACCAACATGTCTATGGGAGTGATTGTAGTTTCATGCCCCTTGCATGTACTTGCGAAAATTATGCAACTATTTGACTAAAAGGTATTGCTAGATCTATAACATTGTCAATGTAGTGGTTAATTACAAATCAAATAAAAGAAGGCAGTTTCATTTGAATTCGCTCAAATTACAAATAATTGAATCCAAGCATGGAATAAGTAGTTTCACTTATTACAAGATATTGAAACTGTAGCAATTTTAGTCACTATACAGAAGGGAATGCTCACGTTGCTAGTAAAACTTTACCTTGAACACATTATGCTTTACAATATTTTGTATTTCTAGAGTAGATTCATTGTTTATATTTTATTTTTAAACTCAAGCAACATTGGTATCTCCTAAACACAAAATTGAGCATTTTTTTACAAAAACATTTTGAAACTAGCCCAAAATTTTTGCAACATAAAAATGCAAATTTAAATTGTTCTTACGATTGAATTCTGAGCCTTTAAGATTTACTGAAAGGATATCCATTCCTGCATCTCCCAGTGCTACTTTTGTTAAGCTAGCAATCTTAATTAGGGAAGCTTCTACAAATCGTGTCTCCATGACCTATGACATATTTAAGACATTTCATTAGACAATGATTTAGATAAAAAAGCTAAAGCAAAATCTGAAAACAAAATAATAAAAATTTTACCAAAAAAATGCTAACCTAAAACTGTGAATACATATGTTAACAGATAAATGGTGGGCTTAAAGGGGTATGAGAAAAAATTGCAACATAAAGAGGAAATCTAATATAGTCAAAGAGCATCCTTCGTGTCTTGGTAATTAAACTTAGTTATGATGCCTTAGCTTCAAATGTATCCAAAAGTAAATATAAGAAAACATCTCTTTACTAGGACTGTGCTCCTTCTATGAACGATTTAAGTGGATTTGTGAATAGTGATTGAGCAAAGGGATTCTTGATAGAACTTGAATACCCTCTAGGGAAGAACTAGATATTAGCATTCATTTTTTAAAAAATGGAGGAAGATATATTACCTAGTGTTGTCTCAAATTTCTGTATTTGAATAGGCATCAAATATATGATGTATGTTCACAATCTTTTAGAGCTATAATAATAAGTTCATAGCATATAAGAGCCCTTAAATAGACTAAAGAATCCTTTTAAGTTCAATATTTAGCATAAAAACATTTAAATTTGATTAAACAAAAGGCAGACTTATTCAGAGAAGAATCTGAAATCTCACAACTCAAATCAATCCTTAACACATGAGAGCAAATGAGAGCAAGGCTAGGTTGATCAACTTATCTAAAATCCATCTATCCTACAACTTGGGCCCTCCTACACCACCTCTAGTCTAGCCTACTGTAAAAAATCATATGCAGGAGAAGGCTATGGCGTACTACTTTTCCTTGCCCACCTATTCTCCCTCATTACAAAATTTAAGACTACCCTATTCAATGATCAAAGTCGTCAAAATGAGGAGCTCCACAATTTCTTCTAGTACCATGCCCATTGAACATTTCTAGACCTAGCTTTCTAGCAATAAAAGAGAGTGGATGTGTAATAACCACCTTTGTCTTCATCATGTAATCTATGATATCAAAATTGGCCAAAGGCTGATCTTGAGAAGCTTGAGCTGGCTTGATAACCTCTTGATGAGTTTCTTTTGAAGTAGAAGGAGCAAGTTGTTTTGGTACTTTCTCTTTACCCTTCATCTTCTCTCTCTCTTCCTTTTCAAGTTTCATGTGTTGTGCATGAGTGAAAACAATGTTGGTGTTTTAAATTGTTGCTTTCATGACAACACAAAACAAAATTTGTGAATACGATAAAACCATTCTTCAAATTAGAAAGGGAAGCTCTTTGAAATCTAACTAAACTTAAACTAATAGAAATGACAAATATTTACTGTTATCCTATCTTTGCCCAGGCCAAAATAGTCTAAGAGTTCCTCAGAATCCTTCCTTCCATAAAAGAAATCTGATCTGAGACACCTTAAATGGAAGGAATTTTCGCCCCAAAATCCAATTTTTTTTTAAATTGTTTTTTCCTTAGCCTATTTTTGCAGTTGTTGGCAAACTTGTAATGTCCCCAATTTTGAGAATATTAGAGTTTGGAAGATTAGCCTATTATCTGACCCTCGTAGGCTAATGGAGTTGTTTAGAGGGTCCCGTTTGGCAGTTATTAGGGTGTTTCCTTCTCCGAAGCTCAGTTTTTTTCAGGTTGGGCCTTCGTTTGATGTTTCTGGACTCAGTTATACACACTTACTATTTATAGTAAGTCGCCATTTCAGGAGAATCAGTGTTTCTATATATAGCAGGGCACCTAGATAGGTCTTGATTGCAGTGTCGATCCCTTACTCAATTGGTTTGATCAGGTAATAAGGGATTTACTATTTATAGTAAGACTGTGGTTGTAGAGAGGGACCCCTGTTATTTTTAGTAAGGCGATTGGATGCATAGAGGGTACCATGGTGAAACCCCAGGTTCAGATAGAATTGAGAAATGATGTCTAATTATGGAGATTAGTGATTTTTAATTATTATTTATAAAATGCAATTATAAAGTTAAAAAGTCACTTGACTTAAAGTGCAATTAATGGATTATATTTTGGAGGCCAAAATATTAAAGTATTTCATAAAGTTAATGTGCACACAAGTTATATTATTTTAAATGATATTAAAGTGCATTTATTATTCATAAATATGAGAGCCCAAGTTTGAAGACTTATTATAAAGTTTTATGAAAAAACCTAAAAGTGGATTTCAAAAGGGGATTAAAGGCACTTAAGAGTTGAGAGGATATAAAGGGTTTCAAAAAGCAAATCAAACTCATTATTGAATGACCATTTGATAGTTGTCTTTGTGATTTTCTTGGTGTTGGAGAAGCCTAGGGTTTCTGCAGTCTTCATTGGAGGTCTTTGGGAACGAAAACTCCCATTGATTTGCATAACTAAGGTAGTGAGAGATCTACTGAAGGGTTGCACCAGTTGGAGGAGTTATCTCAGTCTTCTCATTGTTACAAATTTAGTGGCCAAGGGCCAAATTTGTGGAATTCGATTGGAGTTTGCTTTGGAGTACATTTGCTGAGTTAAGGGCTTCATTGGTTTATCCATTCAAGGGTCGATTTTGCATTATATATATTCTGATTGCTTTTATCAGACTTATGGCGGTTGGCTGGGAGGCCACGATTTTGTTCATGTAGGCCACATTTCACATCGATTCTTCATGGGCAGTGGATCGCTCCACTCTAGGGACTGTGACAATGTGTTTTGATACTTGAGGGAGGCGTTGGGAAGCTACAACAATTAATATAAGTGGTTGCAAGTCAGAATAGGGGCGGCAACCTAGATAAGGTCATTTTGGCTTGAGGAGGATTCCATGCATTGCATACAAAGTCACCATATCTTCATCAAATTGGAGAGCTTACTTTAATCAGGTTCCTTATGATATTTTCATTTCTATATGAGCATTAGAATATTGTAGTGGCTGCCATTGTTACTCAGACTTTAGGAGCTGCATTATATTGTACAGCCAAGGGTCTTGGCTCTTCATATCTATATCAGCATTGTACTTGAGTTGGCATATCAAAAAAAGGGGTGATAAGTTGCATACCAAATATTTGATGTAATGTTCTTGTTTGTATTGCTCATGACCTGCATAATAGTTTGCATGCCAAGTGTTTGACAAAATGTCAATTGGCTGTAGGTGCATATTTTTCATGTAGAATTCATATATATATACATTCAAAAAAGACAAAACGAATTGCATTTGCATTTTAGTATTTTGCTTAGACATCTTGGTAATCATTTGCAAGCATTTCAATCACAATTGACATCATTCCAAGCAAGCATAATCAGACTGAAACCACATAACAGCAAGAATAGAGATTGTATGTGAAGTGTTTGACAATATTCCTTGAAGAGTTAAATCAGCAAATTTGCATCAGAACTAGCAAGGAATATTACAGTGGTATCAGAGCAATTTCCTGCCATCCTGTTGGGTTAATCAGAAATATTCAGTTGCATGTCAAGATTTGCGGTTGCATGTGAGTGATTAGCACTCACCTGTAGCAGCTACAGTTGATTGGTGGTTTTGGGTAAAATGATCTATACAGGAACTCCTGCCATAGCTCATGCAGGCTGTTCAAAACTATGATAAGAATTTAACAAGGCTTTTACAACATCCGGAAATTTTGGATCCTTTGTTTGCAAAGAAAAAGAAAGCAAACACTAATGCAGATAACATTATCAATATGGAGGAAAAGAAGGACCAATTTGAGGAGGAAGTGAACATTATCAACGTTCAAGAAATTGTTATCAGTCGTGATAACAAGACTGATTTTTATGACAGCAGTTGTCCACTTGAGCATGAGGATGAGTTGAAAGTCGTGGCCAGTCCAGAAGATGTTATGGGAGTGACATTGGGTATTGGCACTCATGATACTAGTGCCAAGAATGAAGATTGCATGCAAAGGTTAACACTTAATAGATCTGATTTACATGACAGCAATAGTAAAATTTTGTATCAGCTTGAGACAGCAGTGGTTACACATGTGCAAGATGCTACTATTGAGTTGTTACATGAACGTACTTAGGAATTGGGTACTAATGATGCATTGTGTGATGTGGATTCATGTCATGATGAGTCTGATTTTTCAAATCAGACCTTAGAAAACAAGCTAGAAGGTTCATATGTTGACATGGAATCCCAGGATCGTGAGTTGGATGGACATGCAGATACATTGCAAGTGGAAGTGTGTGAAGAGATTGTCATAATAGCAGCTTCTACCTTGCCAATTGAGCCATCCTTCGAGGTACATAGCAGCAGTACCTTAGATATTGATGTTTGCACTGTTGATTGCACACACGATGCTTCTTATCATGAGATGGGTGATGTTGATACAGGCTCATCACAGTGCAGACTTTGATTTAGAGAGCTTGCATGGGAGTCATGAGTTTCAGAGACCTCATCACTTGGTTGGGCAACTTAAGGTCAATGATAGCATGATTGCCACAGCCATAGAGCACTTTGATGTTGCTAGACAGATGTTGGCAACCTATGGTTGGAGTACTCCTATGGCAGATGAGCATGATGATAGTGGCCTTTCCCTAGCAGAGTTTCATGCACTTTGAGAAGCCATTGGAATAATGAAACATAATTACTTACAGTTACTTTCTGATAGAGAATATCTTCTCGAGTGGGATTGCATTTGTTATGATGCATTGAAGGAAAAGGAAGAGGAGGTTGATGAGCTCACTCATGAGCTTGAGGTGACCATGGACTCGTTGAAGAGCACCCAGTTGGCCCTTCAGGAGTCTCAGTCACAGGTAGAGGAGCTTACCGTGGAGTTGAGAATGGCACAGTATTCACTAGCTACAGATACAGTACAATTTCCTACAGCAGTAGTTGGTGAGGATTAGATATTCACGGGTTGTAGTGAGGATGTGGCTACATCCATCACGGATTCTGGCGCAGTAGTCTCTGTTGAGATGAGTACTTTGATTGAGAGCAGTAGAGAACCACATGTTGCATCAGGTTCTCTTGAGGTCAGTACTATGACAGATGATGCGGGACAGATTGTTGATAGCTCTTGTTTGGCAATGGTGGATTCTCCCGAGAGTTGTGTGTTGGTACACGACGCTACTCCATCATCTTCATAGGAGGTTCATAGAGTGTCATCTGGTTGGGAGTATGGCTCTCATGTTGATTTGTTTCCCTCTCTTGGAAGCAAATCTATTACTTCATCTCATGCAACTGATGGTGATTGATAGCTTGTGTTGCAGAGTCAGAGTGATCAGCTACAGGTTCCAGAGGATAACGTTGATCCAACCTTATTTTGTTTTTACTGCGCCAATACATTTGTTGAGTACCTGCTTGAGAGTTCGGAGTTTCAGGAGGGTTCGTTTGGGGTCATGAGGGATACTCTCATTCATGGTTCATGCGCTATCAGGCGTTTTGTGGGAGCCATTGTAGGTACTCTAACTGCAATGCTTCCTCATAGAGATTTTGTGGTTGGATTTGCAGAGCAAGTTGCCAAAGGCCCTACCCAATCAGTGATTTGGGATCAGAGATTAGAGTCGTCTCCTGATTCCAGTGTTGCATGTGATGAGCCATTGACTGAGGTTGGAGCCTACTACCGTAATTACATGGTGGGGAACACTCATCATTTTTCTTTTGATCCACACACGGAGGACTTGATGACGCATCAGTGTGGGTTGGCTTCGGGGTTATACCATCCATTGTGGGATGGATATTCACCATCTTCAGTAGATGGAGTTAGTGGTCGCAAGTACCTGACTTAGTTGTTTGCGGGCGAGTACTTGCGGGATCAGTGTTCAGTTTCCCATCATGCTGACATGTATCCGACAGAGTTTTCTACTCCTATGTCATAGAGATTTCTTGTGGATACATGGGTTCAGAGTGATTATGGTGTTAGTGGGCATGATGGTTTAGTTGGACATCACATCCATGGGAGTATAGTAGAGTATAGAGATAGTTGTGGCGCTGCAGATACTTTTTAGTTATCCCTATCTCCGTAGAGCAGATGGATGTGGGTATCCATTACATTAGGACCCAGGTGTTGACAGGGGTGGCATTGTAGTTTGCATGGGTTCCGTTGGATGGCTTCACCACTTCAGTCATGGTGAAGTGGGAATCAATGTTGTGCAGCATAAGTCTAAGAGTGCTCTTCTTAGCAGGCTTCTATTTTGGATTTGGGATCCAAGTATTTTTGGTTGGACACTCTTCAGTGCACTGTGGGATCCTTCGTGTGCATCGGGGTTCCAGTTTGGGTTCATTGGGGAGTATTGCAGTATGTGCCTGGTGAAGATTACTTGCAATTTTACTTTTGGTTCCCATGTACATGATTCATTTGAGATGCACAGTTTCAATGCGTAGGGATTTGACAGTTGGTTTGGTGTTCATCTTTGCGTAGTTGTGGTTATGCAGATGTTGCAGCAGTTGTGCTTCAGTGTGGGATATTTCACAGTCTTCCTTTGGACTTCCAGTGTAGTGTTTATTTGCAGTTATGATTGCTTGGGGACAAGCAATCTCAGGGAGGGCAGACTGTAATGTCCCCAATTTCAAGAGCATCAGAGTTTGGAAGATTAGCCTATTATCTGACCCTCGTAGGCTAATGGAGTTGTTTAGAGGGTCCCATTTGGCAATTATCAAGGTGTTTCCTTCTCCGGAGCTCAGTTTGCTTCAAGTTGGGCTTTCGTTTGATGTTTCTGGACTCAGTTATACACACTTACTATTTATAGTAAGTCACCATTTCAAGAGAGTCAGTGTTTCTATATATAGCAAGGCACTTGGACAGGTCTTAATTGCAGTGTCGATCCCTTCCTCAATTGGTTTGATCAGGTAATGAGGGATTTACTATTTATAGTAAGACTGTGGTTGTAGAGAGGGACCCCTGCTATTTTTAGTAGGGCGATTAGATGCATAGAGGGTACCATGGTGAAACCCCAGGTTCAGACAAAATTGAGAAATAATGTCTAATTATGGAGACAAGTGATTTTTAATTATTATTAAAGGTAATATTTAATAATAATTATTATTTATAAAGTGCAATTATAAAGTTAAAAAGTCACTTTATATTCAATGGGGCCATGACCCTTCATTTAAGTGAATTAAAGTGCAATTAATGGATTATATTTTGGAGGCCAAAATATTGAAGTATTTCATAAAGTTAATGTGCACAAAAGTTATATTATTTTAAATGCTATTAAATTGCATTTATTATTTATGAATATGAGAGCCCAAGTTTGAAGACTTATTATAAAGTTTTATGAAAAAACCTAAAAGTGGATTTCAAAAGGGGATTAAAAGCAATTAAGAGTTGAGAGGATATAAAGGGTTTCAAAAAGCAAATCAAACTCATTATTGAATGAGCATTTGATATTTGTCTTTGTGATTTTCTTGGTGTTGGAGAAGCCTAGGGTTTTTGCAATCTTCATTGGAGGTCTTTGGGACCTTAAACTCCCATTGATTTGCATAACTAAGGTAGTGAGAGATCTACTGAAGAGTTGGAGATATCTCAGTCTTCTCATTGTTACAAATTTAGTGGCCAAGGGCCATATTTGTGGAATTCGATTGGAGTTTGCTTTGGAGTACATTTGCTGAGTTAAGGGTTTCATTGGTTTATCCATTCAAGGGTCGATTTTGCATTATATATATTCTGATTGCTTTTATCAGACTTATCGCAGTTGGCTGGGGAGGCCACGATTTTGTTCATGTAGGCCACATTTCACATCGATTCTTCATGGGCAGTGGATCACTCCACTCTAGGGACTGTGACAATGTGTTTTGATGCTTGAGGGAGGCGTTGGGAAGCTCCAACAATTAATATAAGTGGCTGCAAGTCAGAACAGGGGCGGCAACCTAGATATGGTCCTTTTGGCTTGAGGAGGATTCCATGCATTGCATACAAAGTCACCATATCTTCATCGAATTGGAGAGCTTACTTTAATCAGGTTCCTTATGATATTTTCATTTCTATATGAGCATTAGAATATTGTAGTGGCTGCCATTGTTACTCAGACTTTAGGAGCTGCATTATATTGTACAGCCAAGGGTCTTGGCTCTTCATATCTATATCAGTATTGTACTTGAGTTGGCATATCAAAAAAAGGGGTGATAAGTTGCATACCAAATATTTGATGTAATGTTCTTGTTTGTATTGCTCATGACCTGCATAATAGTTTGCATGCCAAGTGTTTGACAAAATGTCAATTGGCTGTAGGTGCATATTTTTCATGTAGAATTCATATATATACATTCAAAAAAGACAAAAAGAATTGCATTTGCATTTTACTATTTTGCTTAGACATCTTGGTAATCATTTGCAAGCATTTCAATCACAATTGACATCATTCCAAGCAAGCATAATCAGATTGAAACCACAGAACAGCAAGCATAGAGATCGTATGCGAAATGTTTGATAATATTCCTTGAAGGGTTAAATCAGCAAATTTGCATTAGAACTAGCAAGGAGTATTACAAAACTTGAAGGTTCGCGAACCTGGTTCGTAGACAAGCCAATCAGCTAGCGGAGGAAGAAAAATAAGACAAGGGGTGAAAGCAAGGAAAAGTTTGCCTTCATCGGCAAAAGTTCAGTTCGTTGATCGGCAAGTTCACCGATAGGCAATTTCGGCGACCAAAAAAAGCAAGGCAGTGAGTAGGCGGTTTTTCTCTAAGGCAAAGAAGGATGCAAGGAAGGCTTTTGTCGGTGAATTGTTTGGTTTGCGAACCTACCGGTTCACCGATCAGCTGGTTTGCTGATGGAAGAATTGGCCGACAAAGAAAAAGGGAACAAAGTGGGCATAAATTTTCTAAGGAGAAAAGCGGCTAAGTCCAAGGCAAGAAGATAAAGAAGTATTAGTTGGCAAACTTAGTGGTTCACGAATTGAAAAGTTCACTGACTAAGAAGTCCACTGGTTAATCAATTCGCTAATAAGGCGACTAGGAAGCCAAAGGGGCCAAAGGCAAAAAGGGGTTAAGAAAGAGGCCGGCGACCAAGGTATAAAAGGTAGTTCACGAAATGCAAATTTCACCAAGGCAGAAAAAGAAAGAAAGTCGGCCAAGGGATTAGTTCGCGAAATGGAGGTTTCACCGACTGAAGGAAAGGCAAATGCAAAAATAGTTCGCGAAGGAGAGATTTTGCCAATAAGGCAAAATAAAGTGAAAACCAATGTAAATTAAAGCATATGATATAATGTAATGCTTTAAAATATTTTAAAGTGTTGTAAAAGCTTTTAAAAAGGCGTGATTTTCTAGATGCGTTAAAAACATGCCTTCGCAGATGACGCTCGTGTTGTAGAAAGGTCAGGTTCATGTAGTTGAAATAGTGCAAACTTTCAATGCACAAGTACCAGGAATAAATGAATCAAATGAAGTACCCCTGCAATGTAATGTCCCCCATTTAGTCGTCACACAGATGATGTAGATTACCCTATCACATGACTTCCATAGGCTAATAACGATGGTTAGGAGGTCAATTCAAGGACTTACTATTTATAGTAAGTCGGGAGCCGAGCACTTGCTATTATTGGCAGGGCAGTGGTTGATGGTCATGGCACGGGAGTTTATGGTTTCGAGATATTTAGAGCTTCATTGGATATAATATAAGTTAAATTAAAGATTTAACTTATGTTATTTTAATAGACATAATATAACTTTAAGTTATAATATAAAGTCACTTTATAAAATGAAGTTGCAACTCAAAAGTGACATGTTTAGGAGATAAGGTACTTAAGTCATAAAGGGGACATAATAAAAGAAAAACCATCTTGGGCATTGGGTTGAAGAGGAAACAAAAAGAGCAAAATGAGCCTCATTACCATATGCTATGTTTTATGAAAATTGCTCTCATATTGAGTTTTCCCGTGCATTGGGTTTTGAGCTTGGCTCTAGGGTTTGTTCATGGCTATGTTGGGACGAAAACCCCTGCATTAGTCGCTTTCTTCGTGCATGAAAGATTGCATCAGGAGAGGATTGGAGGAACTTCACTTCAGGAGCTTCAATTGGGCTTTCATTTGATGGATTTTGATTGAGTTTTGAGCTTGAATGATTATATTTTTTCATGGAGTTTATTGCTGCAGCTGTGAGCAGGGTTTAGAAGACATTTTAATGCATATTGAATGAGATTTGAGTTGTTGCAGCCATCATTTTGAGCAGGCCGTACCATTTCTTTGCTGGCCGTACTATGTGAGGGAGGCCGTACCAGCTAGTGACTGAGTTTTTGTGTAATTTGGTCAGTTTGGTGACCTTTTCCCTTGGTGTTGAGGACTGCACTGAGACAACGAACAGTTCTGAGCAGATTGTGAAGAGTTTTGTGTGATTTTTGTTGAGGAATACTTCCCAAGGGGGCCGTACATTGCTGCTACAAGACATGGGTCTGTTCTTTGATAGATGATCCTTCATTTAGCTGCCTTTTCTTCATGTATGGTGTCGATTTAACCATAAGGAGTTGCTGATATTATATGTGAACAAAGTGTCATGTCCCTGTTTCCGGCTTGATCATCAAGTGAAGAATGGATTGGCCTATTCCTCATTCCCGGAGGCTAATTCTAAATGATGAGGGAATGAATTGGTTTTTGACTAACTCAATCTTATTGTTTTGCAGGATCCAAGTCAAAAACTGACAAATTGGCTAAGTCTGGAAGCCAAGTTAAGCAAGAACTTAAATCCTAAAGCCAAGGCACATCTTCTGTCTATCCGGCATCAAAATTGCGCCTAGATGAGGAAATGATGTTTTGGGTTAGCAAAGGCTAAGTAGATGTTTTGGGATTATGTTGAGAAGTGCAAGATTGAAGAATTGGACCTCGGAGTAGCTAGGCACCCAAACTTACTGGTGCAACTACCAAATGCGCCTAGACTAAAGGACATCCAAATGGCACATAAGTGCATTTTGATGGAGAGCTTGACTGATGAAGATGATTGAGGTATAATGAATCCTCCGGAGAACATGGCTAGGCATCCAAGTGAATTGTAAGGTTTCAAAAAGTTCAACTAGAGTAAGGCGCACTTTGCCTTCCAACCTTCCCAAAAGTGCACCTAGAAACACAAGGCGCCCCTTTTTGTCAGAATCACCTCAAAATGGCGCCTAAAGGGAAAATGGGCTTCAAGACTTCCTACATAATCAAGGTGCTTGCATTGAAGAAGATATTATCACTTCAGGAAGTCTCAGGTTCTGCAAATCATTGGTAGAATTGGCTAAGTTACACTAGGCACAAATTCCATGTCAAATTGACCAAATGAGCGCCTACCTTGTAGATTGATGAAATGAACACTTTGGGGTCACTTAGTTGAAAGAACATCACTCTAAGAATGCAAAGGTGAAAGATGAAGTCAAGGAAGTGTTATGATGCCTAGGCGCATCTTTGGGCAAAACACACCAATTTTGGCGCCTAGAAGGAGTTTCCAGACTAGGTGCACATTTAGTCACACTCTGCCATTTCTAGCACCTACTGACATTTCTTTCATTCAAGTGGCGTGTGGCACTATTGAACTTCAAGTGTTGGAAATGATCAAGTTGGAGAAGAGTAGGTGCAATTTCCACCTCAAACCAACTCAAAATGCGCCTTGAGGAGTTTGCTCACTTTGGGACTTTGAATTCACAGTTGTTTGTCAAAGGCACCTTGGCAAGCAAGTGGACATCATTGAAAAGCCTTTCTCTAGCAAGGCGCAACTTCTAGCAGTCACCATCTCAATTGGTGCCTAGCAGTGGTAAGGAGCAAGTTCATGATCAAACTACCTCAATTGGGCGCCTAGAAGTACCTGAGCTCTCATTGGTCAACAAAATGATATTGGGATCCGTACTGGTTCAGTGGGTAAGGTTGCCACCTAAGACTGAGTTGTCAAATGGAATATTCTCCATGGATATGCTTCTTGGAAAATGTGCCTTGGTTCCTCTTGTGCATTGGGAAACGTGCCTTCCTTGCCTTGAGGAGCACTATAAAAGGAGGAGAGGCTCTCTCATTTGGTATCTTACATCTTTTGGCAAATTTTCTCTCTGTAAAGCTTTATGCTTGTAATCTTGAGGCCTACGAGTTTCAAGAGTTGGGGTGATGCTCCCTCAACTGACAAGGTGATGCTCCCTTGTTACATTGTGAGGTGTTGACATCTAGTTGACATCATTAGGTTCAATTGAAGTGATCTACATCAACTAGTGAGATAGAGCTAGTTGTGAAGAAGTTGAAAGCATTGTATACATCTAGGCTTCAAGGCCTTTCCTTGTAATCCTTTGAATAAGATTTTATATTCATGTCATTGAGGGCCTCATCATTGTAATAAGACATTTGCATTGAGTTGAATCAAGTAATAATACAAGTTTCCAACTTCAAAGTTGATTCATGCAAATTGCCTTTGTTATCTTTTCATATGTGATGTTAAGTAGACTAAGTAGTTGAAGAGTTAAGTGCAAGTAAATTTGTCTAAGAAAAGATTTTAGTTAGTACTAGTTGGGTATCTTACACAAAGAATGCAGCATTTGGATATAATGAATATGATTTTGGCATTGTATATGTAGCTAGCTCATTTACGGCAATATACCAAGTTGAAGATTTCCATATGGGTATGTCATTATACTTAGTTTTGGCATATTTTATAATCTGGGTCATTGTTAGTTAACGCAAATTCATCATATATTTTCTGGGATTTCAATATATGCTTCTATTTCCATATTATTTATGCAATATCAAAACATGCAAAACATGCAATAGAACCCTAAACCCCCAGACAGTTAGAAAACAAAAAAAAATCGGCACATAACAAACATATATCCAAGGGTGTATGTTACAGTGGTATCAGAGTAGAAGATTCTGGCATCCTGTGAGAGTAACACCGACATGCAGATGAAAAATTGAGATATGTTACCTATGTAGTCATTGACACACCACTACAATACCAGAAGAAACAGGTTACAACAAGAAACACAGGTACCATAGTTAGAAGAACCAAAGAATCCAGTACCAGTTACAGACCCATTTTTAGGTGAGCTTTTGGAACAGGGTGAGGAAATGGGTGGCAGACAGAATGAGGAACCCAGCATGCGTGAAATTCTTAACACTTTGGTTCAAGGACAGTTGGCTATAGAAAGAGCCTTGAGAGAGTCACAATAGGAGTTGAGAGAATCCTAGGCAGAGTTGGGTCACATCCTTGAAGGGTTAACACCCCCTGATGGCAGAAACAACAGAAATAATAATAATAACAACAATCACCATCGTGACAGGAATAGGAACAACATTGGAGATAGGAACAAAATGAACCATGAAGGTGATAGGCACATGGGTGACAGGAACAATGGTGACAGGCAGAACAGTGATAGACATATCGGGGATCGACATAGAGATAGAGATGATGATGAGGCCTCGATCACCAACCAAAGAGGCACCCAGTTGATAACCAGTGATAGGCTTAGCATACCCACCTTTGCACCCATGAACAATGTTCCTGAACCAGATGCCACACAGGTTGAATTCCAGGACGAGATCCTATGAGATTGGAGAGCATCCAGTGCAGAGTTGGCTGAAATGACTTTTGGTGAGTATTCGGACATCAGGATGAGGAATAGACCCCGTAGGGGAAACAGACCACAGAATCAAGAGCTGCAGAAAAAGGTTAGCAAGATGACTCTCGTATTTTGATGGTTTTGGTAAGACCACAACGAGAGCACGGGTCCAGAAATTGGACAGTTACTTGCAGATTACTCCCATGCCTGAAGAAGATGTCATAACTTATGCTGCATTACATCTGGAGGGAAATGCACATAAGTGGAGTAATGGGAAGGTGACCTTGGGTCACAATCAGATCACTTCATATATTGAGTTCACTACCAGATTAATTGACCAGTTCGACAAGGACCCTGAACTACAATTTAAGGAGTTGGCACAGCTCAAACAGGTTGGATCGGTGGACTCCTACATATCCGAGTTTCATAACCTATCTGTTATGGTCCCAGACATTTCAGAGCGCAGATTGGTCATACCATTCATAGATGGACTTTCAGACCCATTACGTGGTTGGGTTAAGGGATTTGACCCTACATCTCTACAGGAGGCCATAAAGAAGGCCAAAGACATGGAGTCTTCAATTTGGAGAAATAAATTTTAGTCTAAGGGGTTTCAACATAGGAGGGATAAGGAGGACAGGAGACCCTTTCAGAAAGATTTTGGCCACTCAAAAGAGAAATCAAACAAATTAACTGATGATCATCTCAATGAATATAGAAGAAAAAAGCTTTATTTCCACTGCAAAGAACTTTGGGATCCTTCACACAGGTGTCCAAACAAAGCAAAGGCCAAATTAATTGAGTATTACTCAGCTGAGGAGACATAGTCAGAGGCATCAGAACAGTCTTTAGATCAGCCTACAGACCATGAGGATAGTGGAGATGAGAAGGCTTCACAGCACAACATTGGTAGTGATGGGAATCTCACCCAACTTTCTAGTTTTCAGAAAGTTGGCTCTTTCAGGGTGCCTGGAGTACTTGGAGGTCAACGTATCATCACTCTTATTGACACAAGGGCTACACATAATTTTATCGATGAAGGGTTGGTGGCTGGACGTGGATTGCAGGTAGAGGAATTCGAAGGCTTCAAAGTTATGGTAGCCGACGGGTTCAAGATGACGTGCAATAGGAAAATTTTTGGGTTGAAGATTGTTATGGGTGAGTATGAGTTGGTTGATGATTTCTATGTTGTTGGTATTGGGGATACAGATGTTGTGTTAGGCATGCATTGGATGAGGCAGCTAGGAGTGTTCACCATGAATGTAAACAAAATGGAAATGAAATTTAAATTTAAGGGGAAGAAAATATGTCTCAGAGGCTTATCAAATGGTGGACCCCGAGTAGTGTCACTTAAGAGAATGTAAGGAATGCTACGACATGACCATATAGAGTGGGTAGTAGAATGCCTTATCATGCCAGAGTCCCCACCACAACCAAAGGGTAGTTACCATCCACACATTTAGAAGCTCTTAACTAAGCACAGTAAGGTGTTTGGAGATATACCCCCAGAAGTGCCACCAGACAGAGGTATAGAGCATGTCATAGAGTTGGAGGATGGGACCAAGCCCATCATGATTACTCCCTATCGACATCTTAAGAGACTTAAGGATGAGATAGAGAAGACGATCAAAGAGTTGCTCGAGATGGGTCACATACAGCCTAGTAAGAGTCCCTTTGCTTTTGCAGTTGTTTTGTTCAAAAAGAAGGATGAGACAATCAGAATGTGCATTGACTATCAAGCATTGAATAAGAAGATTATTAAAAATAGGTATCCTATCCACCGCATAGATGAGTTGATTGATGAACTTTATGGGGCTTGCTATTTCTCTAAGATAGATCTGAGATCAAGGTACCATCAGATTCGTATGAGGGCAGAGGATGTAGAGAAGACTGCTTTCAGGTGTCATTACAGCCACTTCAAGTTTCTAGTGATGCCGTTTGGGTTAACCAATGCCCCTACTACCTTCCAGAGTTGCATGAATCAGATTTTCAGACAGCAGCTTTGCAAGTTTGTATTGATCTTCTTCGATGATATACTGATTTTCAGTAGGAGTTGGGATGAGCACTTGAGACATCTGGAGGAGGTGTTGAGTATTTTGGAGAGTGAGTTCCTCTATACCAAGGAGTCCAAATGCGACTTCAGCATGACTAAGCTGCTTTACTTGGGCCACATTATCAGCGCTGATGGCGTCAGGGTAGATCCAGAAAAGATTAAGGCAATTGTAGATTGGCCCCCACCTACAAACCTCACACAGCTTAAGGGCTTCTTTGGGCTTTGTGGTTTCTACAGAAGGTTTGTAAAAGGCTTCTCAAAGACAACTGCACCGTTGACAGATTTGACAAAGAAAGGAGCCTTTGAGTGGAATGACACAACTCAACAGTGCTTTGATCATTTCAAGCACTTAATGTCTACTTGCCCCGTGCTAGTGATTCCTGACTTCTCCAAACCTTTCGAGTTGCAGTGTGATACTTCCGAAGAGGGAATAGGGGCAGTGTTGATGCAGGAAAAGCACTCGATAGCATTTGAGAGTAGGAAGCTTCAGGGCGTTGAGAGGAGCTCCTCGGTATATGACCGAGAAATGTTGGCCATCATGCATGCATTGGCCAAGTTCAGGCCTTATTTGGTTGGAGGCAAATTCATAATCAAAACAGATCATAACACCATTAAGTATTTTATGAACCAGAAGGATTTGAACAATAGACAATAGGAGTGGGTAAGTAAACTTCAGGCTTACGACTTCGACATTGAATATGTTAAGGGGAAAAGAAATATAGTCGCAAATGCTTTGTCGAGGAGGCCCCACTTGTGCTTATTCAATGAGATATTTGCTGATTGGAAAGAGACGATTTCAGCAGAATATGCTAAGGACTCTTGGGCAGCAGGAGTCATTGAGGGCACCATTAAGGATGACAGGTATTCTATAGTGCAGGATTTGATCATATACAAAGATAGAATATTTCTAGTGCCTAATTCACAGTTTAAACAGAAGATCATAAGGACTTTCCATGACACTCCCATGGCTGGCCACCCCGGATTCTTTAAGACATACAGGCAAATTCGGGAACAATTCACATGGAAAGGACTTAAGGATGAAGTCCTCAAGTATGTTCATGAATGCTCCACTTGTCAACAAAATAAACATGAGCATACTTATCCTGTAGGACTGTTACAGCCACTACCGATTCCCAATCAAAAGTGGGAATATATCTCCATTGATTTTATTACAGGGCTACCTAAGGTGCAGGGGAAGGACAACATATTTGTTGTGGTCGATAGATTGACCAAATTTGCACACTTCGCTATTTCAGCGACATACACAACTCTACAGGTGGCTGATTTGTTCTTTCGGGAGATCTTCAGGTTGCACGGCTACCCAGAGGTATAGTGAGTGATAGAGACAACAAGTTCCTGAGTTTGTTTTGGCAAGAGTTATTCAGATTATGTAGCACTGAGTTGACTCCCAGTACCAGTTACCACCTGCAAACAGATGGCCAGACGGAAATAGTGAACAAATGGGTGGAGGGGTATCTTCGGAATTATGTGGCAAGGCAGCAGAAGGCTTGGGTTAGATGGCTACACCTAGGGGAGTACTGCTATAACACCGCATACCACATGTCAATCAGGATGTCTCCATTCAAGGCTTTGTATGGTTATGATGCCCCATGCCTTACAGTTTACTACTTGGTGATAGTCGGGTGCCGAAGGCAAAAGATCTATTACAGGAGAGTCAAGATATAGTGAACTCAGAGATAACATCCAGCAGGCACAGAATCAGCAAAAGCTTTATGCTGATTAGTACCAGGTAGAGAGGAGTTTGAGGTTGGAGATATGGTGTATATGAGGCTCTAGCCCTACAGGCAGTCCACTCTCAAGAAAAGTGGAGCAGAAAAATTAAAACCTAGGTTCTATGGTCCGTTTAGGATTATCAGGAGAGTGGGAGAGGTTGCATATGAGCTTGAATTGTGAGCTGATAGTAAGGTGCATTATGTTTTCCATGTTTCCAGGTTGAAAAAAGCTCTCGGCCACAATGTGATTCCTTCAACTGAGCTTCCACCATTGGATGAGGAGGGGAAGCTAATATTGGTACCAGAGCCTATTATTGACACCAGAGAAAGGAATCTGAGGAAGCGGATCATCAGGGAGTACCTGGTGAAGTGGAAAAATCTACCAGTTGAGGATGCCACTTGGGAGAGTGAACAGATATTATAGCATCCTGAGCTAAGGTTGCTTGAGGACAAGCAATCTTGGGGAGGGCGGACTGTAATTTCCCCCATTTAGTCGTCACACAGATGATGGAGATTAGCCTATCACATGACTTCCGTAGGCTAATAACGATGGTTAGGAGGTCAATTTAGGGATTTATTATTTATAGTAAGTCAGGAGCCGAGCACTTGCTATTATTGGCAATGCAGTGGTTGATGGTCATGGCACAGGAGTTTATGGTTTCGAGATATTCAGAGCTTCACTGGATATTAACTTATGTTATTTTAATAGACATAATATAACTTTAAGTTATAATATAAAGTCACTTTATAAAATGAAGTTGCAACTCAAAAGTGACATGTCTAGGAGATGGGCGCCCAAGGTACAAAGGGGACATAAGGGACTTAAGTCATAAATTAAAATAATAAAAGAAAAACCATCTTGGTCGTTGGGTTGGAGAGGAAACAAAAAGAGCAAAATGAGCCTCATTTCCATATGCTATGTTTTATGAAAATTGCTCTCATATTGAGTTTTCCCATGAATTGGGTTTTGAGCTTGGCTCTAGGGTTTGTTGTAATGTCCCCTTCTAGTGAGTCAAGATTCTTCTTAACCTTGCACACAATTTCGACTTGTAAAAGAGAACATTAGTAACCAATTCAACTTATAATATCAATATTACAATTAGGGTTAATAACCACAATCATAATCAATATCAAAGTCCATTACATATATGCATTTCACATTTTCATTTCTTTCACATAGAGTTTTCCCATGATATACCTCGAGAGAGACATACTTGGGCCTACACGTTAATCAGATCACTCACCCAACAAGAGAGGGTTTGTTAGGGCGCAATATTCTAGACCTACTACCATGGGTCCAACGTTTCTCTCCTTTGACTCGGAGGGGTGAAGGGCTTCACCAGCTTGAGTCAAAGGCCTATCCACTTGTCTTGGAGGGGTGATGTTTCACTAGCTTGAGACAAGGGCCTCTACACTTGTCTCGGAGGGGTGATGTTTCACTAGCTTGAGACAAGGGCCTCTTTATTTAGCTCGGAGGGGTGATATCTCACCAGCTCAAGCGTTACCCACCGTTAGGCCAATTGTCTACCCTAACCATCAATCTCAACTTATATGGTGTGTCGGTGGATTAACGGTGAGGCTTACTTTCTCATCCCGAGTATTCATGCTTAAATATATATATAGAAATGATTCCTTATCACGAGATAGAACAATTGGCCATACTTGCACTATCTCATGATTTGCCATTTACATCATTGGGCAATATACAATGTCATCTATATTTTTTATGATGAATATTAATATATTTGGTGCATCCATCAACCCTTTCTGATTCTAACATGAAGTATTTCCTATTATTAAGAACATTCTCATTATATATTCTCATTCTGTGTTCATATGTATATCTATTACTATTCTATATTAGATTGCACTCTATATGCAAATGTATATATATTTATTCTCTATCTAATTCTCTCATATTCATTTCATGTTGTGGCAACATTACTTCTTATCATGAATACAATTGTTATACTTTTACAAACATCCTCAAGTAGATCGAGTTGATAAATTACCATAGTAAAATGGAGAAATAGCGATTTACCTTTTATGCAGTTCGCTCTACTGCTGTAATGGGTTTCTAGATTTGAGTACAACAATTCCTTGTGGGATCAGGCAGAGTGATCTATTTCTTATTTTGGCTGGCTTGACTTCTTGAAACTTATCCTTGAGTAAAGATTGTAATAGGCAGAGATAAATGATTAAATAATGGGTTGCAACCAATGACTGTTAAGAATGTAGATTGATGATGTCCTCTTCGATGCCTCCTCCATCCTTTGTCTTTGAACTTATATATCTTCCTAGCGGGTGGCTTTGGGGTGAGACGTCACCCATAATTCGCGCCCCCTTATAATAATATAATTATCTTCCCTGACATTTGTTAAGTTTGTCTTTTTGTGGAGGCGCCGATTTATGTTAAGTATTTTGTCTTATTCTTCTAAGTGCCATGTAGGATGCATTTGGTCGATGTCTTTAAATCTTATGTCTTTTGTCTTACTCATGATTCGGATCCATGCCTCGACACTTCAATTGGTCTTCCTTTTATTCAATCTATTCATTGTTGCTGGTCAATGCAGAGGTCGGTCTTGTTCTTCATATGATATTAAACGGATGGCACCTTTTGGTTCATACAAGACTTATGCTTCTTAGTAATCGCCTCCCATGCTTGATCGTGAGTTGATCATTGAGATTTTCTCCATGTATTCTGATGAGGTGACTCCATTATGATTAGCATGGATTGTGCTGAAGTTTCATTGGTTAATGAAGTTAGCATCATCATTCCAATCTTTAATTGGAATGAGATAATTGTTTTAATGTGGGACATGACATTTGTTCATGGCTATGTTGGGAAAAAACACCTGCATTGGTCCCTTTCTTCGTGCATGAAAGATTGCATCAGGAGAGGATTGGAGGAGCTTCACTTCAGGAGCTTCAATTGAGCTTTCATTTGATTGATTTTGATAGAGTTTTGAGCTTCAATGATTATATTTTTTCATGGAGTTTATTGTTGCAGCTGTGAGCAGGGTTTAGAAGACATTTTAATGCATATTGAATGAGATTTGAGTTGTTGCAGCCATCATTTTGAGCAGGCCGTACCATTTCTTTGCTGGCCATACTGTGTGAGGGAGGTCGTACCAGCTAGTGACTGAGTTTTTATGTGATTTGGTCAGTTTATTGACCTGTTCCCTTGGTGTTGAGGACTGCATTGAGACAACGAACAGTTCTGAGCAGATTGTGAAGAGTTTTGTGTGATTTTTGATGAGGAATACTTCCCAAGGGGGCCGTACATTACTCCTACAGGAGGTGGGTCTGTTCTTTGATAGAAGATCCCTCATTTAGCTGCCTTTTCTTCATATATGGGGTCGATTTAACCACAAGGAGTTGCTGATATTATATGTGAACATAAAATGCAGCATTTGGATGTAATGAATATGATTTTAGCATTGTATATGTAGCTGGCTCATTTATGACAATATACCAAGTTGAAGATTTCCATATGGGTATGTCATTATAATTAGTTTTGGCATATTTTATAAGCTGGGTCATTGTTAGTTAATGCAAATTCATCGTATATTTTCTGGGTTTTCAATATATGCTTCTATTTCCATATTATTTATGCAATATCAAAACATGCAAAACATGCAATAGAACCCTAAACCTCTAGATAGTCAGAAAACGAAAAAAAATCGGCATAGAACAAACATATATCCGAGGGTGTATGTTACATGCAACCATGCTTCTACAGCTCCTTTCAAGGGCAAACTCAGCGCACAGGCCATGGGCAGTTCTTCTGCAGGTTTTGCAGACTTGTCAGGGCATGGCCGTCGTCCCAATTTGTAGGATTTCTTGACGGGGCCATGGGTTGAATTCAATGCAGCATGGGTGCACAATCAAATCGATTGACCAACTTTCAATGCCTGCAGCTGCGCAACAATTTGAAAAGCTATATTTACATGAAAAAGAGATGTAATGGTTGTTAGCTATTCTTCTGGGCTATTACGTTGGTTAGATAATTCCTTGTCACAGACCTTATAACGCATTTGCAAGAACCAATTAGATCTGATACATCGTGCTCGAAGCTAAGCCTTTGATGTGTCCGATAGTGGTTCACCTATGAATGTAAATGGTTATTTTGTGTCTACCTTTTCTATAACAAATTGTCTTTCTTTTGTAATGGCTATCAAGCCTTCATGATCAATACAAACTGTCACTTTGCCTCTCTCTGTAACTTGACACTGTGTTTATTTGAGAATTGTATGCTTGTATTGTGGGCATAACGGTCCCTTTAATAGCTTCAGTTTTCTACCTGAACCTCTGTGACGGTTTATACGAGTCTATGTGAGTTTATTGTAGTTTTGAGGTCATTGTTGTGTTAATTTAGGCGCAGCTAAGCATATTAAATCTGGTGCATCCCCTTTTAATTTCAGTTTCTCCTTCTTCCCCTTTTCTCCTGGTAATCAGTAGCATTAGAATTAGTTGAATGCTCTGGACCTTAAGTCCAGAAAGAGGAACCAGCCTTCTTTGGAGGTTTGGTCTCAACTGCAAGGTCCCACACCTTGAGACCAATCCCATGTGTCATTGGAATGCTTGAACGAGCTTCAAGCAAGGTGCAATTTCAGGTTATAATAGTTTCTGGCACACCCGGTGGGACCCTCTGCTCTGAGTAAGAGCTGAATTGAGGAGATTGGTGCTGTTCTTAGTTCACATGCGGCTGTAAAAGCATTCAACAAGCACCATGGCGACTTTGCTGAACAAATCTACTAGTGCAACCAGTTCAAACACTTAAAGAACTTCAAAGATCAGGATTTTGGTGATTTTCCTAGTCTAACTTGCTTTCAGGAGCATTTCAATCACCTAGTGACTCCCTGGTATGAGCTCATTTCTCAGAAGGGGAGATCTATTTGCTCTTATTTCAATGTTGTTTGAATGATTTCTGATTTTAATGCTCTAGTATGTCAAGCTATTATGGAAGTCATGGCCTTTTCCCTCCATCAAGTATAGGCTTTCATATACCCATCATAACATTTGCACCGTTGTCATGGCTCTGCCAAGAAACAAACCCTTTGTGGCCTTCAATGGTGGAAGCCCTCTAGACCTTGCACAATATGATGACATCCTAGTTTCAACTCTAAAGGCTATTCCCTTTTTCACTTGCCGAGCAAATCCAAGACATTGCCAATGTATGCTCTGTTCACAATGTTACTCAAAACAATGTCGCGGTAAGGCTCCTTGCTGGTTCTTTGAAAGGAAAAGCTCTCCAGTTGTACAGGGGGTTACCTGCAAATTCAATTCATCGATGGGATGAGTTGGGAGATAGGCTCTGTTAGCGTTTTGAAGATAACAGTGATCAATTGTCCCTGATAGAGCAACTGTCCACTATAAAAAGGGTTCCTTATGAATTCATGGTGGATTTTAATTTTAGTTTTGAAAAGACTTGGTATAGAATCCCACCATTGGTGAGGCCTTCCCCTAATGTTGCCTTCTTGTATTATTTGAGATCACTGAATAATGAAATCGCTGTCATGATCCAGTCTCTAGGAGATGTGTCACCTGATGCCTATGATGTAGCTGTTAGAGCAGAGAATTGTTTGATTCTGGCTGGAAAGATTGCTCCTAGGACTCCAATGCCATTATTTCTAGAGGCCCCAGCCCTTCAGCCAATTATGGCACCAATTCCTATAGCTAGTGAGCCATACCAAGCTCCCAATCAGCCCTATTAGCCTAGCAGGCAACCTTGTCAGGGAAACAGTTAAAGACAAAATCAACTAAGCTATGTTAGGCCCTTGAACTCCATAAACTCAGCTCCTACAAGTACATCAGGCGTACTTGTCCAATCCAGAACAACCTGGCTCAGGGTTATGAGTGGCACCATCCATGCAGTCCATTAGCAGTCCCAAAACTGCAGGTTGGATGTAATCAGTAGGCTATGGTGGGACAAAGGCAAATGCAAGCTGAATGTGTGTTTTTGAATTGGCAAGAGGATGAGGACGCTGAGGAGGAAGTTGCTGCAGAGATTGTTGCTGAGGTTGATAGCACCAGCGTCATGTCCTGTTCTAGGTTTGTGAAACAATTTTCTTAATCTTGCCAATTTGAATTGAAGCTCTAGGACTAAAATCTGATTTCTTATTTGTACTCTTGTAATATAGCTATGCCAATCAGACGAGTTGATGAAAATACAATGGAAACAAATAGATTGTTGCCACCTTGCAATATGAATTTGTAATGTCCCCTTTTAGTTTATCCTTTATTTCTCAATCTGCACACCAGCATAACTTCTAGAAAGGGATATTAGTACTATTAAAGATCAATTTAGTGGTGAAATCAATACATTATAATCATGATCAATAATAATGAATATGAATGTAATGTTACCTTTGTGTGCATATATTCAATTCCTGCAATCAAAGACATTAACAACATATACAAATACATATATTCTTTCATAATCATTAGGTTTAACAATATCATAATCATAATCAATGATAATGAACAAGTACATAAATCCAAATCTATTTATACTTTAACCATATTTAGGCCTCATGATATACTTCGGGATGATAGTGCCTGGTCGTTAATCTTGTCTAATCATAACCCTAGGTGGACGATAGGTGGCTAGGGCGATGGTTAACATTAATAGGCTCAAGGGCTTCACCTCACGCTCGGAGGTACTTCACCACTCAACTCAAGGAACTTCACCTCACGCCCGGAGGTACTTCACCGTTTAGCTCAAGGGGCTTCACCTCACGCCCGGAGGTATTTCACCATCTCGAGAGTCACCTATCGTGCGAGATTCATTAATAAACTACTGCTTTTCCCTATCCCAACCTACTTGCTCTCACTTGGTGTTAGAGAAGATTAAGGACGTGGCAACTAAATACTCTCTCCCTTGCATATCATGAGTTAAGTTAGAATTTTTACCTTAGGAACTTTTCCTTACGATCTCGTGATCCCATGGATCACGAGATAACATCTTGATCACATTGTCCCTCTATGGGAACATATCATTGTACCATCTCATATGATGGTCAAGTATATTACATTGATTTCCACATACACATATATCATTTTTATTACTATGACATCATGCATCATTCTTCTTATAGTCATCGGACCTTGTCCATTATTCTTATGAACAGTCTTATTTTATTATATTTAACATAGTGAGATCATATGAAGTTCATTGCTATGAAATATATTATTATGAGACAAGTGACATACCTTTGTATAGCTGATTCACTGGATTTGCTATGGATATACAATGGATCGCTATTCTATATTTGAATTGTGCTTGCTCTTAACTGCTGAATAAATATATTTCTTCAATGCTTTATTTGATGTTTGAATGCAGAATTAGAGGCGTCAACGTGTATGCTAGAATGAAAATGTTTGCAGATCTGATTTGTATGTTCGCAAACTTGAGAAATGAATACTTCCGATGAGATGTGAATGTCTGAATTGAATGATCTGTTTTAATGAGCTCCTTGGTAATGAACAATTGCTGATTGATATTGTGATGATCGCTGTGAATCTATGATTATATGATGAATGGTTCGATCTGTATTTGTCTTCTGATTTATATTTGTTTTGCTGAGACTAAATTACTTCATTGGTTGATGCTAAGATGGTATCCCTCATGCATTGATTGTGTTACTCTTCTTATATCCATGGAACAATCGCATCCGTGTGGCCGGTCGCATCCCTTCAATGTGTAATGTCCCCTTCTAGTGACATGGCTAGTCTATCATTGAGTTCCCGTGGATTAGCAGGTTGGTTAGGGAATTGGAGTTAATTTGGCTTTGGAGGCTTCTGTCGGTGGTGATGTGGTTCGAACTCAGTGGATCCAATTGGCACCTTCTGAGTTGGCTCAGATTGCTCTTGGTCAGAACTTACTATTTTTAGTAAGTTCAGGGTCAGTGTCGGCTCGGCATTTTTAGAGTGGCATCAGTATCATATCCCCTATATATATGCTTTGTGACTTATGTATTTATTACGATTTATCAATAATTTACATATTCTCATATGATGTATACATGTACTCATATTGTGAGATTTAATTGTAATATCTCGAGATTAAGACATTGTTTAAATTAAAGATTGCGATAAAAGACGAGGAAAATGTTTTTGTAAAATATCAATATGATTGATAGAAATCCTTATATATAAATAATATTATTATTAATATAGAATATGATTATTATTATTAATATAAATATTAATATTTTAATAATATTATATTTATAATATAATAAATTAATACTATAAATATATAAAAAATAAATATATATAAATATAAAATAGTATTAAATATTATTATAAATATATTTATCAATATAATACTAAAGTGAAATATTACATATTTATAATAATATAATATATAAAAAAGAAGTTAAGTAGTGATCGGGCCCTTAAGGAATCCCGATCCCATATTAGAAGCTTTATCAAAAGCAACGAATAAAGGGATTCGTCATGTCCCTTTTGATTGGAGACCTTTCGGGGTCTTTTTAAAGGCCCCCATCCATGCCCTTTGGAGGCATCTCAGCAGCGCATCTACATTCACTTTATACAGCTATCAACAAGGAAGTACGTGAGATAAAAAGGGATACAGCAGCAGTATTAAGAGATTAAAACTGCAGGAAATTCCTGAACCAACAGGTAATATGGTCTGGTATAAATTAGGTCAATAATAAAATAAGTAACTATAGGTATTATGAGGTAGGCATAAATGTAAATTATAATAGAATCTGTATTGTATGTGACTCATATTTTGGTCAAGTAAATGAATAAATTTATATGTTAAAAACAGTGAAATCCACTAAGTATCAATAGAGTGAAATAGAACTATGCTATGTGTACAATATGAGAAATAGTTGGATGAAAATATGTTCTTATATAAGAAACATGATTGGATCATAAATGAACCTACATTCTAATCATAAGAATATACCAACTACAATCCAGACTCATAACAATAATAACCAATTGTGTAAGAATGAGGATGTCATATGATGACATTCCAAATTGAGACATAAATAACTCTATTCGTGCATTATGATGATAAATAGTATAATAGAATTCCATCTAGAGCACAAGGGAATATTGAAATAAAGATCATATCTCTGTAACCCTTATTATTTCATCCAATGAGGAACCATAGGTATTGTAGGGAAAGGCGGAGTAATTCCACTTCCTGTGCATAGACCCCAAGGGCTAGGGACTAAATTCCCGATGCTGGTCCGGAGATTTCGTATTGAACCAATGGCTGGGACATAGCTCCTAAGCTAGATCTGAGGCTCCGTGCATAGACCCCAAGGGCTTGGAACTAAGTTTCTCAAGCTGGGTCCAGGAATGGTCCACACGCCCTAGCATGTAAGATCCTAATTCCTTGATGAATAATAAGAGGGGAGAGTACATGGATTTGAGTATGTACAATGTTCATCTTGATGTACTTCTGGAATGTAGTATATAATAGTCATGAATGACAAGGAAATGAATAATCCTTGGATAAAAATGAAATAAATATATTATTGTTGATCTTATCACTTAAGTTTATTGATTTCTAATGTTACTAATGTCTCCTTGAGAATCATTCTTGAATGCAGATTCAGGTTGAAGTGTTCTCACTAGAAGGGGACATTACAATCAGATTCGTCTCGTCGAGGGCTTTCCGGCAAGCTATAGATCACTTCGTTCTGACACCGTCTTCATATTTATTTTAAAGTCCGAAGTTTATTAATGTTATATTAATATGGACTCTATAATATTTGAGGGAAAAGTGACTAATGAGAAAATGAAGACATAACTTTAAGTTGTGTCCTTGGGTGCCCTTCCCTAGGGAAATAAAGTGTTTTTAAAAATGTAAAATTCCCTCCTTGTAATGTCCCAAATTTTCCCAAATTTTGAGCTAAGTATGATTTGCTAGTTGATTTTGTTCTATGCATGGAGAATCGGAAAGTTGGATCAACTAGTGTGTTTTGGGCTATATGGGAAATGCAATATTGAAATTGTATTTTCAATTATGTGGTTTGAATTTTCAAATGATGGAATAAGAGGGAAAATGAAATCTTTAATTACATTTTCTCTAATCTATTTTTATGGAGATTTTGTAAATAAGAATTGCTCTAGGTGAGAGCTATTCATCCAAGTGGCAAAATATCATTGAAATGCATTTGAAAGTGGAGGTTCATTGCTCATTGTGCCAACGGTCAAGCTAGTCATTGGATCATGTGGATAAAATTGCAAATATTTGAATTGTGCATGGAATATGGAGCCAACGCCTACAAGGGAAAATGCAACATTGGATCATGTACCAATTCCAACGCCTATTTGGAGGTAAATCAATTTTAAATAAAATATTATTATTTTTCCAAGTGGAGCGATGGCCTAGGGAGAAAGAAAAATAATTTTAAATGCTTTTCACAATTGGGCGATTGGGCGTTTGGAGCATAAAATATTATTTTAAATGCAATTTCAAATTTCTTTGCATTTGCCAATGCATGAGGAGGTGGTGGTGGTAGTTTGAGATATTTTTAAATGCTAAAAATATGAAATTAAATGCCAAACGTCCAAGACAAAGGGATCGATCAGCTTGAAGGTGTAATTTTAAATGTTTGACAAAACAAATTTCAATGCAAGCGCCTATGCAAGGATCGGTGGTGTGGTCTAGAAGATGACTGGAAATGCAAATTAAAAATATTAAATGTTTGCATTTGAGCGATTGAGGGTTTTAATGCCAACACCACCATTGAGGAGTATCAATCGCCCAAGTAAGGATCGATGGAAGACATTTTTAAATGCAAAGTTGATTTATTCAATGTTTACCTTGGAGCAATTGGGAATTTTAAGTGCTAAACACTCCATTTGAAGATATTCACTCAAGCCAAGGAATGGATTTCATTGATATTAAATGATTGCATTCAAGCAACCGCCACCAAGCAAGGAGATAGTGGATCGATGCATTTGAGGATGATGTTATTCATTTAAAATAATTAAAGATTGTTTTAAATGAATGAGTTTATGAAAGATCCCCTACCAATTCTGATCTTAAATTTTCTGATTTTTGGATCTGCTGATTTGTTGTTTCAATTTTTTTGTCTTTGACCAGCGAAGTGTAAGTTGGTGTCTTTGCTTGAGTGCTGATAAGTTTGTTGTTTGAGTTTAAATGATTGTTTTGTTTTAGGACCAAATCATAAGGAAACCATAGAAAATGGAAGAGAACTATTGAATAAATAAAAAGACAACACTTGCACATCAATAGGACCCTTTTAAACTGATTAAATCAAGTCTGCTTACAATTTTAGAGGTCTGATTTCCACTATATCAGACTATAACAACAACCCCAAGCCCTTCTATGATGCAATATTAAACTACCCAAACAATAAACGCATACCCGGAAGCCAACGCTCAATTTTTGGAACATTTAGTTGCTGAAACC
Source organism: Cunninghamia lanceolata (assembly GCA_027924645.1). NCBI lineage: Eukaryota > Viridiplantae > Streptophyta > Pinopsida > Cupressales > Cupressaceae > Cunninghamia > Cunninghamia lanceolata. The sequence continues at coordinate 423,670 of BSBN01001500.1, forward strand.
CTAATTCCCAGCTAGGGTTTGACTGAAAATGACTCCCATTTTGAACGGCCAGCTGGTAAAGGTGCTGAAATGAGGAAATATGCTACTATGAAGACCCGATCTGCAATTATACCCTGACAATCCACTGCTGCAATCACTCCAACTGCAATATCAACCTCTAATGACGTCCAATGAAGCCCAAACGGAAACCCAGAATAGATTTCCCTGTTATGTGAACTGGGTTGTCGTCCAATCCACTGTCCTCCAAGGGGTTTCGTCCTCAGAAGAGCTGCAATCTGCTGAAAACTCTATCCAGAGCTCCAAACCTGCACTTAGCTTTTTAGAAAATGAGAATAGAATGCCAAAAAGAGAGCCCCAAACATTGTTTTATAGACTCCATTCCCATTTTCCACAAAAAAACAATAAAATATACCCTCCAAGAGTGGACACCCACCTTGAGGGTCAAAAGCTCATGAAAAAGAAGCCCCACCTTTTAAAACAACATTGTGGCTACTAGGGTGGGGACCTTTTTACTATTCATGTTCTAATTCTCTGTTACTATTCACTTTCACTATTCATCTTAAGGCAACCTTTAGTATTTTCAATTCAACTCCTGAAATCATCCTTTGACACCAAACTGAAGGACCTGGAAGGCTCCCCGCAAAGCACCAACGCCCTCGGTCGGGTCCCCTAACCAACCTGTTGACCTACGGGAACCCTAATAGTAGGTCAACCTCTGCTGAAGTCTGAGCGGACTAAGGAAGGGACATTACAGTTTAGATTGTAATTCATTTACAAAGGTTCAAGTCAAGCAAAATCCATTGGTGGATTCCAAATTCCAATCAATAACACCAAAGAAAAGGACGTCCATGCTTGAGGAGTTTAAATAGAAGACTTGGACTTCAATTTGAGACTCTTTCATGCATTGGTATGTTTTCTATCTTTTCATTTTAAACTGATAATTCCGATTTTCAGTTTAATTAACAAGGTGACGACCCCTTGTTCATGTATGGAGATGACCCCATACAATGTGTGTAAGATACCCAACAAGTTCTACTAAAATTTTTCCTTAACTTAGATAAATTTACTTGTACTTAACTTATCAACTACTCAACAACTTAATCATATATATCAAAGATAATAACTTGAATGAATCAATCTTGAAGCTGGGTACTTGTCTTATTACTTGATTCAATGAAAATGTCTTATTACAGAGATCATAGATGCATTACTCGCCAAAAACTCGCGAGTTTTTGAAAAACTCGCGAGTTTTTTCAAGAAACGAGTTTTACAGGCAAAAACTCGCAAAAAAAAAACAAGAGTTTTTGTGAAAAACTCGCCAAAAACTCGTGAAAAACTCGCGAGTCCGCAGAGAAGACTCGCCCGCGTGGGAAAAGGTCATTTCGGCGCGGTTTAAAGGGTCTTTTTGACTCATTTTTGTCATTCTATTTGCTCCAAACTAGAAAAAAACTCCTCCAAACCATTTTACACCTATTTGCAGCATTTGGCATCAATCGAAGAAGATTTTGAGGCGGATTCGAATCAAGTTTGAAAGGCAAATCAGATTTCCAGGTAAGTTTTTGTTTTTTTTCTTTCTCTTTCTTTTTTTGAAATTTCTTCTTCATTTTCGAAGCATCTAAGTTTAAAAAACATCATGAATGTAGTATAAATGGATTTGTATTGATCCAAACAAGATTTATATTCATAAAAACAAGATTCATCACTATTTTGTTTGCATTTTTTCATTTTTTTCACATTTTTTTCATTTTTTTTCATTTTTCTTCATTCTTCTTATTTCAATCCAATTTTTTTTTTGTTTAAGTCTTAGATTAGTTTGCATTTTTAGTAATTTAGAGTAATTTGTTTATTTCTTCATTGTTTTCATATTTTTTCCAAACCCTAGTTAATTTTTTTTTTGTTGAATCCATGTTTTTTTGGAACAAAATGTTTAACTTTAGAATTTTACGTTAGTTTAAATTTAATCTATCAAGTAGAAATCTAATTTAGGTTGTTTTTTAATTTTCTATTAAAAATCTAACAACTTGTGCTTTCTCTTTGTATGTGCAGGTTAATTTATAATGGCAGATAGAGATGCTTCTGTATCCGGTTCAGCCTCAGGCCCTGTTGCATCATCATCATTTGTAGGCAAACGTCCTCTAGGAGCTAGAGATCCTGCGTGGAAATATGCTTATCTAAGACCGTACCCTGGCTCAGTTTTTTGCATCAAATGCCAAAACGTATACCGTGGAGGCATTAACCGCCTCAAATACCATCTTGCAGGCATCAGTCGTCGTGATGCGAAGGCCTGTACTGGAACCACGGAAGAAATAAAAAGGCAAATGAATGCCATACTTGCAGCCGCAGAAGAAAGAAAATTACAAAGGGAGAAGGCAAAGGCAGCCATGCAAGCATCCATAGCTTCTTCTCAAGGTGCTCCAGTCAACCTTGAGTCGGATGATGATGCACTTCAGGGCATAGTGGGCTCTCTTTGTGGTCCACGTAACCGAAGGCAACCCACCACCACTGCGAGCCCTTCATCTACTTCCAGTAGAGCACCAGGATCAGCACCTACACGCACAGTAGATAGTTTTTTTGTGCCTAGAAACACACCTGGATCACAAACTTCCTTAGAGGCAACTGGGTGGAATAAGGAGGTGCATGAGCATGCATACATTGCTTGTGCCGATTTTTGGTATTTCAACAACATCCCTTTCAATGTGGCAAATTCTCCTTATTGGCATAATTTGGTTACTGCACTGACGGTTGCAGGAAAGGGCTTCAAGGCACCTTCTCGCACAGAATTGAGTGGGAGGTTAGTTAATTTAATGATAATCTTTTACGTTTTAAGTTTTTGATAAATTTATGTTCTTTAATTTATAGAAATTTATGATGAATTTAAGCTATTTTTTGTTTACAAACAAAATTTTTGTACTTAATTTCACTTTGTACTTGTAGGTTGCTTACAAATGCAAGGGATAGGGCAAGGGCAGTGGTGGAAGACCAAAGAAATGAATGGAAAAAATATGGCTGCTCTATTCTTTCTGATGGGTGGACGGATGGTAAAAACCGCACCATCATTAATTTTTTGGTAGCTTGCAAGAATGAAGTGGTGTTCTTGAAATCAGTGGATGCCTCCAACATAGTGAAAAATGCAGAAAATTTGGCTAACATGTTGGAGCAAGTTTGCATGGAGGTTGGGATTGAAAATATTGTGCAAATAATTACTGACAATGCAGCAGCATATGTGGCAGCTGGTAGAATCCTCCAAGAGAGACACCATACAATTTCTTGGACACCTTGTGCAGCACATGTCCTTGACCTTCTTTTGGAGGACATAGGCAAGCTTGATTGGGTCACACCGATTGTAGAGGATGCAAGGAGGATCACAAAATTTATCTACAATCACCCTTGGGTTCTTAACATGATGAGGGATTACACCCAAGGGAAAGAGTTGGTGAGATCCGGTGTGACAAGGTTTGCAACGGTTTTCTTAACGTTGCAAAGCATTCTTGGTGCATTGGGGGCTTTGAAACAAATGTTTGTGTGCCCAAGATGGACAGAATCATCTTATGCGAAGAAGCCAGAAGGAGACAAGGTTGCATGCATTATCTTTGACAAAGTATTTGTAGAAAGAGCTACAGAGATTGTGAAGGTAACTTCAAAACTTCGAATTTAAATTCAAATTGAATATTTATTTATTTTTAATGTCTTTCATTGTAAATTAGTACCTTTAATCTTTTTGCATTTTTATATTGTAGGTGTCGGAGCCCTTGGTTAGAGTCCTCCGCTTGGTAGATGGGGATAAAACCCCAATGGGGTATCTTTATGAGGCCATGGATAGGGCCAAGGAAGCTATTAAAACTTATTATAAGGGGGACAGCCTCAAATTTGATCCCATATGGGAGATTATTGATAGGAGGTGGAACAATCAACTCCACCAACCCATCCATGCAGCAGGGTACTTTTTGAACCCCCGTTTCTTCCATTCAGGCACCTTCTCAGATCCTACTGGAGAGGTTATGGAGGGCCTCACTTCTTGCATTCAGAGGATGACACCCCAGGCTGAGGTGGCAGACCTCATTGTTGATGAATTGCAAGCTTATAGTGAAAGAAGGGGTAGGCTCTTTTCTTCAGACCTGGCTACACGAGCAATAAACAATCAGTCACCAGGTATAAAATTTCAAATTTACAAGTTACAAACTTACAAGTTACAAACTTACAAGTTACAAACTTACAAGTTACAAACTTACAAGTTACAACTATTGATAATTTGATATTTAATATGTTTTGAACTTTTCACTTTCCTTTCTAAGTTTCTAACTCTTCAATATTTTTTTTGCAGAGGTTTGGTGGACAAATTGGGGTGGAAATACCCCAAATCTCCAGAGATTTGCCCTCCGTGTCTTATGCCAACCATGTAGTTCATCCAATTGTGAGCACAACTGGAGCTTATTTCAGGCCATCCACACAAAGAAGAGGAACAAGCTAGCTCAGAAACGCCTCAATGACCTTGTCTATGTGCAATATAATCTTCGGCTGCGCACAAGAAGGGTAGAGGAAATATCAAATGATCCAATTGATTTGGATGAGATAGATCCTTACAGTGATTGGACAGGGCAGGATGAGCAGCCTTCATTGTTTTCTGAGGATGAGATCTATGATTTGGAGAGACAGGCAATGGAGGAGGGGGCTGCCGCTGGAATCGATGGATTGGGATTCTCATTGGATGACATTGAGGATGAGGATGAGGAGGATGAGGAGGATGAGGAGAGTCAGGAGACATTGCCACCAGGACCACTACCAGCATCTACATCCAGGATGGAGGTTGAGCCACGGTTTGTCATGCCGAGGAGGGAGGAGCCACAGCGGATTCCTAGGACTAGACCTAGTTCTACCACTCCCCTAGTTTTCAGTAGACTTGGGAAGGGGAAGGGGAAGAGGAAGATGTAGTATTTACTTTCAGTTTCAGTTTTACAAAAACAATTTGCTATTTCCATTTTGTTTCAGACTATCAGTATCAGCGCATTCCTCATGAGGATGCCATTTTGTATCCAATTTACTTTGAAATCAATCAAATACAACTAGACTCAGCTTGTTTCTCATTTATTGACTTGTTGGATGCATCTAATCATTGAATTTTGCAAAAAAAATGTGTTTTTAATGAAATTTAAACAATTTTTTAAGTTACCGAGTTTTTTGCCGAGTTTTTGCGAGTTTTTTGCCGAGTTTTTGCCGAGTCAAATTTTTCAGGCTTGGCGGGTTTTTGCTTTTGACGAGTTTTTCAACTATGACAGAGATAATGCTTTTAATAGCATGAAGTTACAAACTTATTCAAATGGAAATACAAAAGAAGGCCTTGAAGCCTTGATGTTTACAATGTCTTCCTCACTTGATCAACTCAATTGAACTCAATGATGTCAACTGAATGTCAACACCTCACAATACAACAAGGGAGCATCACCTTGTCAGTTGAGGGAGCATCACCTCAACACTTGAAACTCGCAGGCCTCAAGATTATAAGCTTAGAGCTTTGTAGAGAGAAATTCGCCAAAAGATTAGATATCAAATGAATGAGAGAGCTCCTCCTTTTATAGGCCTTCCAAAGGTAATAAAGGCACGTTTTTCAATGCACAAAGAGGAACCAAGGCATGTTTCCCAAGAAGCATATCCAAGGGAATATTCCAATTGATGACTCATTCTGAGTTGGCAAACTTATCCAAAGACCTTGACACAGATCCCGAAGACATCCTGTCGACCAATGAGAGCTCAGGTAGTTACAACTACCTTATCTTCTGACTAGGCGCCAAGTGGAAGCAGTTAGAACATGGAATCGCACCCAATGTTGACCTAGGTGCCCAACTGAGATAGCAGAGTCATGGATAGGCGCCTTTCCAAGCTAGGCGCTTCTTAAGGTGGCAGAGACTTAGAAAGTGCGCCTAAGGTGTCTAGATGGCAAACCTTCATGTGTGAGGCATTTACAATAACTTTCCTTAATGAGCGCCTTGATTGGGAACTCAATCAAACATCTTCTAATCCCATTCAAGGCTAGGCACATTCTGGAGGTGAAAAACAGGTAGGAAGTGCGCCTTGCTTTTAAGATGGCTTTCTTTGACAATTCTTCAAGTCTTGTCACTTCGGAAGGTGGAATGCTTCATCCTGGAGTGAGCGCCTTACTTTTGATGTTCAAACTTCTTCTTTTGGCTCACTCTGGAACTAGGCGCCATAACAGAGATCTTCAATTTGATCTAGGCACACTTACTCGTAGAAAAGGTTCTAGATGGGCGCCTTTAGATGAGAGAGGTCTTTCCTTGCTAGAATCTTCAACTCTGGCATCATCTGATTCAAAAATACCCTCTTCTTTCTAGCGCCTAACTTATTTGAAGGACTTGGAGTCCATTACATCAAGGAAGCGCATTTTCTATGCCATGAAGTCTTGTTTTAGCGCCCTGGTATGCTTAGGCGTTCATTTCATATCATTTGATCACTCCTTGGCGCCTAAGGTGAAAACTTATCCTTGTTGCCTTAATCAACATCTCACAACCAAGTGAATTGGTAACACTTTCTAGGTTAGGCGCATTTTAGGTTTATAAACTCAAACTGTGGCGCCTTGATCCCTGGCGCCTATTTGAAGTTGTTCAACATTACCTTTGCACCTTAAATTCATTTTGGCATTTCAACTATTCTTACCTCTAGCAAACTCCTACTCCAAGTGTGAGCGTCATTCAATGATGATCATCTGACCAAGCCGCTTTGCCTAGGCGCACTTTGAGGGTGAGATAGGCGATTGGGGATGCCAAGCTAGTCCTTGAGACTTCTCTCCTTCTATCAAGTCAACTTCAATCTTATAAGCCATGTGAGAGAGTTCTATCCTAGGCACCAAAATGGAAATGTTTTATCAAAAGGTGCATCTTACAAGGCTTTCAATCCTAGGCGCCAAAGTCAAGGAGTTTTAACCAACACATGCGCCTAGGCTAGGAGTTCACCCAAGAGACATCTCTTAACTTCAAAACTTCCAATCTACGTCCATCTAAACTAGGCGCTCAAATGGAGGATCCCTGGAATCATGTATTGGCGCCTTGTTGTTCTAGGTGTTTACTGCCTAAGTGGTCTAATTGGTTTCAAACAGAGTAACCAGGAAGGATATTTGCATTATCATAGTGCACTGAAATAAATTACATTGTACGAGAATAATAACCAGAAAGAGTAACAACCAGGATTGGTACTTAAAAGATCAACTGTATATATTACTCAGAACAATAAGTCCAAATACAATCCCAAAAACTCCATGCCCATACAATGGCGTCATATGAACATATATAGTTTGGCCGACGGTTGCCAACCGTCGCCAACCATTGTACCGATCGGGAGTAACTACTCGCCGAAACTAAAACATAAACATACTTCCCGAACCCACTAACAAAACATATTTTGCCAAAAGAACTAAACTAATGTAAAGTACGCCTAACATCATCCCCCCCAAAAAACTTGTCGTCTTCCAGACGACTACAAACAAGAGCCCAAATGAACTAGGAAGTAGGAGGGTCAGTGGACGTCCCTGGAGGTGTGGATGCTGTCCGTGCCGATCCAGGAGTCCCCTGCTGAGGTTGAACTAACCGCCGAAGTCTGTAAACCTCCTCAGTCCTTTGTTTCAGATGTGTTGAGGCCACGATGTGCTTGTCTCTGGTGAGACGTACCATCTGGACGGCTTCGGCCAACTGCTGTTTTGTTTTCTCCTGTGTCGCCTGAGATTCGGCCAACTCCTTCCTTGTGGTTTCGAGTTCGACTCTCAGTGCCTCAGCCTTGTTCCTTTCCGACTGTGTGAGCTCGGCTTCCTGTGCCAATTGCCGCTGGAAGTGCACCTGTTGCTCATCAATTTTTTCCCTCAGCTGTTTACTCATAGTTGCAGCCTCCTCCAGCCGTTTGTTGCACCGTTCTGTCTTTTGAAAATCCTCCTGTCGAGCATAGTACAAAGCTCTGAACTGGTCCTCAATGCTATGAAGGGCTGCCAGTAGCTCACTGTCTGCATCTCCCACTCCCAAGTCTGGTCTCTCTGGTTTCCATGCCCTCTGCATCTCCTCGGTAATTACTTCTGGCCAACCCTTATTCCAGAATACCCGTAAGAACTCCGTCTCAACATTCTTGACAAAATGTTCAATTCGTTGTACCTCTGCACGTATTACTGGCGAAGAGTATTGGGGGTTGACCCTGGCAGCAATATCCGATACCCTCTGAAGGATAGTTCCCATAGACCCCAAATCCTGTGCATACCGGAGAATGGTACCGAGTGGGTCACTCTCATCTGGCGCACTCATATGTACTGTCAACCCAGCTGGCTCATCCGAGCGAGAAGTATCCTCTGTATCATCAGCACTCTCTGTCCTGCTCGTGCCTTCCTCCTCTGAGCTGCTTGTGGCTGTGCCTTCCTCCTTGGCTTCCGAGTCACTAATCGTGATGGCAACATCAACTGCTTTCTCCTCCTCGGATTGTACCATCTCACCTTCAAGTGCAGGTGGCGGTAAGAGAGATCGAGTGGGGCTTAGAGGAGGAATGTCTGCCAACTCTGAAGGCATGCCTAGTAGCTGAAGCCAAGCATCTACCTGTAGTGAGCTGTCTGCATGTGCTATACTCTCTGGAGATCTAGTCTCGAATGGGGTAATCTGCCCTGATGGGAGAGGAACTGGTATGGTGTTATCTCCCTTCATCCTCATAACCTGCCCCCAAGAGATGTGTGTGGTACTAGGCCGAACTGGAATTTCTGCTTGAGTGCGTGTGTCCAAGTGTAAGTGTGCATGCTTCTTTGCCAGTGAAAAATCCCATCTGTTTTCCCCTACTGGTACTATAGGACTGGGGCTGGCAGGGTTGCCAGGAGTGGCTGAGGCTGACGAGGCCTCAATGCAATCCCCCTCGGCACCTTGTGCACTATACGAAGCTTCTGACGAAGTCTCCGGTAACTCCCGCTGCTTTCTCTTTTTGCTACTCCGAGATTCTTCTCCCTTCCCGCCCTGTGCAGGAGCCTTCAGGTTTGTCCATCGGAAGACGGTCGGCCATGTAGGGTCATACTGTGCATCTGGCTGAAACGGAGCTCGCGCCAATGAGGGGACGTGAGTGCAGATGGCATCCAGGAACAGTGCAATGGCCTGCTGAGTCATGTAGAATGACTTGTGAGTCATTTTCATGAACTCGTGAATCCTGTCGGAGAGAACTGCTGCCCAATTGTACATTGCACCCTGGCTAAGGCCAACCATATAATCTGCCATCCAAAATGGAATGTCTGACGAGCGTGACGCTCCCGTTAGCCGTCCCCGGATGACATCCATTATGCACCGCCATTCCTCATTCGCCAAGTGATCTCGGCGAAGTCCTCTATTCCCTGCAGCCTTTATTTGGTTCTTTTCTTTCTCGCTCAGGTCTGGTCGGCAAACCTTTGCCATAATGCTGTCCTTGTGTCTTCCGGTCATTTTCTGTTTGCCGACTGTAAATCCTTGGCGCGGTATACCCATCACTCTCTCGAAATCCTGTGGCGAGAATGTAATTTTGACGGATACATTCATGAACCTGATGATCGTGTGTTTTGCTCGGGGATTGTAATTCGCCACCATGTTCTTCAATATTGCCTCAAACTCTCGGAAATTGAAATAGGGCATTTGTATTACCTTGTCTACTTGTGCCTTCTGCAGTGCCTTCTTGAGAGGATGATCGTCAGCATGGCTGTTCCACCACTGTTTGCACTCGCTGGCCGTAAGACTTTCCCACTGCAAGGAATCCACTGTGATTTTGTCCTTGTCTTTCCCCTTCCCTTTTGACTGCTTCTTCTGCGCTGATGAACCCACGTCAATTTGTGGTGTCTGTGCTGGTTTTTCTTCCACAATTACCTTTGCTGCCATCTTTTTGTCTTCCGCCCGACCTGATATCTGAAGTTGCTTTCCCCTGTCCTGAGCTCTAGTAACCCTGTTGCTTGGCAAAAATGACATTCCGACGCTTTTATACTCCCTATGACAGTTATTTTCGCTTTCGATTGTACGGCCTCGCTGAGAGAATCCGCCACCACAGCAGCTAGACTGGCAGAGAAAAGTCCGTACGGCAGGAAAGAATTTAGCAACCGTACGGCTTGGCTTGGTACGGCAGATTCGTACGGACGCCTAAAAGATTCGATGTACCACAGAGGTCGTGCGGCCAAGACTCAGTACGCCAGAAATCCGTACGGCCAAGCAAGAATCCGTACCAGGCAATTTCGTACGGCCAAAGCAAGAACCAGCAATTCCGTACGGCCAAGAATCCGTACCAGGCAATTTCGTACGGCCAAAGCAAGAACCAGCAATTCCGTACGGCCAAGAATCCGTACTAGACAAATTTGTACGCCAAGCAGGGGTCCGTACTAGATCAACTCGTACGGCCAAGCAGGAATCCGTACGCCAAGAATCCGTACGGCAGCTTCAACCTCTTGTCCGTACGGCACTTTTCCGTACGGTGGCTTATCTTTTGGTTCGTACGGCAGCTAAGGGATATGATTCGTACGGTCAGCAATAGTACGAATAGTTTTGGTACATACGGCCTTTAAGGGATTCGTACGGCCTTTCCGTACGGTTTTTTTTTTTTTTTTCTATTCGATTTTGATTTTTCTTACTTGACATGCCTAGTCCAGATTTCTGGAATTTTTCGTCCTCCCAGTTCTTTTCGTCTTCCCAGTTCTCCAGGATCTCGATTTCTGTGAGTTGACGAAAGATGCAGTTTATGTAGCCTTTCTGTCTCAGGCAATCGTTCGAGCAACATCCATCAATTTCCTCTAACTCCCATATCTGGTCGAAGATCGTTGATTGATCTCTTACCCACGTCAGATTCCACCCCATTGGCTCCTGGACCCACTGAAATGTTTTTCCGTCTTCGTTCATCTTCACATTCCCGTTCCTGCATCTATATTTTGCTTTCCAAAGCCGACTCTTTGGAAGCTGTATGTGGGGTAGTCCAACTGGCCAATTCTTCCTTCTTAATTCCCAGACTTCATCATGGTAGGGTGATCTCTCTGTAATGAACATTGCTTCCGCCAAGTATTTCCTTCTTGGCGGGTCCCTGACCTCTTTTGGTAGTAGGAACTCAAATTTGTTCCGCACTTGATTGCATTCTTTTATCCAGTTGTTCCAATTCTCTTCTTCTTCTTCCTCTTCTTCGGGGTAGTTCTGGTTAATCCATTTACCACCATAGTCTTCATCGATTTGGCCCTCTCGGGCTACCATCCGTACTGGCTTTGGTGCAAAGAATCCCGTGACTGGTTCAAACTGGGTACTTGCAATTACCATTCCGTCAACTTTCTCTGTCTCCTCTTGTTTGCCTCTTTCCTCTTTTACGCCGTGGTTTGTTAATGCGAATCCCAGCATGTTGATTTGTATTGTTTCTCTCTTTCTCTCTTTGTAAATCTTCAGTTTCGACCCGTTCACTGCTTCGTTGATTGGACTTCCATCGATATTATCTAGCTTTATAGCTCCATTGTCCATCAATTCCCGTATTCTGAACGGTCCTAACCACCGAATTTTGAACTTCCCAGGTTTGATTTCGTTACGGCCGTTATATTTCAGGACTAACTGCCCGGGCCGGAACTCCATTTTCCGTAGATGTTTGTCGTGCCAATACTTCCGGCGTTTCTGCATGATTTCCGTCGACCATTGAGCCAAAATTCTCTTCTCGTCCAAGTTAGTCAACTGGAATAGTCTTTCCTCCAGGCTCTCAGTATCTCCTAGTCTGTTTTCCACTGCAATTCTCAGACTTGGGACAAGGTATTCTGCTGGTACTACCGCTTCCTGCCCATACATCAACTGGAAAGGTGTGTGTCCAGTCGTTACCTTATAAGTGGTTCGGTAAGCCCATAACACTGCTGGTAACCTTTCTTCCCAGTCCGATCCTTCGATTCCGCATGACTTGTGGATTACCGAAACGAGTACTTTATTTGTTGACTCTGCCTGTCCATTCGCCCTTGGATAGTACGGACTTGACAGGGTGTGCAGGATTTTGAATTCCGTAGTCATGAGTCGGATGACGTGGTTGACGAAATGTCCCCCACGGTCGCTGGTCAATTGGATCGGAATTCCATATCTCGTCACAATCTGTTCGTATAGGAACTTCGCCGTGCTTACTGCAGTATTATCCTCCAGTGCCTTTGCTTCAGCCCACTTCGTTAAGTACTCTGTAGCCACTATTATGTACCGACATCGGTGTAGTTGGCTGACCTTCAGAGGTCCTACAAAGTCCAGCCCCCATCTTTCGAAAAGCTCTTGAGGTTGTGATGGCCAGAGTGGCATATAATCCCTCTTCAATGGTTTTCCTACCCTCTGACAAGTGTCACATTGAATTACCCATTCCCGGGCATCTGTGTGTAACGTCGGCCACCATAGGCCGGCGAGTAGGACTTTCCGTGCCGTGGCGTCGGGACCCATATGTCCTCCTGCCAGTCCCTCGTGGGCTTCTGCCAATACCCCCCTTATCTCTTCTTCCATCACACACCTCCGGAGGATTTGGTCGGGGCCCATTTTGTAGAGTAGCCCGTTTATCAGTTGAAATGTCTTACTCTTCAGTGCAATCTTCCGTCGTTCACTTGTAGACATTTCTGGCGGGAACGTTGAAGTGGACAAGTACTCACCAATTTTCTCGTACCATGGCGGCAAGGCAGCAATGTGGAATAGGTGGGCATCCGGAAAGTCCTCATTGACTCCATCTCCTGGTTCTCCGGATTTGATTCTTGAGAGCTGGTCGGCGATTACATGGCTTTTTCCCGGTCGTACAATAATGGTGAAAGTGAATTCTTGCAGTAGCAACAACCACCCACTGATTCTGCCTTGAATAATCGGTTTGTTGACTAGATACATTAGAGCTTGATGGTCCACATAGAAAGTGAATGGTGTTGCCAAGAGGTAATGCCTGAATTTCTGTACGGAGTACACCATTCCCAGAGCCTCCCTTTCTGTAGTACTGTAATTCCGTTCCGCCTTGGAGAGCAACCGACTGGCAAAGTATACTGGATGATCTAACCCATGGGATCCGACCTGTGCAAGAGTAGCACCAATTGCAAAGTTCGATGCGTCTACGTGCACGTGGAATTCCTTGTCCCAGTTTGGATAGGCTAGGATAGGTGCACTGATGAGTCTTGTTTTTAGTTCTTTAAAAGCTTTCTGTTGCTCCTCCAACCAGACAAACTGCACCCCTTTCCTTGTCAACATGTCTAGTGGTTGTGATACCTGGGCAAAATTTTTGATAAATCTTCGATAATAACCGACATGGCCGAGAAAGGACTTCACTCCGGTGATATCTTCTGGAGCCTCCATTTCTACAATTACCCGAATCTTGTCCGGGTCTGCTTTTAATCCTGCTTGGCATACGATATGGCCCAGAAGTTTTCCTTGGGACACCATGAATCTGCACTTCTTCGGGTTTAAGGCCAACCGTGCGGCTCTGCAACGCCCCATGCATTCGGTGAGGGCTTTAAGGTGTGTCTGCTGGTCGCTGTAAATTGACCAATCATCGAGGAATGCCTTGAAGTTTCCCACCGACATTTTGTCAAATATATGTAGGATAATCCTCTGAAATGTGGCTGGTGCATTGCACAGACCGAACGGCATCCGGTTGTATGCATATACTCCATTTTCAATCACAAATGTTGTTTTCAGTTTGTCTTCCTCGGCGATGCTAATCTGGTTATATCCCGAAAATCCATCCATAAAGGAATATATTTCGTGACCGGCCACCTCTTCCAGAATGGAGTCTGTGAATGGAATGGGGAAGGGGTCTTTGATTGTTACTGCATTGAGGCATCTGAAATCTATGCAAATCCTGATTTGTCCCCCTTCCTTTTTAAGTGAGATCACAATCGGTGACACCCACTCACTCGTTTCCACCTCGAATATTATTCCTGCCTCAAGCATTTTTTCAATTTCCTCTTGTACTTTTGCCGCATAGTTCTTGTTCATGCGGTATGGCCTTTTCCGTACTGGACGTGCTCCTGGTATGAGTGGAATTCTGTGGACGCATAGTTCTGGTGGTATCCCCTTTAGGTCCTTGTATGTCCAGGCAAATACATCTTTGTACTCTAGGAAGATTCTGAATGCTGCTGCCTTAAGTACGGGATCCCAGTCGTCGCCGACCAGAATTATTTTCGGGTCACTTTCCTCGCCGAGATTAACTTTCTTTGTTATCGGCTCTTCGTACATAATCTTCTTTTCCGGTTCAAACTGATGTGCCAGCGTACTGTCTACTTCTGCATTCCCTTCCTTATATTCCCCGTACGCCGCTGGGAACATGTGTGCTACTTCCTCCCCCTTTCCATTTGCTCGTTCCAATGTGTCACCGTCGTCTTTTTGCTCACTCGTCGTTCCCGAGTTTTCACCGATTTCTTTTATTGAAATCATGTTGCACTGTGGCGGAAAAAACTCGTAGTCTTCCATCTGCCAATGGAATAGCCCGCTGAACGAATTTGTTTCATCTTCTGAGCATTCTTGTAATTTTAGCACCCCTTCCTCATCGGGCTCCATCGGTCCATTCCTACTTACTGTCGAGTCCCCTCCATCCGAGTCAGAATCTGATGCCAACTCTTCACTGACGGTTTGTGTCTTCAAGTCAATGACAAACTTCCTACGTCCATTTTCGATGGACAGTGTGTTTTTCTTCCAGTTGTGGTTGGCCTTGGCGGCTATTAGCCATCCTCGGCCGAGTAATGCATCATATGATGCATTTTGTGCTGTTATGACTACAAAATTTAACAAGAATTGCTGGGTACCGATTCTTATCTTTTGAGCCATTAGCACTCCCAGCGCCTTGATCCCGTGCTGGTCGGCTCCCACTAACTGGAAGTTTTGTGGCCATAAAGTAGGTTTCCCGAGGCTCTTCCAGGTCGCTTCTGGTAGTACGTTTACTCCGGATCCCCCGTCGACTATAGTATTTGTCAAATTTCGCCCAAGGATTTCCATGCGTACTACAGCCGGTTTCTTCCCAGTATCAATCGCCAGCAACCTCGGGTCGAGTACTTGTTCTCCCGTTGGCGGTGGTTCTACTATGACATCTTCCGTTGTGAGGTTTTGGTCTTCGTGCGGGTTGTCCTCCAGTACCTTGGATATTGCTACTTTTAACTGAGGCAAGCTTTGGAGAAGGTCTGCCAATTTGATTGGTACGGTAGTTTGCAACACTTGACTTGCTATGTTCTTATCTGATTCCGATCGTATCGCCTTTTTGTCTGAATTATTTCGTTCGGTTCTCATGGCAACTTCCACTTCTTTTCGTGCCTCTCGGAGTCTTTCTTTTTCCGTGCGGGGATCTGGATAAGTGGCCTTTTTCCACTGTGCTCGGGTGATAGCCCGGATTTCTTCCTCATCTTCCCTGAGATTGATAAGGTTCACTCCTTTCTGCTTCGGACAGTCTTTTTCCTCGTGATCCCCAGGTCCACACCATTTGCACAATGCATTCACTGTGTTCTGATTGTTGCTGGGGCATTCTCTGGCGAAGTGTCCCCACTCGTTGCACTGCCGGCACTGTATTATTGGTCGCCCCTTACTGTCGTACTGCAATCTATTTCTGGGGCTGTTATTGTTGAACCTTCTGTTATTCCTGTATCCTCCCGGGGATGCGTTCGGACTATTTTGAGGTTTCGGTGGTGTGGTCGGCGGAGTTGATGATTCTCCTTGGGTAAACAGCATTTGGGTACTTCTTGCTTTCAAGTTGAATGGACATTCCTTGATTGAATGTCCCATTACCTGACATATGTCACAAAATAATTTTCTCGGGCAATTTGCCTTTATGTGACCCTCGCCATTGCACTCTGTGCACCACAACTCCCGACCTTCTCTCGTTGTTTCTTTATCTGTTTTCATTTCCTTCATCATGCGGATCATGTCCCTTCTCAGTGCCTGTATGGTTTTCGACTCGTTCTCACTGCTGTCATCCCCCGTACTGTCATCATCTTCAGTTCTTCTTTTACTTCGGGATGATGTTTTGCTTTCGCTTTCTATGTCCATTGCCCGATTGTATGCTTCTGCGTACGACGATGGGGGCACCACTTTCATTTTTTTCCTTAATGACGAAGCTAGCCCTTCGATGAACCATCTTTTCTTTAGTCCATCGGCTGGCTGTGTTTCCAGTTTGCCGAGTAACTCTTTGAGCCTTCTATTATATGCCCTCACGTTTTCATTCTTCCCTTGTTTGGTATTGTATATTTCAGCGACAATCTCGTTGTCGTCTCTAAGAAGTTTGAATTCGTTTTCGAAGGCTTTCCTGAGTTCGTCCCATGAGGTCTTTTGTGCTGCTTCTAGTTCTGTGTACCAGTCAATGGCAATACCTCTTAGCGTCGCTGGAAACGCTTTTACCCAGTAATCTTCGTCCTCTTGTCCGTTTGCCACCCAAATGGTTTCACACGTCTTACAATGTCGGACAGGATCCTCTGACCCGTTCCCCATGAATTTCGGCAACTTCTGCCTTTCATTTGCCGGTGGGGTCACCATCTTTTTCCCGAGGTACCCTCTTTGTGTTTTTGACCCGACTGGACTGGTTCTCCCGTGTCGTTCCGGTGTCTCCCCGACACTGCCGGCCACGTACGGTTCCTTCCCACTTCCGGTTCCGGCGTCCTCTACACTTCGAGTTTCCTCTGGCTCTCCTTGGTTTTCTCTCTGGGCAGGGGTCTCGGGCTCAGGTCCACTGTTCCGCGGCCTTTCGTCTGAAATGGACAATGCCACAATCCGACGTATACTATTCTCTAATTCTTCTGTCAGATTATTTTCTTTTCCTTTATTGGTTATTGGCGTTCTAAAACTATTTTCATCACCTCCTTGATCTACCTTTTCATGTTGTTCATTTTCTTTTTCAACAATCTGTTTCAATCTTTTTCTACGTTCTTCTTGTTCCTTTAGTCTTAATGATTTTCTTAGTATTTCTTCTGGTGTTGCGTGCCCTACTTGTAATTTATTCTTGTCCTTATTCAGTTGTATGGGCATTAATTATGCTTACTCTTCCTCAATTGTACGGTGTGCGACGGCGATCGCCGTCTCGTTCCTCCTCTTCTTGTTTCAGACGTTCTTCATATCTTCTGAGAATTTGTTGTCGTCGCACTTCCCTTTCTCTTTCTTCTCGAATATCTTGGAAGGCTATCAAGTTCCTTGCCAGAAGTCGGGGAATGCGGTCCAGAAGATTATCCACTTCGCTATTAACACGTAGGTTCTCTGAAATAACCTCCTGCGGAACTTCTCGGCGGATAGACTCGTCACGTACGTATTGTCCGACTGATAGTAACCACAGTTTGACTAATTCCTGAGTTACTTCATCTTCCCGACTTCTGGGTTCTTTTTCTTCTCTATCGCTTTCCTCGCGTTCTTCTTGAATTTCTTGTATTATTTCTTCTACGTGCTTTCTGTCTCGTACCTCTTCGTCGGTATCGACCGGTTGTCCCATTATGCTTCCATTCTCCCGTCTGGGTGTTTCACCGGATTTGCTTAGGCAACGGCGCCAAAATGTTTACTGCCTAAGTGGTCTAATTGGTTTCAAACAGAGTAACCAGGAAGGATATTTGCATTATCATAGTGCACTGAAATAAATTACATTGTACGAGAATAATAACCAGAAAGAGTAACAACCAGGATTGGTACTTAAAAGATCAACTGTATATATTACTCAGAACAATAAGTCCAAATACAATCCCAAAAACTCCATGCCCATACAATGGCGTCATATGAACATATATAGTTTGGCCGACGGTTGCCAACCGTCGCCAACCATTGTACCGATCGGGAGTAACTACTCGCCGAAACTAAAACATAAACATACTTCCCGAACCCACTAACAAAACATATTTTGCCAAAAGAACTAAACTAATGTAAAGTACGCCTAACACTAGGCGCTTATTTTGGATGATACAACATGATACTAGCGCCTAAAGTGAACAGGCCTTCATCACTATCCAATTCACTTAGAAGACTTCATTTTGGAAACTTTATCAACTTCTCCAATCAAGGCGCCCTATTTGAAGTGCTTCAAGACAAGATCCTTCTTATCTCCTTACACTTCCAATACCTATTTGAAGACTCCACATCCTTGGGCGCTCATTTGGGCAGTTTGATGAGGAATTAGCGCCTAGACTCCAAGAGTCAACTTACTTATTACTTGGCTCCCAGACTTAGCCAAATTTCAAGTTTCTGACTTGTTCCTGCAAAACAATAAAGTTAAGTTAGTCAAAAACCCATTCATTCCCTCATTATTTAGAATTAGCCTCCGGGAATGAGGAATAGGCTAATTCATTCTTCACTTGATGATCAAGCCGGAAACGGGGACATGACAATGTGTGAAGTGATATTGTTCTAATATCTACCATTGAGCTTAATATTGCAGGTTTAGACAAGTATTGGGAGCTATTTGATTGATATATTGAAGCCCTTGATCTATTGGTGTCACTATCAAGGTAGCAATTGGGCTTATTACATCATTGGAGTGAGTTTTCTATATGTTGCAGGGACTAAAATTTCATAACAGCGAGATATTCATTTTGTTTCAGAGCTTCTTGAACATTCTACAAAGATTCCAAGGGCTGGAAATTTGTAAGATACCCAACTAGTACTAACTAAAATTTTTCTTACTTAGACAAATTTACTTGCACTTAACTCTTCAATTACTTAGTTTACTTAACATCACATATGAAAAGATAACAAAGGCAACTTGCATGAATCAACTTGAAGTTGGGTACTTGTATTATTACTTGATTCAATTCAATGCAAATGTCTTATTACAATGATGATTGCCCACAATGGCATGAACATACAATCTCATTCAAATGATTACAAGAAAAGGCCTTGAAGCCTAGATATATACAATGCTTTCAACTTCTTCACAACTAGCTTTATCTCACTAGTTGATGTAGATCACTTCAATTGAACCTAATGATGTCAACTAGATGTCAACACCTCACAATGCAACAAGGGAGCATCACCCCAACTCTTGAAACTCGCAGGCCTCAAGATCACAAGCATAAAGCTTTGCAGAGAGAAAATTCACCAAAAGATAAGATGTCAAATGAATGAAAAAGATCCTCCTTTTATAGGCCTTCCAAGGCAATGAAGGCACGTTTTTCAAGGCATAAAGAGGAACCAAGGCATGTTTCCCAAGAAGCATATTCAAGAGAATATTCCACTTGACAACTCAGTGTGATGTGGCAACCTTACCCAATGTACCAGTAAGGATCCCAATGTTATCTCTCTAGCCAATGAGAGTTCAGGTAGTTGTAACTACCTTATCTCCTTCTAGACGCCACTTGAAGTGGATTTGCTCATGAAATGGCGCCTTATGGGTTCTAGGCGCACATCTTGGTGGTTTGAACTAGTGATTGCGCCCAACTGAAGACTAGGTGCCAACAGGAGATGATGTAACTAGGAAATGATCCCTTGTGTTGTCTTCACATTCCGGAGGAAGTCTACTAGCTCCAACACCAAGTCAAACTATTTGAGGCGCACTTCTGAGTCTGTGTAGGAGACTAGCGCCTTGCATTGGATTCACCTTCATGCATGTGGTGGTTTACACTTGAAGTCTTTATGGTGAAGTAAAACACCTAACTCACCAAGCGCCCTGACTAATTGAGGTGATTGGAAGCTACCTTCCCACTTAGGCGCACATTTGGAGGATTTGCAATAGATCTGGCGCCTAAGGATAGTTTTGACATATTTCCACAAGCTTAGATCACAGATTGAAACTTCCAAGTGTTAGATTAATTCCTACGAAATGAGTGCCCAACAATTTCCCCCCTTGAAGATGTCTCTTTCTCAACTAGGCACACTTACTGTCAATTTGGCTAGGAATTTGCGCCTAGGTTCCAACTCATCATCTTTTCAAGGCAATTTGAAAGCAACTTGACTTCAAATGGATATGATCTTGTCCCCTAATGGAGCGTCTTGTATCCAAACTGGTTTTGAGGTCTTACATCTACCTTAGGCACACTTTTGGGGTAGTCTTAACTAGTATCTATGCCTAGGCCTTGAAACATCAAGATACTCACCCAAACTTCATCATCCATCTAGGCGCCCTAGTGAAGAGGCTTAGCTAAATTGAGCGCCTCATCTCAAAATCATTATCCAACACCAGAAGAGACCCTTTTTATACTAGGCACTCATTGACAAGTTGCCAGAGGAAAAATGCGCCTAGAGATGAATATGTTATCACTTGATCAATTCAATCATTCCACTGGTTCTTATTGAAGGTGAGGTTTCACTTGATCAATCCTTGAAGGAATTCACCACTTGCAAAGGAGTCTAGACGCAGTATGAGGACTAGGAGCACTTTGAGTGTTGTGAAGGATAGGAAGTGCGCCTAACTCACTTAGACCACTTCAGTGATTCCAAACTCAACACTAGATGATCCTGCAAGTTTAATAGATTCACATCATACCCTCAGATGACTCCATTCTCTTGATTATATCCTTCAAAACCCAAGGCGCACATTTGGTAGGTTCATCATGACATTTGCGCCCAAGCATGAAAACTTCATCCACACCCACTCCACTTATCTCAGTACTAGGCGCTAGGTTGGAGGAGGTTAATTACATGAAGCACCTCAACTTAAATCCCTCACTGAGTGCTATAAATGAACTTGAAAGCTAGGCGCCATAATGAACCTAAGTTGCCTAGAAATGCGCCCAAACATCATGATAACATCACTTGACAATGTGACTACTCGAGCTGATGAAATGACTCTCAGACTTAGCCAAATTTGCTAGTCTTGTCACAGTTCCCTTGAAGTAGTTTTTGACTTATTCCTGCAAAAGCACAACATTGAGTTAGTCAAAAACCAATTTCATTCCCTTATCATTGGTATTAGTCTCCGGGAATAACAGATAGGTTAATCCGTTCTTTACTTGATGATCAAGCCGGAAATGGGGACATAACAAAATTGCATAGGAACATCATCATTTGGCTTAGGAGTGAAGATTTGAAGGTTTGGAAGCATATTTGCATTGGCTAGGTGAAAAGTACACTTTCAGCAGTTGGAACAGTGAACTGTCATTTTATATCAGTCAATTATATCTTCATTTCTAGGGCTGTTTTGTTCAATCTTTGACTTGGAATCAATTGCCAAGTGTTTGTACATGATCCTACTTGAAGGAAGAGACAATTGGATGTCATTTTGATGTGGAAAACTTGATGTATAATGGTCTAATCAGAATTTCTGAGTGACTGATTTTTGTAACAGCAGTGAATAAATAAAGTTGTTTGGAGCTCCTTTCATCATTTATCCATTGGTTGATCATACTTTCATATGTATTTGATTGTGTGTTGAATTGGGTTTTCATTTGGAACAAGAAATCTTATCTAAAACTTGGTTCCATTTTCAATCTTCCATAATAAGGTCTCTTCCACTCCTTAAGTCCAATGCCCATCCTGAAGGGAGATAAAAAGTTAAATTTGAGCTCATTTGCATTATGCTTGCTTTATGATATTTCTTGTGAGAGCTCTGCTAGGGTTTGAGGGTTTGGGCATTTCGAACCAGGCTTTTGGAGACGAAAACCTCCATTAGTGACGGCATACTACAGGTGTGCAATACCACCCAAAGATGCCACTGACGGTGGATGTATTCAACATTCACATATGTGCTTAAAATGGAGACATTCGGAGAAGTTATTGGACTGATTTGATACACCATTCATCCTTTATTGTTGAATTCTGATTTTGGAGGGATTGGAGGAGGTTTCTAGTGTGTTTGGACAGACATTTATTGCTGCCGAGTATATCTACTTGCTGGCCGTACCATTAGCCAACCGTACCTCTTTGTGGGAACCAATTTGTGAACTTTCCTTGCCTATCTTCCATCAAGACCAGGTCGTCCAGCTAAGGAGAGGATTTCAGACTCATAACACCGAAGTTTTGAAGAGGTTTGCAGGAGTTTAGTTGCAATCTACCCACTCAACCATGGTCGTACTACCCCAGGAGTGACGTGGGGGTCTTAGGGTGTCACTTCTTCTTGTGAGTATTTCATATTCTGCATTGTTAGAGGCGTTTGGAGCCCATTTGTATTGCTGATAACATTTGTATGCTCTTCTTTGTATTTCTGGGAAGATTAGAGTGATTTCCAGCCATACCCATTGCTGGTCCGGTTACAACTGTTGTATGAAGTTGAAAATCTCAACACGGGTATGTGATAGTAATTCATTATTGGCTATTTTACTATCTGGGTAATTGTTAGTTTCTTCAATGCTATTATATATTTTCTGGGTTTTGGTTATATGCTCTATATTGTATGCTCCGGCAACATATCTGCAGGAAAACTAAAAACCCCTTCTACATTCATCTCTCTAGTTCTAAAAGACCACTCTAAAAATTAAAAAAAATAACACAAAAAAGATTTTAAAATATACAAACAGGTACGGCACATTACAGTGGTATCAGAGCAGTGATCTTGCCATCTTGTGGGGTTGAAAATAGACATGCAGAAGTGAAAATGAGACATGCAGTCGGGTGTTGATAGATATTATTTTAGACAGAGACACGGTACCATAAATTTGTAAAGAACTCAGAATCCGCAGTTAGTAGAACCAGAGCATCCAGTGCCACAAACCATAGTTGAAAAACTCGGACTCGGCAAAAACTCGGCAAACCCAAAATTTTTAAAAACTCGGGACTCGCCAAAAACTCGGGGAAAAACTCGGCAATAACTCGGCAAACATAATTTATGTAAAAATATTCTTAAAAAACACACATTTCTGAAATTGTAGAATGCATTGCTGATTTCCTTCATATATAAATCAAAATTAAGAGTTTAAACATATCATAGACAAAAAAAAGAGTTCAACCTTCGAATACATATGAAATACCAGTTTGATAATACATATCATAGACCAAAAAAAGAGTTCCATCATCACTAGAAAATCTAAATCATAAATTTCTTCTACGACTAAAGCTCAAAAGAGTTTTGTTTCTTTGTGTGGGTGGTGCGGAAGTGGCTGGTATAGCCAAGGTATGCTCAACAAGATCCTCATCTATAGGATCAAACGGTACATGTGAGGAACCCGCCCCTGATGGCACATCAATATCATCTGACTCTATCTCTGAATCCTCATATGCTGCGACATTTGCTTGCCATTCCGCTGTATCCCTCTCCATAGCAGCTATATCATCATCATCAAGTGATGGATCAACATCAACATCCTCGGCAATCCAATCTGAATATGGATCAATGTCATCAAGGTCCAATGCCTGATATGATTCTTGGCCTTCTACCTTCTTCTCATGCAACCGAAGGTTGTACCGCACATAGACAAGGTCATTCAAGCGCTTTTGAGTCAACCTGTTGCGCTTCTTTGTGTGAATGGCATCAAAAACACTCCAGTTGCGCTCACAACCAGATGAACTACAAGGCTGGGATAAAATCCGGATGGCTATCTTTTGAAGATTAGGCGTTGAGGAACCATAATCATCCCACCATAAATCTGCAAGGATAACATTTATAACTTTGTAAGGATTTTAGTAAACTTAAAAATTAAAATAGATAGTAAATGAAAAATAAACATATGTATTTTACCTGGTTGCAAAGTGGATCTCCTACGAATGGCATCTCTTGAAGAAAAAAACGGCCCATCCGCATTCTTATAGGCCTGTAACTCATCGAGTATGATGTCTCGAAGGTTATCATCAAAGACCAACCTCTCCAAGCATGTGTTCAGGCCAAGCTTAACCTCTGCATCTGCTTTGAATGAAGAGGAGAAGAAAAATGCGGGGTTCAAATAGTAACCAGCAGCATGAATATGTTGGTGGAGTTGTCGATTCCACCTCCGATCAATAATGCGCCATATGGGTTCATATTTTGTTTTATTCGACTCATACAAATGTTGAATGGCCTCTTTGGCCTTATCCATGGCCTCATATAGATACCCCATGGGCTTTTGATCCCCATCCACCAATCGTAGAACTCTAACCAACGGTTCTGACACCTAAATCAATAGTGGATGAAAATAAAATTAGAAAATTATAGTAATTGAAATTCAACAAATATAAATATAAGTTTTTTACAAAATCAGCAAATTTTAACATTAGCAAATAAAAATTAGTGTTTAAAAACTTACCTTGATGATCTCCTCCAAGCATTTTTCCATGACAGCATCATAAACTGCTTTCACGACCCTCTCTGCTTCTGGCTTCCTATGATAAGGACTCTCCAACCACCTTTCAGCCACAAACATGCGCCTAAGGTGGGGCAATAATGATGCTATACTCTGCAAGGTAAGGAAATTAGTGGCAAAGCGTGTGACTCCTGATCGTGTGAGCTCCTTGCCACCAGTGTACTCTCTCATAAGATTTAGCACCCATGTGTGGTTGTAGATGTATTTTGTGATATTTCTTGCCTCTTCAACCACATTCTTCACCCAGCTTATTTTTCCAATGTCCTCCAGAAGAAGGTCAATACAGTGGGCAGCACAAGGGCTCCATAAAATGGTCGGATGCCTCGCCTCTAGAAGTCTACCGGCTGCCACATATGCAGCTGCATTGTCAGTCACTATTTGGACGACATTTTCCACTCCCACCTCCATCACTACCTCATCCAACATGTTGCACAAGGTTTCTGCATTTTTTATTTGATTGGAGGCATCAACTGATTTTAAAAAGACTAGCTGCCCCGCTGAAGCCACTAAAAAATTGATGAGAGTTCTGTTCCTGGCATCTGTCCATCCATCAGATAAAATAGTGCAGCCTTTTCTTTCCCAAACTTTCCTCTGATCCTATACTAGTAGATGTGTGTGTTCCACCTCCTCCTGCAACAATGGGCCACTCAACTCATGACGACTTGGGGCTTTGAACCCCTTACCTGCCACAGTCAATGCAGTGACCAAGTGCTCCCAATAAGGACTCGAAGCGACATTGAAGGGAATATTGTTGTAGTATCAAAATCGTGCACATGCCAACTTCGCCTCACGATGCACCTCTCTATTCCATGTATTTGCAAGACCATCTAATGAAGGTTGTGAACCAGGAGTGTTCCGAGGAACAAAAAAGCTATCAAGCCCTTTGCTTGATCGTCGTATCCGTGGCCCAATGGAAGGTGTAGAAGAGGCCTCTCCACTTACACCTCTATAATCTGAACTCAAATCTCGGTTTGGGGCTGCCATTGCCTCTGCTGCTCTCTTTTTAGCTGCTTTCTTTCGTTCATAATCCATAAGGAGGACGTGCGCCTCCCTCTGAGCCTCCACAGGTACTTTGTCACATATCTCAACATCATTGCAAGGGACCTGTGCAAGGTGGTATTTAAGTCGATTAACGCCTCCGGACATATGTTTATTGCAATGGTTACAAATCACATCTCCTCGCTTTGGACCTGGTGTCCCATGTTTCCAGCAAGAGTCTTTAGGTTTCCCACCGGTTCTTCTACCTCCAGTTCCACTTGCAGAAGCCATAAGTTATAACCTGTTACCTATCAAAAAAAGAGACAACAAATTAAAAATTTAAATTTGACAATAACAATAACACAGTTGCTGTATTTTGACTCTTTTGCTATAAAAATTAAACGAGATTCGAAATTATAAATAGACTGTATCATATGAAAGGAGAGATTTTGGACTATAAAATAATTTATTTATAAGATGTGTTTTAACTTTTATTTATAAAATTTTGATAGTAATTTCCTTAGCCTATTTATTATTAAATGACTGGTCACTGTATTATAAAAAATAAAAATTAAAAAATGACTGAGCATATGAAAGAAGAGTTTTTGGACGAATTGTTAAAATTTATATAGGATTATGGTGGTTTTAATTTTCAATTTTTTTACTCAGTGACAGTGTGACTAATAAAAAAACTGAACTTTTAAAAAGACTGTATCATATGAAATTATGAATTATGAAAGGAGAGATTTTGGACAAACTGTCAAAATTTATATGGAGCCTGAACGGATTGTTAAAAATTAAAATTTATATAGGATTAGGATGATTTTAAATTTCACTTGAAATTTTAAAAAAACTGTATCATATGAAAGGAGAGATTTTGGACGAACTGTCAAAATTTATACTTTAAGTTTATAGTCAATGACAGATGACTAATCACTAAAGTCTAATAAAATTTGAAATTTAGGTAAAAATGTATCATATGAAAGGAGAGATTTTGGATGAACTGTCAAAATTTATATAAATTTTGACAGTTCGTCCAAAATCTCTCCTTTCAATGCTTTCATAATATCATATGATTATGATACATATTTGATAATATTGAATCTTGATATTACAGACTCATTCTTATATTATGGCTCAGCAACTATAACAGTCTGATAAAGGTTTAATGTGTGAACAAGTTATCCTCCATTCAGTTTACAATGGAGTTCCTAAAATAGTCAGTGAAGCTGCCAGGTACCTCTTTACGGGAGTAATAGAAAAGTTCTAATGTGTATCACTATTGTTGTTTTGAGGGTACCCCGAAGGATTGCTGTAGGTGACTGCAGTGTTATAAATCCACGATTCCACACAGAGTTGACTCTTCAGATTAGGGGAAGGAAGAATGAAAAGTGAAGGATCTTGTACTGTGTGTTCATAGTTTACAAATACAAAGTCCAGGCTACAATCATTTAAAAATTTATAATGAATGATCAATGATGAATCAAATAATCGATACAAATGCAGACTACAGTTCGTAACTTCATCCTTCATCGCAACTCGAAAATCACTCAATATTTTGACAGTTCGTCCAAAATCTCTCCTTTCATATGATACAATCTTTTTAAAACTTTCGTTTTTAAATTTTTTAAACAGTTCATAACTTCATTTAAAATCTTACCAGTTAGAACTTAGAAGATTTTGCCTCCAAATGAGAAGTCAGAAGATTTCGAACTGAGTCAATGAATCGCACCGCCAGAGGTTTTCGCGCCGCCGGGAGCCGTCGGGAGGGTTTCGCGACTTCGTAAAATAACAAATAATGCTTTAGGGTTTTCGAATTTTAGTGTTTTAATTGTTAAAAACCTAACATGTTTCTATGTGCCGGATTTTCCATGAAAAACTCGCGTTTTCTGGCGATTTTTTAGTAGAAACCTCGCCGCGAGTTTTATCAAAAACCCGGGCCGAGTTTTACTGATAAAAACTCGCCCCAGTTTCTGCCGCACGAGTACTCGCGGGTCAGGCGAGTTACTGGCGAGTTTTTCATCTATGCCACAAACAAATCCCTTTGATACTGATACAGAGATTGTCACTGTTGGGGAGCAACCAGTGGTATTTTATAGTGAGGAAGATCTCAAAGTCCCAAGAACAAATCCTTTTTCCGGTGTACTCCCAGAACAGCCTGAAGAAATGGGGGAAAGGGAGATTGGAGAGCCTAGCACCAAAGATATCCTTAATGATTTGGCTAGAGGACAGCAGCGGATCGTAGCTAGCATGGACAGGTCCTAGTTGGCACTCACATGGCTTCTTGGCCGATTATTTCTTGAGTTAGAGGAGGAAGAGGAAAATGGAGACCGGAATAGATACTGGAATGACAGGAATGACAGGGAGAGAGACATCAATGGCAAGAATAGAGACAGGAATGAAAAGGATAGACGTAGAGATCGAGGTAATGGACAACGGAATGGTGACAGAAACAATGGGGAAAGAAACAGACACAGGGATCATGATGGTGAGGCTTCAGTGAATAACCGAGGTGCGACACAGCTCACAACTGCTGATAGACCGAGCATTCCCATTTTCATACTGCAAGATGAGATTCCTGAGCGGGATTCTACACAGGTGGAGTTTCAGGAGGAGATTTTTAGAGACTGGCAGGCTTCGAGCACAGAGTTTAGAGCTGAGATGACCTTTAGAGATTACTCTGATCTTAGGATGAGGCATAGAACGAGAGGAGGTAACAGGCAGCAAAATAATGAGCTACAGAAGAAAGTAAGTTGACTTTACCATACTTTGATGGTTCAGGGAAGACTACAGCCAGAGCTTGGGTCCAAAAATTGGACAGTTATCTCTAGATTAGCCCCATGCCAAAGTCTGATGCCATCACATATGCAGCTTTACACCTGGAAGGAAGTGCACACAAGTAATGGGAAGGTAATTCTGGGACATGACCAAATTACATCGTATGTTGAGTTCACAGCCAGACTCATTGATAGGTTCGACAAGGACCCGGAGTTGCAATTTAAGGAGCTGACACAGTTGTGTCAGAGTGGATCAGTGGACTCATATATTTCAGAGTTCTAGGACTTGTCAGTCATGGTTTTAGATATCTCGGAGCGCAGATTGATCATGCTCTTTGTTGATGGATTGTTTGATCCTCTACAAGGTTGGGTCAAGGGATTGGACCCTATGTCATTGCAGGAGGCCATGAAGAAGGCCCGTGATATGGAGTCTTCCGCGTGGAGAAGTAAATTTCAGAACAAGAACTTCCAGCATAGGAGGGATAAGGAGAGAGATAGGAGACCTTTCCACAGGGACTCAGGACACCAACCGCAGAAGAGTTCTTCCAGGCTAGACAGTGACTGGTTGAATAATCTCAGGGGGAAGAAACTCTGTTTCCACTGCAGAGAGCCTTGGGATCCTAAGCACAAGTGTGTTGCCCAAGGAAAGGCAAAACAGATTGAATACTTCTCAGCGGATGAGTCTGTGGAGTCGGAGACACATTCAAAGCAGCATACAAAAGATGATGATTCAGGGTCAGATGTTGCATCTGAAGTACCAGATAAGGATGAGACCTCCCTACCTACAGCCCATATTTCTAGCATTTAGAGAGAGGGGTCATTTAGGATCTAAGGCGTGGTGGGTACAGAGATGCATTACTTTGTTGGATACAGGTGCCACTCACAATTTCATAGATGAGGGCTTGGTTGCCAAAAGGGGGTTGAAGACAGAGGAGTTTTCGAGGTTCAAAGCGAAGGTAGTAGATGGATTCGTACTCAATTGCACTAGAAGGATTCCTAATTTGACCATCCAGCTAAATAACTACACTTTCCAGTCTGAATTCTATGTTGTTAGCATGGGTGGTATGGATGTTGTGCTGGGTATGAAGTGGCTACATGAGATAGGTGAGTTCACTCTCAACTTGAGAATGATGGAGATGAAGTTTGAGGTGAACGGAGTGAGACATGTGCTTAGGGGCATTTTGGATGGTGGATTGAGAGTTGTTTCTCTCAAGTGGATGGAGAGGTTGTTTCACCATGATCAGGTGCAGTGGGCAGCAGAGTTGATGGTTGTCATGTCCCCGTTTCCGGCTTGATCATCAAGTGTAAAATGGATTAGCCTATTCCTCATTCCCGGAGGCTAATTCTAAATAATGAGGGAATGAATTGGTTTTTAACTAACTTAATTTATTGTTTTGCAGGATCTAAGTCAGAAACCTAAAATTTGGCTAAGTCTGGAAGCCAAGAAGGCAGGAAATTGACTCTTGGAGTCTAGGCACCAATGTCATGTCAGATTTCTTAAATGGGCGCCTAAGGATTTTGAGATCCTCTATCAAATTCTGGAATGCAATATGACAAGTATAATATCATTGGAACTTGACAACACACTGGACTAGGGTTTTGAAGGTCAGAAGTTGCCATGAGGGTTAGGCGCACTCTCTTTTCCCCAGCATCAAAGTGGCGCCTAGCATAAAGTAGCATGTTAGGAAGCACATCCAACAGAGCGCCTTGGTAGAAAAGATTGATAAGTTTCCAAAATGAAGTCTTCTAAGTGAATTCGATAGTGAAGAAGGCCTATTCACTTCAAGCGCTAGTATCATGTTGTATCATCCAAAATGAGCGCCTAGAACCACAAGGCACCAATACATGATTCCAGGGATCCTCCATTTGAGCGCCTAGCATAGATGGATATAGATTGAAAGTTTTGAAGCTAAGAGATGTCCCTTGGGTGAACTCCTAGCACTAGGCGCATGTGTTGGTTGAAACTCCTTGACTCTGGCGCCTAGGATTGAAAGCATTGTGAGATGCACCTTTTGGTAAAACACTTCCATTTTGGCGCTTAGGGTGGGAACCCTCTCAAATGGTTTACAATTTTGAAGTTGTTTTGGCACACTTAGCTACCTATCTCATCCTCAAAATTGCACCTAGGGCGCTAGATCATATCTGGATAACCCTTGAATGGCACCTAAGCTAGTTTGTGAGTTGAAAAGGGCAGATACACCATAAAAGGGTCAAGTTGATCATCCGTCCAGTGGAAGTCATCATCTTTGTCTAAGTGTAGTGTTGAGAAGTTGAGGCACATCCTTCCTCATTCCCAACCCTACCATTGCACTTTCCCTTGATAAGTCATATGGCGCTTAGAAGAGTGATATTTAATGTTATGATACCATAGTTGTACTTGGAAAAGACTTAGAAACTCTTGAAAAGCTAGAATTTGCTTCAAGGATATGAGGCGCCATTTCACTCTTTCCCTGGCACCTTGTTGCGCCTAGAAGACTCATCCCAAAAGTGCGCCTTGTTAGGCGTACTTTACATAGTTTAGTACCTTTTGATAAAATACGTTTTGTTTAGTGGTTTCGGGAAGTATGTTTATGTTGTTAGTTTCAGTGAGTAGTTACTCCCGACCGGTACGTTGGTTGGCGACGGTTGGCAACCGTCGGACAAACTATATATGTACTTGTCACGCCATTGTATGTACATGGAGTTTTTGGATTATGATTGTACTTGCTGTTTGAAATTAATATATGCAGTTGATATTCTGAGTACCATATCATTTCTGTTGTTATTCTCGTATAATGTAATGCATTTCCGTACACTGTGATAGTGCAAGTATCTTTCCTGTTTACTTTGCATGGGAACAATTAGACTCCTTAGGCAGTAAACATTTTGGCGCCGTTGCCTAAGCGAATCCGGTGAACATCCAGACGGGAGAATGGTGCCGTGATGGAGCAGCCGACCGAAGAGCCAGTACAAGCAAAAGAGGATCGTAAAGACGCTCTGACGGAAGACCTCTGCAATTTGTGGGAAAACTCGTTGAAGGACCACGTACGGAGGGAGGCTCTCAAGTGAGAGATCCCTCAGTCAGTCATCTGGGATCAATTGCACGTCAACCAAGAGGTCAACCATCTCCTCACCCAAGTAGCAATTAATGCCCATACAACTCAATAAGGATAAGAACCGAGTACCAAGTGGGCATGAAACACCAGAGGAAAGAACACGAAGATCATTGAGATTAAAGGAACAAGAAAACGAAGGAAAACACTGAGACAAATTGCCAATGAACATCATCATGCCGACGAAGGAATTTTCAAGACACCGCTGACAAAAAAAAAAAGGGAATGAAAATGAATTGACAGATGAAATTGAAAACAGCATATGCCGCATCGGAGAGCTATCCATATCGAACGACGAAGGGCCGAGAGTTGGAAGATCTGAGCCTAAGACCCCAGGGCAGAGGGAGTATCGGAACGAACCCGAGGAGACTCGAGGTGTAGAGGACACCAACAGAGGACGCGGGGAAGACTCAAACGTGGCCAAGAGTGCAAGTGACGCACCGGGACGTTGCGAGAGAACCAGTCCAGTTAGGTCCAACGCACAAGGAAGGCATCGGGGAAGGATGGTGACTCCGCCAGGCGAGAGGCAGAAGCTGCCAAAATTTACGGGGAATGGGTCAAAAGATCTAGTACAGCATTGTAAGACGTGCGAGACGATTTGGATAGCCAATGGGCAGGATGATGTGGACTACTGGCTAAAAGTATTTCCAGCAACATTGAGAGATAGTGCCATCGACTGGTACACAGAGTTGGACCAAGTACACAGGGCATCATGGAGATCACTCAAGAAGGCATTCCAAGACAAATTCAAACTCCTGAGGGATGACAGTGAAATTGTAGCAGAGATCTACAGTACGAAGCAAGGGAAGCACGAGAACGTGCGAACCTACAACCGGAGACTGAAAGAATTGTTGGGAAAACTGGAGACTCAGCCGGCCGACGAGCTGAAGAGGCGATGGTTCATCGAAGGGTTGCTTCCATCGCTGAGAAAGAAAATGAAAGTCGTGCCTCCGTCGTCGTATGATGAAGCGTACAATCGAGCAATGGATATAGAAAGTGAAAATAAAACATCCTCCCGAGGGAAAAGGAAGACGGACGACGAGGAGAGTACGGACGACAACAGCGACAGTGAGTCTAAGACCGTGCAACCACTCAGGAAGGACATGATGAGAATGATGAAAGAATTGAAGGCCGACAAGGAGAGTACAAGGGAAGCCAGAGAACTGTGGTGTACGGATTGCAAAGGGGAAGGTCACACAAAGGCAAATTGCCCGAAGAAGCTGTTCTGTGATATCTACCAAGTAATGGGACATTCCATCAAGGAATGCCCATACAATATGAAAGCAAGGGGTACGCAAGTACTCTTCACTCAAGGAGAACCGTCAACATCGTCAAATACACCACCGAAGCCCCAATACAACAGCCATGCATCCCCTAGAGGTTACCGAAGCAATAGAAGTCTGAGAAGCAAGATACAGTATGATGGTAAAGGAAGGCCCATGATACAATTTCGGGAGTGCAACGAATGGGGCCATTTCGCCAGGGAATGCCTAAACAATCAAGGTTCAGGGGGAAGACTATGCAAGTGGTGCGGACCAGGCAATCATGAAGACAATGATTGCCCGAAACAAAAAAGTACAGTCAATCTCATTCACATTGAAGATGATGACGAAGAAGTCTTTGCCGTCACAAGGGCACAAGGGAAAAAAGCGATGTATCCAGATCCCCGAACCGAGAAGGAGAGACTTCGAGAGGCTAGGAAAGAAGTAGAGATGGCAATGAAAATGGAAGGAAAGAACAGAAGAACAACTACCGTACGACCAGAGTCGGACAGAAGTATCGTGAATCAGATGCTGCAAACCACTGTACCGGTTAAGATAGCGGATCTTCTACAGAGCATGCCGCAACTGAGGGTGGCGATCTCAAAGGCGATGGAAGGGAATTCAAAAGGGCAAACAAAGGATGAAGATGTCATAGTGGAGCCACCGCTGGAAGGAGAACAAGTCGTTGACCCGAGACTGTTGGCCATTAACAATGGCAAGAATCCAGTCGTCGTACACATGGAAATCGGTGGATGTCCCTGACGAACACAATAATTGACGGTGGATCGGGAGTGAATGTGCTGACAGAAGATACGTGGAAGTGCTTGGGGAAACCTACACTATGGCCACAAAATTTCCAGTTATTGGGAGCAGACCAGCACGGAATTAAAGTGCTGGGAGTGCTAATGGCTCAGAAAGTAAGGATTGGCACCCAAATTTTTCGATTAAACTTTGTAGTCATAACAACACAAAATGCGTTGTATGATGCATTACTTGGCTGAGGGTGGCTAATAGCCACTAAAGCCAACCATAACTGGAAAAAGAACACATTGTCGATAGAGAATAAATGCAAGAAGATTGTCATAGACCTGAGAACACAAACTGTCAATGAGGAGTTGCATCAGACTCTGACTCAGATGAAGGGGAATCGTCAGAAGGAGAAAAAGGGCCGATGGAGCCTGATGACGAAGGAATACTGAAATTGCAAGAATGCTCAGAAGATGAAACCAACTCCTTCAGTGGACTTTTTCATTGGCAGATTGAAGATTATGAGTTCTTTCAACCAGAATGTAATATGATTTCAATAAAAGAAGTCGGCGAGAGCTCTCCGACGAATAGTGCAAGTCCTGGCAGTGCAAGTCCCGGCAGTGTAAGTCCTGACAGTGCAAGTCCTGGCAGTACAATTCTTGGCAAAACTCGGCCGAAGAGTGAAACACTAAGCAACTTTAAAACTCCTGGTGCAAGTCTTAGCAACTCTTGGCCGACTAGTAAAACACTCGGCAACATTGGGCCGAGTGAAACATTGTTACGAAGGAAGCACTTGATGGATTGACAAACACTCGACCACTTGGCAAGAGCGAACCAATAACGAGTGACAAAGGGGAGGAAGGTAATAATCAGCCGGAAGTAACGCTTTTCCTGAAGCATATGAAGAGTATAAGAAAGGAGAGGCTATAATAGAAAATACACCAGAGCAACTAGTGGCAGAGACAAGTCGACCAGAAAAGGCACATAAAGAAAATATAGAGGGTGATGTCAAGATAGATGATACGCTTGCACATAAATTTGAACCAGACAAGGTGATCAGGTATGAAAAGCCATTGACAAACAAGGTGAATCGGGGTGATGGAACTAACGACGGGAACCCAGCATTGAAAGCACCGGCCAGAAAGAGACCATACGGAAGGAATAAGGAGACTGTCAAATCACCCTCACAACAAAACTCCAGAGAAGGGAAAAATATCAAGAGACATTCCACGCGACAAATTACGCGACAAAAAATTGTTACAATCGCAGAGGTAGATAACAGGTGGACCCCGCTGGAGACAAACAGAAAAACTCTATTCAATTGGCTATGGATGGAAAATTGGAAAAAATGGAAAAAATAAATGTCGGGAAAAAATTGGAACAAAAAAAAAGGGCAAAAACAAAAATAAAGTAAAAAAATTTGACCTAATAGAATAAAAGGCAGGTCGTACCATTATATGTCACATTGGTTGCATTAATTGCAAAGGAGCTGAGCGGACCGTACCATCTGAGGTCCTTGCAAACAACTTTTCCGTACGAAGTACCTCTTTCAGACACCGTACGGATTGCCTGGCAATTCTGCCGTACAGATTGCCTGGCAGTTCTGCCGTACGGATCCTCCATTCTCAGCCGTACGAATTGCAGATTCCGTTGTACGGATCCTAATCATTCAAGACGTACGGATTTCCCTGGTGAGTTCTTTGTTGGCCGTACGGATTTTCTTGTGCAGATTCTGCCGTATGGAACCTAATCATTCAAGACGTACAGATTTTCCTAGCGAGTTCCTGGTTGGCCGTACGAATTTTCTTGTGCAAATTCCGCCGTACGGATCTTGATCATTCAGGACGTACGGATTTCAGCACTGACGTACGGATTTTCGTTGAGCAAGTTGCCGTACGGATTTTTCGGATAATACGAATTGCTGGTACATGTTGTATGGATTTCAGCACTGATGTACGGATTTTTGCTGAGCACCTCCATATGCCGTACGGATTTTCATTTCTGTCATATGTCTCTCCGAACAAGCCTGCCGTACAGATTTCTCTGAAGCTGCTGTACGGATTTCCTTGCTCGTCGTACGGGTTTTTTCCTGCCAGCCGTACGGAAACCAGACTCAACTGCTGTACGGATTTCTTTGCAGCTGCCGTACGGAAACCAGACTCAACTGCCGTATGGATTTTTTTGCAGCTACCGTACAGATTTCCTTGCTTGTCGTATGGGTTTTTTCCTGTCAGCCGTACGGAAACCAGACTCAACTGACGTACGGATTTTCTTGCTCACCGTACGGGTTTTTTTCCTGCCAACCGTACGAAAACCAGACTCAACTGCCGTACGGATTTCTCTGCAGTTGCCGTATGGACTTCCTTGCTCGCCGTACGGGTTTTTTGCCAGTCGTACGAAAATTAGACTCAACTGCCGTACGGATTTATCTGCAGCTGCCGTACGGATTTCCTTGCTCGCCGTATGGGTTTTTTTTCCTGTCAGCCATACGAAAACCAGACTCAAAAGAACCGTGCAGTCCTGAGGCCGTACAATCCAGGTGTCAGATCAAAAAAAAGAAAAAATAACGGTCATAACTGAAACAGTAGGAGTATAAAAGAGGTCAGAATGTCATTTTCACCGGCAAACAGGGTCACCAGAGCACAAGGCAAAGGAAAGCAAATTCAGATATTAGGTGTTGAAGGCAGAAAAAGGCAGCTGGCACAAGAAGCCGAGCTCACACAGTTAGAAAGGGACAAAGCCGATGCACTCAGAGCAGAACTAGAAGCCACAAAGAAGGAGTTGGCCGAAACTAAGGTAGCACAGGAAAAAACAAAACAATAGTTGGTCGAGGCTACCTAGATGGTACGTCTCACCAGAGACAAGCATATCATTGCCATAACACATCTGAAGCAAAGGACTGAGGAGGTTTACAGGCTTCGGCAATTAGTTCAACCTCAGCAGAAGGCTCCTAGTTCAGCACGGACGGCATCCACACCTCCAGGGATGTCCACTGACCCTCGTTCTTCCTAATTTTTTTTTTTGGATCTTGTTGTAGTTGTCTGGAAGACAAGTTTTTTGGGGGGGATGATGTTAGGCGTACTTTACATAGTTTAGTACCTTTTGATAAAATACGTTTTGTTTAGTGGTTTCAGGAAGTACATTTATGTTGTTAGTTCCGGTGAGTAGTTACTCCTGACCGGTACGTTGGTTGGCGACGGTTGGCAACCGTCGGACAAACTATATATGTACTTGTCACGCCATTGTATGTACATAGAGTTTTTGGATTATGATTGTACTTGCTATTTGAAATTAATATATGTAGTTGATATTCTGAGTACCATATCATTTCTGTTGTTATTCTCGTACAATGTAATGCATTTCCGTACACTGTGATAGTGCAAGTATCTTTCCTGTTTACTTTGCATGGGAACAATTAGACTCCTTAGGCAATAAACACGCCTAAGAAGGGAAAGAGCTCTTAATCCACTCATGGTGAAAGGCGCTTGATAAAAGATAGAAATTTTGATTCAGTTGTAACTTGAGTTGAAGATTTTTGCAAGGCAAAACTACTTCCTTCCTAAGGCGCCAATCTAGACCTTTCTCTATCAATAAGTGCACCTAAGTGTAGTTGAAGATTCAAACAAGATGTTAGAACTCCAAATGAGGGCGCTGGGTTAAAGGAGCATCAAAAGGGTTTTGATTGCAAGTGTCTGAAAGTGTGAATTGTATAGAACATCTTCCTTGAGGTACCAGGCGCTGATACCAGTTGAAACTACCCCAAGTGTGCACCTAAGATAGTTGCAAGCCTTCAAGACCAGTTTTGGAACAAGGCACCCCTTTAGGAGATGGTGCCTAGGATCCAAAAGATCTTCGCTAAAGTCCCGAGGTTGCATGGAGTCATCAAATTCCTCTAGGCGCATATTCATGCCTCTGCTACCCCAGTTGGGCGCCTAAGTCACATTGAGCGCCATTCCATGTTTAAACTGCTTCCACTTGGCGCCTAGTCAGGAGATAAGGTAGTTGTAACTACCTGAGCTCTCATTGGTCAACAGGATGTCTTTGGGATCAGTGTCAGGGCTTTTGGATAAGTTTGCCAACTCAGGATGAGTTGTCGAGAGGAATATTCCCCTAAATATGCTCCTTGGAAAACATGCCTTGGTTCCTCTTTGTGCATTGAAAAACGTGCCTTCATTGCCTTTGGAGAGACTATAAAAGGAGGAGCTCTTTCATTCATTTGTTATCTTATCTTTTGGCAAATTTCTCTCTACAAAGCTTGTAGCTTGTATTCTTGAGACCTGTGAGTTTCAAGTGTTGGGGTGATGTTCCCTCAACTGACAAGGTGATGCTCCCTTGTTGTATTGTGAGGTGTTGGCATTTAGTTGACATCATTGAGTTCAATTGAGTTGATCAAGTGAGGAAGTCATTGTAAACATCAAGGTTTCAAGGCCTTCTTTTGTAATTCCATTTGAATAAGGTTGTAACTTCATGCTATTGAAAGCATTATCTCTGTAATAAGACATTTGCATTGAATCAAGTGATAAGACAAGTACCCAGCTTTAATATTGATTCATTCATATCATTAAGTTGTTGAGTAGCTGATAAGTACAAGTAAATTTATCTAAGTTAAAGAAAAAATTTTAGTAGAACTAGTTGGGTATCTTACAATAGTGATGCCTGCAATTTCAGAGCAGCAGAAGCGTGAGTATCCACCTGACATACAGGCTCTTCTAATTAAACACACCAAAGTGTTTAGTGATATTCCACCAGGTAGACCACCTGATAGGGGTATTGAGCATGTGATCGAGTTGGAGGGTGCAAAGCCCATAATTACTACTCCTTACAGGCACCCCAAGCGGTATAAGGATGAAATCGAAAAAGCTATCAAAGAGCTTCTCGAGATGGGACACATAAGGCCAAGTAAGAGTCCATTTGCATCATCAGTGGTGTTAGTGAAGAAAAAGGATGGGACTCTTAGGATATGCATTGATTACAGGGAGCTCAATAAGAAAATAATTAAAAACAGGTACCCTATTCCCAGAATAGATGAGCTGATTGATGAGTTGCACAGGGCCTGTTACTTCTCCAAGATTGATTTGAGATCTAGCTACCATCAGATTCGGGTCAGAGATGAGGATGTGGAGAAGACACCATTCAAGTGTCATTATGGGCACTTTGAGTTCCTGGTCATGCCATTCGGCCTGACGAATGCACTAGCCACCTTCCAGTCTTGCATGAATAGTGTCTTCCGTGAATAGTTGAGGAGATTTGTTCTGATATTTTGATGATATTCTAATTTACAACAAGACATGGGAAGAACATCTAAAACATATTGACATTGTGCTGGGCATTCTGGAGAGAGAGTCTTTATATGCCAAAATGTCAAAGTGTGAGTTTGGGATGTCCGAGTTGTTATACTTGGGTCACATTATCAGTGTTGGTAGTGTGAAGGTAGACCCGGAGAAGATTTGGGCAATAGTGGACTAGCCGCCACCAAAGAATCTCACTCAGCTGAAGGGATTCCTTGGTTTATGTGGCTATTACTGCAGGTTCGTGAAGGGGCTTTCTCAGTCAGTTGCACCCCTCACAGATTTGACTCGTAAGGATGCTTTTAGTTGGATAGGGAGTACACAGGAGTGCTTTGATAGATTCAAGTAGATTATGAAAACATGCCCTGTGTTGGCAATACCAGATTTCAGCAAGCCTTTCGAGTTGCAGTGTGATGCCTTAGGAGAAGGCATTGGTGCGGTAATTATGCAGGATAAGCACCCCATAGCATTTGAGAGCAAGAAGTTGAGGGGTGTGGAATGCAATTACAACATTTATGACAAGGAGATGTTAGCCATAATGCATGCACTGGCTAAATTCATATAGTATTTGGTGGGCATCAAATTTGTAGTCAAGATAGATCATAACAGGCTAAAGCATTTCCTTGGACAAAAAGATTTGAATGAGAGGCAACAGAAGTGGGTCAGCAAGCTACAGGCCTACGACTTTGATATTGTATATGTCAAAAGTAAGAAAAACATTGTTGCTGATGCTTTATCTAGGAGGCCCCATTTTTGTGCACTAGGTGCCATTGCAGATGACTGGAGAGAGATGATATCGGCTGAGTATGCTAAGGATGCATGGGCTACTGGAATAATCGATGGCACCATCAAGGATGACAAGTACACATTGGTAAATGATTTAATCATTTACAAGGGCAGGATCCTCTTGGTGTCAGGTTCATAGATGAAGCAGAAAGTTTTGAGGGCATTCCATGATTTGCCTATGGCAGATCATCCAGGATACTTCAAAACTTATAGACAAGTCAGAGAAAGGTTCACCTGGAAGGGCCTCAAGACTGAGGTGATGCAGTATGTGAGACAGTGCCCGATTTGTCAGCAGAATAAACATCACTCGTTTCTAGGAGGTTTATTGCAGCCCCTACCCATTCTTGAGAGGAAATGGGATATCATTTATATGGACTTTATCACATGTTTACCAAAAGTCCAAGGTAGGGCTTGCATTTTCGTGGTAGTGGACAAGTTGACAAAATATGCACACTTCTTTGCCATCTCTATCACTTTCACTGCAGCACAGGTGGCAGAATTGTTTTTTCATGAGGTATTTCGATTACATGGGTTGCCAAAAAACATTGTTAGTGATAGGGACAGCAGGTTCCTCAACAATTTTTGGCAGGATCTCTTCAGGTTGACAGGGACAGAGCTCACCCCCAGCACGAGTTACCACCCACAGACAGATGGTCAGACAGAGATTGTTAATAAATGGGTGCAAGGACACCTCCACAATTATGTTTTAGGGCAGCAGAAGGCATAGGTTAAGTGGCTTCATATGGGGGAGTACTGTTACAATTCCACATACCACATGTCTATTCAGATGTCACCATTTATAGCTCTGTATGGGTATGAGGCACCAAGCTTTGTTGATTTGTTGTTTGGTGATAGCAGAGTGTCAAAGGCCAAGGACCTTCTCTAGGAGAGTCAGGGCATCATGAGGTCTTTGAAGGAGAACATACAGAAGGCTCAGAATCAACAAAAGCAATATGCAGATCAGCAGAGGACTGAGCGATCTTTTGAGGTTGGTGACATGGTATATCTCATGCTGCAACCCTATAGGCAATCCACTCTCAAGAAGAGTGGGGCAGAAAAGCTTAAGCCACGGTATTATGAACCTCTTAGGATCTCTAAGAGGATTGGAGAAGTGGCTTATGAGTTGGAGCTTCCAACAAGTAGCAGGGTACATAATGTGTTTCATGTATCTTGCCTCAACAAGGCGTTGGGCCATAATGTGATACCATCAGTTGAGTTGCTTCATTGAGTTCCATCATTGAGTTCCTGTGGATTAGCAAGTTGGTTAGGGAACTGGAGTTAGTTTGGCTTTGGAGGCTTCTGTCGGTGGTGGAGATGTGGTTCGAACTCAGTGGATCCAGTTGGCACCTTCTTAGTTGGCTCTAATTGCTCTTGGTCAGAACTTACTATTTTTAGTAAGTTTGGGGTCAGTGTCGGCTTGACATTTTCAGAGTGGCATCAGATTCGTCTCATCGAGGGCTTTCTAGCGAACTATAGATCACTTCATTCCGACACTGTCTTCATATTTATTTTAAAGTCTGAAGTTTATTAATGTTATATTAATATGGACTTTATAATATTTGAGGGAAAAGTGACTAATGAGAAAATGAAGACATAACTTTAAGTTGTCCTTGGGCGCCCTTCTCTAGGGAAATAAAGTGTTTTTAAAAATATAAAATTCCCTCCTTAAGTCCAACGCCCATCCTGGAGGGAGATAAAAAGTGAAATTTGAGCTCATTTGCATTATGCTTTCTTTTTATTATTTCTTGTGAGAGCTCTGCTAGGGTTTGAGCATTTCGAACCAGGCTTTTGGAGACGAAAACCTCCATTAGTGATAGCATTCTACAGGTGTGCAATACCACCCAAAGGTGTCATTGACGGTGGATGTATTCAGCATTCAAATATGTGCTTGAAATGGAGACATTCGGAGAAGTTATTGGATTGATTTGATACACCATTCATCCTTTATTGTTGAGTTCTGATTTTGGGGGGGTTGGAGGAGGTTTTTAGTGTGTTTGGACAGACGTTTATTGCTGTTGAGTATATCTGCTTGCTGGTCGTACCATCAGCCAGTCGTACCTCTTTGTGGGAGCCGATTTGTGAACTTTCCTTGCCAATCTTCCATCAAGACCAGTTCATCCAGCTAAGGAGAGGATTTCAGACTCATAACAACAAAGTTTTGAAGAGGTTTGCATGAGTTTAGTTGTAGTCTACTCACTCAGCCATGGTCGTACTACACCAAGAGTGACATGGGGGTCTTGGGGTGTCACTTCTTCTTGTGGGTATTTCATATTCTGCATTGCTAGAGGCGTTTGGAGCCCATTTGTATTGCTGATAACATTTGTATGCTCTTTGTATTTCTGAGAAGATTAGAGTGATTTCCAGCCATACCCATTACTGGTCCGGCTACAGTTGTTGTATGAAGTTGCAAATCTCAACATGGGTATGTGATAGTAATTCATTATTGGTTATTTTACTATCTGGGTAGCTGTTAGTTTCTTCATTGCTATTATATATTTTCTGGGTTTTGGTTATATGCTCTATATTGTATGCTCTGGCAACACATCTGCAGGGAAACTGAAAACCCCTTCTGCACTCATCTCTCTAGTTCTGAAAGACCACTCTAAAAATTAGAAAAATAACACAAATGATTTTAAAATATACAAACAGGTACGGCCCCTCAACCTCACCATGTATCTGAATCCTGCAAGGGGCGCTGCCTCTCGACCCTGCCTTGTATTTGAATCCCACAAAGGGCACTACCCCTCAACCCTCCTGGGGACACTGCCCCTTGATCCCACTAGGGCGTTGCCTCCAAAGCCTCACTCTAGTTTTAAAAAGCAAAAATTAAAACTCATTTTGGGCCATGTTGGATGGAAAAGTAACATCTTTTTATTCTTTTGACTGTTTTCCAATTAAATCCTAAGTAATTGAATTACATTTATACTTCTGGTTCACTCCACATACAAACACATGACTCCACATAGAGATAGCAATGCTAGGTTGAGGGATACAAGCTCCTTTCTACCATAGTATTGTGATTTTTGTTTTTGATGCCATGGATATCATAATCCATGAGTTTTGTACACCTAAAACAATCGAGAATATTTATATATCTAAAAATGTTGTTTCCTTCAGCTAAAATCTGCTTTTATATTCATGTGATCAATGTATACTTGTGTATGTGATCAAAGTAGCTTCTATTTGATTAGTTTA
Source organism: Cunninghamia lanceolata (assembly GCA_027924645.1). Classification (NCBI taxonomy): domain Eukaryota; kingdom Viridiplantae; phylum Streptophyta; class Pinopsida; order Cupressales; family Cupressaceae; genus Cunninghamia; species Cunninghamia lanceolata. The sequence continues at coordinate 465,889 of BSBN01001500.1, forward strand.
TTGCGTCTTGAAAGTTTATTTATTAAAGGTGCATGAAACAAAGTTCTTAATCCTTAAAAATCTCTATATTTCATGGTTTTTTCAATTTGCCAATTCTTGGTCGAGTCTTTGTCTGGGTCAAAAATCAGCTTGTCGACTCGGAGTCTTGTAACACTGATGTAGTCAACAGCCTTGTAGATGTGGCACTTAAAAAATGTTTCATCTACATACTGTCGAATTGGAATGTCAACCATTAGTAGTTGGAAGGTTAGGCAACATTGATTATGGGATCTAAACCATTTTGTAACTACTATGTAATTGTATTGTACATATAGTCATTCAATTCTTCACATGGAGGGTCAGATAACAAAGAATAGACTAGGCAAACCAATTTGACATGTTCACTACTAAGTCACCAGGTTCGAATTCGACAACCATGAAATTCGGAATAAATTCGGCAAGGAAAAATATGGAAAAAAATTCGTGATTAAATTTGCCTTACATAAATTTGAAACTTTTAAAATATATTATATATATAGTAAATACACAAAACATTGCTAAATAGATACCACGTTTATAAACCATAATAAACTTTAATACTAGTTTTAATTTAAAAATATAAAAATTAATATATTTAGATTATATTTTAACTTTAAAAATAAAATAAAACAATTACTATTTTTATTTTAAAAACATAAAAATAAAAATATGTTAAATTTATATTTTAATTTAAAAAATAAATTAAATAAATAGTATATTTATATTAAAAATAAAAAATAAAAAATATATTAAATATACCTTTTAAGTTAACTTTAAAGTTTAAAAAACAAAAATAAAAAATCTGAAATTTATTAAAAAAACTTAAAATTAAAATACAAAATAAAAATATAACTAGCACCCGTAGGAGGTTTAAGGAATCCACTGATAGGAACAACCGGTGAGTGTAGAGTTTAGAAAATTTTCCGGCGTGAAAACGGCGTGAGACAATACCAAGCACTATAATGCTCACATTATCACCATAAATAAAATGCCATAATGTGAGCATTATAGTGTTCAGTATTGTCTCACACTGTAAATAAAATTCACGCCGGAAAATTTTCTAAACTCTACACTCGCCGGTTGTTCCTATCGCCGTATTAAATTTTATTTGAACTTAGACGAGTGCTTTTTTTATTTTTATTAAAAAAATGAACCCAAAAAAATGTCGTACGAATTTGTTATGAATTCGAACGATTTTTTTAGACTTATTAAAAATCCGCCAATTTTCGAATTTCTTGGCCAAAAATCAGCGAATCCGGTGACTTAAGTTCATTGTAATGTCCCCTATTTCCGAGTGATCATCCAGCGGAGTCGACTAGTCGACTAGCCTATTTTATTCCCGTAAGCTAAGTCGGGAGTTATAAGAGAATAATTTGATTAATTAAATAATAAATAATCCTAAGTCATTTTGGGGTTATTTATATTTAATTAATCAACTGGACCTATTTTTACTATAAAAGTGACTTTATAATATTATATTGAGAAATTATAAAAATAAGTCACTTTTGAAAAAGGAAAAATATAAAATAAAATAAAATAATAAAAGTGAGTCTTCTAGAAGTTCTTTCTAGAAAGTTCACTTGTGGCTTTAAAAAGAGAGGGCAAGTCATTTCATCGTTCTTGGCTTGTCATTTGTATTGGAGTTTTTCCTTGTGAGCTGCAACTACAGGTTCAACATATTCTGAGGACGAAAACCCTTGGAATTTGGTGGATTGGACGAAAACCCAATTCCGTCTTGAGGTGAATTCATTCCAAGATTCACATTTGAGCTTCATTGTTGATTTTGGAGGATTATTTGAGCTTCATAGAAGATATATTTTTGTAGTTTGGCATTGAAGGAAGATTGTACCAAAATTGTGAAGATTTGTGTCCAACTACAATTTTGGTATTGGAGAAGTTTAGTTGCAGGTGTGCATAGAGTTTTATATCAGATTTGAAGGTTATTCCAGCACCACAAAGAAGGATTTGATTGCAGATTGGTGTTAGGGTTAGATGCTAATTGTTGGCGTCACCTTGGAGAAGGTTCGATTCATATTTTGTGAGCATACTTCAGCCTTATTCTAGCCGTCGCCCATCCTATGGCAGGTCGCACCTATTGTGAAAGGGTTTGAGCTTCACATAACAGTGTTGAGAGGGTTTGAAGGTGAATTCATGTGTATATCAGACCAACCACCACCCTAAAGTGGAATTGCCATCATTGTGGAAGGGTTCGCTACAAGCTAGGAGTCGCCATCCATTTTCAGGAGTTCGCTGCCATTGTTGAGATCATACGCTGCTGCAAAGAAGATAAAATCAGACATAGAAGGTGTCCTAACCCTAGCATAGCCCTTAGAGAAGGAATCACAGCCCTCTAGAGTCCAATCGCTGCCCATTGAAGGAGGTTTTTGTGAAGAAATCATTGCTACAACAGTTCAACTTTATATCAAAGATAATTTGCAGCAGTCAAGCACTTGTATCAGTCATTATATCAGCCATCATTCATTGGTATCTTGGCATCATATATGTATCAGTATTGAAGATAAATCCTGGGTATGTTAGATATTGAAATGCTGATGTAAACTATCAAGTTTGTATTCAAATCTTTAATTTGAATAAACCCTATATCTGCTGTTGCAAACTTTATATCAGTCCTTTATATTGTTGAAATCATAGTTTTAAAACTCGTCTGGGACTCGCCAGGACTCGCCGGACTCGCGAGTCCTATGGCGAGCCGAATCGACTCGCCACAGAGTCACGAGTCGAGTCCTGGCGAGTCCCAGGGTCTGGAGTCACGAGTTCTATGCTGGGACTCGCGCGAGTCCCAAGGTCGGACTCGTGAGTCCCAACCCAAGACTCTCGGGTCACCTATTAGACGCCCAGCAAAGTAAAAAAGTTAGTCTTTTTTGTTTTTTTTTCATTTTAGTAGTTGAAGCACAAAACAGGTCTGCATAGTGGATTAGAGGCTGGAGAAGAGGAGATTATGAGCTAAGGAGATCAAAATAGAGCCAGGTAAGTAATTTTAATTCTCTTTTTTTTTGTTTTGTTTGATTGAAAATCGAAAAAATCTTTGAAAATAAGGGGAAATGCTGGCAATTTTTTTTTCATTTCCCTTCATAACGTATTTCCTAGTAGTTTTAGCTTGTTTATGAACAAAATGATGATGATGTCCTCCTTACTGAAGAAGATCTTGCAGAATTGGAGAGAGGAGCAGTAGTAGAAGCAGAAGCAGCAGAATTGGATGAAATGGAGGATGACAAAGACAATTTTGATTTTGAAGAACAAGAAACAACTGTAGCACCTTCTAGTTCGAGGCCTCAAAAATTGAGTTATATTAGGAGAGGAAAGAGGAAGATGTACATTTTATTTGGTTGTTTTTCTCATTTTGACATCATTATATGTAAACATTTATAAACTTATGATGCTGTTATACATTTGAAAGTTTGAAACTATGAGTATGAATCGTATGATTATGGTTCATGAATGATGAAATTTCAAATGTTGAGTGTTTGAAGATCATATGACATGTGTAATGTTTGAATTATGGCTCTTATTTTCTCTAAATGCATTAATATATTTTTTTTTTTTTTTAAACTACGGTTTTCTTCTTTGCCGAGTCCTAGCTGAGTTTTTTGCCAAGTCCCGAGTCCGAGTCCTATTTTGGGCTGCCGAGTCCGAGTTTTCAAACTATGGTTGAAATATCTTTTGCAAATGTTTGTATTCTTGTTCATTGCAATGTATTTGTGAAACAAATCGAAAAACATATCAAACATACATTCAAACAAGCATCCAAACAAAAGAAACTCAGAAAAATCAGTCATAACCAGCTTGCATGCAAAGTGTTTGACAAAATGTTAAAGCAATAGAAATCAGAAAATTCAAGGCAGAATTAGATAGGGATCTTACATTCACCCTTTTTTGGTCATGGGAATTCTCATTCTCAACCTTGCTATCTGTAACATGCATTGTAACCTATTCATCTCTGTGTTGAATAGAAGTAGCACATTATTGCTAAAAGTCTTTTGCACATCCAAATGTGTAATGGTTAATTTTGTCTTTCATTTTCTTTTGCATAATCTATAATCTTATCTTTCATTAAGGTAAGATTGTCCCCTAGACCTCTTGGGATCTAGATCAAAGCAAATGTTTGATGCGATTTTTATTCCATTATTTATGTTCCAATAAGGCAAGTAATACAAAATATGTGTAGACTGATGAATATTAAAATATCTATAGGTGCATATAAGAATTAAAAAGAATATTGTATATAAATTCTGCACAAAAGAAATGCTTACTGTTTTCTTTTCACAAGACATTTGTTGATTTAAAAAGAAAGAAAAAATTATTACATCATAATTTAATTATGTCTTGAATATTTTTTTCTAGGAACGTAATGTTTTCTTATCACATATTCTAGAAACTTGTGCCTAAATGTTTTTTACAAACCAACTGCTTGCAAATAACTGCAACTACAAGATGTCACATGTCTTCATGTTGCACTGAGTGTACTGCCAAAAATAAACACATTGAAATGTCTAAAACTATGACAAAATGTACTCCTTGATAAATATATTCAATCCAAGACCAAAAACATAGCTAAAAGAACATAGATATTTTGTAGTTGTAGTTTATAATAAGTTTAAATACAGAATCTATTTAAAACTAAGCAATAGTACATAAATGCCACATCAACAAGAGTCTGTAGAAGTCATAAATAATCAAGACTGAAGTTTGTAGGAAGGGAAAAAAATAAGACAATAAAGCAATTATGTTATTATGGTAACATTACTACCTTTCCATCTCCTGGTTGTTCTGGAACAACTTTTCCAGCAAATGACACAGGATCATCGGCCAGCTCCTTCACAAAACTTACCATGCGCTCAATCGGCTACAAATTAATTTTAAATTATAATTATTAGGAAAATGTGGAGTAAAGAACATATCTTAAAAAAGATATATCAAGGACTTTATAATAAATATATATATACACACATGCATATACGTGTGTGTGTACACATATATAAAACTATTTAACATGTACTAAGGAAACAACTAAAAATTAAAATAGAATGCATAATTACCATTTATACGTTTTAAGTATTGAAGGCTTTCTCAGGTATTTTTAGTTAAGACTTTTTATTTTTGTGGGATTTGATCTTTAATCTCAAGATGAACTCCATGAGTAGTCATTACATTAATTACATTTTTCCTCATGGGTGTTATTTCATCATTTTATCAAAACCAAATTAATTACTGTAATAATATGCAACTATGTCTAGAGTTCAGCATAGGATTTATTTGGCAGTATTCATCAACCATGTAAGCATTCAACTTAGTATATTGAATAAAACAGTTGTTGGGCGTATTCTATAATTGTTATGTTAGTTGTAGTTTGCATCGGCAAGTATGTTAGTTGTAGTCAGTTAGCATCAATGAGTAGTTATCTCCCGATTGGTGTGTCGTGGCAACGATTGACCATCCAGGTAACCGTCGGCCCCTATATATGTGGTCCATTTCATTGTATCGGGACATGGAGTTTTTGGTGTTGATTGTAATTGCAGTTTGAATCAATAATATATGCATCTGAGTTTCATAGTATCGATTCAATGTTCATTCTCGTATGATGTGATTATTTAGTTTATATTCCTTGTACCTTTCACATCAATGGCAACATTTCCAACAATACTTTCTTCACTATGTAGATGATCATATGGCTGTGGGAATGAGGACTTTTTTTTCTTAGAAATCAAACATCAGAGGGTTTCATGTTTACTTTGTGGTGGCACTAAAAAGTTTTATTAGAAGAAAAAGTACCTCAGAAATTGGAGGGTTTGGACTTATGATTCTAGGAGGAAACTACAGTTTGGACTTTGGAGAACTTAGGCTCACATCAATTAAGTGCATCTGATCACTTGGAAAGTAAGATACGAAAACAACAAAAAATTCCCTATATGCAATCTTAAGTAGAACTTCGAATGGATTTGACTGAAGTTGAGCATGAAGAAGATGTCATCACTCATTAAGTCAAAAGTGTAATTTTTTCACCTTTTTTATATAATGTTTTTATGAAGTGCATATAAAATTAAGGCAAACACAGTGTGTGTGCACTTGGAGTGCTTTAAGTTGCACTAGGTGCATTTCACACCTTCATTTGCACACCAAATGGAGATGCATCTCTGAAGTGGGTCAGGTAAGAGTACCCGACAACATTGTTTTATTGTCAAACATTGCATTTTAGATGAATTGATTATGGATCTTTGAAAGTAGCATCTGGTTATTGTTATTCTATTAACTTATATGTAAATGTGTATTTATATTTTTATGGGAAATAATTGCAATAAACACTCATAAAATCTATATTCACAAAGGTGTATCAAAAAAGAAATTGATAGCCATTCACATATTATATGAAAGTGATACAAATTTTATATCTAGTTTAACCCATCCTTGTAATATCCCAAATGGGGATATTTTCGCCTATTTTAGATTTACGGGCTTTGCAAATGAAACTTGTTTGGAATGACTGACTTTTCTTACTTTGAAATCTACCCTAACTTCTGTACTTTAGATTTCTACCCAAAACCCTAATCTCTGATTTTATTTTCTGCTCTTAAACATGTAATCATAACACCCAAGTATGCATTCAAACATAATAGCATATAACGATGGCAAATGATACTAAACATTACAATTCACATCTCCCATGAATTGCACCATGAAATACACATTCTAGGGCATCAAACATTGATCAACCAAGTCTAATTTTCTGAGTTAGATACCGCTGCTACAAAAATGGAAGTTCTGATCTGAATTTTCAATGGATCCTAGGGCATAAACAAACCAAGCATTGCCCAGAATTTCTGCTCCAATGATGACAATATTCTGCCTTGATTTTCTGCACTTTAGTTTTCTGCTCTAACCCTAACTTCTGCCTTAGTTTTCTGCTCTTTTAGTTTTCTGCTGTAACCCTAACTTCTGCTCTAAAAATCAGACTTAAATAATTGCATACAACTTCCATGAAAACATGACAAATCACCAAATTATTGTTGCCAATAATATTGCCAATACCATACTTGAATTCCACCACAATTTATGCAATTAAACCACTTCAAATGACAATTATAAATGACTGAAATATAATCCAGAAGTCTGCTGCTATAAAAATCAGAACTTAATGAGTCTTCAATTACATCCAATGCATGGGCGATCAAGACAAACAAGCCCAACTCAAATCTGCCCTAAACCCTAAGGTTGTATATACCAAAAGCAATGCAAAATAATGATAGCAAAGTCCTCAAGATGATCTCCAAATCTGATCTGCCGTTCTGCTCCAAAAACAATGAAGTGCAAGTGAACTCCCGTCATGAAATTCTCCTCAAGAAGAGCTAGGTTTTCGTCCCAAGATCTTCTTTAAGAGATAAACTCCCAAATGTGAATGAATGAATGATTGAATGATGATGAAAATGCCTTGAAATGATTTCATATTTATACATAACTTTTGCCCTCTCAATTAGGGTCGATGTCATATCCCGATGTTAAGGCATTGTTTAAATTAAAGATTTAAACATCATGATTAGATAGAAGAGTCGGTTTTGATAATGATCATATATATAATAATACTATTTTATTAACATATAATATACTTATCGTATTTCTAAATAATAAATATATGTAATAGCATTATTATTGTTATTATCATCAATATAAATATAATATGTAATAATATAGTAATCAATATATTATTATATTAAATAAACATAAATAAATATTAATACATATATATATATATATATATATATATATATATATATATATATATACTTAAACCTATTCAAAAGATATTATATCATTTATATATATATTAATAGAATAAAGATATTATTATAACATTATATAAGATATTATTATTAGGAAAGACATCAAAATGAAGACTATATTATAATTATAAGTAATATAAGCTGATAAAAATATATTAGCAGAAGTCGATCCATATATAATTACTAAAGAGTATGAATGGCTTAAGTCAATGATCATTATAATATATATAGTAAGCAGCGATTACTGTTCTTATTAATATTCCTTGAAAATAATTAAAAGCAAACAAGAGGTTATTAAATGCAGCAACGGACCATGAAGGGATACGATTATTGAAAGATATAAGGGGAGGTTCAACATCAAATAATAGGGGATAGGCAGGGACGATTATGATTAGCTCAGCAATATCATATAAGCGGCAGAAGATGTAATATGAACGAGCATTACAAATATATGGACAACAAATAAGAAGCCTATCTCACCATTGAACCATTAGATCAGACAAGAGATTAATATTCTTATACATATATACCAGCATTTCAAATATCATTTGAAGGAATATTCTAATGTCATCAACAAGCATCATATTTACAGCCAAGGAAAAGAGAGCCACCATCAGAAATTCAGGTAAGTATAATTAATATGTTTATTCCTATAATAGTTAAATGTAAGTATGTGTATTTCAATTGCTCAAGTTTATATCTAGTATAAAGATATTGTTATGGATGGAATGTGAATAGGAATAAGCAAATTTTAGCATAGAATAAGAATGTTACAAGGTAAATGTACATATCATAAAATAAATGATCATTATTGAATAAGAATGTTATCATAAAGATGGTATGCGATGCAAGATATGATGCATGTTAGTGTTAATCAATAAGGTAGTAAAAATGTCTTAACAAGAGCAATATTAAACCATGAAAGGAATGATCATTCTCTCAATAATGATATAAGGTTTAATAAATATATGAAGAGGTATATTATTATAGAATCATGTTAGCAAATAGAATAATAGAATTAATTCATTAACTCTATCTGAGAGAGTGATGCATGGGAATGTTCAATTAACCAACATGGGTATGTTTTGGCCCTTGTCTCAGTAGGTACAAAAGGTACCCCTTGGACAAGTGGATATGGCCCTTGTCTCAGTAGGTGCAATGGCACCCCTTGGACAAGTGGATTTGGCCCTTGTCTCAGTAGGTGCAAAAGGTACCCCTTGGACAAGTGGATATGGCCCTTGTCTCAGTAGGTGCAAGGGCACCCCTTGGACAAGTGGATTTGGCCCTTGTCTCAGTTGGTACAAAAAGGTACCCCTTGGACAAGTGGATTTGGCCTTTGGCTAAAGTTGGTGAGTTATTCACCCCTTGAGCCAAAGGATTATCATAATTGGCCTTTGACTAAAGTTGGTGAGTATTCACCCCTTGAGTCAAAGGATGGAAATAATGGACCCATGATAATTGGCATATGGCATCCTATCACATCCTCTCACATGGAATTAATGATTTGATTAATGCATAGATCTACATATAATGGATAATGATGGAAAGGGTGAAAAGCATATTGATCTTGAACATAAGAGTATAACCCTATAAGGGCAATGTGATTATGTAATTTGAATATTTCTTGCATATATTATTATAAGTGGGAATCCAAAGATAGACTAGTGTACGAATGTTCTCTTTTTGTGAGTTGAAATTGTGTGCAAGGTTGAGAAAATTTTGGCTTGCGAGAAGGGGACATTACAGTCGACGTAGGCACTTTTTGTACTTTTTATTTATTATTTTCCCTCACTAAGAGGGCCGACCAGCATCAAGTAACATGGGCGCCAAGGAAAACTCAAATTAAAGATATGAGTTTTCTTTCCTTTCTTTTCTTCAATTCTCCTTCATGAATGCGCCAAGGATATGCATTAGTTTATTGCTTATTCTATGCCGTCCCAAATCAATTTAGATCTCCACCATGATGAGTGTATTCACAAGATCAAGGCATTATAACTTATCCTCTCACCCAAGTGGCATGTGCTTAGCAAATCTTTCTACTCGAACTCCTCAAGAAGGCTCACTCCAATGGAAAGGAAAATATATTAATCACAAGGAACACATCAACCCCTTAGAAAAATATGCCGAGTTATGTCCTCTTCTCCCAAAAATCCCGGAGTATGAAAACCAACCTGTGATGTGTTTTCCTTGCACGAACAACGCAGCATAAAATACTTACGTATTTTATCCTCTCTTGAAAAGTCACTCCAAAATTATCAACTGAGTGGACTCCAAGGTTCCCAAATATCTTCTTTCACTTGACAAATGAGGATAACTCGTGGCAAAGATGTGTTTTGTTGTTTCAACAAAGGGACTTATACCGTTTACACTCACATAGGTGATAACACTTGCTTCAAGGCTACACGCTTTGATAAACTTATGATATGACAATACAGCTCTTGATCTTACTTCTAACAATGTGTTTTAAAAAAGTACAAAAGATGAGGGTTTAGAGAGAATATCTAATCTAGGTGTAAGCTATTATCACCAATTCATGGAAATCTCAACCATGCTTTGCTTTGCCATGAGACAACTCCACAAAGGTGATGAAATCTTCTAAGGATAAGCGAAAGGTTTTCAAATTGTTTTATAGGCAATCGAAGTGAGGCCTGTGATGAGTTCAGTCTAACCTTACACTATAACTTGCCAGCAACAAATCATAAAAGGTATGAACATATAGAGATTTCACCAATAAATTGAAAGACAATGACTTCCACAAACTAAAACTAACAAACTTTAAAGAAATAAACTAAGTTAAAACATCTAATGTGAGTGAGTACTTAGCAACCATGCAACTTGCAAAGAGAACACAATATCACCATGAATAGATCAACAATGAACTTGTATTAATCTCAGCAAAGTCTTAGCAACAGCGCTAATTAGCCCAAAACTCCTCATATACAATGAAGAGGAATGAGGTTTATATAGACCTCAAAATACAATGAACGGCCAAGATCATGCCACATCAGAGGTGGTTACAACTTTCTATTTTTAGAAATATACAAGAAGCAATAAAGGCATGTATTCAAAGGTGACACCTTGGCGCCTATGTGGACTACCCACGTGGCATTTCTTTCTTGTGTTTATTCTTCTTGACCAATGCCGCGAATTTTGGAACCTTTGCCATGTCAGCAACTGGTACACTTGGCGCATTCTAAATGGTTCCTTCTGCCATCATCGCATCTTGTGTATGCTCGTCAATTGTCTTCTCCCACTCAGCTACACCAACCTGCTTTGCACCAACAAATGAGATCAAGGAGTAGATGTTGTTCAACTGCTCGCCAGAGATGAAGTGAAAAGTGTCAAAGTAGTGTGAGTGTATGTAATTCTTCACATCATGAACCTCAACCTCTCCTGAGAGATCGCACATATCATCAATGACACCCATTATCTTATTATGAGCCCTCTGGAGTACACTATCTACTCGAACACAATCCATTTTAACCTTGTCAAGAATCTGTTCCCTTATATGCATACTGAAGTACCAAGCAGAGAAATTATACGATGAACCTTCTTCAACCACTCCTATCAATGTTGTTAGTGGAGTATTCATCAAATCTTGCAAATAGGGCATGTAATCTCTCTTGACATCATCAAATTTGGAACATGCTACTAAAACTGCTTGAAGCCTTTCTAATAGCTGAGCAATGTTTTCATACTTCTGGATAAGTTCTTCAATGAATGCATCTATTTCTTTAACTCTCCCTATCCAACTTTTCAATTCTTGAGATTGTGATCTCATACCTTCTAGATGAACAATGGATTCTTGTGAAAGCATGGGAGGTGGAGTAGACATTCCTTCACACTGTCGAATTGGATTCATCAATTGTTGAATATATTGCTTGTAGGCTAGGTTTTCTTTCTCCAATCAACTTCCTTTTTCCTTTTCACGCCTCAATCTTTCCTTGACAACTGAAATTGATTCGTCCAATTCTTCAAGCTCTTGTTCTTCTGTTGTTGGTCCCAAATCCACAATGGTTATATCGTAGTCCTCAGGAATGATATCATCAATTGTCTTGTCTACCCTTGGTACAGCAATATGTACTTTCCTTGATCCAGATGTCATAGATCGACCATATTTCCAATTAAAGATTGGAAATCAAGCATATAAAGATGGGACTAATCAATAGTTCACATAACTATGGGAAATCCGAGCATTGAAAGATCATCGATATTCATGAAAATGGTGGCATCAATGATCATAATATTTGCATTGATGAAAGAAAGGATATATTGTTGCTAAGGCATCCGCGTCAACTAAAATGATCGCCATTCATAAGGCATTCAATATTATTCTTTTTATAAGATATAATAACTAATCCAAAGGCGGCGGCATCATATTTAAGATAACATATTGTTAATTAACAATAATGAATGGACGAACCATTGCATCCTTTCCAAATAGGCGTCCCTCCAAGTCTTTAAAAGGGGCCATGTGGAGAGCAAGAGGCATCGAATCATTTTATTTCAAGTCATCCTTTCATCCTTCAAGCAAAAAGGAATTCAGTCTTCAAATATTCAAAATATATCATACAGAAGCAACAAGTATCCTCCATTGAAAATATTATATTTGATCAAAGATTTGCAGAAATCTCTGCCCAAGAATTGCAACAACAAGCAAGCATCTGATCTTTCAAACTCTTTCAATAATTCTGATCGAATTAACATGATCAGGTATGCATTCATTCCAGAATATATATATATATATATATATATATATATATATATATATGTATAATAGTCACATGCTTGTATCGATTATGATAACTCTAATTTATGAACAATCATATGCTTGTACTCGTAAATGTATCTATCATGATAACTTTGATTTATGCACAGCCATTCTTAGTAATACGATGTGCACATTCCATTATTCATGATGATATAGTCATCATGAATAATGAAATGTAGACAGTCATATAGAATGATCATTTATAATATATCTAGTATGCAATAATTCAAATGATATATCATGTAAACAATTGTGTATAATGCTATGTGATTTGCTCACCTAATATGAGAGATGAAAGGAAAAGTACCAAGAGGCCACTCATGGGTATTATAGAGGCCTTTGTCACATGAGGTATAAGGTACCCATAGTGCAAAGGATGTGTATCACAAAGAGGCCTTGTCACATGTGGTATAAGGTACCCATAGTGCAAGGATAGTGATGTGTAGGCCTTGGTTACTTGATGTAAGGCATCATAAGAGTACCAAAGAGTCTCATAGAGGCCTTGACTCTAAAGTATTAAGGATACCACATTGAGTAGCCCCATGGTGGATAATGGTAACTCTTCTCTAATCTCCCATAGGTTGTTAACAAATGACATATAGATAAATAGATTGCAATTTGTATTGATGAAGATTATAGATCATGTAAAATGTCATGATAAGAATATGCAAGGCATATTGATGATGATCATAAGAGTAACATGTGAAATGTTAATGATATGCAAGACATATGAATAATGATCATAAGATTAATTTGTGAAATGTGAATGAAAGATAATGGGCATTGAAAGCAATCCTAAGATTAGCAATAATGATATGCATTGAAAGTAACTATGGATTCATAATAGTGATATGCATAGAAAATGATCATAGATGAATAATAGTGATTTGCACAGTAATGTGTATTGATAGTAATCAATGATGAACTAAGTTATGAATTGGCAATTAATCATAGAAATGATAAAGCAATGTTCTATGTGTGAATTATATATGTTGGCTTTAAAATGAAAATATACTAATGTTCTTTTGTTGCAAGTTGAAATTTGTGAACAAGGAAAAAAAGAATTTTGATTTGTGACAAGGGGACATTACATCAGAACTATCCCTTGTAATCTTGGAGAGTCTAGTCGCCTTCTCTTTCCCTTTATCTTGCCTTGTTCTGCCTAATAACTCTTCTATGTTAACCTCTGGCACTACTTCTATGACTGAAGTCTCCTTTACTCTTTTCCTCAACCATTTTGGCAAGGCGGACAGATCTTCTTGAACATCTTCTTGCTCTTGAGCTCTAACTTCTAACTCGGATGGTGATGCTTCCTCATCAGACACTTCAATGTGCATGTCTATTTCATGTGTGACAGCTTCTTGATCCTTGGAGGGGCTTGAATGAACTTCCTCAACTAGAACCTCGTGCATATTTGTTTGTTCTACTGTCTGTGGAACTCCTTGATTTTCTCTTTCTTCATTTTCCACTATTGATGTTACATTCATATCCTGAGGACCTTCTTCTGGTCTGGAAGAAGTACTAATTTTAGGTTATGAACTTAACTTTATCTTCTTCCGCCTACTTTCTCCACGTGAGTCATCCAAATGCTTCCTCTTACCAGGCTGAGCTTCCTCTTTGGAACTTGCACTGTACCCACTGGACTCACTGTTGTGTCTATTGCTGGATTCACTATCATCTACATCCTGGGATTGCTGCAAGTCGGCTCCTCCCATCAAGTTATATGTGAGATCCTGATTTGCATCCTTGAGTTTCTGAACTTGATGGTCTGCATACTTCTTTGTGATGTTTATGACTCAATGTATCCAATCTGTTACATCCCCTTCTTCTGAACAATGAAATGTTAGTTATGTTATTAGTTGTGTACAATTGCTTTCATGTGAATATGAAAAATTATTCGTTGAATAATGTGTATAATTATATGAAAATGATTTTCTTTTATATGCGAATATTTTTCAATTGTATGTGAAAATGGATGTATGGATATAATATATATTATTTTTCACATCGAGGAAATGATTTAACCTTCATTATTTGTCGAAGTGGTTGCAGGACAAATCAAATGACAAGGAAAAAGGGATATCAATAGAGAGAGGGTGATTACAGGAATCGAAAAACAATAATAATGTCTAAACCTAAGTCTTCGTAGCCTTGGCCAAGGCACATGCATATAAGTATAAATATATTTCTAGTTGGTGAGAATTATTTTTCCTTATGTCTACTAAATAAAATAAAAATTTTGTCTTACCTTTTGAGGAGCGCTTGGTAGTGTGCGAGCTGGAGTCTTGTTTTGTAACTCCCACTCTGCCCGCACGCAAGAAGGAAACACTCCTTGCATGCGGACAGGGTAGGAGTGCGCATATAATTATTGGCGTTCATTCTTTCTTTGTCATTCATTCTTTTTACTCAATCTTGGATAGAAAATAGCATTCGCACCATTTCTAAAAGCATTCACAAGAATTGTAAGCTATGCATTGATCAATATTTTTGCATTCCGCTGAAGTGCTTCGTCTCTACAATACTGAAACCTGAATCACATATTCTGGAGCATTGTTTTGCATTCTTCAGAAGTATTTTCTACTCTGCATTTCAGTAATCTGAATCATACATTCCTTGGTGTATCAAATGCATACTTGCTAACTCTGTCAAGTTATTATCATCAAAGCGGCCGCAAGAACAAATCAGCAATCCAATCTTGTCTTGCTCGGCACTTCCTTCAGTTATCGATCAGTAAAAGAATCGTCCAGGCAAGACCATAGTTCCTTCATCATATTATTTGTCATGTAATAGAAATACATCATTGGGATAGTCGTAGCTATCAAATCATTCTATCTTTATGTAATCTTTGTTCTGTGATTCATGATCGGTCTTCTGAATCAGTATATGTTGTTCATCTATCAAGTCTTTCGAATCTGCAAAAATATTGTCCTTCGTTACACCTTATATATATATAACACAATTATATCTGCTCATATATTTATAGTTTCCTTGAGATATATGACTTTGGTCACTAAGTAAGAAAAGATATTTTTCTGTCTATATGTTCTTATGTTGCATCTCTTGTGAATCTATAAGTATGTCAAGTGGATCATACATGATTTTTTTCAAACCTGCAACCAAAAAGAAACATATGAAATAATGTTAATGCCGAGCAAGGGTGAAGGCTGACGACACAGTAGTGTCAAATAAATATATTAGAAATCTTTGGCCAAGGTTACGATGCAGTATAGGCATCTGTCAGCTATCAAGTTCCAGATATACCACTAATCAGAGTGATCTTTCCAGTAGGAGGTACCTTAGGGAAAAGATCAATTAGGAGGTATAGGATCTTGACACCAGGCCCAAAGGCATATTGTTGTTATTTGATTCCTCGTTAATCACCCTTGTGAAGGGTTGGGTTTCTTCAGTTGAAGAAGCACGGGAGACCAATTGGTCTTGGTTGGGTGGATAAAACCCTTGTTGATATTTCTTTTTCTAGAATCCAGAGAAGGATCTACAAACAAATCAGCAGGAAACTATTCAAGTTGTACTTTCCTTATCCTCTCTTCCTATTTTAATATTTGAGTTTGTTGAAAAGAAAGATAGTTAATTAAAGTTAGTTAGATTACTTTGGTTTACATGTATGCTGATTAGAAAAGATTATTTCAGCTGAAAATGAAAGTTTGTTGAAATTCAAATTTTATTGTATTCGTTACTTCTTTCATAAAAGTTAATCTTTCTGCTGAAATTCTATTATTAGATAAGTTTCTATTCTATTAAATTAGAGTGGGTGTTGCACAATCATCATGACCAACTTCTCTTTCAGCCCAATTGATAGCGATAGGTCCTTCCTTGTCAAACAACTTTTGCACACAGAACTTGTCAGTCTCTTCTACCTGATCAGGAATAGGCATTATGATACACGAACTCACCAAGTCCCAAGCCATCCTTGAACATCTCTTTTCTCTAATGTCCTCATCATCAGCTGCATCTGCCCAATGATCCTCTAGATGCTCTCGGTGCTTAAACCTTTTCCCAAATGCTTTCCGAATCGTGTTGAATGGATCAAAGTTGTCCCGGCTCATATCATGAAGCACCAGATTGTAAGCTTGGATTTCATACTCTGAATGCTGCATAGCTTGCGGTGTTGAACAAGTCTCCAACTTTCCAACTCCAATTGGGAAGCTAACTCTAGCTTTCTTCTTATCTTTCTGAATTTTATCTCAAGCCAGCAGTTGCCTCGTCACCTCTAGTAGTACCATCTTGTCAGTAGGATACCTTGGCAATCGGTAAGGATAAGATGAAAATCCTTGGATCCTCAGGTAGGTGAACTTCAGAAATTGGATGTACCATTGTCCATACTTGCCTATCAACCTCTTTGCATCCTTCGATAACCTCTTATGCATATCACCTTGTAACTTCCTTATGATGAACATGAAGAATGCATCATTCACGCGCTTATAATGGGTTATGGACTTTAGCTACAACTACGTGTAGCAATCATACACACTGAGTTGTCCGGGGCCATATCCTATATCACCTTCGTGATTCAATCCATTATACCTTCCACACATTGCGAGGATATAGATAACATATGAGCTCATGTAGAAAGTCTTTGTTTCTTGTAGCTTAATCATTTGCTCATGAATGTTGTTGCTTATGATGCCGGTCCAATCAATCATCACCTCACCCTTGACGATCTCTTGCATGAATAGGAACATCCACGCGTCAAATGTTGATGACTGTTGACAACCCATGATTATGTTCAAGAAGATCACCATGTAGCCAAACTCCGTGATAAAATCCAATTTGTAAAGCTTCTTTGGCAACTTATTGTGATGACTTCTTGGTTGCTTTACCCAATTGGCGTTTATCTCCTACTTACAATCGTCGCTCTTTCAAATACTCTTTGAGCCTGCTCTTGAGTGTAGATGGTGACCTTCCTATGCTTCGAGATGTTGAACGTTTCTGCGATGGCCTCTCTCCTCAAGTGAGCTAAGACTTCTCCATTGGATGTTTCGATACATCTAGTCTCTTGGTTGTAATGACTGGCGCATTCCCACATAAGCTCGACACTCGGCAAAGCGGGAAGAAAGCATGCGGCTTGGACGACTCCATTGCGAAGCATCTCATGGATGACCTTTGAGCGGGTTGGCTTGTAGAGTTCTCTCTTGATCTCTTCCATGTCGATGTGACCCAAGTTGGTGTCGCTTACGTTCCTCCATTTGGACATAATCTTTGCCTCCGGCATGACTCCTTGCTTGTCACTCTTGATCAAATCTTGTCTTTCCTTGGCGTTCATCGTCTACCTCCTCCTACAAAAGAAGGTGATAGGTGTTAGAAGTCTGATGGGACACTTGATATAAAGACTTTCCTAACACTTAACTCATCTACTCGTGCATGTGGGACAAAATCAATGCATTTTTAAAAAAACAACATACCTTAAAAAATCAGATTTATGAACTAAATCAGAACTTGGAAGAATTGATTCTTAAAAACACTTCAATTTCTAACTTCTCCTCTTGAAAATCTGCTCCTTGCTACTGCAGGTCTGCTCTGCTGAAAATCAGGCTTGAATTTGATTTGTATTTGATAAACATTGCAAGAAGAAACCCTCTTTAATACTAGTCACTGCACTTCCTCAAGGCAAGTCGGCCTAGGAAGAGGAGATCGGCCCAGGAAGAGAAATTTAATGTTTTTTTTTTAAGTTTTCCATGCTGAAGTGCTAAGAGCGCCCATGGTGGGCGGGTTTGAAGGTGTTGTATGGAGTGTGTGTTGTGAAGGATGTGAAATCCATGCAAGGTGGTCAAGGCCGCCTAGCAAGGGCGGCTTGGGAGGTGATGAATGGATTTTGTACTTTGACTTCATTTGATGTTCATCTAATGACTCTTTCCTCCTTTTGATGACATTTTCTTCAAGACTTAGCAATTTTTGAGGTGTTAATGTGAAGTTGGCAGGCAAACTTGAAATGTTTGATGACTCTATCTACCTGCCTTAATGAAATCCGCCTAGGAAGGGCGGGTTTGGTGGTGTTGCTTGGATTTTACAATGTAAACATTCTCCAACTTGACCTTGATACTCTTCTCCACCTTGTCTGTGTAATGTCCCCTTGTCACAAATCAAAATCTCTTTACCTAGTTCACAAATCTCAACTTGCAAAAAGAGAACATCAGTACATTTTTCATTTAAAGCCATTCACATAAGAACATTGTTCCTATCATTTCTATGATCAAATGCCGATTCATAATTTTAGTTCATCATATTGATTACTTTTATCATACATTACTATCATCAATCTATGATTACTTTCAATGCATATCATTATTGCTAATCTATAATTACTTTCAATGCATATCACTATTGCTAATTTTATGATTGTTTCAATGCACATTATCTTTCATTCTTATTTCACAAATTGATCTTATAATCACTATTCATATGCCTTGCATATCATTAACATTTCACATGTTACTTTCATGATCATCATCAATATGCCTTGCATATTTTCTATCATGACATTTCACATGATCTATGATCTTTATCATTATATATTGCAAACTTGCTATCTTTTTATATGTCATTTATTAACAACTTGTAATGTCCCCTTCTAACAAGTTAAAATTTTTCACAATCTTGCACCCAATTTCAACTTGTAAAAGAGAACATTAGTAATCAATTCATCTTATAATATCAACATATTACAAGCAGAGTTAATAACCACTTATTAAAAACAAAATCAAAGTTCATATACTTTCCACATTTCCACTTAGGGTTGGTAATCTTATAATCATAATCCACCTTGAATTCATTACATAAATGCATTTCACATTCACATTTCTTTCACATATAGTTTTCTGCTCTTATATCTGCCCAACTCTTCTTCTATCTCTTCATAGTTTTCTCTTTTTATTTCTGCCCAAAAATTTCTTTATCACAGCATATTTTTCATCTATATTTCTGCTCTTAAACTTCACACACATTCATCATTTATATCTGCACTTTATCTTTTATATATGGGCTGCATATATTCTTTAAAATATATCTGGTTTGCTTTTCATTTTTTCTGTTGTTTCTCTTCCTTTAGATCTGCTTTAAGTCAGAAATATATTCCTTTAATTCTTATTTTCTATAAATTCAGATATGATTCTTATGCTCTCCAATACTCAGAAAATATATTATTCTTTCCTAAAAATCAGAATATATATTCTTCCATCAGATATATTTCTTGATACTCCTATATATTCAAATATACCCTTTTAAAACTCCCCTTTATATCTGTCAAGGGTTATGTCTTTTACAAAGGGAAATATCTCTTCAAAGAGATCGCACCCCTCAAAATGGATCGCTGCTTTACTAGTAATCACAGCCTTTGGAAATATTAACTAATGTCCTCAATATTAATCGTTGGGTCTCCTTTTTAATGCATTCGTTGTCTTTATGTAATCCTTGTTTTAGTATTAAGCTGTTTTGTCTTGTATATTCGCTGCCATGATATTATTAATATTCATTTTATATTTGTTCATTGATTTAGTTAGTAATTGCCTCGTCTTAGTTCCGATTCCTTAGTGAATCATATATTATATCATTACACTGCAATCATTATTATTATACTAAAATTAATATTATATTCATTTAGTAATATTTATTATAATGATATTTAATAATTCATATCTCTATTTATATATTTATATTTATTATATTATTATAATCATCTATAATATATTTATTATTATATTATTATAATAATATTTCTTATTTATATTTATATTTATTTATATATTTATAATAATATTTATATTATTATTTAAATATATAAATATATTTATTAATATATTATATTGTAATTATAATAATAATATCAAAATTGATAATATTATTTTTGTATTTATATTATCATTTATAAATACCATAAATATAAAAATATTTATAAAATAATATTATTTAATATTATTGTTTATCATGGTGTTTAAATTAAATAATGCCTTAATAGGGGAACATGACACAACTTATGTGGGATGAGATGAGAGTTGCCATTATCCACCATGGGACTCTAATGTCTCCTATCCTTGGACTCAAGTGGTATCCTTAATACCTTTAGAGTCAAGGCCTCTATGAGACTCCTTGGTACTCTTTATGATGCCTTACATCAAAGTAACCAGGGCAATTACATCACTATCCTTGCACTATGGGTACCTTATACCTCATGGGACAAGGCCTCTATGTGATAAACATCCTTTGTGTAAGATACCCAACTAGTACTAACTAAAAAAAATTTCTACTTAGACAAATTTACTTGCACTTAACTCTTCAACTACTTAGTCTACTTAACATCACATATGAAAAGATAACGAAGGCAACTTGCATGAATCAACTTGAAGTTGGGCACTTGTATTATTACTTGATTCAACTCAATGCAAATGTCTTATTACAGTGATGATTGCCCACAATGGAATGAATATATTGTCATGTCCCTCCATTATGTATTATTCATTCAAATCAAAGATATGAATGATATTATAAATTGAATATATTTAATATATTTAAATAATATTTATTTAAAACAATAAACAAGATATATTATTATTATATTTATAAATAACACATATAAATAATAATAATATATTATAAATATATCTAATAATATAAATACAAATATTCTTATATTTATCTTATATTATAATATAAATATAATAATATAATATAAATCATATATCATTTATTATGATATAAATGATATAATATAAATAATATAAAATAAATAATATATCATTTATTATAATATAAATGATATAATATAAATACAAATAATATAAATAAACTATGTTAAGGAAATTACGTATGGTTAGAACTAGTTTTACCACAGCTCATAAAAGGGAATAACATAAAGTAATAAAAATTATGAAAGGGTAAGTATGTCTTTTACCACCAAGCATAATAAATATCCCTTGAAAGGGAAATAAATAAAGGTTGTGGGATAGAAAGAAAAGAGTATGGGCAATAAAAAAAAAAAAAGAATATCCGATAAATAAATATATTTAGATCCGCATTATATTTATATATATATTTCTAAGTCATAAGTAGAAAAAATATCATAAATATATATAGGGAGGAATTATTCAAGTAAAAATAAATATATATAATAATAATAAGAAGAATATATAATAGTAAATATATATTTATTCATTGCATAATATAAGGGCATTCATATATGGAATCGGGCCTCTTAGAAGATGTCGATACAAACAAATATCGAGTATCATCAAAGTTTAATAATATTTATTTATTAAGGGTGGTGACAGGTGGTAAATTCCATCCCTTCAAACTTATAAATATTAACCGGCCCCTCTAACAAAAGGGGAAATCAATAGAAAAAGGAAGGTGTAAAAGTATATATTATAAAATATATAAACAGCAGCAGCAATACAATAAAATAATATTAGTCATTCCATCCAGCCAGGAAAACATTGGAAAATAGAAAGAAGGCGGCAGCAATAGGTAAAATCCCAGTAAAGCTACAGTAGATAAGTAAGCAATTATATTTACTTATTCAATTTATGATTTGTGAGAATTTATATTTACTTGTTCAATTTATAAGATATAAATGATAAGGTTATAAATGTTGTGAATAATCCATTGAATGCTAGGAAGCTCTAATAATCTCATATTAGGAAAAGCTAATAATAGTAGAGTAAACATCTAATGAAATATGCATTCAAAGGGAAATACTAATATACTAGTAATTATTGAATATCCAAGAAAGTGAATTTTTAAATAGAAGGCATGATGCCTAGAATAATAAGTATGTTCTATAAAGAGATTGATTATGACCATGGAGTACCAGGCTAGGATTAGTAGCCCTCCCCTTAATTCACCTACACACCTTATTAGTATGAAACTCATGGTCAGAAGGAATCTAGTGTCTAGCACTCGAGCTGGCAAGTCATTGCCCCTCAGAGCTAAGAGCGAAGTATTGTCGGGTGTAGCATGAAGCTCTTAGACCTAGGGTAAGAACGAAGTATTCCTGGGTGTAGCATTAAGTTCTTGATCCTATGGTTGCGTAGGACCTAGATAATATTAATGGCCTAACGGTAGGTGAACCTCGAGTTGGATATAAGCCCCTCCGAGCCAAGAGTGAAGTACCTCCGGGTGTGAGGTGAAGCCTTGGGCCTATGGCCGTGGATCTTGGAATCCTTAATCCACCCTCTCATATTAGGTGAGTGATCTAATTAATGGGTAGGATTACGAACGTCCTCCCCGAGGTATGTCCATGACTCATGTGTGATTAATGATATAAGATAGATTATGAACATGGATATATGACTAAAAAGATATGAAATAGATAGAGTTTATTATTGTTAAGCACTTTATGTGAACATGATGAAATGATTTGTATACTAATGTGCTCTTTTACAAGTTGTACTTGTTTGCAAGGTTGCGAAAATTTTGGCTTGCTAGAAGGGGACATTACATATACAATCTCATTCAAATGATTACAAGAAAAGGCCTTGAAGCCTAGATGTATACAATGCTTTCAACTTCTTCACAACTAGCTCTATCTCACTAGTTGATGTAGATCACTTCAATTGAACCCAATGATGTCAACTTGATGTCAACATCTCACAATGCAACAAGGGAGCATCACCTTGTCGGTTGAGGGAGCATCACTCCAACTCTTGAAACTCGCAGGCTTCAAATACAAGCACAAAGCTTATCAGAGAGAAAATTCGCCAAAATGTCAGATCTCCACATGAGAGAACCTCTCCTCCTTTTATAGTGCTCCTCAAGGCAATGAAGGCACGTTTCCCAATGCATAAGTCTGAGGTGGCAACCTTACCCACTGAATCAGTACGGATCCCAATATCATCTTGTTGACCAATGAGAGCTCAAATGCTTGTAACTTACTCTAGGTGCCCAACTGAGGCAGTTTGATCATGAACTTGCGCCTAGCTAAGTCAATCTACTTGAGGCGTATATTCAGTGTTCTAGAGACTTGGGATTGCGCCTAACACCTTTGTGATTACTCAAGACTCCAAACATTTGTTTGTAGACCTTATGATGCTTCTTTATCCAAGCGCCCTTATCCAAAGTATTCAAAACCTTGTTTTAGTCCTCATCTTCACTTAGGCGCACTTATTGGTAGAAAAAGTCTAGATTGGCGCCTTAGCAAAACCTCCAACTCAAATCATTTTTAAGACAAGTTCATCATCTCCTATTAAGTGCCTTTCAACTTGAGTGGATTGAAAGCTTCATTCCTTCCTAGGCGCAATTTTGGGAGGATTGGCACTTGCTATGCCTAGGCGCAATTTTGGGAAGATTGGCACCTTGCTATGCCTAGGCGCACCAGACATGGCGCATGGGATGGCAATTTGGGATCCTCTGAACATTGCCAAAGACTTCACTAAAACTCCTTCATATTGGCGCATTGGATGAGGCGCAAGGGATGAGGCGCAAGAGATGAGGTATTTGCACCATTCTTGAATGCTCTCAAAAACTTAACTTTGTCTCCTTGAAGATAGCGCATGGGTTGAGGTGCAAGAGATGAGCATTTTGGGCTTTGAATGAATTCACCTCTACCTTAGGTGCACATTAAGAGGAAGTTGCGCCCTAAGAATTTTGGAGGGTTATCTTGCCAAAAATCAATTCTTGTAGCACAATTCTTGTAGCATGTGGAGTAACAAACAATCAAGTCTTGGTGAGTGCCTTGATGGGAAAACCCAAGTTTACTTCCTAGTCTTCATTCTTATCTAGGCGCACATTTGGAGGATTTGAAGTGGAATATGCGCCTAGGCTAAACTTAGCCAATTTCCTTCGAAATTTGAAGTGTATGATATTTTTAGAGGTTGATAACATCATCTCCAAAGGTAGCGCCACTTCTTGGAGTCACCAAAATCCCTGTTTCAAGCTAGGCGCACATTCTTGGCTGGTCAATGTGACATTTGCGCCTAAACATGAAGACTCAATCAAATTCGTTTCTTGACAACTTGATGCTTGGTTTGATGAAATGGCTCTCAGACTTAGCCAATTTTTGAATTTTTGACTTGGATCCCGCAAAACAATAAAATTGAGTTAGTCAAAAACCAATTCATTCCCTCATCATTTAAAATTAGCCTCCGAGAACCACTTTGCATCATGGGTACCTTATACCTCATGTGACAAAGGCCTCTAAACCCATGAGTGGCCTCTTGGCCTTTCTACTCTTTCCCACATATGGTGTTAATAAATCACCTATGAATTCAAATCCTACAAAATACATTATCATGAGCAATTGAATATGATTGTCTACGCATTACATTATCAGTGATTGATTGTATAATAATAAAGGCTATCATAATGGTACAATTATGAATGAAACAGAAATATAATTTTCTTCATACCTGTGCTAGTATGACAGTCAATCAGACAAAGAGAATAATAATAATAATATGAAGTTGCTTACTTGCTGTTGTAAACTGGACTGCAGCCTTGAAAGATATTCTTGTATGAATTAATGATAGTATCCAATGCTTCGATCGATGCTTGGAAGCATAAGAATTATTTGCTGTTGCTGACATCCATACCTTCCAGATACTCAGATGTTTTTTTTTTTTATGTGATCGATGATGTCGTACTGGGTTTCGTCTCCTCCTTTTATGGTATTGAGGAGTCATCGGGTGGAGACCTTTAGGCCTTTGTGCCTTTTCATCAATTTATTTATAATTATATTTATCTCTTCATAAGGATCGGGGTCCTTAGTGGTCTCATTCGATCCCTTGATAATTGTCTTTTATTGCCTTTAAAAAATGATGTCTTTTAGTGCCAAGTCAGATTTTGTCTTATTCTATTTTGTCTTTTCCTCTTGCCATGAAATTTGGCTAAGTTATGAAATTGAACATTAAGAGAGTTTATTATCATAAACATATGTAACCTTCAAGATCACATTGAGCCATTATAAACTAGTCTTCTTTCCAATCTTTAAATGGAAAACTTTGAGATATTATGGGCTGAAATTGAGGGATATGACAGTCTGCAAGACTTAGTGATTTTCTTCATGTTTTCCAGTTGATTCAACATTGTTGGGAGAGTTTGAGGAGTGACCTTGAAGGATTCATCACACTTTCCATGCTCAGGTGTCTAGGGCGCCTAGGAAGGGCGATCTTGGTGATGGTGTTCGGATTTTACCTTATGAATTGTAATCTTCATCAATTTTCTTCTTTGTGAATGATCTTGCATGGGTGTAAAGCAACATGGTGAGTTTGGAAGGTCAAGATGGAATGGTTTCAGTGCTTAGACACCAGATTCCAGACTCACCTCTCTAGGCCGCCCAGGTAGGGCGGGCTTGAGAGTGACCCTTGGATTTTTGTACTTAGAAACTTTTCATTCTTCTCAACTTGATCATCTCAACTTCCAATTGGCATCTTCATCATCTCTATTGAGTCATACTTGTTAAATTGTGTTGTCCACATCTCTAAGCGGTCTTGGAAGGGTTGTGTGGAGAGTTTGATGTGGGACATGACACAATCCATGAGCACCTCTTGAAGCCGCTCAGGTTGGACAGGTTTGAAGGTGACCCTTGGATTCTTACTTGAAATGCCTTTGATTCCTTCTAACTTGTGAACTTTGCTTTGAATTTTATCACATCCTAGTGCTTTGTACTTGAAACACCTTGTAAACTTGATCACTTTCCTCCTTGGGCGGGTCTGAAGCCTATGTCTGGATGAACTCTCATGATGGTGGCATTGTCCAAGAGCACCTTGTGAGGCCGCCCGGGTTGGGTGGGTTGGGAGATGATGCTTGGATTCTGCTTTTTGATGTCTTAGAATCATTCAAACTTATGAAATTTCCTTGAAGTTCATCATTTCTCAATCTTAAAAGCTTATAAACTTGATATCATTCCTCCTAAGGCGCATCTGGAGGCTCTATCTGGAGAAGTGCATGTGCAGGAGGCTGAGTCCATGACTCCATGCCCAGGCCCCCCAAGTAGGGCAGGTTTGGAGACAGTGCATGGATTCTACCTCACAAACTTCAATCTCAATCCTTCAAAGTGTCTTGTGAAAAAAATTCTAAGGCATGAAATGGATTTGACTTGTCTCCTGTCCCCCCCTTGCATGCGTTTCGAACCAAAACATAAGCTAAGACTCGAAAACCTAAGCGAAAACTAGGGGGTCCCCATTTGCAATGGGGCGATGTGTGATGAGGTCACAACATCTGGCGACTCTATGAGGGAAATGTTCCTGAAAATTTCAAGAATAAAGGCCCATTCAACACCCCAAAATCTTCAACATAACTTCTTCAAGTTCATCCAGTGACTAAGAAACATACTCAAAAGAAGAAAAGAAGCATAAATTGTATCAAGACATTTCATCTTTGTTTTTTCATAAGATAAGCGTTTCATTTAAAGTTCTTCATGCATTTCAAAGATAAATAGGAATCATAACTTCAAAATCCCTGAGGACACCCACAAACTAGGCCATATAGACACAACTTCTTGATCATAGAATCAAAATCAACTACCAACATGACCATCCATATTCCAAGGATCCAAGTGTGCGCATGTATTCGTTCCCATCCCCGAGAGGCTAAGATCATCTAAGTTCACCTATCTTAAGCTTGCAAGTTCATGGAAGGCGAATGATTGGATGTGGGCACATGAGCGAAACGGATAAAATGGTTGGAAATGGTATGGAATGAAGAAATGAAATGAGACAGAGTGTCTCTATGCATGACGCCTGTTTGCCAGGCTTTTGCCATGGTACTTATCCAAGGCGCCACCAAAGGTGGTTTTCACCTACGGACGAAAGGATTTCTCTTTACTATTTTCATTTTTTTTTGTTAGATAGGATGACAATTACACATAGCGCTTGTTTGCCAGGTTTTCACCATGGTAAGAGATAGGAGAGACTCAAGTGTCTAATTCCGTGAAAAGATAGTCCATACAAAAACCTTGTCGAGTCAATACGTTCACTGATGTTGTTAAGGAATGACAGATAGGATACGAACGATAAAAGGTGAGGGGAAATAGTGGACTATGATGTGGATTATGCAAAACAGATAGATGGGCATATCCAAACATAGACCAGGTAGTGGTGGAGTGTACTGGATGGCGGGAAATGTAGTGGAAATAGATGGTATGTATTGGGATGAACGGAATGGAATGAAATCACAATCAACATCTGTATGCACCGAACTAAACTTCAAAGCTTGCAAAGGGAAGGGAGGTATATTTAGGAACGAGAGTGATGGTTAGTGAATGTATGAAGAAGTAACTTCATGACGCACACAAACTTTAAATTTTCCTTTTGAATTTATTTCGTGGGATATAGCAACTTGAAACTTCGGATGGAATGGAAACGAAATGGGATGAGGTGAATGGAAATGGATTCTTCGGATGCGGAAGCCGCTTTGGATTTGGCTTCTTAAGACTTAAATACCTAGACTTTTTGCCTTTTCTTTTGGAAATATGGAATGACAGCCTTTGAATATGCTTTGTTTGGATTTCTGGAATTTGTGTTTTGAGGCATAAAAATCTGTAGGATTTTTAGGAATTTCTTCATTTCATGGGTAAAGGCATCCAAATATTTATTTCATAGAAATATGGGATGGGTGGGTGGATTGCAAGCTTCTCATTTAGATGATACTTACATTCATTCATCATGATTAGGAAATGGGTAAATGGATCAAGGAATACGGTGGATGGAAATGGGTAAATGAGTTAAGCAAATGGAAGTAAGATGGATGGCGGAGATGTGTGTGGCCATATGCTTTTAGGACTTTGCATAGTAACGAAGGTGGAATGGATACACATGTAATGGGTGAATAATGGAAAACAATGTATTTAGGAAGAAGAAATAGAAATACCAACATCTTGACCTTGGTTTCTATGCAGTGGCTAAGGTCATTTGAGAAGATATTGACATGGATAAACCCCAAATGTCTTGTTCAAAGGACGTCAATCCTTAACCTTGATAGCTCATCTCTTGGAGTATGTAGTCAAACAACAAGACTTTGAATGAATGGGACATTAGACTTGAGTTCATTATTGAATGGAGAAGATAATGTGGACGAAAGCTTTATTGTATATACGAAGCGATGGATGGAATGGAGGAATGCGGGAATGCTTATCATGGAGTGCAGTGGAACCATGAACTATCTCACTTAATTCAAGCTGACCCAGACTCACTTGGCGACTTCGGGATCTTAAGTATGTAATATATAAGATTTCGAAATACTTCAAGTCATACTGAACAATTGACTCCTCTCCTAAGAACAAATAGTCATGCTATTCAACACTAGCAATGGAATCCACAATGGATCTAGCCATCTGACGCAAGTTATCAGAAGAAAACAATGAAGCGTTCATTTTAAGATTGAACATTTTAAACAAATAATCAAAGATATCCACGTCAAGATGCAATGTATGATTCCATTCTTGAGTCAAGTACAGATCTTAGTGAAGAGATAAGCTAAAGAAAATTACCCTCCGATCTTGAAGAATTTCATGGACATTTATGCAAGAAATGAACTTAACATAACCTCATGAAGCCAACCAAAGTGCGTTCGAAAGTTAATCACCCCTTTGCATAACGAGAACCCCCCGAACGACTAAACCTAAAACAAAGCAAACCAAACTAAAACAACCAAATCTAAAGCAAACTGAAACACTAAAAGCTAAGGAAAACTAACCTATAGAAAACAGGAAACACCTAATCTAACTATATACAAGAAAAGTTCCCCCAGGAACTCAGGTTTGAAAATAGTGTTTTAGGTATTGCCCATTGACGGGCAATGGTATGTTTTCTCTAGTCAAAGTTTTCAACTTGAAAGTGTTTTCTCCCAAGATTTCCGCAATCTGGTATGGACCTTTCCAGAGGTAATCAAACTTATCATGATCTCCTCTTCGTTCATGAGCTTTATCCCAATACAAAACTAGATCTGAAATACTGAAGGACTTTACTGTTGCTTGACGATCAAACCAACGCTTCACTACACCCTGGTGTTTCATGAATTTGTCCAAAGTTGTGTCTCGCTTTTCTTCTAGGTGTAACAGTTGTGAAAGCCTAGTCTTAACTCTTGCATCTTGATCCATGTAGTCTTGCATAAATTGAAGTGTTGGAATCCTCAATTGTATAGGAAAGATCGGGTCCTGGCCATAGACTAAGTGGTATGGAGAAATACCTAGGGAGGATTTCACTCGAGTTCTATCTGCCCAAAGAGCAAACTTTAGATGGGTATGCCAATCCCTTGGGTTCTTATCCAACAATCGCTTGATTGCATTCAATAAATTCTTATTCATTGATTTAGCTAGGCCATTCCCTTGCGGGTAGTAATTGGAAGAAAATTTCAATGTAATCCCATATTCAAAAGCCCAGTTAGAAAACTTAATTGAAGTGAAAGCAAACCCATTATCACAAACTAATGTGTGTGGACATCCAAACCTAGTGATAATGTTCTCTTCAAGAAATTTTATGACAACATCCGAAGTGCACAGTTTTAATGCATGAGCTTCTAACCATCTAGTACAATAATCAGTAGCCGTTAGAATATACCTGTGCTGTGCTGAGGATTAATCATACCAATAAGATCGAGGCCCCATTGAGCAAAAGGCCTTACTTCAAACACGGGTTGGAACGACATCGCAGGATTCCTTTCTCTCGAAGCGGCTACCTAGCATGTGTGCCAAGTTTTGACATGTTGATGGGCGTCGTTGAACAAAGTGGGCCAGTAATATCCTGCCCTCAGGATCTAGTGAGTTGTTGCCAGTCCACCAACGTGACAAGTTCCAAATTTATCGTGAAATTGTTCCATTATTTGTCTTGCTTCCTACTTACCAACACATCTTAGGTAAACCCCTTCATGATTCTGTCGAAACAGAATTGCTCCTTGTAACATAAATCTTTGACTTCTATATTTCAATGCTCTTCTCTGCGATGGGTTCATGTATGGCGAACACCTTTGAGTGAGCAGATAGTAAACAATGTCGTCATACCACTCATCGGGCGACGCTTCTTCTAACACATATGCTTGATTAACCAACCCGAGCCCTTCAATGGCTATTATTTCTGTAAGTGCCTGACCTTGAACTAACTTCATGGGTTGAATTTCTATGTCGTATTCTTGTATGATGGCGACCCACTTGCCTCTTCTCTCTCCTAGCTCATTTTGCATTAGCAAGGTTTTTATCGCGCCATCTGGCACTATAGCATACACCTTGCCTCTAAGAATGTAATGTCTGAATTTCTTGATGGCTCTTACCAGTGCATAACGTGTTTTTCAACACATGGGTATCTTAGCTCTGCCTCTTTGAACGGAGCACTCATGAAAGCAATGGGATGTTCATCCCTTTCTTTTGTTCTTTGCGTCAGGATGCCCGCACATGTGTGATCTGATGCAAACAAGTATACATAGAATGGTTTCGTGTAGTCGAGACTGATAAGAACCGGAGCCATAGCAATAGCCTTCTTGATCTCTTCAAATGATTTCCTTGACTATGGAGTCCAGTCCATCTTGGCATCTTTCTTCAACATCTCATTGAGTGGTTTTACTATTTCTGCGAACCCTGTGATAAACTTTCTGACAAAATTGATCTTTTCGAAGAAAGATTTTAACTCCTTTTTACTGGTTGGCATACTTATCTTCTGTATTGCTTCCACTCTGTCAGGATAAATTGAAATCCCCTCTACTGAGATTACATGCTCCAACAATTTGCCTTCGATAACTCCAAAAATGCATTTTTTCGGATTAAGAGAAATACCATATTGTCGACATCTTTCAAATACTTTCTTTAAGTGCATCACATAGTCTTCCCTTATCTTTGAAAACACTGTTAAGTCATCCATATAAATTATAATGCATTTCCCGACTATGTCCCTGAATGCGATGTCCATGGCCCTCTGGAATATAGCTCCAAGATTAATTAACCCAAATGGCATCCTCCTGTATGCAAAAATTCCCCATTTAGTGGTGAAAGTTGTTTTTAACCGATCTTCTTCCTCAACCATGACTTGGTTATAGCCTGAATATCCATCTAGAAAGGACATCATTTGCAATCCATTTACGATTTGAAGGACTTCATCGAGTGAAGGCAATGGGTAATTATCCTTCTTTGAGGCTCTATTGAGATTTCGAAAATCAACACATAACTTGATCTCACCATTCTTTTTGCGAACAGGTACTAAATTGGCAACCCATGTGGAATGCCTTACTGGAAAAATAATCTAGGGTCGCAGAAGCTTCTTGACTTCTTCGTAGATAAGTGGTTCCAACAGAGGATTGACAGGCCTTTGCCTTTGCCGAAAAGGCTTGCTTCCAGGCTTGAGGGGAATTGTGTGAGTGATGATGGAAGTATCATATGTTTTGAGATCTTCGTAGTTCCATGCAATGACATCTTGAAACTCCATCATTAATTTAATGATGTTCTCTCTTTCCTCTGGTGTACAAACTTTGCCAATGAAAACATTCTTCACATTTTCTTCTGTTCCTAGGTTCACTGTGTCACTTCCTTCCTCTTTTCGAGATTGAGGAGCATTTAACCTGTCAGTGTCGAAAAGTCGCTCAAGCTCTATCATTCCTCTTGGGATTGTATTATTCTTCAAATTCATTATCCCATCAGGATCAATCTTTGCTTCTTCAATTTCACCTTCATTAATAATCTGTGCTGTAAATATCCCAGAGTTTGTTAAAAAGTCCAATAAATGTTTGTCATCCTCAAACACTTGAAAATTTGTGATATTATCCAGAACTGAAGGAACCAATGTCATTTCAATAATAAACTTCTTTAACCCTTCCATTGATAAGGGTGCCAAAGACCTTGCCACTTGAGCCAATGCGTTTGCGACTTGATTTTTTGACCTGTTTATGGATTTGATGTTGAAAGCGTCAAAGCTCTCTATGAGATCCCATACTCTGTTTCTATACCTCTTTAGACGTTTATCATGACACACATATTGCTTTCTAACCTGCTTAATGACAACTTCTGATAGTAAGAGTAATCCATGTACTAGAGCTTCATATTCTGCAACATTATTTGTACACGGAAATTACAATCTCAATGCTGATACGTAAGTCTCTCCAACTGGACTGATCAATTCAAAGCCAACTCCAAATCCTTGTTTGGATTTAGATCCATCAAATCTCAATGTCCAGACCTGATCTGTTGCCTGCTCCAAACTCTGACCTTCCTTATCTTCACTTTTCTTTTCTTCACTCTTCTCTTCATATTTTCCTGAAACTATTTCCTGTATGTCTTCCTCTTCTGAAGTGGAGCTATTGTCTTTTGTGGAAGACTCACTGGTGGAAAGCTCTTCTACTTCTGGCTTCTCTTGTTCTGCTTCTAGTTTCGATGCCTCCGAAATTCTTTTCCTGACCTGCTCAAGACCTACTTTGCACAATTCACATGTGAACTCCGAATGGAAGGTGTTATGTACTCGGCACCAATTCGGTAGCAACAAATCACGAATTATGGCATATCCTGTGAATTCTAGACTCTGCTTAACATTTCTCAAAACGAAGTTTCTGAAATTTTTTAACATACCTTCATTCTCTTCATCCGAAGGAGTCTCGTGATCACTCTCTACTAACATCTCAGTTGAATTTTGTAGCATCAGCACCTCTTGAACCTTAGGTTTATATACGCCAAGATCGGATTCTACAAACAAAATTTCATTGTCCTTGCCATATTCCATGATAGTGAGCTTCAGTCGAGGAGTGTTGTCTATCCTGATCTGATTTGGCAATCCTTTCCATGATAACCACATGTGCGAGAAATCTGTCGATACATATCCGTTGAGTTTGCGCAACCAATCCCTACTTAGCAACATCCCATAGACTTCTGGAATGTCTACAATTGATATATCAATATAATGCTGAATTATGGGGTCAGCTGCTAGTTGCATGTGGATATTGTGTAATTCTCCAACAACCGAAACTTCCGTCTTGTCTAATTGTGTAACCTTCTTGGTGGTCTGAGTTGGAACCTTGACTAACTTCTTACATATGGCAAGTGGCATGACATTGCTCGAAGCTCCTGAATCGATTAAACAATTATGCAATAATTTTCCAAAAAGTCTTACCGATAGAAGGAATGGTGCCAGCTCATCTTTTCCTTGATAAAACACCATTGACTTCTTATTCGGAGCTGTGAAGCTTGACTCTTTCAATGTGTGTGTCTGCACCTTGGTGTCTTGACCTTTTGTCGTGCTAGTAGTAACTACTGATTCTTCCTTCTTCTTAGAGGCTTTCTCTTGCACCTACTTTGCTGCCTCAAGTACATTTTGTGCTACATATACCCTGTTCGATTGTTCTTGTGATTGAAATGGTCCTGATTGGGCTACATTGGTGTTCTGTGCTGTGTTAACACGAGGCTAACTTGATACAGGTGGAGTAGTTGAAGTCCAAGCCTCTGGTATGTTCTGATTGCTACTTTTGATTTTGTTGTCGCTTAGACTTCCCAGAAAGGTATCTCTCACCTCTTGAACCTTCATTAGTTCCATCAACGGCAAACTAATCTTTACCTTCTTGAGTTCTTCAACAACACACTGTCCTAGTCTCTTGAGATCATCTTTGGCATCTGAACTCGAAGAAGGACTAACCCTCTGCGTCTCTTTCTACTATGGAACACTGTATTGTGGAGTTGTTCTTTGTGGAACATCCCTCTACCTATATTCAACTGAATCCCTTGGATAGCCTGGATTGTTACTCGCTTTAGGATCCAGTGGTGTATGAAAATTGTTTGGAGGCGTTGAGGTGGTTAGAGGATCCTGCGTTCGCGGATTTCTCTGGTATACCCTTGGTGGCACATTTCCTGTCGAATGCTAGAAAACTTGTACTTCGCCTATTTCTTCAGTTTGATACTCACCTTTGAATGGATGACAATCACTAAAATCCTCCACTAGTCCATTTGTTGAAGCTGGTGGAAACTTCCCATTATCGCTACTTAAATCGTACTCCATCATTGGGGGAAATATGAAATCTTCAATTATCAGTGCCTGATCATATTGAGTTCTAGGGACGAGTTCATATCCTGTAGTTGGCAGCGACGTTTCTTGCGCTTGCGTACTTTGCATCTCCCTTTGGAAAATGTTGGCAGCAATCTTGAACTCGGGACATTGTATCTCAAAATGTTGATTAGTGTTGTGCAGATGGCACCAAGTTGATAGGGTTGCTTCCGCTAGGAACACCTTGTCAGATGGTTTTGTGTCAGAACTTGGAGTGTTCTCCAACAGAGAAGGAACATTGCCATTATTGGGAGATGTGTTCCACGTCCTGTTTTGTCTCTGATATCCCTGGTTTGCTCAAAATCCTTGATTGTATCCTTGATTTCCTTGATATCTGCCTTGATTTCCTTGATTTACTTGATTTGCTTGGAAGTTTCTCTACATATTTTGCAAATAGTTGTTTTGATTCCTCAAATGCATAACTTCCATTGACAGCTTCCTAACCTAATCGACCAAATCTTTCATCTCTTCTTTCTCTTCTTGAGTCCTTGTGGAAGATGATGGTGATCCCTGCAGATACACTGGTTGTGCAGGCGATGCTTGTGAGATAGGTACCCCTAGATGCAATACCAACTGATTACTAGGTGCTGGTACCGAATTCATCATTGGAGTGTGTTGTGTCAAAGCTTGATTGATTCCTTGGATTTGATTCGGCATAGCAGGATGTTCGAGATGATTAAGTGGTTCATGAGTGTTCATGCCTAAGTCAGTATTCACTTTGATAGCATCGGCATAGGCTTCCGTTAGAGTATTTGGTGGTGCTCTTGCTCTCTTCACGAACATAGATGTCAGGCGATCTAATGCTGCATAGTAAACTTCCCTTGCCATTGCATCATTCACATTGTAAGGAGCTCGCAACCTTGTATAGGCCTTGTGAAATCTGTTGTTGAAAGAGCTGATGGGTTCATGCTCTTGCCCCTTGACGTCCACAAACTGTTTGTACAACTCGGATGGAGCAATGAGAACTCTGAACTTTCCAAGAAAGCATCTTTCAATGTTTGCCAACTAGTGATGGAACCTGCAGGTAGATGAATATACCAGAAGTATGCATCGTCACCCAAAGAATAAGGAAACAGTCAACATGCTACATCTTGGTGCTCAATTCTTCTATTCCGAAGAATATCTTCGAAAATCTTAATGTGCTCCTTCGCTGTCCTGTTTACATCATTGACCTGGAACTTTGAGCAAAACTGCTCAGGGTTCTTGGGCTCTCATAATAATTCGCAAATGCAGCGAGAGGTGAAGCATTTGCTGGGAGCCAAGCCATTAGAATGTTGGGCTGCTGAACTTGGACTGCCTGCATAGCTCCTTGCTGAAGTGGAGTTTCTTGGGCGACTCCTTGTTGTATTGGAATTGCTTGAGGTACTTCTTGCATATTGCTTTGCTAAACAATTCCTATGGATGGGTTTTGTGATGGAGGCATTTGGAACTCTCCTCCGCTTGGAGATCCTTGGCTTGATGAACCCACTTTCTTGTCTTTATTGGACTTGGTTGGAAACCCCAACTCAACCAAATCTTTGGATGCTCCTGGTGTAGACGTTAAAATCCTTTGATGCTTATCGGGTGAAAACGAACCAATTCGATCCAGCGTGAACTTTCTTGCTTTTCCTGAATTTATGACAACCTGTAGAGTGCAGGCCCTCCTTCTAGTGCCAATTTTGTTGATGTGTTTTCCTTGCACAAACAACACAACATAAAATACTTACGTATTTTATCCTCTCTTGAAAAGTCACTCCAAAATGATCAACTGAGTGGACTCCAAGGTTCCCAAATATCTTCTTTCACTTGACAAATGAGGATAACTCGTGGCAAAGATGTGTTTTGTTGTTTCAAAAAAGAGACTTATACCGTTTACACACAGGTGATAACACTTGCTTCAAGGCTACACGCTTTGATAAACTTATGATATGAAAATACAACTCTTGATCCTACTTCTCACAATGTGTTTTAAAAAAGTACAAAAGATGAGGGTTTAGAGAGAATATCTAATCTAGGTGTAAGCTATTATCATCAATTTGTGGAAATCTCAACCACGCTTTGCTTCACCATGAGACCACAACTCCAAAAAGGTGATCCAATCTTCTAAGGATAAGCAAAAGGTTTTCAAATTGCTTTATAGGCAATTGAAGTGAGGCCTATGATGAGTTCAATCTAACCTTACACTATAACTTGCCAGCAACAAATCATAAAAGGTATGAACATATAGAGATTTCACCAATAAATTGAAAGACAATGACTTCCACGAACTAAAACTAACTTTAAAGAAATAAACTAAGTTAGAACATCTAATGTGAGTGAGTACTTAGCAACCATGCAACTTGCAAAGAGAACACAATATCACCATGAATAGCTCAACAATGAACTTGTATTAATCTCAGCAAAGTCTTAGCAATAGCTCTAATTAGCTCAAAACTCCTCATATACAATGAAGAGGAATGAGGTTTATATAGACCTCAAAATACAATTAACGGCCAAGATCATGCCACATCAGAGGTGGTTACAACAACTTTCTATTTTTAGAAGTATACAAGAAGCAATAAAGGCACGTTTTCCAAGGTGACACCTTGGTGCCTATGTGGACTGCCCACGTGGCATTTCTTTCTTGTGTTTATTCTTCTTGACAAATGCCATGAATTTTGGAACAACCTTTGCCATGTCAGCAACTGGTACACTTGGCACGTTCTGAATGATTCCTTCTGCCATCATCACATCTTGTGTATGCTCGTCAATTGTCTTCTCCTACTTAGCTACACCAACCTGCTTTGTACCAACAAAGGAGATCAAGGAGTAGATGTTGTTGAACTGCTCGCCAGAGATGAAGTGAAAAGTGTCAAAGTGGTGTGAGTATGTAATTCTTCACATCATGAACCTCAACCTCTCCTGAGAGATCACACATCATCAATGACACCCATTATCTTATTATGAGCCCTCTGGAGTACACTAGCTACTCGATCACAATCCATTTTAACCTTGTCAAGAATCTGCTCGCTTATATGCATACTGAAGTACCAAGCAAAGAAATTACACGATGAACCTTCTTCAACCACTCCTATCAACGCTGTCAGTGGAGTATTCATCAAATCTTGCAAATAGGGCATGTAATCTCTCTTGACATCATCAAATTTGGAACATGCTGCTGAAACTGCTTGAAGCCTTTCTAATAGCTGAGCAACGTTTTCATACTTCTGGATAAGTTCTTCAATGAATGCATCTGTTTTCTCTTTAACTCTCCCTATCCAGCTTTTTAGTTCTTGAGATTGTGATCTGATAACTTCTAGATGAACAATGGATTCTTGTGAAAGCATGGGAGGTGGAGTAGACATTCCTTCATGCCGTCGAATTGGATTCATCAATTGTTGAATATATTGCATGAAGGCTAGGTTTTCTTTCTCCAATCAACTTCCTTTTTCCTTTTCATGCCTCAATCTTTCCTTGACAACTGAAATTGATTCGTCCAATTCTTCAAGCTCTTGTTCTTCTGTTGCTGGTCCAAAATCCACATTGGTTATATCGTAGTCTTGAGGAATGATATCATTAATTGTCTTGTCTACCCTTGGCACTGCAATATGTACTTTCCTTGATCCTAAACTATCACTTGTAATCTTGGAGAGTCTAGTCACCTTCTCTTTCCGTTTATCGTGCCTTGTTCTGCTTAATAACTCTTCTATGTTAACCTCTGGCACTACTTCTACGATTGAAGTCTCCTTTACTCTTTTCCTCAACCATTCTGGCAAGGCGGACAGATCTTCTTGAACATCTTCTTGCTCTTGAGCTCTAACTTCTAACTCGGATGGTGATGCTTCCTCATCAGACACTTCAATGTGCATGTCTGTTTCATGTGTGACAGCTTCTTGATCCTTGGAGGGGCTTGAATGAACTTCCTCAACTAGAACCTCATGCATATTTGTTTGTTCTACTGTCTGTGGAACTCCTTGATTTTCTCTTTCTTCATTTTCCACTACTGATGTTACATTCATATCCTAAGGACCTTCTTCTGCTCTGGAAGAAGTACTAATTTCAAGTTGTGAACTTAACTTTATCTTGTTCCAACTACTTTCTCCACGTGAGTCATCCAAATGCTTCCTCTTACCAGGCTGAGCTTCCTCTTTGGAACTTGCACTGTACCCATTGGACTCACTATTGTGTCCACTGTTGGAGTCACTATCATCTGCATCTTGGGATTGCTGCGAGTCGCTCCTCCCATCATGTTATATGTGAGATCCTGATTTGCATCCTTAAGTTTCTGAACTTGACGGTCTGCATACTTCTTTGTGATGTTTATGACTTGCTGTATCCAATCATCATGACCAACTTCTCTTTCAGCCCAATTGATAGTGATAGGTCCTTCCTTGTCAAAAAACTTTTGCACATGGAACTTGTCAGTCTCTTCTAGTTGATTAGGAATAGGCATTATGTTACACGACCTCACCAAGTCCCAAGCCATCCTTGAACATCTCTTTTCTCTAATGTCATCATCAGCTGCATCTGCCCAATGATCCTCTAGATGCTCTCGGTGCTTAAACCTTTTCCCAAATGCTTTCTGAATCGTGTTGAATGGATCAAAGTTGTCCCAGCTCATATCATGAAGCACCAGATTGTAAGCTTGGAGTTCATACTCTGAATGCTATGCAGCTTGCAGTGTTGAACAAGTCTCCAACTTTCCAACTCCGATTGGGAAGCTAACTCTGGCTTTCTTCTTATCTTTCTGAATTTTATCCCAAGCCAACAATTGCCTCGTCACCTCTAGTAGTACCATCTTGTCAGTAGGATACCTCGGCAAGCGGTAAGGATAAGATGAAAATCCTTGGATCCTCAGGTAAGTGAACTTCGGAAATTGGATGTACCATCGTCCATACTTGCCTATCAACCTCTTTGCGTCCTTCGATAACCTCTTATGCATATCACCTTGTAACTTCCTCACGATGAACATGAAGAATGCATCATTCACATGCTTGTAATGGCTATGAACTTTAGCTGCAACTGCGGGTAGCAATCATACACACTGAGTTGTCCAGGCCATATCCTATATCACCTTCGCGATTCAATCCATCATACCTTCCACACATTGCACGGATATAGATAACATATGAGCTCATGTAGAAAGTCTTTGTTTCTTGTAGCTTAATCATTTGCTCATGAATGTTGTTGTTTATGATGCCAGCCCAATCAATCATCACCTCACCCTTGACGATCTTTTGCATGAATAGGAACATCCATGCGTCGAATGTTGATGACTATTGACAACCCATGATTATGTTCAAGAAGATCACCATGTAGCCAAACTCCATGATAAAATCCGACTTGTGAAGCTTCTTTGGCAACTTGTTGTGATGTCTTCTTGGTTGCGTTACCCAATTGGCATTTATCTCCTGCTTACACTCACTTTGTCAGTCTTTCAAATACTCTTTGAGCCTGCTCTTGAGTGTGGATGGTGACCTTCCTATGCTTCAGGATGTTGAACGTTTCTGCGATGGCCTCCTTCCTCAAGTGAGCTAAGACTTCTCCATTGGATGTTTCGATACATCTAGTCTCTTGGTTGTAATGACTGGTGCATTCCCACATAAGCTCGGCACTCAACAAAGCGGGAGGAAAGCATGCGGCTTGGACGATTCCATTGCGAAGCATCTCATGGATGACCTCTGAGCGGGTTGGCTTGTAAAGTTCTCTCTTGATCTCCTCCATGTCGATGTGACCCAAGTTGGTGTCGCTTACGTTCCTCCACTTGGACATAATCTTTGTCTCCGGCATGACTCCTTGCTTGTCACTCTTGATCAAAGCTTGTCTTTCCTTGGCATTCATCGTCTACCTCCTCCTACAAGAGAAGACGATAGGTGTTAGAAGGCTGATGTGACACTTTATATAAAGACTTTCCTAACACTTAACTCATCTCCTCGTGCATGTGGGACAAAATCAATGCATTTAAAAAAGAACATACCTTAAAAAATCAGATTTTATGAACTAAATCAGAACTTGGAAGAATTGATTCTTAAAAATACTTCAGTTTCTAACTTCTCCTCTTGAAAATCTGCTCCTTCTTGCTGCTGCAGGTCTGCTCTGCTGAAAATCAGACTTGAATTTGATTTGTATTTGATAAAAATTGCAAGAATAAACCCTCTTTAATACTAGTCGCTGCACTTCCTCAAGGCAGGTCGGCCTAGGAAGAAGAGGTCGGCCTAGGAAGAGGAGAAATTTAATGTTTTTTTTGTAAGTTTTCCATGCTGAAGTGCTAAGAGCGCCCATGTTGGGTAGGTTTGAAGGTGTTGTATGGAGTGTGTGTTGTGAAGGATGTGAAATCCATGCAAGGTGGTCAAGGCTGCCTAGCAAGGACGGCTTGGGAGGTGATGAATGGATTTTGTACTTTGACTTCATTTGATGTTCATCTAATGACTCTTTCCTCCTTTTGATGACATTTTTCTTCAAGACTTAGTGATTTTTGAGGTGTTAATGTGAAGTTGGCAGGCAAACTTGAGATGTTTGATGACTCTATCCACCTGCCTTAATGAAATCCGCCTAGGAAGGGCGGGTTTGGTGGTGTTGCTTGGATTTTACAATGTAAACATTCTCCAACTTGACCTTGATACTCTTCTCCTTGTCTGCAAGACTTAGTGATTTTCTTCATGTTTTCCAGTTGATTCAACATTGTTGGGAGAGTTTGAGGAGTGACCTTGAAGGATTCATTACGCTTTCCATGCTCGGGTGTCTAGGGCGCCTAGGAAGGGCGATCTTGGTGATGGTGTTCGGATTTTACCTTATGAATTTTAATCTTCACCAATTTTCTTCTTTGTGAATGATCTTGCATGGGTGTAAAGTAACATGGTGAGTTTGGAAGGTCAGGATGGAATGGTTTCAGTGCTTAGACACCAGATT
Source organism: Cunninghamia lanceolata (assembly GCA_027924645.1). NCBI lineage: Eukaryota > Viridiplantae > Streptophyta > Pinopsida > Cupressales > Cupressaceae > Cunninghamia > Cunninghamia lanceolata. Next base: position 507,285 of record BSBN01001500.1, read on the forward strand.
CCAAGCTCACCTCTCTAGGCCGCCCAGGTAGGACGGGCTTGAGAGTGACCCTTGGATTTTTGTACTTAGAAACTTTTCATTCTTCTCAACTTGATCATCTCAACTTCCAATTGGCATCTTCATCATCTCTATTGAGTCATACTTGTTAAATTGTGTTGTCCACATCTCTGAGCGGTCCTGGAAGGGTTGTGTGAAGAGTTTGATGTGGGACATGACACAGTCCATGAGCACCTGTTGAAGCTGCCCAAGTTGGGCGAGTTTGGAGGTGACCCTTGGATTCTTACTTGAAATGCCTTTGATTCCTTCTAACTTGTGAACTTTGCTTGGAATTTCATCACATCCTAGTGCTTTGTACTTGAAACACCTTGTAAACTTGATCACTTTCCTCCTTGGGCGGGTTTGAAGCCTGTGTTTGGATGAACTCTCATGATGGTGACATTGTCCAAGAGCACCTTGTGAGGCCGCCCAAGCTGGGCGGGTTGGGAGATGATGCTTGGATTCTGCTTTTTGATGTCTTAGAATCATTCAAACTTATGAAATTTCCTTGAAGTTCATCATTTCTCAATCTTAAAAACTTATAAACTTGATATCATTCCTCCTAAGGCACATCTGGAGGCTCTGTCTGGAGAAGTGCATATGCAAGAGGCTGAGTCCATGACTCCATGCCTAGGCCGCCCAGGTAGGGCGGGTTTGGAGACAGTGCATGGATTCTACCTCACAAACTTCAATCTCAATCCTTCAAAGTGTCTTGTGAAAAAAATTCTAAGGCATGAAATGGATTTGACTTGTCTCCTGTCCCCCCTTGCATGCATTTCAAACCAAAACCTAAGCTAAGACTCGAAAACCTAAGCGAAAACTAGGGGGTCCCCATTTGCAATGGGGCGATGTGTGATGAGGTCACAACACAACCCTTCCACTCTCCCATGGCGACCATTCCAAAAATGGGGACATTACAATCCTCATGAAGGAAAATTTTAAAAAACTATATTTGAGTTTGTGGTGCTCATAACTCATCCAGTGATGTGTTTGGTTTCATGCATGATTAAGCCTCGACCACTTCTGTTGTTGTTGCACTGCTTCATTTTGTTTGTAACTTTGTAGTGCTTTAGTTCCTTTATTTTGCTTTTTTAGGATGCTCTCCTCTTAGAAATTTCTATTGTACACTGATGTATTCTTAAGTTCCATTGACCTACTTTTGGTCACTAGTGGACATTGATATACATATCTTATCCTCAATCTGTTATAATGAAATTACCTAGATTGAAAGAAAAGAACAAGAACATGTAGAGTTATAGGTCATGCTTTGACTCTACATCCTTAGAACAATTTGATTGTGGCAACTTAAATGAAAATTATGAGCTACACATTTTTCTTTCCCTGCAGATATATAATTTTTTTTCTTTATAATTGTGAAAGAATTCATTTCTTGATTCTTGCATTTAATGGGAATGAGAAAAACAATATTACCTATCTTGTCATGTGCATGAGCAAGTGTATGTGTGTGTGCACACATGTATGTGTGTAACATTGAACAATCCTGACAAACATAAAAGTTTACACCCAATTAAAGAACAGAGAAACGTTTATCTATAATCAAACCTGAATCAATAGCTTGTTTGAATCCCAACTTAGAAGGAATGACCAGGCTGAGAGAGTGAACAAGATAACCACTGTTAATCCAAGCTGCAAAAAACAAGATAAAAGACGATCAGGGAAATTTATATGCAGCCATCTGCTATAGTTGTCAATTAAGAAAAAAAAGTTAGTTTGCTTGCAACAACAAATAAAATGCTCCAGAAGACTTAGAACTTGCATTTTTTGAATGCCTAAGCTGATTGTAGTGCTTGACAGAAAAATATGCTTCAGTGCGTTTACTATCACTAGTGGCTCTGAGAAGCTCTGCATCACGGTATTTCTTCTCTGCATCAACTTTTGCATTGCTCCCATGCCAAGGAATGATTTGGTTGTATTCTTCTGCAATATCAATGCCATTGCATGAGTCTACTTTTGCTGATGAATGATATTTCAATAAAGAGGGTTCTGGAGGCAGGCATCCGTTTTTCAAACCCAAATATAACAGCTCATAATTATGGTCCTTGTAGAACTTAAGAAGGTGGTTTAATGAAACATTGAAGACCATGGAATGAAGTGGTTGGTGATCCAAAATCCTTAGCGACGCTTCTGGCCCTAAGTCATGTCTACCAGGTAGAAACCTTATATACATCAAGATTATCATCAACATGCCAAAAGTGAGCTTTTCTGATGTCAATTCAGACAGCCTGGTCCATACTTCACTAGGCTTCCCTCGGAAGCAATAACTGTTCTCATGATCCATTTTTTCCCCTTCATCACAAGGTGAGATTGAACCTTTACATCGTACCAACTGCAATAATGAAATCAAATAACAAAACATGACAAGTAATTAAAAAATCACCACAAGAGGTGGGGCATTAACTTTTTGGAAGAAAATTGTTCACTCCTTCCAGACTATTATGTATAAATAAACTAGGATCAAAGAATAAGATAGTGATTCAGCCAATGGATAAAAACATAAATTATCTCAACATATAACCAGCATGATCTTTAAAAAAATAGAACATAGATCACGAGCTGTTACTGAGGGATTTACTATCCTCGATTAATGGAGCAGTGTACTCATCCTTCAAAATGGCTGACATTAATGTTGTAGCTTAAATTCTCTACACGTTTAGGAATGAATTTAGACAACTGAGGTATGCTATTTTGAGGTCCATTTCTACATATAGGAATAAATCTAATTCTAGTAGCTAGATATTAGCTCAGCCCTTATAAATTCGATTTTGAAATTCACTAAGAGATGTTAGTTCCAATAATTTTTACACCTATAGTGATAACCTTGTTGAGTTGCCCTCTCCTTTGTGCCCTTAAATCTCTTTGAAATTTTTAAAGCTATTTTAAAAACTTTATCATTTACAAAAAATACAATTTACGGAATCTAATTTTTAAATTGATTTCCAGTTCATGGTTTTGGATTGCAGTTTCTAATTTTTATTTTTGAGTGTGATTTGCTTTTAAAGAAATACATATAATTTTACTTCAAAAACTAAAAAATTATATCACGCTTGCCATGAGGCTACAGCAAATTAACAAAATGGTTACCACGAAAGTCTATTCCTACATACACAAGGAAAAAAAGCACTTGGGTCTTAGAACCAATAAGAAATGAATAAGTATCCTCATAGATCCATTTATCATGAGCTTTTAACTTGCATAGCCATCTCCTGCCTCATAGTCTTCAATTTTCCTACATTGATATAAGTGTCCTCTTGGAATGTTGCCTTACACATTGTTCACCATGGAAAGTCCATATCACATGGCCAAATTGTATGCCATAATGTTTTGCAGCTTTTCCTGATCATCCAAGAGTCACCTAAAAGAAGGCCTTGCTAAGATAGGGGTGCAATGAAAAAAAAACCAAATTTAGCATGTAGCCAAGTCCAAAATCTTTTTGCAGTGCTACAACTCAAAAGGACAAGTAGTTGTCTCTTCTTTTCCACACACTACACAAGGAATTTGAAATACCAATCTTGGACAATTTAGTTTAATTGGTAAACCTTGATGTAAAGCTAACCATACCAATACCTTTAGTTTAAAATAAGAGCTCAATATGGAGTGACGCTACCTTTGCCATCTAACGTTTTAGTCCATGCCTCTCCATTTCTTGCTCAATCTGGAGGATATGTCTGAAGTGTGCCTTAATTTACCATACAAGTCCTTCGTTATATAATTATGAAAAGATTTTCCATTACTCCATTTCTAGTCCCTCCAATTGGGGCTTGATGCTTCAAGTTGCAATTTGAATGAATGACTTTTTGGAAGTACCATACAAAGTTCTTGGAGAACTACTTTTGTAGTAAGCTTCAGCATTTTGTTTATCTCGGGCCAAGAATACCATTGTTGTAATTCATGATTCCAAAGGTCTCCCAAATAAAAAAATATTCTCTTTCCAATCTCTTACCTGCAAAAAATGCAAGGGACCAAGTTATCCATGAGGAGAGTAAAAGTTCCAGATAGGTCTTGAAGCAAGGTCCCATGCATTGCCCAGACCCTTGAAATGCCAATGAAAAAAATTGTAAGTACTTTTGAGGCTATCCAAATCCTCCTAAGAGGTGCTGATCCATCTATCACAAAGGCTTTGGCATTGCAAACAACATCACAAAGCTGAAAAGGACCCTTAATTCCGTGAATGTGGCGTGTTGTGAGGAATCAATAGTGGGACGTATTTTCCAAGGGGATTCCTACTTGCCATAACTCCAACAATTCACTTACTTGCAAGTGAAATTCCTTGAGCCCCATATAAGGTAGCACCAAGTCTTCTTGCTTCCTTGGTAGAATGTACACAATCCAGGCCACCAAAGGAATTCCTTTTTCCCCTCCATGCTTACCCCAAAATTAATTCCTTAGAATCCATTCTAATGATTTATTTTTTGTTTGTAAAGCAAAGAGGAAAGAGCAGAACATGTGCCCAACTACTTGGATTTTATCAACAACCAGAATTTTCCTAGCAAGAAGGATGTTAGTGGCACACTATACTTGTTATGTTTAGTTGTGGTTGATTGTGATTGGTGAGTAGTTATCTCCCGATGGTTGTAGTCGTTGGCAACAGTAGGCCATCTAGGCAACCGTCTGTTGCCTTTATATACTTTTCATTTCATTGTATTGGGGATAGTTCTGTTTTGATGTGATTTGTATTGGCAAGTTCTGAATTAATACATCTATGGGTTCTACTGTTCAATTGCAATGAGTATACTGTTATGATGTTATTTTATTCTTAGTTTATATACATTCTGTTTACTCTCTATAATTCATTTAGACTCAATAGGCAGTAAACATTTTGGCATTGTTGCCTATTCGGAGTCAGGTTGAAGGATGACGAGTTGAGTCGTTAGTGACAAGTTGAATAGTCGGTGACGAGTAAAGTGGACGATGACTATGGCATCATTATGGGTTAGCCTATTCAATCGAGCGAAGAACCACAACCCACATGAGAGATAGAAGAGGAAATAGAAGAGCAATGTGCAAAAAGTGATAGAGAAGACAACGAGCAAGAAGAAAATGACTGAGAGGATGATTTAACACAAGACTTGGTGCATAGTTGGAAAACTCGGAGTTAGCAAAAACTCAGCAGACCCAAAATTTGCGAAACGCCAAAAAACTCAACAACTTAAAATTAAAAAGATAACTTTAATTTCTTTAAAAGCACACCCTTTTTACAAAATTCAATGACAATGTATCCAATGAGTACAAAAGTGTTTTCTATTAGATATGATCTATGTTCTACGAAGTTTCTTGACGGGGAGATGGTGGAGCGGGTTTCAAGATGAGGGAACCAAGGGCCTAAGTTTGGGGATGATAGGGGGCAGTGGTGGGTGGGGGTTTGGAGGCAGAGCCCCCAACAAGGTCGAGGGGCAACGCCCCTCACGGGGGTCTGGGGGTAGCGCTTAGGGTGTGGGTTGGGCCTGTTGGGATTCCTATTTTCAAGCCAAGTATTTGCAAAATCTTGTCAAATTCTCAAAATTTTCCTAAGGGATCCCTGTGCCTTTACCCTAATGCATGTTGTTGAACCCTTGATTTTGGCTAAGTCTGAAACCTTGAAATTTTAGTTGTCTGAGATCTGATGGATCCTCCAAATTCTAGATTCTGCATTTTAACTCCTATGGATCCGAAACCAGTCTTAAACACCCTGACAGTATATACACAAAATACAAATAAAGTATAAGAAATTCAATATTACCACTTATACTTATATTTCATATTTTATGTATATATTGTCTTGAAACTCTTTCAATTACCTTGATAACACCCCTGGCCTAAGTGATTGTGAAATGTTTTAAGGTTTCGAGTTGTACTTATTTTGGGACCCAACAAGGCCCATAGACCATTAGGGTTAGGGTTACTAGCACGAAGATCCAAAAAATATCTAATTAGAAAAAAACTTTTTGCCTCAATTGCTGTGTCTGGCGAGTTTTTTGCTCAGACTCGCCAAGTTTTTGGCGAAAACTCACTAAAAACTTGGTGAGTTTTTTGCAAAAGCTCAGTGAGTCTTTCTGGCGAGTAAACCTCGCAAAAACTCACCAAGAGAAGAACTCGGCGAGTACTCGCCAAGTGTGCCATCTATGCTTAGGACCACTCCTAGCTATCTAAAAAGAATGCAACTACATGAAGTAAACTTAACCAACCAAAGCACACGAGGCAGCAAAGCTAGCCAAGTCTACACTTCTTCAATGGAGGGTGCTTGATGCAAAGCTGAAATGAGCACACTAGGCGATGTTGTGATGTAATCACACATCGCCCCATTGCAAATGGGTACCCCCTCTTTTTTCTACTTTCTCGCTTCGTTTTGCTTTAGGGTTAGTTTTTTTTTGAGCTTGTAGGTTTGGTTGTGTATCCAGGTCTCAACAATTTCTTGCCAAGAGGTCTATATGCCTTCATCCTGATGCATGTCCCTGAGACCCTAAAAATGACTAAGTCTGATATCCTGAAAATCCTGAAAAAATGACTAAGTCTGAAATCTGGTGGATCCTCAAAAGTCTAGAATCTACATGCTAAATCCTATGGATCCAGGACCTATCTCAAACATCCTAGAAGTATATTGATAAATATTTAAAGTATAAGTCAGATCAATATCTGACTTATACCTAAACATATTTTCAATATACTTCCATTCAGGGAATCCAAAATTTGACTAAGGCAAGAAATTCCTCACTCTATGTCTAAACCCGCCCTACCTGGGTAGCCTCACAAGGTAGGTATGGACAAGGTCTTCACCAGAACAAACTCTCCACATAGAGCCTCCAAACCCGCCCAAGGAAAGTTAGGATATTTTCACGAGCTTTTACCGATTGAAGGGAGTTAGGAAGTGATGATGTAGTCCAAAACTAAGATTTTGATGAAAATTCCATGCCTCACCTCCAAACCCGCCCAGACTGGGCGGCCTTGGCATGAGTTCATGGATTCAATGTCCTGCACATACACTTGTCTAGACAGAGCCCTCAAATCCGCCCAAGGAAAAAGTTGTCAAATCCACAAGGTTTTGAGCACTAAAGACATGGAAATGATGAAACTCCAAGGAAACTCATGAGTTTGAATGACTCTAAGGCATCACAAGGTAGATTCCATGCAAGGCTTCCCAGCCCGCCCTACCTGGGGCGGCCTCACAAGGTCCTCTTGGACACTGTCTTCACCATCAAGAGAGCTTGTCCAGACAACACCCTCCAACCCGCCCTAGGAGAAAATGGTTAAGTTTAGAAGGTTTTCAAGTATAAAGCACAAGAAGGTGATGAATTTCAAGCAAAGTTCACAAATTTTAAGGAGTTAAGGGTATTTAAAGCAAAATTCCATGGGCTACCTCCAAACCCGCCCTACCTGGGCGGCCTCAAGAGGTGCTCATGGACCGTGTCTCCTCCCACATGAAACTCTCCATACACTGCTTCCAGAACCGCCCAGGGATTAAGGTGGCATAAGTTGCAAGTTTACTTGATGAGAATGATGAAGATGACACCAAGCATTACTTAAACTCCTCCCAACAAGGATGAATTAATTGGAAAGAATGATAAAAGATCACTAAGCTTGATGTCCTGAAATCCTGAAAATTGGCTAAGTCTGAAATCTGGTGGATCCTCCAAAATCTAGAATTTGCATGTTAAATCTTATGGATCCGAGACCCATCTCAAACATCCTGGAAGTGTATTGATAAATATTTAAAGTATAAGAAATTCAAATTTTCTTATACTTAAACATATTTTCAATATACTTCCATTCAAGACATTTCCAATATGGCGACAAGACTTGCATTCCAAGCACACCTTCTAAACCCACCCAGCCTGGGCAGAAATTTCACCTGAGCATGGATTCCACATCGTTCACATGAGTTTCTCCAGACACCATCCTCAAACCCGCCCAAGGAGAAAGCTTACCAAGTTTACAATATTTTAAGTTCAAGTGCAAGGAGATCACGAAGTTTTGATGAAAGTTCATAGGTTTGAAGGTATTTGAATGCATTTTGAGGAATAATCCAAGGGTCACCTCCAAACCCGCCCTACCTGGGCGGCCTCAAGAGGTGCCCATGGACTCTGTCTCATCCAGAACACACCTTCCAGACAACACTCCTAAAGTCACTCAAGGGTGAAAACCATAAAATTTGCAAGCATAAATCAATGTAATAATGAAGATGAACATGTCAAAGGTGAAATGAGCAAGTTGAAAGGAGTGCAAACTTGTTTAAGTTGAAAATTCCATGTGTTATCCTCCAGCCCGCTCTTCCTAAGCGGCTTTGACCCCTATGTTTGGACCTTATCATGTCTTTCACAGCACGCATTTCACACCAACCTTCTAACCCTGCCCATTCTAGGCGGCCTTGGCTACCTCACACAGACTCTTTCACATCATTGACATCAAACACTCCATACACTTCCTTCAAATCCGCCCTTCCTCTCCAGGCTGTCCATTTCATACAAGGAGGTTAAATTATCAAGGAAGCAAGTGAAGATGTCTTATGTCGTCAAAACCAAGCTAAAAATCTCTAAGTTATGAAAATCCTTACACCTCCTCCAATCCCGCCCTTCCTAGGCGGCCTTGAGCCCTTCATCCAGACAACATCATGTCATTCACATGACATCCTCCACCTATCACCTCCAAACCCGCCCAGCATGGGCCGCCTAGAGAGGAGGTCTTGGATTCAATCCATATCCACATACACTCTCTCCACACTCAACCTTCTGACCCACTCAAGGAAAGATTGGAGAGAGTTAGCTACTAGAAGATGAGGTAAAGATGATTAAGACAACTTTCAAGTGAAATTGAAGAATTACAAATGTAAGACTTCATGTTGGGTATGTTTAATGGAAGGCCTAGGGAGGTGAGCATGGAATCAAGTGTTTGAGCACTCATGAAAATCATAAGTATTGAGATTCAAATCCACACATCACCTTCAAGGTTGCTCATCATAGGCGGTCTCCACCATTACAAATGGAGAATACCTCAAATGCCATTCAGATCACTTCTTGACTTCACTCAAATGAAGGTACTTTACATGAAGAACATGAAGTGAACACTAAGTCATGCTAAAGAGTCATCAAAAGAACATCAAATGAAGTCTAAGTGATGAAATCCACTCACCACCTCCCAACCCGCCCTTCTTAGGCCGCCTTGACCACCTTGCATGGATTCCATGTCCTGCACATCACACACTCCGCACACACCCTCCAAACCCGGCCAACATAGGCACTCCAGAGACTTAGGCATGGATTTCACGTGAAAGGGTATGTTTTGAAATGTCATTTTTTGATCCCACATGCATAAGATGAATGTAATTTGTTATTGAAAATCCTTTATATCAAGTCTTAATTTGATGTGTTTCTTCTTGTAGGTGATGGAGGGTCCAAGGAGGTGAATGGCGAGAGCTCCTACATAAGAAGTTTTGAAGGTGGAGTAAAGTTGCTCAAGTTTGTCATCATCACCACATGGAGGAGAGCTCTTACATCAAGTTCATCTTTCTTTGAAGACTTCGAATGTCTAGATGAGGAAGACATCAACGCCACGCATGAGGAGACATCATCCAGAGTTGTCTATTTCATGTGCATCCATCATATGCCAGTCTACTACAAGTCATGCACAAGACATCTTCCACCTCAACACTCCAAGAGTCAAGAGTCCTGCAAGAGTACATCACAAGATGAGAGATGAGCATGATCATCAAAGCGATCCATGAGTTACATCAAGACAACAAGAAGAAAATATATCTAAGTAAAGTGAACATGAGGTGAACCAAACTAGTTCGTTTGAAGATGCTAAGGTGGACCTACACATCATCAAGTCAATCGCATTCTGCCATGTCATTCATTCAAGAGTGCCCACCATAAAAATGCTCCAAAGATGCTTATCACATTGGGAAACATGCCTTCATTGCCTCTTTCATGTTCTAAAAATGGAAAATTTTGTAACAAACTGCCTTGTTGTCTCAATCTCGGCCGTTGGTTGCTAAATCAATCTTGGCCCTTCATGTAATTCTTGAGCTCTATATAAAGCTCACTTCTCTCATTTGTAAAGAGGAGAGAATCATTAGAGGAAGATAGAGTAGGAGTGGATACTATGGCAATAGGAGTAGAGTAGAAAGAACTCTTCGAAATCATTGAAGCGATATATGAGATTGTTGTAAACAAAACACTTCTTAAATCAATACAAGCTCATTGTTGTTGTTCGCATGGTGATCTTGTACGATCAAGGAATGTTCACATGGTTTTTATTCTCCAAGATGGTTGAGATGTGGTTCCAAGTAGCTTAGATGATAAAGTAGATAGAGTTCATTGATGTAATGGATATATGCAATGATATTTGATAAATTCCGGTTGGTTCATACTTTTGATGGCTTGTCGATAGTAAGTCATCGTGTAAAGTTAGCCTAAACCACATCTTGCAAATAGTTCGATTGTTGATGCTCCTTCGAGTTGCGCTAGCTGTGGGTACTTTGGAGTGTGTCAACAATATGAAAATCCTTGGTTTATCCTTCGGAGATTGCACCTATTTCATGTAGTTGTTGCTTGTCATGGTGAAGTGAAATTTGGTTTCTAAGGGAATTTGTCTACCATAGCATCGTTCATTACGTCATTGTCCTTAGAATAGCCTTCTTAACCCCTTCTCCTTTTTCATTTTTTTTCATAGCTGATTTGAAAAGTTCCATTTCACAAGGAAAGAGTACATAGTTGAATGGAGTGATGAATAAATTCTGCGTAAGTCCCTTTGTGTAAACAGCATTATCACATCATACCACCGAGGCTATTCGTTGCAAATCACCTACAAGGAACCTTGGAGCGTTCTTGTTTGATCACGTAGCTTAGCATTCGAGACACTTTGTTCAAGAGAGGATAGAGCACTTGGTGTTTTATTCTAATGTTGTTGTTGTCAAGAAAACATCATCAACAGGCAGCAAAGCCGACCAAATCTACGCTTCTTCAGTGGAGTGTGCTTGATGCAAATGTTGAAATGAGCACACTAGGCGGCATAGCTGGTCAGATCTACACTTCTTCAGTGGAGCGTGCAAAAACACATTGAATCCTATAGAACTGGCAGTGAACCATCTAGTTATTACAAAATGATATGCAGGAAATGCAAGCCACCAACGGTAGTACCATCCGAGGTTATACAAATAAGCATGAAAGCATTACAACATGTAAGATTTACAAGTTAAATGGCTGCAACAAATTGACATTATATTCTGATCTAGATGATTACACTGCTGCAACACTATTTTATTCAAAATGTAACACCAAAAGACATACTTGCCAAGGTAAGACGCAGACCCGCTGAAGGAAGGTCGTTGTAGATGAAGCAAGCAGTAAGCCCAAACAAGCTGATATACACTAAAGAACACTGAAATCTTTGAATTCACATGTCTGATTATCGTCGAAACAACATTAAAATATGAAAGTGAAGTTGTTGAAACCCTAACCAGTAGTACAGAACCCACAAAATCTGCTAGGTTCACTTCAAAGTAAATGCAAATTGCAACCTCAAGATGGGATGCCACCAATAACAGCCAAAGATTCAAAAAATAGAAGGCAACTCAAACCACAATCATCACACCCTCCTCTAGAGATGGTACGGTCTATACCAAAATGGTACGGCCTTCTAATATTTGCAGATTTTTTCCTTAAATCTGCGTTAAAACAACTTTGAAAGCATTAATGCTTGAGCCTATTTTTTGAGAGAAAGTATGAATAGCCAACAAAAGATTTAAGACTTGTAAATCAACACCTTGTATGGTTCAGCCTTCCTGGGGTACATAAACTCCAAGAAAATATTACCCTTCCAAAATGAGAACAAACATCAAAATCTGATCAATATCACACTTCAAAAATGCATCCAAACCAAATATTAGCAGCAGTAAACTAAAATCTTCCCTTTCAACACAAATGTGATTTATGTATGAAACCACCAAGTCTAGCTAGGAGGGTTTTCGTCCCCAAAACTAGTATCTTCAAGAGGGTTTTTCGTCCTCAAGAAAATATGAGAACACAAGTTTTCACTCAAAGCAGAAGCAAAATCAATATTCAATCTAACCCCAACACTGTGCTCAACATCTCCTTTTATAACTTTCTTGAGGAAATAAAATATTAATTTCCCTTATCCCTCCATATTCCCCTCAAAATAATTAAATATTACATTTAATTGTGTGCAGAAGTCCCCTTATGTCGCCTTTAGCCTAGCACTACTTAACTGCACAACTTAAAGATCTTTTTATTAAATAATTACACATAAGTTGTCTTTTGCTTTATTCACCTTTTGACAACTTAAGTAATAACTATTTAATAATTTTAATTATTTTCTACACAACATCCAATGTTACCGGAAAATATCAAAATGAATCAAATATAAATTTCTGATCATACCAAAATACACCTGTGGACTAGGGTGATAACTATGTGAAACTTGGTGCTTTCAAAAAATAACAAGCTTCTCCAAGAAGTGTGGAGTGCTCCCAAAAAGACGGAATTGCACTTGAAAAGTGTCATTGGGCTCATGATGGTCTCCTAAACACACTGCCACTATAAAAAAAATCATCTGTTCATCCCAGTGCTCTCCAAGAATGTTGGAGTTCTTCCTTGCACCACCAATTAGCCTATGCGAAAACTCGGAAAATAGGCTAATTGTCCTTAAACTGTTTATGCACGAGAAGGGGACATTATAGGCTGCCTTTCTGTAACTATCAATTAGTATATGTAATACAATTTTGCCTTTCTTTATTTTAAAAAAAAGTGTATGTTAGCTTTATGCTTGTCCAAATGAAATTGAAACTAGAAATAAAGCATGGTGCAGTTTGCATGTCATATATCTTACTACCTCAATTTATACTTCACAGAGTTTTAGCCTCTCTTAATAGAATTTTTTGCCAGGAGAAAATTAAGCTATTTTCTACTTGTATTGTGCAACTAGTGAAACAAATTTTAGGGCTATCTACTTGTCTACTTGTATTGTGCAACTACTGAGACAAAATTATTTTAGGGGTATCTACTTGGAATAAGTAGAGGATTACAAGTACCTTGAAGACATTACTGAATTGAAATGATTTCATATAGCCTCCATTTTGTGTCCATTTCGCTGCATGTGTAAATGTTTTTGCTGCTTTAATGGACCTTGCCATTATCAGATTCAAATTTGACTTCCCCAAGCTTAGAGGTACCAAAGATAGGCTTCCAATGAGATCCAACCTGAAAACAAATCCAGACTTAAATCCTAAGTTCTGTGTATCAGAGTCTTCCAGTCTACGTAACCACAATCCACACAAAAGAAATATAAAATTAGATAAGCAAAACTAGCCCCAATTAGTTTTACATACCTACCAGAATGACAAGCTGCAAAAATATCCATCTCTGACAATCGATAATAGCATAAACTCTAACAGGAAGAGGACCAAGCACAGAAGATAAATATATATTATGTATGAATCCACTGACTTGGGAAGGAGTATATTCTGAATGTCGTCAGCAAAGATGGCAAACAATGATATTGGGACTATGATACATTGCCAGAACCTGCTCTCCAAAAAACGATTGATATTAACTGCATAAGGATAAGTCCTCGCTATCATCCAGAATTTGGGCCAGGTTGCTGTATCAGAATGTTTCCATTCACTAAGATATTGTAAAATTGAATGCTGACTCATACGCCCTGATGCTGGGGGTCCCCCTACATCTATTTCCATGTGTCCACCATTCAGGTCTGTTTCGGATTTGACTTTTATAGTAGAAGACTTCCTGAAGGTTATTTTAGGAGACAATTAAGTCTTAGTTAAGGACCCTTGCACAGAAATTTGCCTAGTGGAATCAGAAATCTGGACTAAAACACACCTTTGCTCCATTGGACCTCCTAACAAGAGGCGAAGAGGGCGGTCAGATCTCAAGGAAGGGTGGGGAGCACTTAAAGACCCCTCAATGCACATAGATGATTCACTTCCTAGAGTTGACTGTCGCAAGATTTTGGATCCCAATCTTAGACTGGAGGTGCTCTGTATATTTTCTGCTGCCTGTTATGTAATACATGCAAAGGCAAATAGATTAATTTTAATTTAGTTTAAATATTTTTTTCTTCTTGTAGCAAAAATAGCCCATGGGACTGGAAAAAAGTGTATAATCAGAGAATATAATAAAGTGCCTATAGCAATTTTAATGATTATGCAAACATAAAACAAATAAATCTAAAGCTTGCATTTTTTTAATAAACACTCAAATAACTAAGTATGTTTAAAGAAGAATATGACAACTACTAAAATACTATAAGACATCAGCTAACTTATGAGAAACAAAATCTTAAGATATCAATTTTCAAATTGCAAAAGATTGTCATTCAGCTCATAGAGACAAAACTAATCCTTGACTCAGCTATTCACAAAAACTGATCAATACTATAATAAGGCTGTCTATCATATAAGTTATAACATTCCTAAAACTACAACCAACATCAAGAATACTACATAGTACAGAAATAACATACATCCATGTGATAAACACGTGCACACATCACTTATCATAACTAAGACTTATTTTGTAAGAACAAATTGATCTTGATAAGCTGTACACATCTACTTGGACACATTTTGAGGGCTGAGTTGTTTTGGGGCTCCTGTTGATGAGGTTTTTGTGACTACAACAACATTAGAATAAAACACAGAGTATCCTATCCTCTCTTGAATAAAGCTTCTCAGACGCTGAACTATGTGATCAAATGAGACTGCTCCAAGGTTCCTTTTATGTCAGGTCTTGACGTGCATAGGGATAGACTCAGTGGAATGATGTGATTTGCTAGTAATCACGAGGGGGACTTACGTGGGCTTACTCCTTCGTAGACATGGAATTCACTCCTGGGACTCGGACTTGTGGGCGAATGGAACTCTTTCACAAATGGACAGCTTGGAATTCCTAGGTTCCACTCTCTGGTTTAGGCGGATGATTTGGCAATGAAGCTTCTAGAAAACTAATCCTAATGAAAATCTAAAAGAAAATGCAAAAGATGAGGTAAGGGTTTAGGAATCTAATCAATGGAAATGACTGCTGTTGAAGATGAAACTGGAACCAGTCCTCTGCTTCGCCATGAGACAACAACTAGGCAGGGATGGTGCAATCTTCTGGGGTAGAGGTAGAGGTTTTCACACTGTCCTGTCATGGAACGTGGAACTGATCATACAGAAACAGCCGAAGTTAAGCATGGATTACGTTCAGACTAACCATACAAAGTGATTTGCAAGCCACAGATCACAAATGGTATGAACTAATCAACTTCAATCATTCAACAAGAACATTTCCATCGCATCTATCTAACGAAAGTAAGAAAATACAAGAAATAACTTCAATATCTTTCAGATTTGCTCCAAGAAATCAATAAGACCATGCCAAAAATCTAAAGAAATATATGAACACCATTCTTCAATGCATATATTATTGCTTCAGAATTATGTATTACAACAATCTGACTGATCCTTGGAGTTTCAGCTCAGGAAAATAATGCAGAAATGAAAGCTAACTACTAGGGTGCTCTAGGAGCATCAGACTGATGGAAAAGAGAGAGAGAGAGAGAGAGTTACAAGGAGGCATCCCTCAGCCTTTATATAGGCTAGCTAGCAAACAAGGAGGTGAAAAAAGATCAGATTTCCTCAAAATCTGTGCAAACCCTAAAGAGATAGGGATGAACATGTCAAAGGCTCCATGGGATGCTGCCACCTGTCTTGGACGTCAGGCTGACTAAGCTGCTTGGTAGGTAGGTGAGACCAATCAACTGTCCGTTTGTCCTGCTCCTTGGTCGCAAATTCCATGGTGTCCTGGAGTCCATTTGTCCTAGTCGCAAATTCCACTTGGAATAGGATTTTGCGACCAGGAATGATTTTCTTCCTGGGCGCAAATTCTAGGGGGTCAAGGAACTTTGTGTGGAGGAATCCTTCCTTGAGCAGGGGCGCACTTTCTTTAGGGTCCTGGAATGGAATTCCTTCCTGAGTTGGAATTCCCTGTTGTGGAATGGAATTCCCTGTTGTGGAATAGAATTCCCTGTCCTGGATTCCTGGGTTGGAATTCCTCATCCTTGGCGTGGATTCCAGTTCTCCCTGATGGATGGTGAACTGTACTTTTGTTCTTGGCTCTCCAAGGATTGATCCGCTTGTCCGGAACTGGAATCCTTGATATTGGACATGAAGTGTATTTTCTCTTTTCTTCTTGTGGAATTCACATGTAGTCTCCTCGTCTGGCGTTGGAAGTAGTCCTCTTCTCCGGTGTTAGAACTTCATGATGCTTGAGATAATCCTTGATCATCCTTGAGCTCCGTCTTCATGGAAGCCCATCCTCGTCCTGGATTCCTGCGAAACAAGGGAAACCTCGAATAGTCATGATGCACAAAATCCATAAATGCAATGCAATATGAAATGAAACATGAATGATTTTGCAAGTTTTGATCAATTTCATTTATAAATTCCTGAACAAACAAAGGATTTCCCTCATTCTCCGGTATTCTTCATACCAGGGTTACCAGGCATGGACAGGAGGAATTTCAGTTGGTCGGGGATTCCTGGGAGTCGGGGATTTCTGCTCATCTTGGAATTCCACTTGTCCTGGAGGATGAATTTCTGCCCTTGAAGAATGAATTTCTGCTCCTAGAATGTAGTTTTCTGCTTTGGATTTGAATTGGAATGATTAGAAATGACTTGGGCGCTGCCCCTTTTATAGGTAAGTTGTCCTTCTTTGCCACTTGGCCGACCTAGGTTGGAGGAGGAGAAATTTAGCCGCCATACCTTATCACTAGCCGACTTAGTTTTTTGTCCTTTTCTCCCATGTCGGTGGTCGGGGATTTATGAATGTCGGGGATTTTGCAATGTCGGGGAATTTGGCATGTCGGGGAATTTGCCATGTCGGGGAATTCCTGAGGTTTAGGATTTTGCGACGTCGGGAATTTATGAATGTTTTGGATTTTCTTCCCCAGCACAACTCTAGAACTTTTGCTAAAATCCAGCTAAGTCTTGGAATATTGCCCCTTGGAATCTTACTCAGATGGAAGGCTGCAATTTTGCTTTCTGTGGAGGAACATGGCGGGATGTGTCCTTGGACTTTTATGTTCAGTCTTTTGGATATTTGCTAAGGGTTTCATCACTCTGTTTTGGCAGGGATAGATTTTTTTATACTGGGATCAGAGACTCCATCATTTTTAAAACCATAAGTACCTTCCATCTCCTTTAGGGATTCCGGACTTCGAGGTATAACAGGCGAGGAATTCTTCCATGCAAGAGCTGGCAGACTGGGTTCCAGAATTTCATCCTGCAGGTCTCCCATTCCAGACTGGATCAGGAATGTCCAAGGGCGCAGAATCCAGAAGGTCAAGGATTTTGCGCCCAGGACAAAATTTCTCCTGGAGCGCAGAATCCAGAAGGTTAAGGAATTTGCGCTCAGGACAAAATTTGTCCTGGAGCGCAGAATCCTACAGGTGCTGGAATTTGCGCCACTTGCCTTTGGAGTTCAGTTTTAGGGAATCTAAGTCAAGGATTTGCATTTTCCTGAGTTTCGAAGCGGGATTCTAGTTTTGCAGTAGGTTCCTTCTCCTAGCTACTCCATGGAGGTTCAGATGTTGATACAGGGTCAGAAAACGGAGTTTATTTCTTCCATCCTCGTTCCTTCCATCCTCGCGGAATCTGTTACTTCCAAGGCGGGATGAGAGGTTCGTTCGTTCCATCCTTCGTTTCTTCCATCCTCATTTGTTCCATCTTCCGAGAGTCTGTTACTTCCAAGGCAGGATGAGGGGTTCGTTTCTTCCATCCTCGTTTGTTCCATCCTCCAAGAGTCTCTTTTCGATGGCGAGACATGAGGTTCATTTCTTCCATCTTTCGTTTCTTCCATCCTCCGGGAATCTGATGGCAAGACACAAGGTTCGTTTCTTCCATCTTTCGTTTCTTCCATCCTTCGTTCGTTCCATCCTTCGTTTCTTCCATCCTTCGTTCCTTCCGCAATCTTCGTTTCTTCCATCCTTCATTCCTTCCATCCTCCGGGAATCTGATGGCGAGACACAAGGTTCGTTTCTTCCATCTTTCGTTTCTTCCATCCTCCGGGAATCTGATGGCGAGACACAAGGTTCGTTTCTTCCATCCTTCGTTCCTTCCATCCTCCGGAAATCTGCTGGCGAGAGACAAAGTTCGTTTGTTTCATCCTTCGTTTCTTCCATCCTTCGTTCCTTCCATCCTCCGGAAATCTATTGGCGAGAGACAAAGTTCGTTTGTTTCATCCTTCGTTTCTTCCATCCTTCGTTCCTTCCATCCTCCGAAAATCTGATGCCGAGACACGAGGTTCGTTTCTTCCATCCTTCGTTCCTTCCATCCTTCGTTTCTGATGGCGAGACACAAGGTTCGTTTCTTCCATCTTTCGTTTCTTCCATCCTCGCGGAATCTATTACTTCCAAGGTGGGATGTGAAGTTCGTTTGTTCCATCCTTTGTTTCTTCCATCCTCCTAGAGTCTGCTATGGAATTGGCCAAGTCTGGTAGCCTGAAATCCTGAAATCCTGAAAAAAAATGACTAAGTCTGAAATCTGGTGGATCTTCCAAATTCTAGATTCTGCATGTTAAATCCGGTGGATTCGAGACCTATCTCAAACATCCTGAAAGGTATATTGAAAAATATTTAAAGTATAAGAAATTTTTCTTATACTTAAATATATTTTTTAATATACCTTTACCCTGAAGACGCTGGAAAATGGCAAAGACTGTCCTTGAGCGCAAAATCCAGGAGGTACTGGATTTTGCGACCAAGGACAAAAAGTTTCCTTGAGCGCAAAATCCAGTAGGTACTGGATTTTGCGACCAGGACAAAAAGTGTCCTTGAGCGCAAAATCCAGTACCAGCTGGATTATGCGACCAGGGATAAGTCTCCTGTCGCAATTCCAGCCTACCAGAGGGGGATTCATTAAATGCTGATTGTTTCCTGAAATTGCCTCAAGTCTTCGATTTGCGAGTCTTCCGAGCCATGAAATGAGGTTGAGTGCCGGACCGAGATTTAAAGAGATATCCCTTGGTTTTGACCTTCTGTGCTAGAGCTGTCAGGCTGGGATTAAGTTCCATGACTGAAGGATGATCATGCCAAGGAGTGAGAGTCTTTGTTGAACTCCGTAATCTTGGTTGGAAGAAGAATCTAGATAAACTTTGAAACGGGATTCCAGGCCGGAATTCCTTGAATGAGACTCCGGGATATGCATTTCTGGACAGGACTCCGGATTGGACCTCCGGGCTGGATTCCTGGACTGGAGTCCAGGAATGACTTCCTAAGTGGGACATGGAGTCTTGGAACAAGATTAGAATTGAGTTCCATGCCGGGAATGGAGTGGGTTTTAAGGTGGAAAGATGGATTTTGACATGGAAATGACAAGCCTTGTTGAATTCAGGACCCTGGATTCGAACTTCGGGACAAGAATCCAGACAGGAACTTTGGAATAGGATTCCTGGATAGGAACTTCGGGACAGGATTCCCGGACAGGAACTTCCGGACTGAAGTCTTGGAACAGGATTCCTTATTCATCACGGAGTCTTATGCTGAGGGTGAAGGACTTGGACATTTCCTATGGAATGATAGACTTCTGCCATGGATTGGCCAGATTTGATCAAGGAATGATAATTAGGGTTTCATTCATCCTCGGGAAAATCACTCTTTTCTTCACCATTTCAAGCCTTCTTCAAATTCCTCGTGAGCCAAGCATGTCGAAACTTCTCATCAACTTCATGGATTCAGGCCAGAAACTGTAAGATCAAAGCAAAAAATGGAACTAGTCCCAAAAAAAAAGGGGGTCCCCATTTGCAATGGGGCGATGTGTGAAAACGTCACAACAGCTCCCTCGTTTATCTCCTTCCTGCATTGGCTCAGGTGGATTCCATTTAGCGTTGCCTGCATGGCAATAATTAGGACAGTAAATGGGGACTTGCTAGTTAGTGGATTTCACCTGCATGGTAATTGATCTGACAAACTACCTGGTTTTATGCTTGGTTCAGCTGCTATTATTAGCATAGTCCTGGATTGCTCCTTAAATTAATATTTTAATCAGGTCATAGAAATGGGGTTTCTTGAGAGTTTAGATTCTGTAATAACACACCCCTGATTCTTTTTTTTTTAAAATACAGCATTGCAGCTAACACAAACATTCAGAAAACTCTCAAATACATCAGACCCATGAAACCAAACTGCTGTTATACTGCTCCTAGTGTGTAGACATTTCGTCAAACACTTGCATTCTTGTCATTCTCAGTGAAAGAGTTAGTAATTAATACTACAAATTTTTAAAAATTCCCTAAACCTAACTATAAAACCAGAAAAGAGTGTTTAAAGTTAGGGTTAGTAGTTACATACTAGAAATTTTTTAAAATTTCCTAACCCTAACTGTACCCTAAAAAAATTGTTTTAGGGTTAGGGTTAGGACATATTAACTTAAAAACCATAGTGGCTAACCCTTAACCAAAAAATTCGTTTAGAGTTGGCCATTATAATTAGTATAAGCTTAAAATGAAAACACTAACCTTGTATCTAAAATAAAATAATTTAGGGTTAGTATTTCAATTTTAAACTTAACGTTAAATGGAAATGGAAACCCTAATCCCATATGCCAAATGAAACATTAAAATTTAAATTTCAAATAATAAAACAAAAAAGTAGAAAACCATTCAGAGAGCCTTACTTGGATTGATTGGATGCAAATTGTGAAGCTGCTAAAGATCCTAATCAAATGGGTTCGATCCAATGTGATGCTTCATCAGATTCAATCCAATGTGATGCTTCGTCAAACTCTCAATTTGCCTCCAAATCTGCTCTTGAAAAATTGAATTTTGTATGTAAAAATGAGGGTTGAAATGAATGAATCAGATTTTAAAGGTTTAGTCATAGTGACTTACTAAATAAATTGGCAATCCAAGCTGAATCAGATTGCTATGCCCTGCGAGTGGCAATTTACCACAATTTTTAATTCATCATTTGAAACTGAGTTATTAATTATCAGCTTTGTAACATATTTAATTTTGTATATTTTGTGGAAATTATGGCCATTTTTATGTTATATATATATAGGACTATGCTAAGAATATCCTTTGATGACTAGTGTTTCATGAAGAGATCATCCTTCTTCATAAACTATGGGGCCTTCATCCTTCTTCATAAACCATGGGTCCTTGCAAAAATTGATCCCTTGGAGATCTGCTTGAGAAGATAGCCATAAATTATCATTTTGGCATCATGAGGATTTCCACCACTCCCACTGGTTTCCACTTTTCCTGGGCCTAGTGTTTTAAGGTTTTTGATCTCCAAAAAACCCCCATAAATCAGATTATCAGGGCTCTCTCTTTGACTGTCAAATTTCAAATTTTCCCAGGCCTATTGTTTTAAGGTTTTTGGTCTCCAAAAAGCCCCCATAAATCTGCAAATTGGGGCTCTCTCTTTGAGTGTCAAAATCCTCTACTCCATTTCATCAATCCTGAAAGATATTTTGGGAGGGTTCCATATGGCCTATGCAGACATAACAGTCATTCTCCTTTTTGGCAGAGGAGTTTGGTCTTGTTATTGTCCTTTTTGCATGATGCTGTATGAAATTTTGTGATATCCTCCTTGCAGATCTGATTTTGATCTGAAGGGGCAACAGATTTGACAGAGTTGAGAAGGTTGGATGGAGAGAGGTCACATAAAGACACCATGGCCTCCTCACACGAAGAGTTCTTCTCAGGCAGAAGGAATGAGAGAGATCGGAAGAGAGGGAGAGATTGCTGGTTTAGGTTGGCAGAGAGCCACAAATTTGTAAATGGACTGTCTAAAAAGCTATGAAAAATATCATGATTAGATATCTCTTTGTTTTAATTTTTTTCCAGTGTTTTTTATTGAAAGTATGGATGGCAGATTCAGACACCTTGAGAATATAAGATATCTGTGTGATAAACTAGATATTGAAGTCCCCCACCTATAAAAAAGCATTAACTAGAATGTGGAAGTCACCTAGTGATACCAACATTAGCTAAGATTGCAAATGCCTAGTAACATGTCGTTAGAACTAACTAAAAATGTGAAGAAAATGGAACTAATAACCAAGACCATAGGGTACATGACACATTACAAAAATAGGAAAAATGTCGATTTGTAAATACTAAAGACAATCAATTAGAATTAATGTGTTAATAATTTACCTACAATCAACTAGAATTAATGTGTCAACATTACCTAAAGCTGAGCTCATACTATATTGTAAGTAAAGATTCACAATAACTCAAAAACACTTACACTTTCTACTCATAAACATGCATGCATCTGTTAAATGACTGACAGTGTGCAACAATAGCAACATGCTATAAACAGACTATTAACTGGAAAATCTATTCAATTATTATAGCTTTGAATAAGTATGTCCATCAAAATACAACAAAGAGAAGGAAAAGCAGGCTGAGTGAAGGAACACACCAAAAGGTAATTAAAATCAGAGCTTAAAACTTTAAAAAAAAATTCAAAATGCCAATGCAAGAAATGAAATTTGAGTATATGTACCACCTCTTCCTCAAAAGATCCCTTTGTATTGTAACATGCCCAATCATGCAGATTAGCCCTTAAATTTGGAAGCACTTCATCTTGCATCTTTGGAAGCAGCAATGATGTTGTTTCATAGAGTTCCTTTCCAATATAATCAATAAAACCTACTGTAATATTTCTGTTTGAACATATCAAATATAAGTATTTAGACAAGTTGATGGCTAAATAATAAATCCATTACACTACCCTAATCGAGCTAGCATACTCTAAGCCATAAGAGTCTAATGGAATTGGGACTTTTCCATAACAGTTTCTGTGTTTGAATCACTAGTCATGTTGAAAATCACGCTCGTTTGTAAATTGAAAAACATACTGTAAACGTGGATAATGCCCTTGAGCCTACTTTAATGTGTTCAGGGTGTTAACTATTTCTATGTCACTACATGCATAAGAGAATAATGGAAACAATTACTGTAGTGTAGATGGATCCTCTCTGTCCATGTTCTTTGAAATTGGCAAGCCCAACCTTTTCTCCAAGTCTCCCTGTCTAAACCATTCAATCAATAACAATTCTGCCCATTGTTTTGAGAGGGAAAAAGGTTTCATGACATTGCTAATATCTGCACATTTAATCAACATTCTCATTAAGAGTAGTGCATCATTTGTACTGGATGGGACTGAAGTTAATGATGAGTCGGACTGAGAACCATCCTCTTTCGGATTATAGGGTGGGGAGAACTGGAAATGCCTAGACTCGTTCATTCTTTCTTTCACACTCTTAATAACATCTGCATGTAAACTCATGTCTGTTGAAATGATAACATTCACCATGAGCTTCCTGACTTGCCTTTGCTCTGAATCAGTAAGATTTGATAATATATTAACAGACTCGTGAGCCTGCATCAGAAGGGAAATACATGAACAAGTGAATCAAAGATCCCTTGCAAATATGATCTTATGAAACCTTCCAAAAATTAAATTGAACTTCACTTTGGTCTCTCAATTGATATTACAGACCCATATCCCCATAATTTATTTTGTTTCTTAATCCACTTTCTCTGTTTACCAATTAAACCTTGCCATAGTTAAATAGCTGTAAGATCATTCTACATACCAGGAAAGTTTTGATAGTGGTAGAAGCATGGTGGTTTTCTAGAACTGAAATATCGTTGTAGCGTATGGCAAGAGGATCATTACAATTGATAAGAAAAGCATTTGTTAGACCTGGATGATCTACATCATGGCACAATGCAGCCAAGGCCAGAGCTAACTTCTCTAAATTATTTAATAACTTTCCAGCTTCTACAATCGTCAATAAAAGATATCTGCATACAAGAGTTACAAGTAAATTATTTAAAGATGTTATGTAGAGATTCACTAATACTCAACAGCATCAAATATGCATGCAAAGAGTGAATCAAAAAATTTCAAAAGCAACTAATTCCAATATTAAAATATATAAATAGAAACAAAATTTGAAGTTATTGCCCACGTGCAATGTAAGACGTCACAGGCATGATGAAAATTATGGTATGGCACGGTTTTATGATATTGAGCAAAAATCTGCAAGAGAGAAAAGATTTAGTTAGGTTCAAATAACATATGCTAACAATTTTCTACCACTCGCCAGTCATCCATTCTACCTTAATGTATTTGAATGTTATCCATAATAATAGGGATATTAATTCAACCCTATAGACATTTACCAGATATTCTCTCTTCAATGTTTAATAGAATGGAAATGTTTTGAAAGGTTCTGATCAATCATTGTATAGGCAGTGATGACCTTTGATCTATTATTGTATGATACTACTCAAGTATAAACATTATGTTTTCCCATGTATTCATTAAACCATTTCTATTAAAATGTAGATTGTCTTATACCAATGCTACTAGCTTTTTGAATAGCAATTCCATTATCATTCTCTATAGGAGTCAATCCACATAAAAGAAATGAGATAAATAAACAAATTAATTTCATTTTCAATAGTCCAAGACACATAAGGAATATATTTAGTCAAGAATAGCGAAGCTGATAATACATAATTTTGCATGTTGGGAAAGATCTTGAAAATTTTAAAGTGAACTGAAGTTTAGATTCTAGTAAACAACCTAATAAAGTCAGCACGCCATCTTCCCTTGGAAAAGTTGATTTGACTCAAAACAGACAGTGAAGAAACAAAGTAAATACTATGAGATACAAAACTCATAATTAGGCACGAAGAATCTAAAAATCTTCTTCTGTTTTGACTTCTCAAGGCCACAAATGATTTTTAGAAAATTAGAAATGAATGATGCCTTATCAGTTCTTTATTGGTAAAGAATAGCTCCATCTTTGATCCATGTTTCATTCCCAAAATAGAGTACTCACACCTTTCTACTCCTTGATATCATTAAAAGTAATTTGTCAACTCCCTGTGTTCTTTTTTACCCTAGTACTTCACACTTGTAAACTTTTTGTAGTTTTGAGTTCTATTGATCTATTTTGGTCATTCATGGCAGAGATACAACCCTCACCAAGACTTGGTGAGTCCCGAGACGGGCAAGGCAAAATGAGTCCCAAAGACTTGGGACCCAAGTACCTAGTGAGTGGTCACTCGCTGAATCCAACAAGTTCCATCATTGAGACTTGGTTGTCTTAGCAGGTTGGAAAAATCAAGAAAAAAACAATAAAGTTTTTTAAAAATTCAAACCTAACTCTCCTAAAATGACCTCTACCACTCTCAAAACACATTCATTTCAGTTGCAAGCACAATTAAGAGAAAAAAAAAGTATTTGGAGCTAAAATCACATGCCATTGAAGCAAAAACTAGCAGACGACTTGAGCAACAGACATTAGTTGAATACAACTTGGGTAAGTTTGTAGCAGCCTTCAGTGCATCTGAAGGATCCTACAGTGCATTTGGAAGAGCCCACCATTGATTTGGAGCAGCCCACCATCAAATTGAAGCAAATTTCAAGATGTATTTTACTATTTTGAATCTTTTATTTGTTTTCTTAAATTTTGATTGTCTTCTACTGTTTTTTTTTTTTTTGGTTAGATTCATGGATGTCATGTTCCCTCCCCCCCTATGGGCTGACTTGAGAGTATAAATTAAAGATTTAAATTCAAATTGAGGCCAACATCACGAGAATAAAATATATATATAAAGATACGAGATAACAACATTGTCATCTATGAAGCTATGAACAATTTACTTAATGTTACTAAGAAAGGACGAACGTGGCATTTAATTATGTCTGAATATATTAATATAATTATAAATTATATCTGAATATATTTATGCATTGGTTATTATTTTATTATGAGAATCTATTAATAAAGATATTAGTAAAGATATTATTATAGTATATAGGATACTATATTAATACAGATATTATGTTATATTTTATAAGATATTATTATATATATTAAATAAAATATCAATATAGTAACATATTCGAGAAGTCACTATAAAGATATCTTAAATAAAGTATGGGATATAAAGGATACAGTTTGGATTAAAGACTCCAAAGCAGCCAAACATGACCGATACTTGGAGCGACGGGTTGTAAGGCAAAAGATGTGAATTCTGAAGGTAGCGATTATTATGGCAGCCACTATTTATTAAATATGTAGGTTGCAGAGATTAATCTGGGAATAATAGACTTCAATGCAGCATTCTCATTTAAAAGAAGATCATTGTTACTCCAACATAGGCATATGAAACAGTTAATAGGCAGCAAACTAATCCAAGGAAGTAAATAATACTAAGGGCTGCAATCAGCCTGTGAAAGGCAGCGATCCTTATCAAGGGTCATAACTCTTTGGAGGGTCATCACTCTTCCAAAAGGATGGCTCTCCTCATAAGGATACAGAAATATATTTATGGAGAGAGAAGGAGGGAGTGAGGAGAATAGGATAGAAGAATAAAAAAATACATTTGATGGAATAAAATATATATTACAATTTCTGATATTTCTTGAGAGAGATAACAGCAAGAAGGAGTATATTTGAGAGCAGACCTAAAAGAGGATTGTGAATTCATATTATTGTGGTAGAGTGTTCATATAGGATGTCTAAATCTGATTAATAGTTTATGCATATCACCATCAATAGTTCATGTACATTATCATTTATATGTCACCTTCATAATTCATTATGCATTGCTGATATGATTGTTTGCAACTATGAGTTTGATTAGTTTATTATGCATTAATGTGAATTCTTGCATGAGTGTTATGGTTACTATGATAGAAGGAATGTGGGGCAAGAGAGGTACGGCGATGAGACACTCTTGTAATATCCCTCTTAGGATATTTGCTAAAACTCTGATTTTATAATGAATTCTGATATTTATTTTTTTATTTTTTTATTTTTCTGAAACTTGAAATTCTTACAATGAAACCCTGTTGTGCCCAATCAAAAAAATTTGTTTCATCAAGGCATTTTTTGAAAGTCTATAAAATTTTTCGTCAAAAAAAAAAGTCAAAAAGTCAAAATTTCTAAAAATAGACGTCAAATTAGGTTTTCTGGGTTTCTTGAGATACGGATGCTGGCAAAATTTTCTAAAAATAGAATCTCTGATTCAGGTGTCGTGTTTGGTTCTGATAGGCTGCTTTTGCTTCACGATCAAGGTGGTCCAGACAAAATCTGCAAAAGATCTAGTTTTCTCTATTGGGTCAATTATGCTTTTTCAAAAGGCTCGGGATTCATCTCAGATATGCTCAAGCTATCCAGTCTACCCTCATCCTGATGCCTGTCCCTGAAATCCTGAAATTGACTAAGTCTAATGTCCTGAAGTCCTGAAAATTTGACTAAGTCTGAAATCTGGTGGATCCTCAAAAATCTAGAATCTGCATGTCAAATCCCATGGATCTGAGACCTATCTCAAACATCCTGAAAGTATATTTCAAAATATTTAAAGCTAAACATATACTTAAATATATTTTGAAATATATGTCAGATAGGACCTTCGAAATCTGGCAGAATTCAAGATTTGCGGCAGAAGTTGAAAAATTCTAAAAATTTTCCAAGGCATGAAATCCCAAGCACCCCTAGAGGAAAAGGGCGCCCATCTTTTCATGCCTTAGATTTTTTCGCGTTCTTCCAAAAAACGTCAAAAAGCCTCTGTTAGCCTGCTTCCAGGTGGTCAAAATTAGTCAAAATTCAGTCGAAATGCCGATAAAAGCTGGAAATTCATCTAAGGCAAGTTCAAGCTACTCAGATCACCTCCCATCCTGCTCCAACAGTCAACCGGACAACCTAACACGAAGATTGAACGGGACCTGCGGCAAGCAAAATGGAGAAATGGAAAGAAAAATTGAAAATCTCAAAAATATTCTAAGGCACACTTTTCTAGGAGCCCCCAGAGGCTGGGGGCTCCCATCTTTTCATGCCTTAGAATATTTTCCATGTTTTTCCGAAAAAACGACAAATCTTCTTCTGTCAGCCCGATCATATTCACTGCAAATCAATTTGGCACATTTTCCGAGGCAGATAGAAGGTTCAATCAGTTCAAGTTTCATCAAACTTGCCTATTTGCCAGATCATCAGACTCAGTTTTACTTTGGCAAGCGGAAATCGACAGCCAAACAGGGGTCTACAATCACCGAAATGCGCACACAAATCAAAAATTTGAAAAAGTTGAAATTTTCCTAAAAATGGCTAAGGCACTAAAAACCAAGTGCCCCTGGAGGCCAAGGGCGCCCAAGATTTCATGCCTTAGAAAATTTTCACGTTCGACAATGTTTCCTTGCAGTCATTTTCCGATCTTCGTCCGGCGATAGGTTTCAGAGGTCAGTTTTGTAGTCAGATGTTGTCAGATGATCAGTTTGAGGCTGGGGATGGAATCACGGTTGATAAATCTTCAAAATGCCATGATCAGTCAGCTTTTTCAGTCAACGATGATGGTTTGCATTTTGTTGAAGTCAGGGACAGGCCATACTGGAGTCAAAACAAGTGCAAAAGTGTCGAAAACGAAGGAAAATTGGCTAACACTTTTGCAACCTCGCATGTTTGATGACATCATCAAAGAAGATATTTTTCGTCATCTCACACATGAAGCCATAGGAAGCTCTAAAATAGGGATTCTTCCTGTTCGAAGATGTCCACTTGGATTTGCGCTTTAAAAGATGTTTTCTTCATGGATTAAATTGAAGCTTTATTCTTTTACAAAAAACGCTGTTTTTTTTTGCCCTAAAGTTCTATAAAGACAAGTTTTGGCTTCTTTTATTTCATTTTCTTTTGCAGGTTGCAGCCAAAGGAAGATTTTTATTTTCTTTCAACGAAGATTCGAAGGCTCAAACGAAATGTTTTTTTAGTGTTCTTCATAGTTTCGGGATGAGGAAGCAGGGAGGCACGCTTTTTTAGGGTCCTTTTTTCTAGGGGATCATTTTTCAAAAACAGAACCGAAGCTTTTTTCAATTTTCATCAAGATAGGTCCATCCAGAATTTCATCCTCTTGAAGATTGGGAAATTTGCTTTTTTCGGGAATCTATTTTTTTGCTGCTTTTTCGGGAAATCCTCCGCTTTTTCAAAATCCGACAATCTAGGTTGCTTTGAAACGGAATTGTCTACAAAACCCATGTGCCAGTTTTTTTGCTCAGAATCTGCTTTTTAGAAGAAATCAGCAAGTAATTTTTAGCCTCTTGCTCCAGATTTTTCCAACATAGGCGTGTTCACAGCCATTTTTCAAATCTTTCAGTATGCAGTACTCTCCAACAGAAATCAAGCCCAAAACGACGTTGGTTCACGATTACCTCAAAATTTTCGAGACAGACTTGCATAAAGTTTTTCCAGTGTTCAATTTACATCCTTTGAAAAATGCATGAAACAACACTATCAGGAATCTGAATCACTCTGGTTGCTTGCAGCAACATCCTTTCCCATTACAGTGCAAAGTATCGAATTCGTAATTGCTTGTATGATGCATTACAATTCGGTCACAAGAGAAATCCAATCAAGAGATGGACGTGTGCTCTGCAGCCTGAGGCCGAATGATATTGAGAAGTGTTTTTCAATACCAATATGGAGGGAGAACTTGGTTGTTTCAATTGAAGAATGCAAGAGGGTGTAGCACAATGATAAAGAAAAATATCAGAAAAAGTTGCTCAAAAGTGGTTGAAAGAAAAGAAGAATGTTTTGCCAAAGAACATTGGACGTGGATGTCTTCAAGGTTTGCAGAGCCAATCTTGGTAGAAGTACCCGACACACAAATGTGAATCTCTTGAAGTTGCAACAGATAATCTGAAAGAGAGTGTTGAATGATGGAGAAGATGAAGCAGCCCTCAAGGCTGAAAATAGGCAGTTGCGGCAATATATTTATATCAAGGGATGACATCACCATAAAGCAAAAATGTAGATGAGGATGTGACTCAAAAGAAATCAGCTTTAAATTAGATGCTTTTAGTTTTAAAGCATTTGCTTTCATCCAAAGCTCATCCATTCTTTATTTAAAAAGAAATCACTTTGTATTAGTTGGAGTTTTCTTTGCTTTAAAGTATTTGTTAGTTGTAATCTTTGTCTTAGAATAGAAATAAAGCTTGCAAGTTGGCAAGTTAGTTAGGGTAAATCAAAGAGATTTTAGGGTTCCCTACTCCTTTGATTTTAGTATAAATAAGGGCAGCCTTGCCCATTGTAAGAGAGCTACTTTTGTGATAGCAAATTTGTTGTGCCTATTCTAGCCTGCAGATCTTGTTATTCCAAGTGTTTGTTCACTTTGTGTAATCTGTTTCCAGTGTTTGTTCACTTTGTGTAATCTGTTTCCAGTGTTTGATCGATTAATGTATGCCTGCCTTTTGCTACAATATTGTTGTCCTGAAGTTGTATCAACTTTGTGATGTTGGAATAGAAATATCATGCCTGCCTTTGCTTTGATTTTCTATCTCATTAATCATCAAGTTTTGTCGTCAGATGTGTGGCTTTTGTAACTTTTATTTCAGCTTTCATCATTAAAGTACAATGAGTCTTGTGACGTAAATCTGGGAGAAATTTACTTAAGTTTTTGTGTTAAAACAATCAATCCTCGTCCACTTTTGATTTTTGTGCTCTGTATTTACTCAGATAATCAAAAGCGTTATTTAGTTTAAGCCTCGCTGTAAGAAGTTTATTAAAAGGGAAAACCTCTTTTGCAGCGAAATAGAGTTTTATAACCTTGTGCTCGCAGCTGAGAATCAAAAAGAAGATAGGCAAATTTGGTTTTATTTATCTTTTCAATGAACATCAGCAAAAAGGGAACTCCCCCTCATAATAGGAGAGCAGTTTATCTGTGCATAGCTGTCCATTTCCAACTCGCATTCCAGAGGTGCGAATTGAAACACCAACAAACCCTAGGTCTAAAACTGGAACTTATTATCTCAGATCTGAATCATACTCTTTTCATCCTCTTATTAAGAAAATACATCAAATTGTTCGTGCCAAATTGTACAACCAATTACCCACAATGAATTACACAATGCACACTAGGAGAGTCAAAGTGATGAACTAAGGAAACTGACTGCTGCTGTTATGCAAATCAGATTGCTCAATGCTTCCATTACATTCATTCCATGGCTTTTGTCAGCCCAGATACAAAACATGAACTGCTCATACAAAATCAGAGATAAACATTGAGTGGTGACATACCAATCATGATGTTAGCCTTCAAACACAAAGGCGGATCCCTCCAAATTAGTGTTGAGTGATGACAATGAGGCCATGAAGTGCTGATGTATATGTATGACCTCTAGTATTGGGTGCTTGTCCTCCAAGGATGGTTCGCTGCCCTGAATGATGCAGATCGGACCTGTGTAAGGTTGTTACCATGTGATGTCCCTTATTGGGCTTAACTGAAAATACATCCACACTTAGCTAAGAATACTTGCAACAATTAGCTTAGTCAAATGAAAACACGCAAATACACATATACTCAATGGAATGCCAACTTCAATTGCCTTATCCCTTGTTCAATTGATTCAATTACAAACAATGGTTCGCTGTCTTTTATGACAGTCACATTCAAACATGAGATCAGACTACCAAGTGATTACAAATGACTTCCAAATTACAATCCAATTGAAGGGGTATCATTCAGAATAGTTCCCAGCCTTCTATGATATCTATTACTCCCTTAAATGTAATTGAAATCCGACTGTATATGACTGTTGCAAAGGTCTGTCGTCACTGTTTGCAATCAGCAAGGCGAATAGGACTATATTTGACACCAAACCCTCTCCTATACTCCAGCAATGGGCTTCTTAACTTGAGCAATCGATCTAGGAGGGACAACAATGAAGTGTGGTGCCACTATACAATGAGTACTGCCTCTTTGTATGACTGTAGCAGCTTTGGAATTGGCTGCAATGACTGTTGCTGAGTGATATGAAACTGAAACTTGTCCAAATTTTGCAAATACTTGATGCAAACTCTCCCACAATGCCTCCCAATGATGTAACTATGATAGAATGCTTGTCGAATACCTGCAATAATCCCTAATACCTGCAAATTGAATATCAATGGTGAAATTAGATATAATAACACCTCATAAAGCATAGGGGGTCATCACCCTATGTGCAAGGGCACATCACCTTGCAAGAAAGTAAGAAGATCGGAACCTTCAAACTCAAGAATGAATGTAAAACATACCAAACTCAAACATCCTTCAATTGTGATCAGCTCTCCTATTTATTCTCCTCCTATGGCTGATTGGTTTGCATTGGTGTCGTCTTGCATTGGGTCTTGGGCGAATCCATCTTGGGAGAACGTGTTTTCATTGTTCATATTTTCAAATGCTTTTCTTCTATCAATGTCTTCTATGTTTGGCCGAGCCCCTATTAGTGAAGGTATTTGAATCTTTTCTTGGGCGAATGATTAGAAACCCTCATTGCTATGCTTCTTCCTTTGCTTTGGCCGAATCCCTTGGTGAATATAAAACCTTTCCTTGACATAGGCGAATGAGAATGTGAAAACTCTTTGTTTGGCTGAACCCCTTCATGTCATTGGCTAATGCAACCTCCACTTGGCCGAATGTATTACCCCTTGTCTTGGGCGAATGCAACCCTCTTTCAGTTGGAGAATGTAGCATGATATCTTGCATAGACGAATTGACCCCTTTCACATGGGCGAATGTGTCCTACACTTTGCCGAACCCTTAGTAAGCATTGGTGGACGTTCTTCCATGAATTACTTCAGCTATCTTTTGCATGGATAAATGTAATGCCTTCTTTCAATCGATGCTCTTCCTTCATAGGCGAATGTGCTAGGACCCCCTTGGGTGAATTTATCTATAACCTGGCCGAATTCCTTTATGAGTATATTTGATGTCTTTTGCATCGATTTGTGCATCTTTCTCCATGATCGTTGGGCACATGATCCAAAGCATTTGAATTTGCTTTTATCCCTCCTCATAGGCGAATGCATCATATGTGAATTTGAATCTCTTTCCCTCCAAAATACTTATTTGAATTTGAATTCCTCTTGTGTAGGATGGCCGATCCTTCTTAATTGGGACCTATTTCCTCCTCAACGATTCCCCTTGGAATTTTTGCATTTGATCTTAGCTTGGACCTATCACTTCACGCACTCCATACAAGAATGTCAATAGGTCCTATCTTAAGAATAGATTAAGGAAATGTAATTAAAGATTTCATTTCCTGTTTACAAGTCGACCATTATTAATTTGGCCTCTCTGATTATAGGTCCTACCCCCTTGGATATGTAAAATTATAAAGGGGATTGCAATTCTACATGATGAAATCTCTATGACTTTGGCTAACATGAAGATATAATGAATGAAACTTAACCAAAATCACCTTCATTCCCTCACCATGTGGTTTAGCCTACGGGAATGATGATATAGGCTAAACTCTTGAGTTCTTTTACTGATCACTCTGGAAAAGGGGACATGACATACCAGCAGCTTTATGTAGCTCCAAATGGATGGCGATGAGCACAAAGTCTAGGGGAATGCCACTAGCATGTAGCGCTACCTCCACACAATGATAATACCACCCTAAGGAGTGGTGGCTAGGGTTCTATCAGCTGCAAATGTAATCTGCTGTAGACTGATGTAAGATGATTTCACCAAGTGATGGATCAGCTGGGAATTCGTCCTCCAAGATGCAAACATATAGATGGCACAATTTCGAATATCTCAAAATTAGAGATAAATCAATAAATCTGATCTCTTCCACAGTCTGATCTAAAATCAGAGATAAATCAGTATGCAAAACCCCTGAAATCGGCATCCAATCTGATGCAATCTGTCATACAACTTGGTGCTCAAATAAGTCTTTAATATCTTCAACAAAGCTTACAATCAATGGCGCCAATATCTGCTATAAATATTTCTTCAAAGAATATGGATCTTCCATTCAATCAAATCTTCTACAAATGCAATAAAAGTTCTTCATAAATCGAATTACCAAATTTATATTTGCTTGCAAATCAATAAATTTGGAAATATATCTCGCTGAAGCAAACACACAATCTTCAAACCCTAGCAGCTATAACCTGCAAATAAACTCAATTTCCAGCTCCTCTAAAATATCAAATTCATGCAATGAAGTACAAATAGACCTCCGTCATGAAGTCTCCTCAAAGCGAGCTAGGTTTTCGTCCAACCCACTAAGAATTACAAGGGATAATCTCTTGAATTCAAGCTGAAACAAGTTGCAGCCAAGTAGAAAACATCTCCAAATCAAATACATAACTCAATCATATGACAAATGATTTACAAATGCTCATTATAAAGCCCTCACTCCAAATGGGTCTGGCCTAACTTTATTAAATGAAAGTTTGTGTACACAATCATTTAACTTTATTAAATGACGGTTTTTGTGTAGACAATCACTTAACTTTATTAAATGATGGTTTTTGTGTACACAATCACTCAACTTTATTAAAAGATTGTTTTTGTGTACACAATGTCACGTTATGACATAAAATGCTTTTGGACCCACTTAACTGACTTTTATAAAATACTTTTAGAAAGTAATTCAAAATTAGAACACTTTATAAAGTTAACTCAAAAATAGAACCACTTAAGTCACTTAACTTCTTGTTCCAGCCAATTATTCCCTTGGAATATGATAGCCATATCAAATATAACCATCACAAAAATGGGGACATCACAACTCTTCTAGGTACGCCACCTGTCATGTCCCCGTTTCCGGCTTGATCATCAAGTGAAGAATGGATTAGCCTATTCCTCATTCCCGAAGGCTAATTCTAAATGATGAGGGAATGAATTGGTTTTTGACTAACTCAATCTCATTGTTTTGCAGGATCCAAGTCAAAAATTGACAAATTGGCTAAGTCTGGAAGCCAAGTTAAGCAGGAACTTGACTCTTAGAGTCAAGACGCTCTTCCCTATCCGTCCGGTACCAAATGAGCGCCTAAGGATTTGGGGTCCTCTATCAAGGTTTGGAAGTGCAATATGATAAGCATAACATCATTAGAACTTGTCAACACAATGAACTAAGGATTTGAAGACCAAAAGTTGCCAAGAAGGGTTAGGTGCACTTTCTCTCTCCTCCAGCCTCAAAGTGGCGCCTAGTATAGAAACATCATATTATGAAGCACATCAATCATCTTAAACTGGGCACTTTGGTAGGAAAGGTTAATTAGTTCCCCAAGATGATTTTGACTAAATGAATTGAGCAATTGTCTTAGGCGCACCTTGACCTCTGAGCAACCTCAAAAGAGCACCTAACTTGTGAAGGCAGAGTTCAATGTTATAGACAGTGTTTGACCTCCAATTGAGCATCTGGGAGTATCAAATTGAGTTTGGGATCATTAATTTGCCTAAGTAAACCTAGGCGCTAGTTTACACTCCTATCGCATCAAATATGCGCTTAGATGATCAAGGCGCCACTTCTTGATCAAACAATCTACAATGTGCGCCTAGGCGCTTGAACACTTCTCTGCAACTTTGGGATGGCGCCTTGGGAACGAAATGATTTAGAAGAGTTGAATTGATCATTAAGGGATTTAGGATTGTTGAAGAGACCCTCCATTCAGTTGAAATCGTCATCTATAGCTAGATGAGTGTTATGAGAAGTAAGGCACACTTTTCATCTTGTTCCACCATGAATATGCGCCTACCTTAGAAACCCAATTTGGCGCCTTAAGGAGGATCTATCAACTTGCATCATGAAGAAGGGAAACATTCTCAGTTGTTGCTCAATGATCTAAGTTATAAAGTTGACAAGAAATAGGCCAAGATGATGAAGGCACACTTCTTGGTCTCCATCACCTCAAAAGTGCACCTAAGCAAGTTGGGCGCAAATCTTCCTCCTCCAACCTCTAGATGGCGCCTAGACTCCAGAGACCTCATTTGGGTGCTTAATCTTGAATCAAAGTCTAATAAGTCTTCACTGAATGTTGTTAAGTGTTGAGAGCATATGGAGTCATCAAGCTTCACTAGGCGCATATCCATGCCTCTGCAACCTCAGATTGGCGCCTAAAGTTCAAACACCTTCTTAAGTCGCAGTTTCACTCCTCCATGATCTTGTTTTGGTGCCTAACCTTGGAAGCACTCTTGAGTCTCTGTAAACTCCAATTGGCGCCTAATCATTGAGATGACTTCAAACAACGTCAGAGAACAACCACTGAACATTTCAAGTGATTTCATGCATGTTCAAGCCACCGGATATGCTAGGTGCATAACTACCCTCTGACAACCCAGTTTGAGCGCCTAGTTTTGAGAGACATCCAGTTGGGATGTTGGGCGCACTTCTTCACCTATGGGGTATCATTCTAGCGCCCTGGTTTGGATAAGCACATTACAAGCACCTGAGCTCTCATTGGTCAACAAGGTGATATTGGGATCCGTACCGGTTCAATGGATAAAGTTGCCATCTCAGACTGAGTTGGTAGATGGAATATTCTCCATGGATATGTTTCTTGGAAAACGTGCCTTGATTCCTCTTATGCATTGGGAAACGTGCCTTCATTGCCTTGAGGAGCACTATAAAAGGAGGAGAGGCTCTCTCATTTGAACATCTTATCTTTTGGCGAATTTTCTCTCTGCAAAGATTTATGCTTGTGAGCTTGAGGCCTGCAAGTTTCAAGTGTTGGGGTGATGCTCCCTCAACTGACAAGGTGATGCTCCCTTGTTGCATTGTGAGGTGTTGACATCCAGTTGACATCATTGGGTTCAATTGAAGTGATCTACATCATCTAGTGAGATAGAGCTAGTTGTGAAGAAATTGATAGTATTGTATACATCTAGGCTTCAAGACCTTTCCTTGTAATCCCTTTGAATAAGATTGTATATCTGTGCCATTGAGGGCATCATCATTGTAATAAGACATTTGCATTGAGTTGAATCAAGTAATAATACAAGTACCCCACTTCAAGTTGATTCATGCAAGTTGCCTTTGTTATCTTTTCATGAATGATGTTAAGTAGATTGAGTAATTGAAGAGTTAAGTGCAAGTAAATTTGTCTAAGGGAAAAAATTAGTTAGTACTAGTTGGGTATCTTACACCACACCTAGAGGGGGGATTGGATAATCTCATTGGGGCCAAGAGGGTACAAAGGGTACTGCCCTTGGGCTTAGAAGAGATGGCTTCCAGGGCACCCTTTTGTGATCTCATTCTCCTATCATAGACATGCAAATTCAAAGGAACCAATCATAGAGAAAGGGAAAGGAAATGACAAAATGAGGGGGAACGGGATAACGGATACCTCATTAGGTAGACCACCTCATATGGATGGCATGGGCCACCTGAGGCCAAGGGGGATGGTATATCCACTCTTGGGCCTAGGGTAGAAGATCCAGGACATCCTATCGAAGTCACGTTCCTCAACTCTCTTATGGTTGAGTCTCCTAGATAGTTAGGTTTAGTTGGATTAATAATGCCATTATAAGTTTGTTAATCATGTTAACTTGACTGTGAGAAATATTATTGTAAGTATTTTGTAACTTGTTTGCAAGAATTAAATCAAGCCAAGGTACTCTCTAAATCGTTTTTGCTTGGAAATTGATAATTTAGGGTAAAATTAGTATTGTTCCTATAAGGGACATTACAATGGAACAAACCCTAAATGTTTTTGATATATTTTTATGAACAAATCCTAGCTGTTTTTTTATCTTTTATCTATTTTTAGCTGCAAACTCGAACTGTTTTTATTTTTTTCTGAATTTTTTTATCTTAATTTATCTAGAAACCTTAAATGTTAATTTATTTCAATTTATTTGTTATTGTAGCATAATTCACATTTATAGATTATTCTAATGCAAGCACCAGTTTGGAAGGACCCTTGTTGGAAACATGCCATCTTAGGCACGAAGAAAGAGGAGTTGATATGCATATATTGCAAGACAAAAATTAATGGGGGAGATATCAACTGATTGAAATATCATCTTGCACAAATTCTATGCCAATATGTCAAAGTGTGCAATGTTGCACCTATTGATGTGTAATGTCCCCATTTTAGGCAATTGTGGTTTTTGGGTGGTTTAGCCTATTCCTGGCCCTCATAGGCTGACGCAGGTGGTTAGAGGGCCCTGTTGGGCGGATATCAGTGTGATTTATTCTCCAAGGTTCAATGAGGTTGTCATGTCCCCGTTTCCAGCTTGATCATCAAGTGTATAATGGATTAGCCTATTCCTCATTCCCGGAGGCTAATTCTAAGAAATGAGGGAATGAACTAGTTTTTGACTAACTTACCTTTTTGTTTTGCAGGAGCAATGTCAGAAACTTGTAAATTGACTAAGTCTGGGAGCAGTTTCATCAACTCCAGTGGTCATCATTGCCAGGCGCACTCCTTGACAGATCATGTTCACTTTGGCGCCCAACTTCCAAAGCTCATTTTAGCTCTCAGTATAGCATTCTACTGAAGGCGCTCCTTGTGGTTAACTTCCTCCAACTCAGTGCCCAGTTCTGAGACAAGCGAAGATGTTAGGACATGAAATTTCAAGCTTAGGCGCCAATAGCAGGTTGAACTCACCTACGCCTTGGGGTTTTGAAGCATCAAAAGGGGCGCCTAGCATTAAGTAGCAGGTTAGTAAGTGCATCCAAAAAGGGCGCCTAGGTAAAAGAGTTGTTTGATCTTCAGGATGAAGTTTCCTAAGCAAATTGAATAAGGAAAAAGGCCTATTTTACTTTAGGCGCTAGAAACATGTTGCACTGTCCTAAATAGGCGCCTAGAACAACAAGGCGCCAAATCATGAATCCAGGACCTTGAATGAGCGCCCAAGCATGAAGGAGGAACCTTTGAGGAGTCATTTGAATTGCATAATGTTTAAGATGATTTGCACTTAGAAGATTAGGCGCTGTTTCATGTTCCATCAATCAGTCAAGTGCGCCTAATTGACATCCACTCAAACATGCGACTAGTTCAGGAAATAGCCTCTCACCCAGTCAAGGCGCTGATGTAGAATGATATCCTAACTCACTCTAATGGCTTCAAGTGTGAGTATTTGCAGAGAAGAGATTCTGACTTAAGGAAACAAGGTTTGAAAGTAAAAGTCTTCTAGGCGCCAAGTTTGAGGTTAAACACCATTCAATGAGCGCCTAGGCATTTCAAGGCGCCAAAACAGGATTCTAGTGGGTGATTCCCAAACTCCTCAAGGAGCCAAGGCGCTTGATAAGACAAGTGTTCTATTTCATTTCAAAGACTTCAAGAATGAGCGCCCTCAAGGAAGATTTGAGCAACTCAAGGCTGGGCGCCAATTCACCTTGCTGCAGACATCAAGATGCGCCTAAGAAACTTGTTCCAAAAAGTGCGCCTAAGTATGGAAAGATCTTTCAATCCACTCAAAATGCAAGGCGCTTGGCAGAAGTTGGTGTTGTTGACTTAGATATGGCTAGAGATAAAGGGTTTTAGCAAGGAATGTCTACATCCTTCCCTAGGCGCCAATTTGCACTTTTTCCCTACCTTAGAAATGCGCCCTAGTCAAGAAATCTGGAGCTCAGTTTTGGCGCCTTCAATGAAGAACACATTAAGGCACTTGTGAGGTAAGGCGCTTGTAAAGGGGAACATATTGGAACATCTTCTAGGTGTTGAAATGATAAGAAACAACCATTGAGTTTAGGCGCACCCATCAGCTTGAATAGCCTAGCTCTGGCGCCTAACAAGGGAGCTTGTAAATGTGCACTTAAGTCTCTATCTTTGACTTCACCCTGCTAGGCGCATTTCTTGGCATTCATTACCTTCAATTGGCAAGGCGCAACTTCATGAAAATACCACCTCCACTTGGCGCCCAAGTCAAAAGAACCCTGAATTTGCGCCTAAGTGTTTCTAGGAGGTAAGGTTGTTACAACACCCTGCATGCCCATTGGTCAGAAGGATAGCATTTGGGATCTGTGTCGAGGCCTCTGATAAGATTGCCAACTCAGAATGAGTCATCAGATGGAATATTCCCTTGAATATGCTTCTTGGGAAACGTGTCTTGGTTCCTCTTCATGCATTGAAAAACGTGCCTTCATTGCCTTTGGAAGGCCTATAAAAGGAGGAGCTCCCTCATTCATTTGGTATCTATGCATTTGACAAACTTCTCTCTGCAAAGCTGTTGAGCTTGTAATCTTGAGGCCTGCGAGTTTCAAGTGTTGGGGTGATGCTCCCTCAACTGACAAGGTGATACTCCCTTGTTGTACTGTGAGGTGTTGACATTCAGTTGACATCGTTGAGTTCAATCGAGTCGATCAAGTATAGGCGCCCATTGTAATCATCAAGGCTCCAAGGCCTGCTTTTGTAATTCCATTTGAATAAAGTGTAACTACATGCTATTGAAAGCACTTGCAAGTTGATTAAATCAAGTGAATCAACAAGTATTCAACTCCCATTCAAGTAGTTATCTTTGATATATATCTTTGTGTTGTTGAAATAGTTGATGAGTTGACAGCAAGTAAAATTGTCTAAGTAAGGAAAAATTTTGGTAGAATTAGTTGGGTTATCTTACAGAGGTTCAGGCTTGGCCTTTGCAGAGGTTTTAGAACTCAGTTTCTCATACTTACTATTTATAGTCACTTAGACGGGTTTACTATTTATAGCAGGGCACCTGATTATGGCATGTGGGCAGTGTCGATTCCGGTATTCAGTTGGATTGGAAAATTAAGGGAGATAATAATTAAATTAATTATTTGTAAGGTTATTAAATAAATAAATATTATAAAGTGACCTTATATTTAATTAATTTAATAAAGTGACTTGAATAAAATATTATAACATAAAGTCACTAAAATAAAATAATAATATTATTTTTCTAGAAGCTTCTTGGAGATGGATTGAAAAAAGTATATTAAGAGGGTCACCCAAACTTCATATCATCCAGGAATTGATATTTGCTTTGATGTTGTTGTTTGGTGAGGAAGCCAGCTAGGGTTTCTGCCATTTCCAGCCATTGGGAACGAAAACTCTCATTGGTTATACAATTTTAAGGTTGTGAAATATCAACTGAAATTATTGCCAAAGTGTGGGCTTCATCCAGGAGTCCAATCTGTGCTTAAATTGGAGAATACATTAAGTTTCACAAGGGTTCCCAAGGTTAATCATTTGCAAAACTGAAATTGTTGATGACATGAACAGTGCCGTGAACAATGACATGAACAGTGGCGTGAATAGTGTCGTGCTACAGTAAACGCTACAGTGCACATGAACCGTGATTGCTACAGTAAACGCTACAATAATTGAAGCAATGTGAAAGGAATTAGCAAATTATTGAATGATAAATTGCATTCATAGTGGAGGGCAATCTTGGCATTGAAGGGGATCAAAGGAAGGTGCTGCTGTTGTCAATTATCAGTCATTTGCTGCAGACTAGTACCCCATGATTTTGCTTGTGGAGGCTTAGCATTGCATTGATTTTAACTTGGGCTTGGAAGGAGTCCATTTTCAGTGGGTATTGTTTGATTCTTCATCAGCACTTTGGGCACCACTATCACCAGGTTCTTTTTGTAATTATTAGTAGTTTGCATTGTTATCCCAAGCATATTGCTGTAGGTGATCATTGATATCAGACTTTGGCACTGTATTGAATAACCTTTGTAAACCAAGAGACTTGGTATTTCTTAATATCATTGTGTTCGGGGTTGCATCTAATAAAAGAGTTATCAATTGCATGCCATTTGTTCGATGTAATGTCCTTCATTATAGCATTCCTTATCAGCATGTTAGGTTGAATGCCAATTGTTTGCCATAATGTCAGTTGGCTGTAAGTATACATTTGCATAGAGATTTATAAGTAACTTTCAATGGAGATGGAATAGATGCATGCCAAGTGTTTGCATTAATGTCTTATTGTTGTAGGTGCACATCAGCCATCTTAGGATGCATTGAAAGTGTTTGGCAAAATGTCAATTGGCTGTACAAGTTAATTTCAGTCACTATATGTATGTAAAAAAAGTCAAAATCAGTTAGTATGTCATTCCTATTACATTGTCAATCCATCTTACATCATTAGGAGTATTCCAAGACCCCATTTGCAGCATCAAAACTCATAGCCAAACAAACAAAAATGAATATCAACAAAATTAGACCTTGCATACAAAGTGTTTGACAATATTCCTTGAGCTATAAATCAGCAGGTTGAGGTCAGTTTAAGCAAGGGATATTACATGATGTGTGTGAAGTACAAACTCAATTAGAGCTATTTGACAAACAAAAGGAACTAAAAAATGGCAAAGAGAAGAGATGACAACCATTCATGTAGACTCTTCTTCAATTCCTCCATTCCCTAGATGTTCGACCACTAGTGGTAGTGGCACTGACAATGGTAGTGGTAGTTCTAGTATTGGACCTAAAGTTTGTGGATCTAGATTAGATTCATATATTGTACCACACACTACTTCGTGTTCTCAACCATCACTTAAGAGCATGGGTTGAAACAAGGACAAGCATGATGCGGCAAAGAGTGCAATCAATGACTTTTGATTTTATTGTTCCATGTCATGTCTCCTTTTCAAAAATAAAAATAATTGGGAGACCCAAAGTCCATTTCTTTATATCCCATAGACTAAGGGATAAAGTTAGGAAATATTTTAATAATAATGTTTTAAGTTAGTCCTAGCAATATTATTTGAAAACATTGTAAAAGGACAAATTAAATATTATTATTAGTTATGTAAATTGGGTCACCTAAATGGGGCATAATAAGGCCTATTGTAATTCCTAGGAGTTATAACTTAATGTTAGCATGAGATTAAAAAAAAGGAGTATTTTTAGATAAGCATTTTTGGAGGGAAAATGGAATTCAAAATAAGGGCACCAAAAAGGAGTCTACAAAAGAGAGGCAAATGCTCAATAGGAGATCATTCAATTTTATGAAGTCAAATCCCTTCTTTCATAGCTTGAGCATCAATGTTTAACTATTGCACTCAAGGATGAGAACCCTTGGAGTGCAAAGATTCAGAGGATGAAAACCTTCTTGGTTTCTAGGCAAAATCAAAGGACAAAAGCTGTCATGTCCCCATATTGATTCATAATTAAATCGGTTAGGTACTATTCATTCAAATTAAAGATATAAATAACAATAGTGTAAACCAAAATATATAGATTAAATATATTTAATTAAATTAAATAACATTGTTCTAATATAATTTCAAGAATATATATTATTATATTTATAACAAGTATAAATTTAAATATCAAATTATTAGTTAATATTATTACAATATAGTTATTGATATAAATATAAATAAGTATTATAAACATATATATTAATATTATAGTAATTATAAAGGGACCGATTCCCATTGTGGTGGGGACACCTTATAAAGGAAAACATTTAAGCAAGCAACTAATATTCATACTAATGCAATTAATCAAATAACAAGCAGCGAATATAACAAATAAGGTTTAAAGCAAATGAAAGGCAGCGAATGTCTTTTGAAAAGGTAACCGCTATTACCTTTGAATCAATGCAACTTTTCAACCATTTTAAATAGGATTAATTCCTCCATTCAGGGCATCGAACAATCAGCAGCAAAAAAAGAAAAAAAGCAGGAAACAGAAATAAGAAAGGAAACAGCAATTCCAATAGGAATAAAAGAGGAGCAGTCAGCAGCGATCAGCCAAGGTAAGTGATTGGATTTATTCAATTTATGGTTAGTAAAAATTAAGTGGTAAGAGTAATA
This sequence comes from Cunninghamia lanceolata, assembly GCA_027924645.1. NCBI lineage: Eukaryota > Viridiplantae > Streptophyta > Pinopsida > Cupressales > Cupressaceae > Cunninghamia > Cunninghamia lanceolata. Next base: position 550,869 of record BSBN01001500.1, read on the forward strand.
TATATTAAAGAGCAAATGAATGTGTATATGTTTGTAAATTAATATTAATCTCAATAGAAAGCAATATAAATATGTTTCAGGTATTAACTAAATGATGAGATGAATACATTAATATGCCAGTAGTGAAAATCTACTATATATATATATATATATATATATATATATATGTGGAATAATGGAATTATGATATGTATATAGTGTAGATGGAAATTGTAATGGAAACGAATTTTGTACAGATGTTATTCTATAAATATGATTTCACCAAAAATGGATCATGAATAAGAACAATAAGTACAGTGAGTTCACAATGGACACAATATGCCAAATCTTAAGAATATCTCCTTAGTTACTATTTCTTACGGAATAATGGATACGGCGGGGAATGGCGGAGTAATTCCTACATGGAATTGGTAACTTGGCACCTTACATATCCATGGAATTGGTATGTTAAGGATGGGCTGGTGTAATTCCTTCCATGTATTGATATCTTAGCGCCACGCCATGTAAATCCTACTTTCTGAAGAAGGGATGAAGGAAGATATACTCGATCATATACTTGTTCTCTATCATCCCATCTATATGGGAATAGAATAAGGAGGGGCAGTGTAATTCCGGCACGTAAATTGGTATCCATGCGCCCTATGAGGTATCGTAGGGAGGGGCAATGTAATTCCTTCCGTGCAAGGTATCGAAGAGCCTTATAGCTAATTTCCCCATGAAGGGTTAAGAGAAAAGGGGTATGAACCTTAGAATATGCATGATGATCACTTTACATCACTTATAGAATATGATATCAAAGATGATAATTGAAATGATAAGCATGGAATAAACAATCATTTAACAAGTAAATGATCTTTTTACATTATCATTGACCTTATCTAATCTTACCATTAACATTTAATGATCCTTAATATTTCTTCGAGAATTCATTTTGAATGCAGGTTCAAGTTTAAGTGTTCTCACTAAAAGGGGACATTACAAAAGCCCTCTTGTTCCTTGAAGTAGTTTCACCCGTGAGCCGCATTTGTGCTGAGAAGTTTACAGTTTGATTCTAGTTTCTAGTTTGGTGTGTTTCAACAAGTTTGCATTTCAGTGTGGTGTGTTTATTTTAGTTTGGTAGAAGAGCATTTCTAGAACATTGTCAGAAGAAAGTGGAGCATTTAGATTTCTATCTATTACTCATAGTGGCCATTGTTGTTCTATGAAGTCAATGTGTTTACTACTGCACAACAGTTAGCACAATTGTTTCCATCAACTGCCATACAATCTTGGAGGCCGTTGTGCAAATTACTATCTTGCCACTCCCTCTTTTAGCAGTGCACAATAATCATAGAGTAATCTATTGCTACTGCTATACTAGTTTCATCTCCAATGGTTGTACTATTAATTGGTATTGATTCTTTGGCTATACATATCACAATATATCAGTTTGTATCAGTTTTGTTGTCCCTTGTGAGTAGTGTTGTCACCTCATCACACATCGCCCCATTGCAAATGGGGACCCCCCAATTTTTGCTTAAGTTTGGTTTGGTTTCTGAGTCTTAGCTAAGTCCTAGTTGAAACACATGCAGTGAGGGACACTAGAGACACCTTAGAATGTCTCATTGACCACTTTGAGTGATCAAGACTGGAGTTAATATGGTATATCTCCTCGATCGGAGTCTTCATATAAGGATTGATATGAAAGCTTGTAACTTAGAATGGATGAATTTCAAAGATAGGTTTCATGAGTTTATAGTGTCATCACTTTCAAAAGACTCTGTCCATACAACACTCACCAACCTGTCTAGGAGTAATTTGTCAAGTTTCAAGTGTTATAAGCTCGAAGTAGTTGAAGATATTGAACTTACAAGGATGTTTCATGCATTTGAGAGGTTTTTGATGTACTTCAAGGCAAAATCCAAGGGTCATGTCCAAACCCGCCCTACCTGGGCGGCCTCAAGAGGGGGTCTTGGACAATGTCGCCTGTCACATGAATTTCTCCATATGACACCTCCAGGACCGCTTAAGGGGTATAGATAACATGATTTACAAAGTTTTCTTGAGGAAGAATGAAGAAGATAACATCTAGGAGGTGAAATGATGTAGATGGACATGAATGAAATGCTTTAAGTGTGAAAATCCAAGGGCCATAACCAAACCCGCTGGGCGGTTTCACAGGGTGTTGATGGACATTATCTCCTGCCATACCAATCTCTCCACACACTGCTCCCAAAACCACCCTAGGGGGAAAAATGGTTAAGTGTTGAGGTTTTCATGTGCAAAACACTGAGGTATGGTGATTTGTAAGTAAGATTTTTGAGTTTGAGTGAAGTCAAGTGGATAATAAGCAATTTTCCAAGTAACACTCTCCAACCCGCCTTACCTGGGCGGCTTTGGCATGTAGACATGGACAATGTCTTCATCACCTCATCAGTTTCTCCAAACACTGCCTTTAAACCCGCCTTAGGTGAGAATGATCAAATTTTGAAGGGTTTTCAAGCATAAAGCACTAGAGGGTGAAGACATTTCAATGGAAACTTGAAAGTTTAGGAGGATAAGTGAGTTTTGAATGAAAATCCAAGGGGTACCCTCAAACCCGCCCTACCTAGGCGGCCTCAAGAGGTTCCAATGGACAACTTTGCCTCCTCCACATGAAACTCTCCAGACAGCGTCTCCAAACCCACCCTAGGAGAAAGTATTAAGTTTTGAAGTCTTTCAAACACAAAGCATTGGAATAACATGAAGTTTGAGTGGAAAACATGAAGATTTGAAGGCATTAAGTGAATTTGGAGTCAAAATCCAAGGGTCACTTCTAAATCCGCCCTACCTGGGTGGCCTCAAGGGGTCTTTGTGGACTGCATCACCTAACACATGAAATCCTCCAAGCATTCTCTCCAGAGCCGCTCAGGATGAAGGGTAACACAAATTTTTAAGTTTGTTTGATCAAGGTATGCCCAGGAGAGGTTACAGTTAAGCTCAAGGGTGAGAAGTTCCTAAATGATGAAAATCCACACTACACCCTTAAACCCGCCCTACTTGGGCGGCCTCAAGAGGTTCCTGTGGACAACTTCATCTCCTTCCACATCAAATACTCCATACAGTGCCTTCAAAACCGCCTTACGAGAAAAGAGATCAAATTTATTAAATGTTTCAAGAGCCAAGCATTAGAAGGTGATGATATTTCAATGCAAACTTGAAGGTTTGAAGAGAACCAAATGAGTTTCAAGGTAAAGTCCAAGGGTTACCCCTAAACTCGCCCTACCTGGGTGGCCTCAAGAAGACCCTGTGGACTATGTCACTTGACAGATGATACACTCCAAGCACTCACTCAAAACCCGCTCAAGATGAAGAATAATGTAAAATGCAAAGTTGTTTGATGAGAATGATCAAGATGATATCACAAGGGAAGGAGATAATCGAGATCAAGAGATGAGAAGAGGCTAAGTGCCAAAATCCACACATTGCTCTCAAACCCGCCCTACCTGGGCGGCCTAGAGAAGTCAGCTTGGAATGTTGATGTCAAAACAAGGCAAAGACTCTATCGTGGTTCCTTAACTCATCATTATGCTTCACATGTTTGAGAGGATCATCCCAGAGAGGTAAGCTTGGAGGTATGGTGTCTAAACATTGCAACTTACCTCACATCCTAAAGAGAGTCATTCCAAAAGGAGGGAAGTTTGAAAAGTTCACTAAGTCTTAAGAAGCAAGGAGAGGGAGACATCTTGTAATGTGCCGTACCTGTTTGTATTTTTAATGATGCTTTATGTGTGATTTTTATTAATTTTTGTGTGATCTTTCAGACTAGAGAGAAGAATGCAGAAGGGGTTTTCAGTTTTCCTGCAGATGTGTTGCCGGAGCATACAATATATAGCATATAACCCAAACCCAGAAAATATATAACAGATATAAAGAAACTATCGACTACCCAAATAGTAAAATGACCAATAATGAATTACTGTGACACACCCATGTTCAGATTTGCAACTTCATATTTCAGTTGTTGCCGGACCAACAAATGGGCATAGCCAGAATCACTCCAAACTCTAAAGAATAGAAAATATCATGCCTATATTAATAGCAACAATACAAGAGGCCCTAGACGCCTCATAAAATGCAAAATAGAAGCTGCCCGCAAAGAGAAATGAAGCTCAAAACTCCCAACTTCATGCCTGGATGTGTACGGCCATGGCTGGAAGTGTATATCAGCCATAGTTCCGAGACTCGGACTCGGCGCAGACTCGGCGAGGGCGACTCGGCTCGGGACTCGGGACTCGGCGCCTAGACTCGGCGCAGACTCGGCAAAAACTCGGCAAAGTGAAAAACCCAAGAAATTTAGAGATTTTTAAGGATTTAAAACTTGTTTCATGCACCCTTTATTAAATAAACCTTAAAGACACAATAACATCATCAAATAGAAGCTAATTGGATCACATACACAAGTATACATCGATCACATAAGTATAAATGCAAATTGTAGCTGAGCTGCTGAAGGAAATAACACACTTAGATATATAAATATAGTCAAATGTATACAAAACTCATGGAATATGAAATCCATGACATCAAAATGATCAAATGTTCCAAGCAAATATGAAGTATCAAAACAATAACTAGAAGTCTATGGCTCAGAGGAGCCTGCATCCTTCGCCTTCCTATGAAGGCGTAAATGGTAGGTCTTCAATGATGCAGCAGCCATAATCTCTGCCTGTGACTCCATGCCACCCTCACCAACATCAGATGTGCCTGTGTCTGCTCGTGCTCTATCCACCTCCTCTGCCATGGCTACAGCCTCAGCCTCTCTATCTGCCTGGTCAACCCAATCAAAGTCCTCATCACTAAAGATAGGATCTGTAGCCTCAGTGATCCACTCAGATTGTGGATCGACCTCCTCTAGCCTGATTGGGGTGGAGTCATGGTCAAAAATCTGTTTGTGTCTAAGTCGAAGGTTGTAATGAACATACACTAGGTCATTCAACCTCTCCACGGACAATCTATTGCGCCTCTTGGAGTGTATGTGCTCAAACATACTCCAATTACGCTCACAACCTGAAGCACTGCATGGCTGGCTCAATATGCGAATGGCAATCCTCTGAAGGTTTGGTGTTTTAGCACCAAACATTTGCCACCATACATCTGAAATGAGAAAAAGAAAAAAAAAATCAATCTCATTTCCAATTTTAAGTCTCAAGTTTCAAGTTTCAACATTTAATAATAATATAAAAAGAGGAAAATTATGCCCTTATATATATTTTTACCTGGCTGCAATGTTGTCCTACTCTCTTTGCACATTAGACGAGAAAAAAGCTCTCCTTGTGCACTAGTAAAGGCCTCTATCTCATGGACTATCGGTCTAGTAACTGCAGGCGCCATCCGCTCTATCACTGAGTAGAGCCCACCAAGAACCTCATCATCCGCCTTGAAATCAGGGCGGAATTGGAATGCCGGATTTAGGAAATAAGCTGCTGCATGGAGGGGCTTGTGAAGCTGGTGCTGCCATCTCCTATCAATGATCTCCCAAATGGGACGATACTTACCCTCAACTCCCCCATAGATTGATCTAATGGCCTCCTTGGCCCTATCCATGCCCTCATATATGTAGCCCATTGCGGGCTTCTCCCCATCAGCAACTCGTAGGAGAACTACCAAGGGCTCGGTGAACTGCAAATATTGTGAAACATTAACTTAAGTGTGAATAAAATAAAGTTAAACAAATAAAAGAAAATATGAATAAAAATTAAAGAATACTAGAATTGAATATTACGGTTACCTTCACAATCTCTGCAGCAGGTGTCCAAAAGCCTGGCTCATCAAAAATGTAATTTGCCACTTCAATCCCTGCGGTGGAAGTACCATAGGATGAGGAAGTCCACTCCTCAGCAACAAACATACGTCTCAAAGGTCCCTTTGACCGAATCAAGGATTGTAGTGTGATGAAATTTGTAGCAAATCTGGTGATGCCAGGACGAGCCAACTCCTTTAACCCCGTGTATTGCCTCATTAGGCTAAGGACCCATGTGTGATTGTATATAAATTTGCAAATATTTTTGGCAATATCCACACATGTTTTGATCCATGGAAGCTTGCCTAAATCCTCCAATATGAGGTCAAGGCAATGTGCGGCACATGGAGTCCAAAATACTGTTGGGTGCCTCTCCATCAGTAGTCTACCTGCAGCAACATAATTTGCTGCATTATCGGTCACTACTTGAACCACATTCTCCTCACCCACCTCAAATAGGACTTCCTCTATAGCCTCACAAAGGTATGTGGCATTTTTTACATGTGTTGAAGCATCAATTGACTTGATGAACACGGTGCCACCTGAAAAAAGAAGCAAAATCAATGGTTCAATAAAACATAAATTAAAAATATTAATCGTTAAATCAAATTTAAAATTCAAATTATTCAATGCATTGAGGGAAGTACAATTACTTGAAGAGGAAACAAGAAAATTCAGCAGCGTCCTATTTTTTCTGTCAGTCCAACCATCGGTCATGATGGTGCAACCCTTCTTGCTCCATACCAAGCGCTGCTCCTCTATTTCAGCTTTTACATCAGCCACCTTTTGTGTCAAAAGTGGGCCCCTTAAGTCATCTTCAGTAGGGCCTTTGAACCCCGCCCCACAAACAGTTATGGCATCAAGCATATTTTGCCAATAAGGAGACCTAGCACATGTAAAAAGGAGAGTTTAACTTTAAATTTGAATTCAACACACATCTAAAATTTAAATATAAAAATTCATGAGACAAAGAATCAAACTATAATAATATAAATTTTAAAACAATCAAACAAAAAAGAATTACCTGGCTGCATGGAATGGAATGGTGCAATAGTACCAAAAGTCGCCAATTGCTCGTCTAGCTGCGTCATGTGCCTCCTTGTTCCAACCCGTGCTCTCAAGTGACGGTTGGGCACCAGGAGTAGTGCGTGGCACAAAAAATGAATCCAACCTAGATTTACGAATTCTAGGACCAATGCTAATACTACCACTACCACTACCAGTAGCGGCAGCGGCAGCACTAGCAGTAGCGGTAGCACTAGCAGCGGCGGCAGCAGTAGCACGGGCACCAACAGTAGCAGAAGTACTAGCACAAGCACTAGCACTAGGATGAAATGGAGGCTTGGAAGAAGCCTCTCCAACACCACCAATGCACGCTAACTCCTCCCTTTGCCTCTTTTTCAGCGCTTTTTTCATTTCAAATGTTTCTAATTGTATTTGCACCTCACGAACAACCTCAATAGGTGCATCATTGCATCCCAAAGCATCATGGACGGCTATGCGTGCAAGATGGTATTTCAATCTATTAATGCCTCCATGAAAAATTGTTTTGCAATAAAAACATTTTGTTTGTCCTTTTTTTTGCCCTGGAAAATTTTCAGCGTATTTCCAAGCTGGGTCCTTTCGAACTGGGTGTGAAGAGTTAGACATTGTGCAAAATACAATTTGAACTTGAAATCAAGGCTGCTGCAATAACACATAAACACAAAAAAAATGAACATTTGTTAATTCATTTATAATTATTAATTTATTAAACTAATGCAAAAAAAAAGTAGGGTTTGTTTCAAAAATAGGTAGGGTTTGTTGATTGTTCCAATTTTCAAAAACAAAAGGTAGGGTTTGTTTCAAACTTTCAAAAATATGTAGGGTTTGTTGATTGTTGAAAACTTGAATGTAGGGTTTTTTAATTTGTTGAATGTTCAAACTTCAAACTTCAAACAAAAGGTAGGGTTTTTTAATTTGTTGAATGTTCAAAGTTTCAAACTTCAAAGTTCAAAATTCAAACAAAATAAGTAGGGTTTGTAACTTTGTTCAAAATAAAATTTGAAATTTTACAAAACAATGCAATTTTTGCTAAAAAACACAAAAAAAACCAACATTGAAATGAAATGCAAAGTTGCAAACTCCTTCCAATCGCCGGTAGAGAGCTCTCAATGCACCAACTCTAAGTATGAAGCTGCTCCAATGCGATTTAATGACGGATTTTTCGTTCTACGGTTCTACCTCCTTGCTATTTGCCCTACAATGCACACTCTTATTTTTTCTCACAACTCTCTCTTCTCCTCCTATTTTGCCAAGAAAATGAAATGAAGTTACTTTAAGTGTAATAGAGGCAATATAAGTCCAAAAAAAATCAACTTTGACTTGAGTTTTTTATGTTTTTTTTTCAACTTTTCACTCATGCTGCGCCGGCCGAGTTTCACCATCGGGACTCGCGAGTTTGGGCCGAGTTTCGGCGAGTTTCAAGAAATGGCGAGTTTCGGCGAGTTTCGGCGAGTTTCAAGGCCGAGTCCGAGTCCGAGTCTCCAGGACTCGCCAGACCTTGCTCGGCTCGCGACTCGCCGAGTTCTGGCGAGTTCGGGCGAGTCTCGGAACTATGATATCAGCAGCAAGAATGACCAATAGCCTCTGAAATATTTCTGTTAGAAACTGATTGCAGCCTACAAGGCTAGGCGACAAAGTATGAAGAAGTTTGTTGCTCCCAAATGCTCCAAAAATCACTCAACTGTGGTACGGCCTTATGCAATATGTACGGCCAGCAAGAAGGTTTTACATAGCAGCAATAACTTGCCTCAACCACAACAAAATCTGCCTTTAAAACAGTCCTTCCAATCTGCACACATAAATCTCCATTAAACTACAAAGGATGTATAAAGAATTGCATCAAACCTTCAATCCGTCAACTCCATTGAAGCACATTTATGAACACTGAATGTATCCACCATAGAAGGCACCGTTGGGTGATCTTTCACACCTGTGGGATACCGGTACTCAGGGAGGTTTCCGTCTCCAAGAGCCTCTGGTTTGAATCCTCAAACCCTAGAGCCAAAGCTCCAAAACCCTAGCAAGGGAAATCTCAAAGAGAGAAGAAAATAATAAAACAAAGCATATCCAAATGAGAGCTCTTTTCCTTCTTTTATACTTTTTCAATTGGGAGTCTCTAAAATCCTCTTGCATATGGGATAAAACATGAGAGGGAAACATTTTAAAACACTTTATTATTCCCTTGAGATGTGCGCTCAAGACATTAAGTGATCCTTTTAAATAATTTCCTTTCATAAAGTCACATTTGCCGTTAACATTAGAATATGCCGTGAAATAATAAAATATAACTTCGGCCATTAAAATAACCATCAAGACGATGTCGGAATGCCATGAACAAAAGCTCGCCGGAAAGGTCTCGACAAGACGAACACAACCCCACTCTGAAAATCCCGATCCGACACCGAACCCGAACTTACTAAAAATAGTAACGGCCAAGAGCAAATTGAGCCAACACAGAGGGTGCCCACTGGACCCACAAACCATCTGATAACTCTGAGCTCAGTGCAGTGTCTATGAGAGCCAACAACTGACTGCCAAGTCGCCCAAATAGTGCCAAACTGCCACTTACTAAAAATAGCAGTGACCATCGGGGACCAAAGAAAACAACCCCAGAAAAACCCAGAAAGATTAACGACATGCAAGCACTTACTATAAATAGTAAGTACAAACAAGTTGTCCGAAAACCGTCCGGAAAGTGTCAACCAGCTCCTCTGGATCACCGAAACACCCTGGTGACATAGAAATACTTCTCTGATTATGTTGTCACCAACCCAGAAAGTCAGCTCTGACTGATCTGCAAGAGAATCCGAAAATGAGGACATTACAGTCTGCCCTTCCCAAAGATTGCTTGTCCTCAAGCAATCTGCACCTGCATGCCAAAGTTGAACACCAGGATCCCAAATCAATCTGAAAAATGTCCAACATCTCCACTGCATCCGCTGGGTAGGGGTAAAACTATGCTCAGCATCAATATAAATAGCTACCCCAATATAGAGCAATCTGCTAGACATAGGAAACCCTAGGTCCCAAAGCCAATAAGGAAGTCTGCCATACACATCACCCGATGACTTCCACTGCACTACTCTAATATAATCTTCACCATGCAGAGAGTGGTGAAGAAACATGACGAAATCCAACTGAACTGTTATGCCAAATCTGTCACCACTTGGATCCCAACACATTAGAACCTCACATCCAACAATCATGAAGAGGTAAGTAAATCTCGGAGTGTCTGAACCCCAACATCCCCTGCGAAACTCCTATGGATGTACTGACTATCCAACATAGGTGCTGGAAGATGTGACACTGCTCCTCTCAACATGAGGGAATGAATCAGCTCTCCTCCATCACCGCTGTACAGACTAAACATGCCATCATGCCTACTGATACTGCAACCTCTCTGAAGCCATGTCTCCAATGGAAGTCTTCGAGACCAAGAAGTTGCAAAGTCTATCTGATACATATCACCATGATGGTACTCTGATCTCTGACCCTGCAAGTGATCCTCTGAATGTGTCTGAGTCAACCACCTGCAATCTCTAGTTCCATCACCTGTAGATGGCAACCCTTCATCCCACAATGGATGGTATAAATCTCGAGCCAATCCACACTTATGCATCATCAAGTCATCTGTGTGTGGACTAAAGGAGAAATGGTGAGCACTCCTCACTATGTAGTCAAGATAAAAAGCACCTGCCTGTGTCAACGGTTGACTGCCATAGACATGAGGAACACACTCCCCATCACTCGAATCAGAAAATGGCTCATGTCTCTGATCCTAAATAGCTAATTGGGTAGATACTCTGCAAGTCCTCTCCGCATACCCAATAGCAAAGTCCCGATCTGACAGCAACTGGAGGTACTCTGATTTAATCCACTCCATGGCATGCTGGATAGTTCGCAAATCAGATGTAGATGTGCCCACTACTACCCCTATCTGCCTCTCCTCCAATTGTGCCGTCCAAAAGAGATCCTCCACAAACTTGTGGGTACAGTCAATACGAGTTAAGGTTTGAACAACCTTATCCTCGGAAACCTTCAGCTGATCTCTCCAACCCTGCGGTCTAGTAAGTTGTCGATCACTATCAACTGCATGGGATGCAATCTTTGATTTGCTTCCAAGAGAGGGAAACAAATCAACATGAGAATCGATCTCCCTACTGGATGATGCCCTGCATATCTCCTGTGAAAATGATGAAGTAGTGTGATGATCTGTCACACAACTCTCTGGAAAATTCACTACTACACCACAAGAGCCATCAATCATCTGCTCTACATCACCTGAAATGGGGCTACCCTCAGGAGAACCAGGTGCATCATGTGGTTCTCTGCAGCTCTCAACCAATGCACTCATCCCATCTGTAACAGCTGCACCTGTAACTGTGATGGATGTAACCACATCCTCAATCTGCCCACAACCATAATCCATGGATAAATGCTCCTCACCCACTGTTGCCAGAGAAACCTGAGCTGTATCTATAGATGGTGAAGACTATGCCAAGCTCAACTCCACGGTAAGCTCATCTATCCGCGTCTTAGACTCTTGAAGGGCTATTTGAGCATTCTTCAAAGAGTCTGCGGTGACCTCAAGCTCATAGGCGAGCTCATCAACCTCCTTTTCCTTTCCCCTTAGAGCATCATGATAAATACCGTCAAGCCTGAGAAGATGATCTCTATCTAATAACATTTGTAGGTAATTATTCTTCATGATCCCAACTGCATCTCTAAGTGCCTGAAATTCAGCAAGGGAAAGACCTCTATCATCATGTTCCTCCATCTCAGGGGTACTCCAACCATAGGTTGCCAACATCTGTCTGGCAACATCAAAATGTTCCAAAGCTGTAGCAATCATATTGTCATTAACCTTCAATTGCCCAGTCAAATGATGATGCCCCTGTGACGAACCATCTCCACACCAATCTTTCGATTTGCAATCTGCACTATGGAAAGAGGTCGAATCATCATCACTCACCGATTGGTAAGTATCCTCATGTGTGCTATCAGCCCTGCACACTTCCTCAACAAAGGTACTGCTGTTATGTACCTCATGGGATGGCTCGAATGACATGATAGAAGCTATAGATTGGACATAACCATCGCACACTGCTGCCTCCAGTGTAGATGCATGCACAACCAAAGAGCTATCCTGGGACCCATCATCAACAAGTAAATTTTCTGATTTGTTCTCTTCTAAAGTCTGATTTGCAAAATCAGACTTGCTGCAGCTTGAATATGCATCACAACCAAGCTGAGTGTCACGCTCTGTCTCAAATTCTGAATCTTCTCCTGGATCCCATACTTGGTTATTTTTCCCAAGTGCAATGCTACAACTGGAAACAATTCTATCATCCAACTCTGAGGGTGGATTGTCATATGTCATGTCAACACCCATCTCAAGTAATGGGTTATCAGCAGTCACCACAAATTTATTCTTGCAATCGGATTCATGTAAAGGAAATGAATTGCTGTTATGACGAATACTAAAATCAGAACCTTCATACCTATCGTCAATGACTCCAATGCTGTCCCAAATCACCTGTACCTCTTCCTTATCATCCCCAACTGTGAACTGTGAATCTAATTCAACAAAGCCACAAGGTCTCTGCTCAGGATCAGCTACATGCAATGTGAAATCAGATTTGTTTTCAAAATCAAGAACACCACCTATAACATCATTCCCTGTTTGATAAGCATCCTCATGGGTGCTATCAACTAACTCTTCTGAAAGGTCACTTGGTTCTTCCAGTTGCAAGGGGAATGAATCATTTTCTTCATTACTCTGGTCAAAGGCTGATTTAAAATCTTTATCCGCATACCTTTCACCTATGTCCTTTGAGGACTTCAAATTTCCAGCATCAATACTCTCAAGCTCGCTTGTAAAGTCACCTTCTAGCAATCTATCAATTATTTTTAATTCATTCTCAGAAGTAGTGACTTCAAGATCTTCATCAAAGCGAGGCCCAGCTTCACAACTTTCTGCTATAGTCTCCTCCAAATCAGCAAGCTCCTCTTTACATATCTCTTGATTAGTGATCTTGTTTTCATCATACAAAGGCTTAGACTCATTTTTCCTAGCTATCAAGTCTTTATCTTCTTTGCTCTTATTAAGACTTGGCTGCAATAAACAGGTGGTAGGGGTTTCTATTTCACATTCCTTCTTGTTCCTATCTCCATGGTTTCTATCACCATTATTGTTCCTTTGTCCGACATTGTTGTTGTTGTTATCAATCTTGCGAAGATAATTGGTCACCATCTGTATTATTTTATTATCTCTTCTCTCCCAAATATTCAACATCTCTTCCTGTTTCCTGCGCCAATTATCCAACCTTTCCTGGAAACTATCCCAGTCTGTATCACCCATATCCTCTATCACTACTGTATCTATACCTGCAAAGGGATCAATATGGAGAACCTGTATGTGTACTCATGCAAGTGCTGATCACTCACATGCAAAGCTAATCTGTATGTCTCAATTTTGCTTCTGCATGTCTGATTTAACCTCACAGGATGGCAAAATCTTTTGCTCTGATACCACTAAGGCCCAACCACTACACCAAAAGACCAGCCTGGAAGTGAGGGCGGCATACCCAGGCATTAAGGGTGGAGGCTAGACTTCCCCACCGGAGCGTCTGAGGGCGAACGGGGCACATCTCCCTACCACTACGGACACGTGGCGGCAGGGCCCATCACCCACCCGCAGGGACATTACACATCTTCATGAGGAGAAGGCTTTAAGTGACAAAGCCCAGACATCTTCTTCAATCCCGCCCTACATGAGCGGCCTTGAACTCCATGCTTGGACAAACATCATCTCCTACATATCATACTCTCCAGACAACACAGTTAAATCCGCTCAAGGAGAAGACTTATCAATTTTGAAATGTTTTGAGTTCAAGTACAGTGAGATCATAAGTTTGAATGTATTTTATGGCATTTTTGAAGGATAAGCCAAGGGATACCCTCAAACCCGCCCTACTTGGGCGGCCTCAAGGGGTGTCTATGGATTGTGCCTTCTTTCACATGAAACAGTCCATGAATTGCCTCCAGAACCGCTCAGATTAAGGATAGTGAAATATGCAAGAAGTGGTTACTAAATTGATGAGTTTGGAAGGGTTTAGAATGTTCTAAGAGAAGTAATCCACACCTACCCTCCAAACCTGCCCTTACTAGGCGGTCTTCATCTCCCTCCTTGGGACTACATGATCATCACAACACAACATCCAATTATCACCTCTAGATCAGCTCAAAGAAGGAATGTTATGAGAGTTCTTAAGATAAACTTGAAATTTGATGTTGATCACTACACGCATGCCTTCTCAATTCATTCATCCCCTAAAGATAAGTTGCAAGGTTGAATCAATGATAAGTGGAAATTCTTAAGAGACGACAAGGCAAGTTTAAAGGGGTTACAATGGCCACTCCATGCAACATCAATCATTCACCAACATTAAGAACAAGTTTGATAGATCATCAAGGTCAGGGAAACATCAAAATAAAGTTTAAGTAATGAAATCCACACAACCTCCTTGAACCCGCCAATCCTAGGCGGCTTTAGGACCTTCTTCTGGACAATGTTACTTTAACATACATCTCTCCACATAACATGCTCAAACCCGCCCAGGAGATAAGACAATCAAAATTGCAAGGAGAGATCAATGAACTAATGAAACAAAGCACTTTATTGATGAGGTAATCATGTATGGAGAGGTTCAAAATGTTCTAAGTTGTAAGATCCAAACAACACTCCTAATCCCGCCCTTCCTAGGCGGTATTCACTATGACAGGTGGACAAGATCATCTCCCAACATCTTAATGTTTGTCTTCTCACTTCACAAACATTTCAAAATGGCTAAGTCTTAGACAAGTTCCAGAGAAGGGTCTTCATGAGGAGATGAATGAGCTAAGTGAAGCAATCCATACACACTCTCAAGACTATCTTGTCAAGAGACTCCCACTTTCATGCATTTCTTTCACATGAAACACTCCATACAAAGACTCTAAATCCGCCCATACTCTTAAGAGTTTCAAATAGCATTAAAGGAAGTTAAACTATCAATAACAAGGGTGAGGAGCTTTGAAGTTGCTAAAACCAAGCAAAAAAAATCACTAAGTGATAAAAAATCCATACACCTCCCTTGAATCCGCCCTAGCTAGGCGGCTTTAGACCCCTCACATGGACAATGTCACCTCATGTCTTCACATGAAATCCTCCACACCTACCCTCCAAACCCGCCCATGCTGGGCGCTGAGTATGAAGGCATGGAAAAGATTTAAAAACATGGATTTACCTCTTACTAGGCTGACCACCTCTTCCTAGGCCGACCTGCTTTAAGTAAAGGCAGCGTTTGGTATAAAAGAAGGATTAAATCTGCATTTTAAATCAAAACAAAACCAATTTTAATTCTGACTTGCAGCAGAGCAGCAGGGAGCAGCAGCAGCCTTCAAGGAAATAAGTCAAAAAATTCAAGTTCCTTCAAAAGATCAAATTGTCCAAAATTCTGATTTTTTTAAAGCAATTCTGATTTTAAGGTATGTTGTTTTGAAATTCATTATTTTTTATCCCACATGCACAAGGAGATAGGGTAAATATTAGAAAATCCTTATTTTAAGAGGTCACATCAGCCTAGTGACATATGTTGTCTTCTCTTGTAGGAAGAGGTAGAGGATGAATGCGAAAGAAAGGCAAGCCTTGATCAAGAGTGACAAGCAAGGAGTCATGCCGGAGACGAAGATCATGTCCAAGTGGAGGAACGTGAGTGACACCAACTTGGGTCACATCGACATGGAGGAGATCAAGAAAGAGCTCTACAAGCCAACCCACTCCAAGGTCATCCATGAGATGCTTCGCAATGGAATCGTCCAAGCCGCATGCTTTCCGCCCGCCTTGCCGAGCTCCGAGCTTATGTGGGAATGCGCTAATCATTACAACCAAGAGACTAGATGCATTGAGACATCTGATGGAGAAGTCTTAGCTCACTTGAGGAGGGAGGCCATCGCCGAAACATTCAACATCCCAAAGCATAGGAAGGTCACCGTCTACACTCGAGAGCAAACTCAAAGGGTGTTTGAAGGAGCGATAAGTAATTGTAAGCAAGAGATAAACGTCAATTGGGTAAAGCAACCAAGGAGTCATCACAACAAGTTGCCAAAGAAACTTCATAAATCAGATTTCATCACGGAGTTTGGCTACATGGTGATCTTCTTGAACAGAATCATGGGTTGTCAACATTCGATGCGTGGATGTTCGTATTCATGCAAGAGATCGTCAAGGGTGAAGTGATGATTGATTGGGCCGGCATCATAAGCAACAATATTCATGAGCAGATGATCAAGCTAAAGGAGACTAAGTCCTTCTACATGAGTTCATATGTCATCTATATCCTCGCGATGTGTGGAAAGTATGATGGATTGAATTGCAGAGGTGACATAGGATATGGCCCTGGACAATTCAGCGTGTATGATTGCTACCCGCAGTTGCAACTAAAGTCTATCGCCCACTACAAGCGTGTGAATGATGCATTCTTCATGTTCATCGTAAGGAAGCTTCAAGGAGATATCCATGAGAGGTTATCAAAGGATGCAAAGAGATTAATTGGCAACTATGGAAGATGGTACATCCAATTTCCGAAGTTCACCTACTTGAGGATTCAAGGATTTTCATCTTATCCTTACCGCTTGCCGAGCTATCCTACTGACAAGATGGTATTACTAGAGGTGACAAGGCAACTGTTGGCTTGGGACAAAATTCAAAAGGATAAGAAGAAAGCCGGAATCAGTTTTCCGATAGGAGTTGGAAAGTTGGAAACTTGCCCAACACTGCAAGCTGCACAGCATTCAGAATATGAACTTCAAGCTTACAATCTTGTGCTTCATGACACGAATCAAGATCACTTTGATCCATTTAACACGATCCGGAAGGCGTTTGGGAAGAGATTTAGACATCGAGATCACCAAGAGGATCACTGGGCAGATGCAGACGATGATGAGCACATCAGAGAGAAAAGGTGTTCAAGAATGGCTTGGGATTTGTTGAGATCTTGTAATATAATGCCTATTCCTGATCAGTTAGAGGAAACTGAAAAGTTTTTCGTGCAAAAGATGTTTGACAAGGAAGGACCTATCATTATCAATTGGGCTGAGAGAGAAGATGATCATGATGAATGGATACAGCGAGTCATACATATCACCAAGAAGTATGTAGATCGTCAAGTGAAGAAGCTCGAGAATGCAAACAAGGACATGACATATGACTTGATGGGAGGAGCTGACTCGCAGCAATCACAAGAGGTGGATGATAGTGAATCTAGCAGCGAACATCACAATGAGTCTAGTGGATATAGTATAAGCTCCAGAGAAGAAGCTCAGCCTAGTAAGAGGAAGCGTCTGGACGACTCACGTGGAGAAAGTAATCGGAAGAAGACAAAGTTGAGTTCACAACATGAGATTAGTACTTCTTCCAGGCAAGAAGGTGGTCCTTCTCAAGATATGAATGTGACATCAGTAGTGGAGAATGAAGAAGGAGAAAACCAAGGAGCTCCACAAACATTGGATCAAGCACACATGCATGAGGTTCTAGCAAAAGAAGTTCGATCAAGTCCCTCCAAAGATCAAGAAGCTGTTACACATGAAATGGATATACACATTGAATCGTCTGATGAGGAAGCATCGTCACCGGAATTAGAAGTTGAAGCACAAGAACAAGATGTTCAAGAAGATTTGTCTGCCTTGCTAGAATGGTTGAGGAAGAGAGTAAAGGAGACTTCAATCGTGGAAGTAACGCCAGAGGTTAATATACAAGAGTTATTAGGAAGAACTAGGCGAGACAAAGGAAAGGAGAAGGCGACTAGATTCTCCAAGATTACAAGAGACAGTTCTGGGTCCAGGAAAGTGCATATTGCAGCGCCGAGGGTAGATAAAACAATTGATGATATTGCTCCTGAAGATTACGATGTGACCACTATGGATTTGGGACCAACAACAGAAGAGCAAGAGTTTGACGAGTTGGAGGAATCGGTTTCAGTGGTCAAAGAAAGATTGAAGCGTGAAAGGGAAAGAGGAGATCAATTGGAGAAAGAAAACCTCGCCTTCAAGCAATATATCCAGCTGTTGATGAATCCAATTCGACAGCGTGAAGGGACGTCTACTCCACCTCCCATGCTTTAACAAGAATCTGTTGCTCAGTTAGAGGGTATGAAATCACAGTCCCAAGAACTGAAAAGCTGGATAGGAAGAGTTAGAAATCAAATAGATACATTCATTGATGAACTCATCCAAAAGTATGAAATTGTTGCTCAGTTGTTGGAAAGACTTCAAGCAGTTTCAGCAGCGTGTTCCCAGTTCGATGCTGTCAAAAGAGAATGCATGCCACACTTGGAAGATTTGATGAACACTCCATTGTTAGCATTGATAGAGGAAGGAGTAGTTGAAGAAGGTTCATCATATAATTTCTCTACTTGTGTAATGTCCCCCACTTAGCTCACTCCAGAGGATCAGGATTAGCCTATAATTGACTTCTGTAGGCTAGTGGATGTGTGTAGGAAGTCATCTCAGTGACTTACTATTTTAGTAAGTTGGGAGCCAGGGTTTCTATTTTTAGCAGGGCAGACATAATTGGATAGGGCATGAGAATTCGAGGTCTCGATACGACTAGAAAACTTCATGTGGTGCGAAATGAATTAAATTAAAGACTTAATTCATATTTATTTATGAGACCGACATAATATAAAGTAATGTTATAAAATCACTTTATTTAAGTTATGACTTAAAGTGACCTCCCTAGGGAGGGACGCCCTCATGGTGGTACAAGGTGATATTTTAAATAAAAATAAATTAAAAATTCTCTCTTGGGCGTTGGAAAAGGAAGGGCAAATAAAAGATCAAAAGTGACTTCATTTTGGTATGCTTGGTTTTATGAATATTGCTCTAGTTCTTGAGTTGCCCGTGCATAGGGTTTTGTCATATCTCCTACAATTACACTATACAATTATGATTTACACATATTTCAAATGTATTATAATATATATATATATATATATATTTCTATAAATTATGTTCATATTTGGAATTATGTGTAAATGCAAAATATATGTTAAAGAAATCCTT
Source organism: Cunninghamia lanceolata (assembly GCA_027924645.1). Classification (NCBI taxonomy): domain Eukaryota; kingdom Viridiplantae; phylum Streptophyta; class Pinopsida; order Cupressales; family Cupressaceae; genus Cunninghamia; species Cunninghamia lanceolata. Next base: position 569,776 of record BSBN01001500.1, read on the forward strand.
ATAAATTATACAAGGATAAATAATAAACAAATATACATATATTGTTATTATAAATTATATAAAATTTGATTATGAATATATGCATTTTATTATTAAGTATATATATTAATATATGATTCAATATTTGTAATAATAAATACATATAGTAAATAATATATAATTATACATAATACATATAATAATATATACCTATGATAATATATATATTACCTATCATATAATTGCTACATGGATCGGGCCCTCATAAAAAGTGGCGTTCAAATACTAAACGGAGTCCATAACCATTAATTATAAGCAAAACGAAATTAATCACTAGTCGCGTCATTTGGTATTGAGGCCCTTCGGGCCTATAAAAGAGGCTACCCTACCTAGTGTAAGGGCATCGAAGTATCACAAAACCCACCGATCAGAAGAAAATAGGAAAGCGGATCAAGGGAAGGAGACAGCGGAACCTCCAGCGACAGCAATAAGGTGCAGAAAAATATTATTTACAGAGCAGCGAACAGGTATGGTAAATAACGCATGTTTAATGAGAGTCAATTAATCAATGTTATAAGTAGGAATGAGTATAAGTATATAGATGTGTTATATAAAGTTAATTCACAGTAGAAATCTGAGTATATGTTTCAATTGTTACTTAATTAAGATAAATAAACTTATATGTAAGAAAATGGTGAAATCCATTGTATGGAAAAGTAGAAATATATATAATGTGAATTATGAATAATGAATAGGAAACCCCAATTATGATTTACCTATATTTTTAAAAGTATTATGATTTACATATTAAGTCATATAGGAATATATATGATAACCATCTCGTCCTTCCATCTCTTTCAACGCCCTAGGAGAGGCGGTCTTGTTAGGGAAAGGTGAGGTAATTCCATCACAATGCATTAGAGAGGGTTTAACGCGCCCTAGACAAGGGAAAGGCGGAGTAATTCCATTCATGATGCATTGGAGAGGGTTCAACGAGCCCGAGACATATAATTCCCCATCCTTAAGGAATAGAAGGAAGATGACGTGGAGAGATAAACGTAGTTGTCACTTTCCTATATATATTTCTCTATTGCTTCATTCATTACGGAACATTAGGTCTTGCGGGGAGAGGCGGAGTAATCCCATCCGTAAGAAGGCCCGTAGGCTAGGACATAGTTTCCCGTAGGCTGGGTCAAGAGATGGTTTCAGCGCGCCCTATACATGTAAAGCCTAGTTCCATAAGGAAAAGTAATAAAGAATATGAAGTATTAACAATACATAAGTAACAATTAAGAAATAAATAATCCTTTAGCAAGTAATAAAATGAAAGCATCATTGTTGATCTTATTTATTGCTCTCTTTGAGAATCATTTTCATGCAGATTCAAGTTTAAGTGCTTCCTATAAGAGGGGACATTACAGGTTTTGATGCTTGGCTTTGTGGTTAGAAGAACGAATTGTAGAGACGAAAACCTTTGCAGATTCACCTTTCCTTGTGTATGAAAGAGTGCATTAGGAGGGGGTTCGAGGAGCTTCAGCTAGAGGTTCCATTTGTGCTTCATCGACGGAGTTTGGGATTGAGTTTGGCGCTGAATGATCATATTTCATGGAGTTTAGGGCTGCAGATGTGAGAACAGCCTTTTGGGTGCAGATTTGATAGTCATTGGTGTTATTTTTGTAACTGAAATCTTTCTTGCTGCTGGCCGTACATTTCCTCATAGCAGGCCGTACATCTGCTAGAGGCCGTACTATCTAGAGTGCCTTGGTTGGTGGGCTTTGTGGAGGTATTTCCATCTAAAGTTGGTCGCCTTGGAGGAATAAGGAATTGCTGATGAAAACAGAGCATTTTCAGACTGTATTTTGTGCATTCAATGCTGATATACATAGCCATAGAGGTCGTACCTTCATAGTTGGACGTGGGCATTAGGAGTTGCAATTTCTTCTTGGTTTCTGTGTCATTTAACTTTTCAAATCGAGGCGTCCAGAGGCATATTTATTGCTGATATCAATTGTAATACCCAGCATCTTCATATTGTCGAATGGTGAACCTTCCTATGGTGTCATATTGCCGGTCCGGCTACAGCATCCGGACAAAGTTGTAAATCTCCATCTGGGTATGTACTTGTAATTCATATTTTCGCTGAATATAATCTGGGTTGGTGTTAGTTTGTTGATATCTATTCTACTTTTTCTGGGTTTTCCATATATGTTGCATTTTCTATGATATTGTTGCAAAAATCCTACATGGCAGAACTTGCAATAAAAACTCAAACTGCAAACCAGCAAAAACACAAAAAAATCAATCAGTGCAAAACATATACAGTGGGGTGTATGTTACAGTGGTATCAGAGTAGAAAATCTTGCCATCCTGTGGGGGTCAATATGACATGCAGTTGAAAAATGAGACATGCGACCGTCGAACAGATACCCTCTTAGAAATACCAGGGCAAGGCAAGGAACTCAGGGAAGTGAAATACCACAATTAGTAGAACCTGAGCGACCAGTACCGATAGTTGATCCATTTGAGGAAGAGATAGTGGTTGCAGCGACTGACGAGGATTCCTTAGTTTCGCGCACAGATCCATTTTCAGGAGAGTTACCACCAGGTACTGAACACACAGAAGAAATGGGTGACCGGGAGGTTGAGGAGCCTAGTTTACGAGAAATCCTGAATGTGCTCACCAGGAGCTTAGTGACATTAGAGAGAGAGTTGAGGGATTCTCGATGGGAGATGATGGAGACAAAGGCTGAGATAGGACACTCCCTTGCACAGCTACTTGATGGGTTGAATAACAGAGAAAATCACCATGACAGGAACAGGTACAATGGTGACAGGAATAGGAACAATGACGGTGATAGACAGAGAAATAATAATGGTGACAGGAACCGAAACAATGACGGAGATAGGAACAGGCATAATGTGGGTGAAAGACATAATGGTGACAAGATCTTAGGGGACAGGAATAATGGAGATAGAAACCATAATGGTGATAGACACAGGTTCAGAGATGATGAGGATGAGGCCTCAGTGACTCATAGGAGGGCTTCACAGTTTACAGCAGGAGATAGACCTGGCATCCCTACATTCGTTCCCAGGAACCAAGTTCCTGAACAAGATCCCACACAGGCCGAGTTTTAGGATGAGATTCTAAGGGATTGGAGAGCCTCAAGTGCAGAGTTCAGAGCTGAGATGACCTTTGCAAAGTACTCTGATATTAGGATAAGGAATAGCCCTCGCAGAGGAGGTAGACCTCAGAACCAGGAATTACAGAAGAAGGTGAGCAAGATGACACTTCCCTATCTTGATGGATCAGGAAAAACCACTGCTAGGGCTTAGGTGCAGAAGTTAGATAGTTACTTGTAGATTAGTCCTATGCCAGAGGAGGATACCATCACTTATGCCGTATTGCATTTGGAGGGAGTAGCACACAAGTGGTGGAGTAACGGGAAGGTCACACTTGGGCATGATCAGATTACTTCATATGTAGAATTTACAACCCGTCTGATTGACAGATTTGACAAGGACCCGAAACTGCAGTTTAAGGAGTTAGCACAATTGAGGCAGACTGGATCATTAGACTCCTATATTTCTGAGTTTCAAGACCTATCTGTCATGGTCCCAGATTTATCTGAGCGCAGATTAGTGATTCTCTTCATTGATGGACTATCAGACCCACTCCGTGGTTGGGTTAAGGGTTTCGACCCTGCTACACTCCAGGAGGCCATGAAAAAAGCCCGAGACATGGAATCATCAGTGTGGAGAAGTAAATTTCAGTCTAAGGGATCTTTTCATAGGAGGGATAAGGAGAAGGAGAAAAAAACATTCCACAGGGATGTGGATCAACACAGGGATAGAACTAATAGGTTGACAGATGAACAGTTGAATGAGTACCGAAGGAAGAAATTGTGTTTTCATTGCAAAGAACCATGGGACCCTTCGCATAAGTGCTCACAGAAGGCTAAGGCCAAACTAATTGAGTACTACTCAGCTGAAGAATCACATTCAGAGGGATCAGATACAAAGTCAGATTAGCATTCAGAGTGCCATGACAGTGGGGATGAAAGAGCTTCACATCACAGTACTGATAGTGGTGGTCGTATTACCCAGCTGTCAAGTTTTCAGAAGGTTGGTTCATTTAGGGTGCGTGGTGTACTAGGTGGGCAGCGTATTATCACCCTTATTGATACAAGAGACACTCACAATTTTATTGATGAGGGGTTAGTTGCTCGCAGAGGACTAAAAGTGGAAGAATTTGAAGGCTTTAAGGTGATGGTGGCCGACGGATTCAAAATACATTGTACCAGAAAGATTTCAGGGCTGAAAATCATCATGGGGGATTATGAGTTAGTAAATGACTTCTACGTGGTTGGCATAGGGGAAACAGATGTAGTGCTTGGCATGCATTGGATGAACCAGTTGGAGGAGTTCACGATAAATCTTAAGAACATGGAAATGAGGTTCGAATATAACGGGAGGAAAATATGCCTTAGGGGAATCTCAGATGGTGGGCCTAGAGTTGTATCACTAAGAAGGATGGAGAGACTCTTGAGACATGATCAGGTTGAGTGGGCAACAGAGTGCCTTATTATGCCCGAGTTTCCACCACAACAGAAGGATAGTTACCACCTTGATATTCAGAAGCTGTTAACCAAGCACAGTAAGGTGTTTGGGGATATACCACCTGGAGTGCCTCCTGACAGAGGAATAGAGCACGTCATCGAGTTGGAGGATGGGACTAAGCCCATCATGATCACACCATACAGCCATCCAAAGAGGCTTAAGGATGAGATTGAGAAAATTATCAAGGAGCTTCTGGAGATGGATCATATTAGGCCTAGCAAAAGCCCTTTTGCTTCTACAGTTGTATTGGTTAAGAAGAAGGACGGGACAATCAGAATGTGTATTGACTACAGGGCCTTGAATAAGAAAACTATAAAAAACAGGTACCCAATTCTCAGGATAGATGAATTGATAGATGAGCTACATGGTGCTTGTTATTTTTCTAAGATTGATTTAAGATCTGGATACCATCAGATCAGGATGCGGGCAGAGGACATTGAGAAAACTGCTTTCAGATGTCACTATGGTCATTTTGAATTTTTAGTTATGCCTTTCGGGTTGACTAATGCACCGGCTACTTTTTAGAGCTGTATGAATCAAATTTCAGGCAGCAGCTCAGGAAATTTGTTTTGATCTTCTTTGATGATATTCTAATATTCAGCAGGACTTGGGAGGACCACTTGAGACATCTAGAGGAGGTTTTGAGTATCCTGGAGAGTAATTCACTCTATGCCAAGGAATCTAAAAGTGATTTTGGGATGACAGAATTACTTTACCTTGGCCACATTATCAGTGCAGATGGAGTCAGAGTGGATCCAGAGAAAATAAAGGCAATAATTGATTGGCCTCCACCCACAAACCTCACACAGCTTAAGGGGTTTTTTGGGCTTTGTGGGTTTTACAAACGATTTGTTAAGGGGTTCTCCCAGATAGCAATGCCATTGACTGATCTGACGAGGAAGGGAGCCTTTGCGTGGAGTGATACAGCTCAGCAGTGCTTTGACAGGTTCAAACACTTGATGTCTACATGCCCGGTTTTAGCAATCCCTGACTTTGCTAAACCATTTGAGTTACAGTGGGATGCCTCTGGAGAGGGGATTGGGGCTGTGCTAATGCAGGAGAAGCACCCGATAGCTTTTGAGAGCAGAAAACTTCGGGGTGTGGAGAGGAGTTACTCGGTATACAACCGAGAGATGTTGGCCATTATGCATGCATTGGCCAAATTCAGGCAGTATCTGGTTGGGGGTAGATTCATAATCAGGACAGACCATAATAGCATCAAATATTTCATGAACCAGAAAGATCTGAATGACAGACAACATAAGTGGGTTAGCAGGCTGCAGGCTTATGATTTTGACATTGAGTATGTCAAAGGGAAGCAAAATGTAGTTGCAGATGCGTTGTCCAGACGACCTCACTTGTGTTTGGTTGGAGAGATCTCTACTGATTGGAAGGATGAGATCATGGCAGAGTATGTTAAAGACTCTTGGGCTGTGGGAGTCATTGAGGGCACCGTCAGAGATGAGAAATATTCTGTGGTAAGCGATTTGATTATGTACAAGGATAGAATATTTTTGGTGCCCAATTCACAGTTCAAACAGAAGATTATCAAAACTTTCCATGACACACCAATGGCTGGCCATCCTGGATTCTTTAAGACATACAAACAGATTCGGGAGAGGTTTACATGGAAAGGGTTAAAGGATGAGGTACAGAAGTATGTTCGTCAGTGTCCCATTTGCCAACAAAATAAGCATGAGCATACTTTTCCAGCAGGATTATTACAGCCATTACCCATTCCCGATCAAAAATGGGAATGTATCTCCATGGATTTCATTACAGGGTTGCCGAAGGTACAGGGTAAGGATTGCATCTATGTGGTGGTTGATAAATTCACCAAATTTGCACATTTCTTTGCTATTTCAGCAACTTACACAGCTGCTCAAGTGGCTGATCTATTTTTCAGGGAGGTATTCAGGTTACACGGGGTACCCAGGGGCATAGTCAGTGACAGGGACAGCAAGTTCCTGAGTATTTTCTAGCAAGAGTTGTTCAGGTTGTGTGGCACAGAGTTGACTCCTAGCACTAGCTACCACCCGCAGACTGATGGACAAACAGAGGTGGTAAATAAATGGATTGAGGGGTACCTACATAATTATGTTTTGGGGCAGCAGAAGGCTTGGATTAAATGGTTGCACCTAGGGGAGTGCTGTTACAATACTACACATCACATGTCCATTCAGATGACTCCTTTCAGGGCACTCTACGGTTATGATGCCCCTTGCTTTACAGATCTCTTGCTTGGTGACAATCGGGTACCTACGGCGAAGGATCTTCTACAGGACAGCCAAGACATTCTCAAGGAGCTTAAGGAGAACATACAGCAGGCACAGAATCAGCAGAAGTTGTATGCTGATCAGCACCGAGTGGAGAGGAGTTTTGAGGTTGGAGACATGGTGTACTTGAGGCTCCAACCCTATAGGCAGTCCACTCTCAAAAAGAGTGGAGCAGAGAAGTTAAAACCCAGGTTTTATGGTCCTTTCAGGATTATCAAACGAGTGGGTGTGGTGGCTTATGAGCTTGAGCTTCCATCAGATAGCAGAGTGCATAATGTGTTCCATGTTTCCAGGTTGAAGAAAGCTCTTGGCCATAATATAGTTCCCTCTGCAGAGCTTCCACCCTTGGATGAAGAGGGCAAGTTGATCCTAGTACTAGAGGCTATCATAGATACTTGGGAGAGACCTGAGAAAGCGGGTTATCAGAGAATACTTGGTCAAGTGGAAGAATCTGCCAGTAGAGGACGCCACCTGGGAGAGTGAGCAGATACTGCAACATCCAGAGTTGATGTTGCTTGAGGACAAGCAATCTTGGAAAGGGCGGACTGTAATGTCCCCCACTTAGCTCACTCCAGAGGATCAGGATTAGCCTATAATTGACTTCCGTAGGCTAGTGGATGTGTGTAGGAAGTCATCTCAGTGACTTACTATTTTTAGTAAGTTGGGAGCCAGGGTTTCTATTTTTAGCAGGGCAGACATAACTGGACAGGGCATGAGAATTTGATGTCTCGATACAGATAGAAAACTTCATGTGGTGCAAAATGAATTAAATTAAAGACTTAATTCATATTTATTTATGAAACCGACATAATATAAAGTAATGTTATAAAGTCACTTTATTTAAGTTATGACTTAAAGCGACCTCCCTAGGGAGCGACGCCCTCATGGTGGTACAAGGTGATGTTTTAAATAAAAATAAATTAAAAATTCCCTCTCTTGGGCGTTGGAAAAGGAAGGGCAAATAAAAGATAAAAAGTGACTTCATTTTGGTATGCTTGGTTTTATGAATATTGCTCTAGTTCTTGAGTTGCCCGTGCATAGGGTTTTGATGCTTGGCTTTGTGGTTAGAAGAACGAATTGCAGAGACGAAAACCTTTGCAGATATGCCTTTCCTTGTGTATGAAAGAGTGCATTAGGAGGGGGTTCGAGGAGCTTCAGCTAGAGGTTCCATTTGTGCTTCATTGACCGAGTTTGGGATTGAGTTTGGAGCTGAATGATCATATTTCATGGAGTTTAGGACTGCAGATGTGAGAACAGCCTTTTGGGTGCAGATTTGATAGTCATTGGTGTTATTTTTGTAACTGAAATCTTTCTTGCTGCTGGCCGTGCATTTCCTCATAGCAGGCCGTACATCTGCTAGAGGCCGTACTATCTAGAGTGCCTTGGTTGGTGGGCTTTGTGGAGGTATTTCCATCTAAAGTTGGTCGCCTTGGAGGAATAAGGAATTGCTGATGAAAATAGAGCATTTTCAGACTGTATTTTGTGCATTCAATGCTGATATACATAGCCATAGAGGCTGTACCTTCATAGCTGGACGTGGGCATTAGGAGTTGCAATTTCTTCTTGGTTTCTGTGTCATTTAACTTTTCAAATCGAGGCGTCCAGAGGCATATTTATTGTTGATATCAATTGTAATATGTAGTCCCCCACTTAGCTCACTCCAGAGGATCAAGATTAGCCTATAATTGACTTCCGTAGGCTAGTGGATGTGTATAGGAAGTCATTTCAGTGACTTACTATTTTTAGTAAGTTGGGAGCCAAGGTTGCTATTTTTAGCAGGGCAGATATGTTTGGACAGGGCATGTGAATTCAGGGTCTCGATATCACTAGGAAACTCCAATTGGTGAGAAAAGAATTAAATTAAAGATTTAATTCATATTTATTTCCGAGACCAACATAATATAAAGTAAGGTTATTAAGTCACTTTATTTAAGTTATGACTTAAAGTGACTTTCTTAGGGATGGACGCCCTCATGGTGGTACAAGGAGATGTTTTTAAATGAAAAATAAATTCAATAACTCTCTCTTGGGCGTTGGAGAAGGGAGACAAATAAAAGACCCAAAAGTGACTTCATTTGTTATGCTTGCCTTATGATATTTTGCTCTCATGTTGAGTTTTGCCCGTGCTAGGGTTTGAGCTTGGTTCTTGAGTTCGAATATCGATTTGCAGAGACGGAAACCTTTGCAGATTCGCCGTTCCTCGTGTATAAAAGAGTGCATCAGGAAGGGGTAAGAGGAGGCTTCATTCCGGAGCTTCATTTGTGCATTCACAGGATACTTTTGAAGAAGTTTGGAGCATGAAATGACCACATCTTTCGAAGACAAGTACTTGCAGCTGAGGGAAAGTTTTTATTGATCAGATTTGATGATTTATGGAGTAATTTTGAGGTTATTGTTCCTTATTTCTGTTGGCCGTACTATATATCTGCTGGCCGTACCTTCTATAGAGGCCATACCTCTTGTTTGTTGTACCTTTAGTTGTTTTTGGTGGCTGTTCTTCCTCACAGCAGGGTCGACTTGGTGCTGCAGACTCATACAGTCCCAAACAGAGGGAAAAGACACAGATTTTCATGGGTATACTTGCTGATTTGTTGTTCCAGCTGGGCCGTACAGCTTAGATAGTATACTGAATTTTTTGTGCACTAATCTTCTTTTGTTCGAGGATACTATTGCCACATTTTCAACGTCCTAGGGTATGCAAATTATTAATGCTGATTGTAACACCAAATCTTATATATCTATGAGGTTGTGAACAATTTTCTATGGCCATGGTTGCTGATCCGGCTACAGCATCCGGACGAAGTTGTGAGTTGTGAAATGGGTATGTACTCATAATTCATATTTTGGTCAAATACAATCTGGGTTGGTGTTATTTTGTCTATATCTATCTTAGTTTTTCTGGGTTTTCTTTATATGCTGTATTTTCTGTGATATTGTTGCAAAAAATCCTACATGCAAAACATGAAATAAAAACCTAAACTGCAAACCAGCAAAAACACAAAAAACAGTCAGTGCAAAAACATATACAGTGGGGTGTATGTTACAGTGGTATCAGAGCAGAAAATCTTGCCATCCTGTGGGGACAATATGACATGCAGTTGAAAAATGAGACATGCGACCGTCAGACAGATATCCTTTTAGACATACCAGGGCAAGGCAAGGAATTCAAGAAAGTGAAATACCACAGTTAGTAGAACCTGAACGATCCGTACCTATAGTTGATCCATTTGAGGAAGAGATAGTGGTTGCAGCTACTGACGAGGATTCCTTAGTTTCGCGCACAGATCCATTTTCAGAAGAGTTACCACCAGATACAGGACACACAGAACAAATGGGTGACCAGGAGGTTGAGGAGCATAGTTTACGAGAGATCCTAAATGTGCTCACCAGGAGCTCAGTGGCATTAGAGAGAGAGTTGAGGGATTCTCGACAGGAGATGAAGGAGACACAAGCTGAGATAGGACACTCCCTTGCACAGTTGCTTGATGGGTTGAATAACAGAGAAAATCACCGTGACAGGAACAGGTACAATGGTGACAGGAATAGGAACAATGACGGTGATAGACAGAGAAATAATCAGGGTGATAGGAACCGGAACAATGATGGAGACAGGAACAGGAATAATGTGGGTGATAGACATAATGGTGACAGGATCCCAGGGGACAGGAATAATGGAGATCGAAATCATAATGGTGACAGACACAAGGTCAGAGATGATGAGGATGAGGCCTCAGTGACTCATCGAAGGGCTTCACAATTTACAGCAGGAGACAAACCTGGCATACCTACATTTGTTCCCAGGAACCATGCTCCTGAACAGGATCCCACACAGGCCGAGTTTCAGGACGAGATTCTGAGGGATTGGAGAGCCTCTAGTGCAGAGTTCAGAGCTGAGATGACTTTTGCAGAATACTCTGACATTAGGTTAAGCAATAGACCTCGCAGAGGAGGTAGACCTCAGAACCAGGAACTACAGAAGAAAGTGAGTAAGATGACACTTCACTATTTTGATGGATCAGGAAAAACCACTGCTAGAGCTTGGGTACAGAAGTTAGATAGTTATTTGCAGATTAGTCCTATGCCGAAGGAGGATGCCATCACCTATGCTGCATTGCATTTGGAGGGAGTAGCACACAAGTGGTGGAGTAACAGGAAGGTCACACTTGGGCATGATCAGATTACTTCATATGTAGAGTTCACAGCCCGTCTGATTGACAGATTTGATAAGAAGGACCCGGAACTACAGTTTAAGGAGTTAGCACAGTTGAGGCAGACTACATCATTAGACTCCTACATTTCTGAGTTTCAGGACTTATCTGTCATGGTCCCAGATTTATCTGAGCGTAGATTAGTGATTCTCTTCATTGATGGATTATCAAACCCACTCCGTGGTTGGGTTAAGGGATTTGACCCTGCTACACTCCAAGAGGCCATGAAAAAGGCCCGAGACATGGAATCATCAGTGTGGAGGAGTAAATTTCAGTCTAAGGGATCTCTTCATAGGAGGGATAAGGAGAAGGAGAAAAAACCATTCCACAGGGATGTGGATCAGCACAGGGATAGATCTAATAGATTGACAGATGAACAGTTGAATGAGTACCGAAGGAAGAAATTGTGTTTTCATTGCAAAGAACCATGGGACCCTTCGCATAAGTGCTCACAGAAAGCTAAGGCCAAACTAATTGAGTACTATTCAGCTGAAGAATCACATTCAGAGGGATCAGATACAGAGTCAGATCAGCATTCAGAGTGTCATTAAAGTGGGGATGAGAGAGCTTCACATCATAGTACTGATAGTGGTGGTTGTATTGCCCAGCTGTCAAGCTTTCAAAAGGTTGGTTCATTTAGGGTGCGTGGTGTACTAGGTGGGCAGCGTATTATCACCCTTATTGATACGGGAGCCACTCACAATTTTATTGATGAGGGATTAGTTGCTCACAGAGGACTAAAAGTGGAAGAGTTTGAAGGCTTTAAGGTGATGGTTGCCGACGGATTCAAAATACATTGCACCAGGAAGATTTCAGGGCTGAAAATCATCATGGGGGACTATGAGCTAGTGGATGACTTCTACGTGGTTGGCATAGGGGAAACAGATGTAGTGCTTGGCATGCATTGGATGAACCAGTTGGAGGAATTCACGATAAATCTTAAGAAGATGGAAATGAGGTTTGAATATAATGGAAGGAAAATATGCCTTAGGGGAATTTCAGATGGTGGGCCTAGAGTTGTATCACTACGAAGGATGGAGAGACTCTTGAGACATGATCAGGTTGAGTGGGCAGCAGAGTGTCTTATTATGCCCGCGTCTCCACCACAACAGAAGGACAGTTACCACCCCGATATTCAAAAGCTGTTAACCAAGCACAGTAAGGTGTTTGGGGATATACCACCTGGAGTACCACCTGACAGAGGAACAGAGCATGTCATCGAGCTAGAGGATGGGACTAAGCCCATCATGATTACACCATACCGTCATCCAAGAGGCTTAAGGATGAGATTGAGAAAACTATCAAAGAGCTTCTGGAGATGGGACATATTAGGCCTAGCAAGAGCCCATTTGCTTCTGCGGTTGTATTGGTTAAGAAGGATGGGACAATCAAAATGTGTATTGACTACAGGGCCTTGAATAAGAAAACTATAAAAAACAGGTACCCAATTCCCAGAATAGATGAATTGATAGACGAGCTACATGGTACCTGCTATTTTTCTAAGATTGATTTGAGATCTGGATACCATCAGATTAGGATGAGGGCAGAGGATGTTGAGAAGATTGCTTTCAGATGTCACTATGGTCATTTTGAGTTTTTAGTCATGCCCTTTGGGTTGACTAACGCACCTGCGACCTTTCAGAGTTGTATGAATCAAATTTTCAGACAGCAGCTCAGGAAATTTGTTTTGATCTTCTTTGATGATATTCTAATATTCAGCAGGACTTGGGAAGACCATTTGAGACACCTAGAGGAGGTTTTGAGTATCCTAGAGAGTAATTCACTCTATGCCAAGGAATCTAAATGTGATTTTGGAATGACAGAGTTACTTTACCTTGGCCACATTATCAGTGCAGATGGAGTAAGAGTGAACCCAGAGAAAGTAAAGGCAATAATTGATTGGCCTCCACCCACTCACATAGCTTAAGGGGTTTTTTGGACTTTGTGGGTTCTATAGACGATTTGTTAAGGGGTTCTCTCAGATAGCAACACCATTGACTGATCTAACGAAGAAGGGAGCCTTTGGATGGAGTGTCACAGCCCAGCAGTGCTTTGACAGGTTCAAACATTTGATGTCTACATGCCCGGTTTTAGCAATCCCTGACTTTGCTAAACCTTTTGAGTTACAGTGTGATGCTTCCGGAGAGGGGATTGGGGCTGTGCTAATGCAGGAGAAGCATCCGATAGCTTTTGAGAGCAGAAAACTTCGGGGTGTGGAAAGGAGTTACTCGGTATATGACCGAGAGATGTTGGCCATTATGCATGCATTGGCCAAATTCAGGCAGTACCTGGTTGGGGGTAAATTCATAATCAGGACAGATCATAATAGCATCAAATATTTCATGAACCAGAAAGACTTGAATGATAGACAACAAAAGTGGGTCAGCAGACTGCAGGCTTATGGCTTTGACATTGAGTATGTCAAAGGGAAGAAAAATGTAGTTGCAGTTGCGTTGTCCAGACGACCTCACTTGTGTTTGGTTGGGGAGATCTCTACTGATTGGAAGGATGAGATCATGGCAGAGTATGTTAAAGACTCTTGGGCTGCAGGAGTTGTTGAGGGCACCATCAGAGATGAGAAATATTCTATGGTGAGGGATCTGATTATGTACAAGGATAGAATATTTTTGGTGCCCAATTCACAGTTCAAACAGAAAATTATCAAAACTTTCCATGACACACCAATGGCTGGCCATCCTGGATTCTTTAAGACATACAAACAGATTCGGGAGAGGTTTACGTGGAAAGGATTAAAGGACGAGGTACAGAAGTATGTTCGTGAGTGCCCCATTTGCCAACAGAATAAGCATAAGCATACCTTTCCAGCAGGATTACTACAGCCATTACCCATTCCCGATCAAAAATGGGAATGCATCTCCATGGATTTCATTACAGGGTTGCCGAAGGTACAGGGTAAAGATTGCATCTATGTGGTGGTTGATAGACTCACCAAATTTGCACATTTCTTTGCTATTTCAGCAACATACACAGCTACTCAAGTGGCTGATCTATTTTTCAGAGAGATATTCAGGTTGCACGGGGTACCCAGGAGCATAGTCAGTGACAGGGACAGCAGGTTCCTGAGCATTTTCTGGCAGTTGTTCAGGTTGTGTGGTACAGAGTTGACTCCTAGCACTAGCTACCACCCGCAAACTGATGGACAAACAGAGGTGGTAAATAAATGGGTTGAGGGGTACCTACGTAATTATGTTTCGGGGGGCAGCAGAAGGCATGGATCAGATGGTTGCACCTAGGGGAGTACTGTTACAATACTACATACCACATGTCCATTCAGATGACTCCTTTCAGGGCACTCTACGATTATGATGCCCCTTGCTTTACAGATCTCTTGCTTGGTGACAGTCGGGTGCCTAAGGCTAAGGACCTTTTGCAGGACAGCCAAGATATTCTCAGAGAGCTTAAGGAGAACATACAGCAGGCACACAATCAGCAGAAGTTGTATGCTGATCAGCATCGAGTGGGGAGGAGTTTTGAGGTTGGAGACATGGTGTACTTGAGACTCCAACCCTATAGGCAGTCCACTCTCAAGAAGAGTGGAGCAGAGAAGTTAAAACCCAGATTTTATGGCCCTTTCAGGATTATCAGACGAGTGGGTGAGGTGGCTTATGAGCTTGAGCTTCCATCAGATAGCAGGATGCATAATGTGTTCCACGTTTCCAGGCTTAAGAAAGCTCTTGGCCATAATATAATTCCCTCTACAGAGCTTCCACCCTTGGATGAAGAGGGTAAATTGATCCTAGTACCAGAGGCTATCATAGATACTCGGGAGAGGCACCTGAGAAAACAGGTTATCAGAGAATACTTGGTCAAGTGGAAGAATTTGCCGGTAGAGGACGCCACCTGGGAAAGTGAGCAGATACTGCAGCATCCAGAGTTGAGGTTGCTTGAGGACAAGCAATCTTGGGAAGGGCGGACTATAATGTCCCCCACTTAGCTCACTCCAGAGGATCAGGATTAGCCTATAATTGACTTCCGTAGGCTAGTGGATGTGTATAGGAAGTCATTTCAGTGACTTACTATTTTTAGTAAGTTGGGAGCCAGGGTTGCTATTTTTAGCAGGGCAGATATGTTTGGACAGGGCATGTGAATTCAAGGTCTCGATATCACTAGGAAACTCCAATTGGTGAGAAATGAATTAAATTAAAGATTTAATTCATATTTATTTCCGAGACCAACATAATATAAAGTAAGGTTATTAAGTCACTTTATTTAAGTTATGACTTAAAGTGACTTTCCTAGGGATGGACGCCCTCATGGTGGTACAAAGAGATGTTTTTAAATAAAAAATAAATTAAATAACTCTCTCTTGGGCGTTGGAGAAGGGAGACAAATAAAAGACCCAAAAGTGACTTCATTTGTTATGCTTGCCTTATGATATTTTGCTCTCATGTTGAGTTTTGCCCGTGCTAGGGTTTGAGCTTGGTTCTTGAGTTTGAATATCGATTTGCAGAGACGGAAACCTTTGCAGATTTGTCGTTCCTCGTGTATGAAAGAGTGCATTAGGAAGGGGTAAGAGGAGGCTTCATTCCGGAACTTCATTTGTGCATTCACAGGATACTTTTGAAGAAGTTTGGAGCATGAAATGACCACATCTTTCGAAGACAAGTACTTGCAGCTGAGGGAAAGTTTTTATTGATCAGATTTGATGATTTATGGAGTAATTTTGAGGTTATTGTTCCTTATTTCTGCTGGCCGTACCTTCTATAGAGGCCATACCTCTTGTTTGCTGTACCTTTAGTGGTTTTTGGTGGCTGTTCTTCCTCACAGCAGGGTCGACTTGGTGCTGCAGACTCATACAGTCCCAAACAGAGGGAAAAGACACAGATTTTCATGGGTATAGTTGCTGATTTGTTGTTCCAGCTGGGCCGTACAGCTTAGATAGTATACTGAGTTTTTTGTGCACTAATCTTCTTTTGTTCGAGGATACTATTGCCACATTTTCAACATCCCAGGGTATGCAAATTATTAATGCTGATTGTAACACCAAATCTTATGTCTATGAGATTGTGAACAATTTTCTATGGCCACGGTTGCTGATCCGGCTACAGCATCCGGACGAAGTTGTGAGCTGTGAAATGGGTATGTACTCATAATTCATATTTTGGTCAAATACAATCTGGGTTGGTGTTATTTTGTCTATATCTATCTTAGTTTTTCTGGGTTTTCTTTATATGCCATATTTTCTGTGATATTGTTGCAAAAAATCCTACATGCAAAACATGAAATAAAAACCTAAACTGCAAACTAGCAAAAACACAAAAAACAGTCTGTGCAAAAACATATACAGTGGGGTGTATGTTACATAATACCCAGCAGCTTCATATTGTCGAGTGGTGAGCCTTCCTATGGTGTCATATTGCTGGTCCGGCTACAGCATCCAGACAAAGTTGTAAATCTCCATCTGGGTATGTACTTGTAATTCATATTTTCGCTGAATATAATCTGGGTTGGTGTTAGTTTGTTGATATCTATTCTACTTTTTCTGGGTTTTCCATATATGTTGCATTTTCTATGATATTGTTGCAAAAACCCTACATGGCAAAACTTGCAATAAAAACTTAAACTGCAAACCAGCAAAAACACAAAAAAATCAGTCAGTGCAAAACATATACAGTGGGGTGTATGTTACAACTTGGTACTTCACTATGGACATAAGAGATCAGCTTTTTTACAAGGTTAAAATGGATTGTGTTCGAGTGGATAGTGTGCTTCAGAGAGCTCATAATACGATAGTTGGTGTAATGGATGATATGTGTGTACTCTCAGGAGAGGTTGCATTCCATGACGTGAAGAATTACGTACATTCTCATTACTTCAACTCTATTCACTTCATTTCTGGTGAACAGCTGAACAATATCTACTCCTTGATCTCACTAGTTGGTGGTAAGCAAGTTCGTCTAGCAGAGTGGGAGAGGACAATTGATGAGCATACGCAAGATGTGAAGAAGGCAGAAGGAACCATTCAGAATGCGCCAAGTGTACCAGTTGCTGACATGGCGAAGGTTGTTCCAAAGTTCGTGGCATTGGTCGAAAAGAATAAACATAAGAAATAAATGCCACGTGGGCAGTCCACAGAGGCGCTAAGGTGTCACCTTGGAAAACGTGCCTCTATTGCTCCTTGTATGTCTCTAATAATAGAAAGTTGTTGTAACCTCCTTTGATGTGGCATGATCTGGGCCATCGAATCCAAATTGATCCTGGCCATTCATTGTATTTTGAGGGCTATATAAGCCTCATTCCTCTTCATTTTGTATAATGAGTTTTGAGCAAATTAGAGCTATTGCTAAGACTTTGTTGAGATTAATGCAACTTCATTGTTGAGCTATTCATGGTGATATTGTGTTCTCTTTGCAAGTTGCATGGTTGCTAAGTACTCACTCGCATTCAATGTTTTAACTTAGTTTATTTCTTTCAAAGTTTGTTAGCTTTAGTTTGTGGAAGTCATTGTCTTTCGATTGCTTGGCGAAATCTCTATATGTTCATACCTTTTATGATTTGTCGTTGGCAAGTTGTAGTGTAAGGTTAGTCTAAACACATCACAAGCTTCACTTCGATTGTTCATTGAACAATTTGAAAACCTTTAGCTTATCCTTAAAAGATTGCATCACCTTTGTGGAGTTGTTGTCTCATGGCGAAGCAGAGTGTGGTTGAGATTTCCAGGAATTGATGATGATAGCTTGCACTTAGATTAGACATTCTTTCTAAACCCACGTCTTTTGCAGTTTTTTTGAAAAACATTGTTAGAAGTAGGATCAAGAGCTGAATTGCCATATCATAATCATAGCGTGTAGCCTTAAAGCGATTGTTACAACCTGTGTGAGTGTAAACAGTATTTTCCTGCCGTTGAACACCAAAGTGTAAGTCCCTTTGTATGAAACAGCAAATCACATCTTTGCCTAACAAGCTATCCCAAATCGAAAAGATAAGGAACCTTGGAGTCTACTCAGTTGATCACGAAATTCAGCATCTGAGTGATTTTGTTCAAGAGAGGATAAAATACGCGAGTATTTTATGCTGCGTTGTCTGTGCAAGGAAAACACATCAACAAGTAGTTTGTCATATTCTCAAACACCACCATTGGTCATATGTGTTGAAAATAATAAATACATTTGTTCAAGGTTTCAATAAAATTCAAGTGTATCTTCATATGTGGCGTAGTCATTAGGGTTTCCATAATATTTCTTCTTGCCTCTGTGCTTGGTGATACTATAATTTATTAAGACATTAAAACCAGCAGTTTCATTTGGTTATACATTGTCTAATGAATGGTGAAAATGAGGAAATTAATTGTCATCATAAAATACGCTAATTTATTAGTGTTTAGGAACCTCGAAAATTTGTAGGGTTCATTAAAATACTAAAAGGGGACATTACATTTCATTTCATTTCGTGCAACTAGATAATTAATTATTATTTTTGTTTTAAAATATGTTGTTTGATTTCTTCATCTCTTGAATTTTTAAATTTAGGGATTTGTAGAATTTAAACTCTAAATTTTATTATACTTATTTTGTTTTTTAAGTCTTCTTATTGGCAAAATATAGTAGATGCCATTATTGTTTGTGGTGTAGGGTTCAAAGTGTCATGTCCCCATTTTCGGAGTGATCACCGAATTGAGAACGGAGTTAGCCTATCCTCATTCCTGTAGGCTAGTTTGTCAACTCAAGGGAATATTTTGGCGAAGGTGGCAGATGAATTAATGCACTTTGCATTAATTATTAAAATGAAGACAATTAAATAATAATAATTTATTATTATTATTTAATTAAAGTGCCTATGGAGAAAATAAATTAAATAATATTATTTTTAATATTATTTAATGTGAGCGAAAAAATAAATAATTGGAGCGCTCAATTATGGTGTGGGAAATAAAATATTCAAAAAGGATAATAAAATAGGTCTTGACCTATTTGGGCGGCCACATTGGAGTTTGGGCCAAGCAATAAAATAAATTGCATTGAAAGGTGGCGCTCATCTTGGAGTTTGAAATTAATAAAATATTGGTTCTTGTTTGCACATTGGGGAATGAGATTCAAAATAGAACCTCACATTGGATCAAGTTCCACCATTGGAGGGAAATTTGCGATTCAAATCTTTAATTTGAATTGGGTATAAAAGAAGAATTGGTGTCTCAAATTTGACATCACGATCATTCTGAATCTTTGGCGACTTTCGCATTCTTGCTTGGCATTTGCTTTGCATGTTCTTCCAAAGACGAAAACCCTTGTGGAGATCGGTGTGTTGGACGAAACCCCAAACACATCTTGGAGGCAGATTCATACGGAGTTTGCACTTGCACTTCATCGTTGGAGCTTTCATCGAAGATATTGTTGAAAATTGTTTGAAGATCTTGATCGAAGGTTTGTTTGATAGTTGAAGAACATCTTCATCCCATCAAAGATATTTGCTGGCCTCATAAGCGCCGAATAGCAAGGAATCCAAATACATTGTTGTGCACCGATATCAAGACTTTGCATTCCATCTAGTAGTATTGCATCAATGCTCCTTTGAAACATACCATGTTGATACGCAGATTGGAAGAGACCAGTGTTGTGTGAGCTTAGCGAAGATCTATATTATCTATTATTGAAAACTCGTTGAGTGAAGATGGAGGTTGGCGCCGAACTTAACCAGTGATACCAAACTTGGTTGAAGCACGCTAGAGAAGATCATTGGAGAGTAATGATAGATATCGTTGTTCATTGTTGGATCGAATGAGGAGATTCCGTGGAGTAGTTTGAGCGTCGATTTGAAATCTCAAAGACTCTGTATGGACCGTGACATTGTAGAAGACTATCATTCAAGCTTGACGGAAATGCTTTGCATCAAACAGATATTCAGAGAAGGCGATACCTTTCTTTGCACCAGTGAGCCACCTTGGAGAAGTCACGACTTCCTATAAGGGGCGATGTAGTATCCCACCCCTTTTTGTGTTTTTTGATGTTTAGTTGTCACCCATTTCGCTGTCCATACAAATGCAAGTCTGATATCACTGTAAAAGCAACTGGACACTTGAATCTTCTTTGTTTTTACACGAACAAGCTGATACAATCACATAAAGTACTTGACAGCAGTATACAATTAATTTGGTGCTCATACAATGGCCACAAAGGCTTGGAGTAAGCTTACCTGATGGAAACTGAAATACCCACGTCCTTAGGTGAGCTGGTACGGCCTGCTACAGCCAAGGACAGCAATGCATTGGACCCCAAACTAAATAGAACCTGCTGGAAATGCTTGGACAGGTCTGCAGATAACTCACGCCCAAGGAGGAATGAAAACCACGCCGATAATCACACCAAAACTCACTGTTCTTCCCTTATACTATATGTCCTGTGTAATGTCCCCATTTTGAGTTAAGTTATATTTGCTAGTTGAATTTGCTTCTATACATGGAGAACCGGAAAGTTGGTATATGTCTATGCATGGAGAACCAGAAAGTTGGATCAACTAGTATGTTATTGTGCTATATGGGAAATACAATATTGAATTTGTATTTTCAATTATTTGATTTGAATTTTCAAATGACAAAATAAGAGGGAAAATGAAATATTTAATTACATTTTCTCTAAGCTATTTTTATGGAGTTTGTGTGGAATAAGGAAGTTCGCCCCATGAAGAGATAGGTCCAAGATGATCGACTTGTATTGAGTAGGATTTTGTATTGTTTGACATGCATCATTGGAGTGTTCATTGTTGGAGAGCTGACATCTCTTAGAGGATCGCCACCCAAGGTCTCTTGGTAATCGCCCAAGATATGATAGCTACCGCCACAAGTAAAGGTATTCGCCCAAGTCAAAGATTATTCAAGGAAAAAATATTTTTAATGCAAGACAAGGATCGGCGGCTAAGGCAAGGGTTTTTATTAAATGCAAATATCATCATTTAATGCATGCGCATGAGGTAGTTGTGGATCGATGCAAGCATAGAGGAGCATTTTAAATACAAGTTCATAAATTGAATGCCAACTATCTAGTCGATTATGTCAAGGATCAAGATTTTAAATGCTTTGAAAGATATTAAATGATTGCATGCAAGTTGTTGGGAGACGCCAAGGCTTTGCAAATTCTTCGGAGGAAATGGCCAAGTGACCCCTAGGCGCAAATCTCATGCTAAACTACCTCAAAAATGCGCGTAGACTCTTCAATACAAGGCACTTAATTAGCCAAAATCTTCCAGTTGTGGCACCCAACATGTATAATTGTTAGGTTGAGTTCTTTGAAGTCAGAAGGATCATTTGTTTGAAAGATCAAGTGGATTTCAAGCCTAGGCGCATATTTTGCCAATAATCACCAATTCTGGCACCTAGAAAGAGATTCAAAGCAGGGTGCACATCTTGTCAAAATCCTCCTAATCTGGCGCCTAGGATGAAAACTCACTCCTCTTCCTCAAATGGCATATAACATTGAAGATGATCAAGTTGATTGAAGTTGATCAAGTTGAAGAAGGTTGGAAGACTCCTAGAACTAGCTAGGCACACTTTACTGCCTATTTCATCCTCAAAATGCACCTAGACAAGTGAGGCGCCCTTTTTCATTGCCAAAGACTCAAATAGCGCCTTGGTTTGATGTTCTTTCCGGACACTTGAAATGGAGTCTAAGGATAGATCATGTGTCGGAGACACCCTCCGGAACAAGGTTTGAGGTAAGGCGCAATTCCTAGTCATTGCAACCCACAATTGGCGCCTAGAAATGATGAGGCGCAGTTTCATGTTTCAACCAACTCAAATGAGCACCTAAACTTTGAGAAGACCCCCTTGATCATTGACAAGCAATGAGGAACGATTTGAAGTCATCAGATCGCACTCCACATGCTAGGCACACTTTCACTATTGCAGGAACCCATTTTGGTGCCTAACTTTGAAATCATTCAACAGTGATGATTGAGCGCACTTCTATACCTTTGAAGCATCATTCTAGCACCCTGAGTGTATGACCTATTGGTTCAAGTGATGACGTTGGGATCCGTTCCGGCTCATTGGACAAGGTTGCCAACTCAGAGTGAGTCATCAAATAGAATATTCCCATTGGATATGCTCTTTGGGAAACGTGCCTTGGTTCCTTCTTTGCATTGCAAAGCATGCCCTTATTGCCTTTGACGAGGAGCACTATAAAAGGAGGAGAGCACCTTCATTTTGTTATCTTAGATCTTTGGTGAATTTCTCTCTTAGAAGCTTTATGCTTTATTTCATGAAATCTGTGAGTTTCATGCTTGTTGAGGTGATGCTCCCTCAACTCTGATAAGGTGATGCTCCCTTGTCAACTAAGAGGTGTTAACATTCAGTTATCATCATTGTGCAGGATTGAAGTTATTACTTGCAATACGAAACTACTTGCATCTTGAAGACATCTTGAAGACACTTGCGAGTTGAATACGAGATACATGTAGTTGGAATATATTCATTGTTCAATCTAGGCGCCAAGGCCTGTCTTTTGTAATCTTTGTAATAAGTTGAGCATTGATGCTAATAAGCATCTGTTGAATGTAATAAGAAGTGGATTGACAATTGCAATAAGACATCTCAACTTCCTTGATGTTCAATTCATGTTGATCTTATTCATGTTTGATGTTGATTGATTGAAGTAAGTAATTAGAAAAGTTAGCAAAAAATTTGGTTAAGTATAAGTGGGATATTTTAGTGGTATCAGAGCTTGGATCCTACCAGCCTATGGGTTATGAGCTACTACGTTGATCCTTTGCCACAACACTATCGAAGGAGAACAGGTATAATGGCAGATAGAAGGCAACATAATCCACAAGATGACATTGTGTAAGATACCCAACTAGTACTAACTAAATTTTTTCTTACACTTCACTCTTCAACTACTTAGTCTACTTAACACCACATATGAAAAGATAACAAAGGCAACTTGCATGAATCAACTTGAAGTTGGGCACTTGTATTATTACTTGATTCAATTCAATGCAAATGTCTTATTACAATGATGATTGCCCACAATGGCATGAATATACAATCTTATTCAAATGATTACAAGAAAAGGCCTTGAAGCCTAGATGTATACAATGCTTTCAACTTCTTCACAACTAGCTCTACCTCACTAGTTGATGTAGAACACTTCAATCGAACCCAATGATGTCAACTAGATGTCAACACCTCACAATGCAACAAGGGAGCATCACCTTGTCAGTTGAGGGAGCATCACCCCAACTCTTGAAACTCGCAGGCCTCAAGATCACAAGCATAAAGCTTTGCAGAGAGAAAATTCGCCATAAGATAAGATACCCAAATGAGAGAGCTTCTCCTCCTTTTATAGTGCTCCTCAAGGCAATGAAGGCACTTTGCCCAATGCACAAGAGGAACCAAGGCACATTTTCTAAGAAGCATATTCATGGAGAATATTCCATCTGACAACTCAGTATGAGGTGGCAACCTTACCCACTGAACTGGTACAGATCCCAATGTCTTCTTGTCGACCAATGAGAGCTCAAGTGCTTGTAATGGCATCCTGCTTACTCTAGGCGATATATTGAGGTAGTTTGATCATGAAATAGCGCCCAATGTAGAACTAGGCGCCCATTGAGATGATTGCTTCATGAAATTGCGCCTTGCTAAGGTTAGGTGCCAGTTGGGGTGTGCAAAGACCCAAGAATGCTTCCAAATGCCAAAACAATATCGTGGAGGAGTGAAACTGCGACTTAAGGTGTTTGAATCCTAGGCGCCAATCTGAGGTTGCATGAGGATGAATATGCACCTAGTGAAGTTTCATCCAGTGAAGACTCTTAGACTTTGGTTGAAGATTGAGCACCCAAATGAGGTCTCTGGAGTCTAGGCGCTATCTGGAGGTTGGACAGAGGAAGACTTGCGCCTATCTTGCTTGGGCACACCTTTGAGGTGATTGAGACCAAGAAGTGTGCCTTCATCATCTTGGCTTATTTCTTGACAACTTAATGACTTAGATTATTAAGCAACAATTGAGAATAGTTCCTTTCTTCATGATGCAAGTTGATAGATCCTTAGGCGCCATTTCAAGTGTCCGGAATGATCATCAAACTAAGGCTCTATTTGAGTCTTTGGTAAATGGAAAAGGCGCCTTACTTGTCTAGGCGCATTTTGAGGGTGAAATAGGTAGTGGAGTGTGCCTAGCTAGTTCTAGGAGTCTTCTATCCTTCCTCTACTAGATCAACTTCACCTAACTTGATCAACTTCAATGTTATATGCCATTTGAGCGAGTTTCCATCCTAGGCACCAAAATTGGTGTTTATTGGCAAAATATGCGCCTAAGCTTGCAATCCACTTGATCTTTCAAACAATTGATTCTTCTGACCTCAAAGAACTCAATCTCGACCCTCTGAAGATGCAATTACCCTTTCAATCCACTAGGCGCCATTCCAAGGTTGTTTCATCATGATCTAGTGCCTCAAGTATCAAGGCGCACAATTTGGTCTGTTTGATCAAGGATTAGTGCCTTGCATTACTTAGACAACCTTTCATCTTGAGGTGACAACTTATCTTCGCAACATCAACTCCTCAATGAGGCGCCAATCCAGTGTCTTAGAGTCTTATTCTAGTGCCTTAGATAGGCTAGGCGCTCATTCTGGTTTGCAGAAACAGTGATAGGCGCCTAAGCGCTCATAAAGTGTTTGTTGGGTGTCAAGCTAGCGCCTTGACTCTAAGGGTCCTTCCACCTTGTTTTATGCTTTCAACATCCTAGGCACACATTAGGGTCAGTTTCGCCTAGTGTTCATTTGGTCATGTTCTCTAAAGACTTGCAATGTATGAGTCACTTTGAAGATCAAAACACCCTTTCCTTCCAAGGCGCCCTAGTTGATATGATTGATATGCTTCATAGCTTGATGATTCTTGGTTAGGTGCACATTTGGCACCGGACAGTCAAAAACTGCGCCTTGGCTCTGAGAGTCAAGTTCTTGTTAGTTTTGGCCTCCAAACTTAACCATTTTGGCCAGACTTGCCATAGATTGCTGGAATAGTTTTTGACTTTGTACCTGTAAAACTACAACACTGAGTTAGTCAAAAACCAAATTCATTCCCTCATCATTGGTATTAGCCCACGAGCATGATAGATAGGCTAATCCATGCTTCACTGATGATCAATCCGGAAACAGGGACATGACAAATTGATAACATGTTAAGGGAGATGGTTGATAATCAGCGTGATATGGCAGCTCAACAGCGTGAGGCAACTGAACAATGGCAAACAAATGCAAATATTGAAAGGATGTTTCAAGCCTTGATGGGTAACAGGAATAATAACAATCAGAATAATCCAGGTAACTAGGATGTAGGTAGTGTAGCTAGAAGATCACCACCTCGTGTTAGGAGAATAAGGACACCTACAGTTGAGAGGCCTATGCAACCTACTTTTCTTCCTAGAGAAGAAGTAGAAGAAGAGCAACCACAGGAAGAAGAAGAAGAGCTTCCTTTTGAGGAGAATATTATATCTTTGGTTGATGAGTATGATTCACTTTCCGAACGTGTAAGGAATAGAATCAATTTCAACAATTACATAAGCCAAAAGCGAGACAATCAAAGAGGTAGAGTGAATCGACCAAGGCAAAGAAGAGCGCAACCTACACAACCAAAGGAGTATAAGAATGCCTTAAACAAATTCCTCTTCCCAATTTTGATGGTAGTGGTAAGCTAAGTGCTAGAGCATGGGTGAATAAGTTAGACACTTTTCTTACACTCAAACCCATGAGTGAAGAAAAGGCTATACATTTTGCTACTATGCATTTAGAGGGTTTGGCATATGAGTGGTGGCATCGTGGTCTTGTTTCACAGCATCACAACCAGATCATTTCATATGATGAGTTTGTTCAAAAACTCATAACTAGGTTTGACCGCAAGGATGTTGAGGTCTACTACCGTGAGCTTGCACAGTTGAAGCAATTTGGTAAAGTAGAAGCTTATGTCAATGAATTTCAAAAGATTGTGGTTATGGTTCCTGATATGACAGATAGGAGAATCACTATGTTGTTTGTTGAAGGGTTGAATGATAAGATCAAAGGGTTGGTTAAGGTACATAAGCCAACTACACTTGAGGAGGCAATTGAGTTAGCACTTGACTTGGATACTACTCCTACTTTCACTCCAAAGAAAAGCTTCTTTAAGGGCTCTAATTCTAATCAGAAAAAACCATTTCAGCCTAAGACTAATCCTTCTGCAACAGAGAGACGAATTAAGAAGGAAAAAGTTATGTTTTTCTTGCAAGCAACCCTGGGAACAAGGTCATAGATGCCTTGGAAAAGGCAAAGCACATCTTATTGAGGTGATTTCAGATGATGATAGTGATGTACATGAAGATACGGTTTCAGACGGGGATCATCAGGAGCAACTTACATTAGAGCTTGATATTGGAGAAGGAAAAGTGACTATTGCTTCTATGTCAGGAGTTCCTAGGTATCATGCCTTTCGAATAAAGGGTGTTATCAAGGGACAACGTGTAATGTCCCCTTCTAGTAAGCTGAAAATTTTCACTAATCAACACAACTTCAACTTAGTAAAAGAGAACATTAGTAATCTTTTAATCATTTCTTTCAACATATGATCATTAAGACTATAACATATTAGATTATATTCACATTAAGTTTCATATAAAATATATTCACATATATGTTATTCATTTTCATCATTGGTTCATGATCTATCTTATATCATTAATCACACATGAGTCATGGACATACATCGGGGAGAACGTTCATAATCCTATCCATTAATCAGACCACTCACCTAATATGAGAGGGTGGGTTAAGGATTCCAAGACCCACGGCCGTAGGCCCAAGGCTTCACCTCACACCCGGAGGTACTTCACTCTTGGCTCGGAGGGGCTTATAGCCAGCTCGAGGTTCACCTACCGTTAGGCCATTAATATTATCTAGGTCCTATGCAACCATAAGGTCAAGAACTTCATGCTACACCCGGCAATACTTCGTTCTTACCCTAGGTCTAAGAGCTTCATGCTACACCCGGCAATACTTTGCTCTTAGCTCGGAGGGGCAATGACTTGCCAGCTCGAGTGCTAGACACTAGATTCCTTCTGACCACCAGTCTCATACTAATAAGGTGTGTAGGTGGATTAAGGGGAAGGCTACTAATCCTAGCCCGGTACTCCATGGTCATGTTGATTGCTTATTAAAGGTGATCTCATAATCAATCCCTTTGTAGAGATATACTTATTATTCTATCATTTATATACATATATAACATTATATAATATTATTTTATCTTAGGATAGATGACCTACCTGGTGGTTCTGCTGACTCGATTCTATTCTTTAATATTATATATTATAATATTTGTTATAATATTAATATCTCTATATTGTATTATTATATATGTTATTAATATATATATATATATATTTACACACACATATATAGATATATTACATCTTAATAATTAAATATATTAAAATACTTACCTCCTGTTTAGACGATCTGCAGGTACCTTTTTGGCTGCGGTAGATATTTATTCTCTTTTTTTTTTCTATTTCTTTTCCCCTTTCTTTTGTTAGAGGGCCGGTTAATATTTATAAGTTTGAGGGGATGCAATTTACCACCCGTCACCACCCTTAATAAATAAATATTATTAAACTTTGATGATACTCGATATTTGTTTGTATTAGTTAAGTGCTCCTTATTATGAATGCCCTTATATTATGCAATGAATAAATATACATTTACTATTATTATTATTATAATATATTTGCTTGAATAATTCCTCCCTATATATGTTTATAATATTTTTTCTACTTATGATTCACAAATATATATATAAATATAATACGGATCTAAATATATTTATTTATCGGATTTTAATTTATTGCCCATCCTCTTTTCTTTCTATCCCACAACCTTTATTTATTTTCCTTTTATGAGCTGTGGTAAAACTAGTTCTAACCATACGTAACTCCCTTAACATAGTTTATTTATATTATTTGTATTTATATTATATCATTTATATTATAATAAATGATATATTATTTATTTTATATTATTTATATTATATCATTTATATCATAATAAATGATATATGATTTATATTATATTATTTTTATTTATATTATAATATAAGATAAATATAAGAATATTTGTATTTATATTATTAGATATATTTATAATATATTATTATTTTTTATATGTGTTATTTATAAATATAATAATAATATATCTTGTTAATTGTTTTAAATAAATATTATTTAAATATATTAAATATATTCAATTTATAATATCACTCATATCTTTGATTTGAATGAATAATACATAATGGAGGGACATGACACAACGAGTCACTTGTTTGGTAGATAGTGGAGCCACTCATAACTTTATTGATGAGGGTTTAGTTATGAAACATGGTTTACAAGCTGAGGACTTTGAGGGATTCACAGTTGCGGTAACAAATGGGTTCACTATGAGTTGTCAGAAGAAGGTACCCCAACTCAGCATTCAGATGGGGGATTATACATTAACAGATGATTTCTATATGGTTGGACTTTCAGGCATTGATGTGGTATGGGGAATGCAATGGTTGCATTCACTTCGCCGTTACATACAAGATCTAGAGAAGATGGAGATAGAGTTTATTCACGAGGGAAGAAAAGTGATCTTGAGAGCTATTTCAGATGGAACACCTAGGGTTGTTTCAGCTAGGCGCATGGAGACATTGTTTCGACATGATGATATTGCTTGGGTAGCTCAAGTCAATGTTTCTTCTAGTCTTCTTCGGATGGTGAATATCATATAGACATTCAATCTGTGTTGGATAAAGTATAAACACAGTAAGGTGTTTGGGAACATTCCTCCAAGCCAACCACCGGATCAGGGTTTTGAGCATCTGATTGAGTTAGAGGAAGGGACCAAACCTATCAACATTGCGTCGTACAGACATCCTCGGCACTTCAAGATTGAAATTGAGAATACAATCAAGGAGTTGATTGATATGGGACACATTCGACCTTCATCTAGTCCATTTGCTTCTTTAGTAGTGTTGGTAAAGAAGAAAGATGGAACAATGCGGATGTGTATTGACTATCGCGCATTGAATCAAAGGACCATTAAGAATAGGTATCCAATACCTAGGATTGATGAGTTACTAGATGAATTACATGGGGCTGTATTTTTCTCGAAGATTGATCTGCGCTCTGGTTATCATCAAATTCGTGTTCGTGAGGACATCCCAAAAACAACATTCAGATGTCACTACAGGCATTATGAATTCTTGGTGATGCCTTTTGGTTTGACCAATGCACCAGCCACCTTCCAATCTTGCATGAATCATGTATTCAACAAGCAGTTGAGGAAATACCTGTTGGTTTTCTTTGATACCTAGGATCAGACCATTATACATCAAATTTTTAACATCCAAATGACTTCTCCTTCAAGTAGGATCATGTACAAACACTTGGCAATTGATTCCAAGCCAAAGATTGAACAAAACAACCCTGGAAATGAAGATATAATTGACTAATATAAAAGACAGCTTGCTGCTCCAACTGCCGTAGGTGCAACTTTTCGCCCAACCAATGAAAATATGTTTCTAAACTCTCAAATCTTCACTCCTAAGCCAAATGATGATGTTCCTATGCAATTTCCACTCTTTGGAATCTTTGTAGAATGTTCAAAAAGTCCTAAAACAAAATGAATAGCTCGTTATTATGAATTTCAGTCCCTGCAACATACAAAATTCTCACTCCAATGATGCAATAAGCCCAATTGCTACCTTGACAATGACACCAATGAATCAAGGGCTTCAATATATCATCCAAATAGCTTCAATCAATCCTCTAAACCTGCAAATTTAAGCTCAAATAGTGAATTCTAAATGAAATCACTTCACAACTAGTATGGGATCGTCACCATACAAAAACAAGGGATCATCACCTTGCCAATAAAATAAAAATCGGAATTCTCATTCATAAACAATAAGAAAGAAAACATACCATAGCATCATAAGTTGCAAATTGACGTTCAAACCCTCTATTTAAAGACTCCTTGGATGGGCTATCCTCCTCTTGGATATTTTGCAATGAATTTTGAATTCCACCAATAAAAATGGAGAGTTTTGAACAATATTAAATGAGTTACAACTAAAACACACTCATTTAAAACAAACTTTAATTGTTTAAATGAAATACATCTATTGCATTTACAACTTTTACACCTAGCCTTGGCGTCTCCCAACAACTTGCATGCAATCATTTAATATCCTTCAAAGCATTTAAAATCGTGATCCTTGACATAACTGACTTGGCATTCAATTTATGAACTTGCATTTAAAATGCTCCTCTATTCTTGCATTGATTCCACAACTACCTCATGCGCATGCACTAAATGATGATATTTGCATTTAATAAAAACCCTTGCCTTAGCCGATCACTAACCGCTTCATGAAATGCATTAAATAAATCATTCTATCCAAATGCAAGCATTTAATAAAATAAATTTGCATTTAAAATAATTGTTTTTGAATATCTTTGACTTGGCGAATGCCCCAACTGTTGGCTCTACATCCTTGGCGTCGACTCGTTGCTTTTAAATTTGTCTTGCTTGCATTTAATTGTCTTGGATTGGATCGATTGATCCTTATAGCCATTGGCTCTCCTTTGAATGCACAAATATTATTTAAAATGTCTTTATTCTTTTCTACCATCGATTCTCATGACACAAGAACCAATGGAAACGCAACCTCATAATACCAATCGATCCTCTTGAAATTTCATCTAAAATGCCAATCAATCAAATATGATAATCATTGGAATTTGCTTGGACCTATTCTTCATGGGCGAATCCTCTCCTTCAATGTTGGCTACAATAGATGACATTATAAAATAGGTCCCACCTGGAGTAACTCCTTATTCCACTCAAAACCCCATAAAAATAGATTAGAGAAAATGTAATTAAAGATTTCATTTTCCCTTTTATTCACATAATAAAACTCAAGCAAAATACTAGTTGAGCCAACTTTCTAGTTCTCCATGTATAGACATTTACCAACTTTCCGGTTCTCCATGTATAGAAACAAGCTCAACTAGAAAATATCACTTAGCTCAAAATGGGGACATTACAGTCAATTATGATAAAGGCCAAGATGTCCTATTTGTAAGGCATCATGTGTGAAAAAGGAATCATAGGATTGTGCCATATCCAAAAAGGGGATTAGCCTCATCATTAATCATCTCGTCATCCTAGGTATATGGATAAGTTAGGAGAATGTTATTGGACCTAGGTAACCCCAAGAAGATGAAGTACCTCCGGGTGTGAGGCCAAGTCTCTTGGGCCAAGTGTCGAAGTACCTCCGGGTGTGAGGTGAAGCCTTGGGCCTATGGTATGATGAGCTCATCAATGTAATTTGTTCCCTACGGTAGGTGACTCTCCAATAGATAAGGTGGGAAGTCTTTGGAGCCGATTGGTGAGGTGGGAAGCCATCAGGCCTCCGTATGGGAGGGTTAGTGTCTCCTTAACGAACCATGCCTATGGAGTTAGAGATGGATTAATGATAGGGCAACATATGATCCTTCCGAGGATAGCACTTGAGGCCTATGAATATGAATATGAATAATATGATTATGAATAACATGAGTATGATTATGAATAATATGAATATGATTATGAATAACATGGAGAGGAATATGAATGTGACTATGAATATGAATTATGTGATTATGGAATTATAAGTTCTAGGATAAATTTGGAAAGAATATGGATCTATATTAACTATGATATGAAAAGAGAAAAAATTGGAGTACTAATGTTTCCTTTTTGTAAGTTGAAATTGTGCAAGGTTGTGATCAATTTGAGCTTACTAGAAGGGGACATTACAATGGTGCAACATGGGATTCACACTCAAGGACACCAAGACATAACTTCTTACAATGAGTTCTCATAAAAACTAATAAAAAGATTTGATAAGGAACACCCTCAAGAAAACTTCAAGAAATTGACTCAATTGAAACAAGGAGCGGTAGAAGATTATATAAGTGAATTTCAAAAGATTTCAATTAGAGTCACTGGAATTGAAGAGGATAGGCTAACCTATCTATTTGTAGAAGGGTTAAAAGATTTCCTAAGGGGATTGATAAGTGCTCTTAGCCCCACCACTCTAGATGATGCCATAGAAAAAGCCTTGAAATTAGAAACATCAACTTCAAACATCAAAAGCACACATGAGCATACCAAACCTTATCACAAAAAGAATAAATACAATAAGCCTTCCAAAGGGGAACTTAGGGAAAAGAACCTATGTTTCAAATGTCCAGAACCTTGGGAACATGGGCATATTTGCCAC
Source organism: Cunninghamia lanceolata (assembly GCA_027924645.1). Classification (NCBI taxonomy): domain Eukaryota; kingdom Viridiplantae; phylum Streptophyta; class Pinopsida; order Cupressales; family Cupressaceae; genus Cunninghamia; species Cunninghamia lanceolata. The sequence goes on from BSBN01001500.1 coordinate 602,142, forward strand.
AAGAAGGAAAACCTATGTTTTAAATGCAAGGAAAAATGGGAACTAGGGCACAAATGTACCGAGAGAGGTCAAGCCCAAAAGATTGAGGTTACCTCCGATGAAGAAGCCGAAGAAAAGGTCATCAAGAAGGCAAGAACAGAAGATGATGAGCATGTGACTTTGGCCACAATCACCCAATCTTCCAAGCATCGCCCTTTCCGCATCAAAAGCACTATCAAAGGTCAAAGAGTTATCACTCTAGTAAATAGTGGAGCATCCCACAACTTCATTGATGAAAAATTAATAAAAAGGAGGTTGTAGACCCAGGATTTCAAGAGATTTTCAGAAGCTACCACCATGGGAGTAATGGTTTCATGCACTAAGATTGTTCCCCAACTTGAAGTGATCCTAGGGAAACATATTATTAAGGAAGACTTCTATGTAGTACTACTAGATGCCGATGTAATACTAGGCACCCCTTGGATATATTCGTTAGGATGCTTCCAGTTTCACCTTCCTAACTTAAAAATCCGTTTCCAACATGGGGGACGAAAGGTCACTTTACAAGGTTTACCTAATGGCTCTCCAAAAGTTGTTTCTTGCAAAAGAATGGAGAAAATTTTTAGACATGGGCAAGGAGAGTGGGCAGCCCAATGCATGATCCTTGATAAATCCACTCCACAAGGCCAAAACATACACATCGATATAAGACCCATCCTTAGAAAACACAAGAAAGTGTTTGTGGAAATCCCACCCGACCTTCCTCTGAAGAGGGGATTTGAACATATTATAGAATTGGAGAAAGGATCTAAACCTGTGATTACAACTCCCTATAGACACCCACAAAAATTCAAGGAAGAAATAGAAAAAACTATAAATGAACTTTTGGAAATGGGTCATATTCAGCCTAGTGCCAGTCCTTTTGCCTCATCCGTGGTACTTGTTAAAAAGGATGGAACAATGAGAATGTGCATAGAGTACCAGGCATTGAATAAACAAACAATCAAAAACCAATATCCAATACTGATAGCCCTAAACTCCTCACTAGATGCACGCCAATCTCTCAGAATCTCATCCTGGAACTCAAGTTGAGTAGCCTCCTTTTCAGGAACATTGTTCCTAGGTACAAATGTGGGTATGCCAAGCCTATCACCTGCTGTCAACTGAGAAGCTCTCCTATGAGTAACCGATGCTTCTCCCTCATCATCTCTATCCCTGTGCCTGTCACCATTGTTTCTGTCACCATTCTGCCTATCACCATTATGTCTATCACCTCCAATATTGATCCTATTTCTGTCTCCCAAGTTGTTCCTGTTTCTCCCGTTATTATTATTATTATTATTATTATTATTATCCCTGTAGTTGTCTCTATTATTCCTCGCATCACGAGGTATCAACTGGGTAAGAATTTGAGCCAACTCTGTCTATGATTCCCGCATCGTCTCATTCATCCGAGTAAAGCTCCTCTCTATGTCCATCTGCCCCCTGGCCAACGAGTTCAAAATATCCCTCAAGCTCAGTTCATCATGATCTCTGTCACCCATGTTTCCAACCTGTACACCAATCTCTCCTGAAAAGGGATCTATTCGCGGTACCTCAAGGTCTTCTTCACTATAAATCACTACTGGTTGTTCCTCTGCAACTACCATCTTTGTATCTGTATCAGTAGGGTCTATCTGGGGAACCTGTAAATCTATTCATGACCTATTCCGTCTGAAATAATATTTGCTTATACCCAGCTGCATGCCTCAAAACCCTATCTACATGTTTGATCTAACCACACAGGATGGCAAGATCTTCTGCTCTGATACCACTGTAACATACACCTTCGAATATGTTGTTCTATGCCAATTTTTTGTTTTTCTGACGGTTTAGGGTTTAGGGTTTCATTACATGTTTTTGCATGTTTGTTTTTTGTATTGCATGTATGAAATATAGAGCATAAAACAAAACCCAAAAAAACTAAAATAGATATGAACAAACTGATGAAGACCTAGATTATATTATAGCAAAATATGAATTATGAGTACATACCCACATCAAGGTTTCCAACTTCATACAAGTGCTGACGGAGGTTCAGCCATACAAGCCATGAAAAAATGCTCAAAGCGCCCAGATTGGAAGAAGATTTGTCATACAAATATCAGCAGCATAATATCAATCCCTAGGCAATGAGAATGCTAGCAAAAACAGTTCCAAAATGCTGAAATAGTTCTTTCTTCAAAACCCATGACCTCCTTGAGCTGTACAGCCCAGCTGGAGGTACATATCAGGGGCAAACAAATCAATGGCAGCTTCCTTTGTCTCTGTTTTCAACAGCAAATGTTTGCACCTTAATGGCGACCCCAAACAAGTGACTTGTCTCCACAAAATCGCCCAAAATCTGTGCTAAAGGATGGTACGTCTAGTCTGCAATGGTACGGCCTAGCAATGGGAATAAACTCAGTCACAAGCTGTCCCAAAAACTCTCAAATCTGCTCCTTATAACTCTGTCCTCATCTACAGTCCTCAAACACATACAAGTGATTCATTTCAAGCTCGAATCATTCCCAAAATGTATCAACTGAATGCACAAATGAGACTCCTAAATGAAGCCTCTAATATCCTCTCCTGATGCGATCTTTCACACACGAAGAAAGGTGATCTTGTAGAGGGTTTCATCTCAACAAGTCAATCTCCAAACCCTTGAAAGCCAAGCTCCAAGAAGATGCACAAGAATATCAAAATCATAAAAGTAAATTGATAAACCAAGCATATACAAATGAGTTCACTTTTTGCCTATCCTTTTCTCCCTTTCCTCCAACGTCCAAGAAAGATTAAAATATAATTTCTTTTTATGCTTTTATCCCCTTATGTCTCCCTTGAGCGTCCATCTCTTAGGGGAACCACTTTTTAAGTTATGACTTAACTTTATATCTTAAAGTCATTTTATAACATAAGTCACATTTCCCTTAAAATATAATATAAGTTAAATCTTTAATTTAACTTATACTTTATTGAATAATGCTTTGGAGCTATCAAAACCAATAATCTCGTGCAATGCTCCACTGCCTCTGTCCTACTATAAATAGCAAGGTGCTCTGTCCCGACTTACTATAAATAGTAAGTCACCAAATTGACCCCCTAACCATGGTCATTAGCCTATGGGAGTCATGTAATTGGCTAATCTCCACCATCTATCTCACTGGGCTAAATGGGGAACATTACAGTTACATGGATTGCCTAAGAATATAATTAGTGATCGGGACAGTCGTTTCTTAAGTCAATTTTAGCAAGAACTATTTCGATTAGCAGGGACTGATCTCACCCCAAGCACCAGCTATCATCCCCAGACGGATGGACAAACAGAAATAGTTAACAAGTGGATAGAAGGCTACCTAAGAAATTATGTTACTAGACAACAGAGTGCATGGATTAGATGGTTGCATTTGGGAGAGCATTGTTATAACACTACCTATCATATGTCCATTGGTATGAGTCCCTTTAAGGCTCTATATGGTTATGATGTAACTACTTTTAGAAGTTTGATTGGCCAAGACAATAGAGTGCCAGAAGCCAACGATTTCATACAACAAAGTATAGATATTATGAATGTTCTCAAAGATAATCTCCATCATGTTCAAAATAAACAAAAGATTTATGCTGATAGAAATCACATAGAGAGAACCTTTGAAGTTGGAGATTCGGTCTTCCTTAGATTGCAACCGCACAAGCAATCCTCTCTCAAAGCAAGTGGAGCAGAAAAGCTCAAGCCTCGATTTTACGAGCCATATAGAGTCCTACGAAGAGTTGGTGAAGTAGCCTACGAACTGGAGTTACCTGAAAATAGTAAAATCCACAATGTTTTCCATGTATCTAGATTGAAGAAGGTTCTCGGGCAACAAGTAACTCCATGTGCCGAATTACCACCACTAGATGAAGAAGGTAAACTAATTCTGGACCCTGATACTGTTCTTAATGTACGTGAGAAACGTTTAAGAAACGGGACTATCTCTGAGTACCTAGTTAAGTGGAAGAGACTTCCCATTGAGAATGCTACTTGGGAAAGAGAAGATGTTCTCAATCATCCAAATCTTAAGTTGCTTGAGGACAAGCAAACTTAAGTGGGGGGGACTGTCATATCCCCTATATTTGCATTACATTATACATTATAAATTAAGTCTATTCAAGTGTATGCTTTGTGACTTATGTATATCCAAGTGTATACCTTGCGATTTACCGATGACTTACATATATTCATATGTATACTCGTTATACCTTCCCTATCATTAAACAAATATATATATGATAATATTTATATATATAAATATATATAAGAGCTTAGAAACAATTACTATTATAATATATAAATGAGTATATTATAATATATACTTATACACACATAATAAGAAATTATTCCAACTAATAATGATCGATGAGCGATCACATTTCAAAAGAGGTAACCCTTTCGAAAAGGTGCCAAGTCTTATACATATATGGATCAGCAGGCGAGTGGCAAAGGATATAATCGAATAAAGAAAAAGGCAGCAAAGTAGATCATGGATACTAAGTAGCATATCCTACAAACCAAACTGCAGTTTAAGAGGGTACGGAGAGCCGATCATAGGTAATAAGCAAGAAAAGTCTGCAGATCCATCACTTATCAAGTATGTATAGATAAGAGTTAGATTACTATGCATCTCAATACATAAATCATGGTTAGTATAGTATGCATGGTATTGTTCATAGTAGTCAGATATGCATATCATGTTATTAGAAATCATAATAGGTAATATATGCATATCATGTTATTAGTATCATACTATTAGTTCTCATAGTTAATATGAATCCATCTCATATAAGTGTTTATAGATTATAATGAGATATCTATTAGTATTCATAAATGAACCATACATTAAGTAACTAATATTAGTATGTATAGTTAATCATTCCCATAAAAATAATGAACAATTGTATAAGAACAAGGATACCATATAATGGTATCCCGATTTGAGACATGAATGTCTCTATTCATGCATTATGATAATAAATGTTATAATAGAATTATGGTTAATTCCATCTATAATACAAGGGGATATTAGAATAAAAGATCATATTTCCGATAACCTCTATTACTTCATCCTTAAAGGAATGGTGGGTATTGTCGGGAGAGGTGGAGTAATTCCATCCTGTGTATAGACCCCAAGGCTGGGACATAGTTTCCCTAAGGCTGGGTCAGAGATAGTTTCAGCACGCCCTGGTCATGTAAACCCTAATTCCTTGATGAAGAATGGGAGGGGAAGATATGGATCTTGAATTATGTTTAATATCCGCCCTAATGTATTTATGGAATACATTATAGAATAGTCATCAATAGTGAATGACAATCATGAAATGAATAATCTTTTAACAAGGAATGATATATTTATATTATCATTGATCTTATTTGATCTTATCATTGAAATTTATTGATCTCTAATGTTTCTAATGTCTCTTTGAGAATCACTTTGAATGCAGCTTGAGGTTTAAGTGTTTCCACTAGAAAGGGGACATTACAACTTCAAACAAGGCAACAACTGATAAATAAAGTTTCCTTATTTTGTAAGGCTGCACAAGCATACAATCTACAAGAAGCAATAACAAAATAGCTAGTATAATCAACGATAAACTGGTATTATGATAAAATCTTTTCACCAAGAAAATATAAATCTTCACCAATACTAAAAACCCATGAACCAATACCGGAAACCCAAAAATCTTTGCAAACTCAAAATACTGAAATCCAAATATCTGAAAACTGAAACTTCACACAAACAACATCTGGAACAAATCATTCAGCTCAAAAGAAATTCTTGAATGGAATCTCTCAAATGACTAGGAGGGTTTTCATTCTCAAAATCATTCTTACCAATAGGGTTTTTGTCTTAGGGCAAATAAAAGATGAACAGAGTTCAATCTTAAAAACAAGGATTTTGGTTTTATCAAATTCGTAACCTATTCTAATGCACAACTCCTTTTATAGGCACAATGAGGGAATAAAATATCATTTCCATTTATTTTCACTTTTCCCTCCAATAATAAAATAAAGTGAGTTCTAAAAAATGTCTTTTAAAAATAATCACTTTGTACCTCCATAGCAAACGACGCTTAGAAAACAACTTAAGTCGCCTTTGAAAATCATTTTTTATGACCCTTTAAATAATTATAAATAAGTTGTCTTTTAACTTATAACTCAAAGTTACTTTTTCGACAACTTGATTTTAATTATTTAATTATTTCTAAGGTCTCGAAAAGGAGACATTACAATATAATAATATATAGAGCTACATGCCTAGTAAAGTGTCGACTGGTTTTCCAAAGTTAGTCAAAATCTGCTATATATATGCCCACCCTACAATTAAAAAAAACAGTATTTTAATAGCAGGATAAAATTAGAAAAGTGAACTATATATAGAGTTTTGGGCAGTTGAAGGTAGAAATAGAACAAGTTCTTTTTTTCCTTAGTCTTCATTGTCTCCCATCAGCAGAACATTGAATTCATTCTTAGCATGCAGCAAGTGTTTTGTCATATCAACCCTTTTTTAGATAAAAAGCAAATTTGTGGCAGATTAAGAATAGTGATCTTTAGTGGAGACACCTAATGTCAACAATTTTCAGCATGGGTGATTAGCTTTTGAGAGGTGTTTTCAATCAATTCTTGACAGAGGTGAATGTCTTTCAGAGGAATTTCATATCAGACTTCATTATTTTAATCATACACCAATCCATGACATACTGAAATTAACTCCCATAATCAATCTTCATTTTCAAGAGGTCTCGATAGTAAGGTTCGGTGAGTTTTTCATCAAATTTTCCAATCAAGGGATGATTGCTTCAATCTAGGTTTTATGACTCAAGAAGGTTTACCCCTTATGAAACCTAGATTCACATTAGCACCATCTAGAGTTTTTGGTGGCTAATGTTCAATTTATGTTTTCATTCAAAACATTTGTCTATTACCTCTTCAAAGTTGCATAAAACTTTGTCATCATTTCAGCGAGTTTTCAAAGGCAGGATGTCAGCAGCAATCGTATTGGGATTTTCAAGCTCTATAACAGTCCTCAATATGTTTCAGTCATCACAAGAATGAACAATGAAAAGTTATCGTTTCCTTCATCTCTCATTCAAGGTGGTTCAAGGTCCTCTTATGAAGGTTGTTATTAAGTGAAGGGTGAATGTTAGGGTCTGATGCAAAGAAGTCAACAAAGTAGAAGTTCAAATTCATAAGCATCAATATTTTGGAGTTTCAGAGTACTCCCAATGATTAGAACAGAGTAAAAGCTTCGTCAAAGTCTTCAGAGACGCTTGTCAAAATTTCTATTTTTAACCCACACTAAAGTCTTATTTCTAGCCCATGCTAAAGTACTATTTTTAGCCATCCTCATTTTCAAGAAGAAGAGTGTATTCTGAAAAGCCAATTTTTAGCTTACGCTTTTTATAACTTTTTGCTATTTTTAGCTATATCTAATTTTATCCCGATAAACTTTTGGGGGAGGCTATTTTTTATTGTCTATTTTTGAATCTCTTGTCATGCAAGAGATGTGACTTCTAAGTGTTAATTTGTGGTAATTTCTACCAATAATTTAACTAAAAATTGTCAGGGTTCAGATTTAGAATTAGTGGATAAAATTTTATAATAAAACTTGCATTGTATGCAAGCAGTCAATTCTTAGAGTAGAAGTACAATTAGCTTTTTATTATTTTTTCATGCAATGACTTTGTAAACCTTAAAAATAAGAGTCATTCACACTTATATTTCTAATGGTAATTTTCATGCCTACTTGTTGCTGAAATTGTTGTTCGTTGAGTATTGTTCATCTAAAATTCATTATTCATTCAATAGAATTTAGTAATGCCTATCTTGCTTCTAAATTGCTATTAATATGTTTTGTATTATTTATTATGTGTGCTAAGGTATATTAAACTATTTTTAGCAAGGTTGCAAGCTTTGCATTGCAACTTTACTTGAAGTTGGAGATTGTGGCTTTGTATCGATTCCTAGATTTAATCTACCAAAGAGTTCATGTCCTTGTGTTTAAGCCTATTCAATCTTTATATGTACTTGGACTGCTTAGTCTCTTCTTTTAGTTGACCAATGCAAGTGTGTAGCAATCATAGAGTTTTCTTTTAGTCAAAAAAGCATAAAAATATTATGCCTTGAGTTGAAGCATGTGTCAACCTTTTGCTCTAAGTGAATTCAAAAAGACACATCTTCAGTTTTATTCAACAAAAGTGTGAACTACCTAGAAACATTATACAAATTATAAATAGCAACTACATATTGTTCAAATTAGGTTAATTTTTTGTTTACAAGGAGCTTCCCCTCCTAATTCGAAGAGCGATTCTATCGTACATTTATTTTGTTTTGTGTCATACTAGAACATATAAATTAAAACGTTAACAATCCAGTAGAAAATCATAAATACATATTTTATACTTCAAACTCTAAAACTAGATCTGCTATCACTTTATTACAAAACAATTGACTCAAGAATTTAAATTTTGTTTCCTACTAGTAGTGTTAATATAGTTAGACTTTCTTTACTAAACCAAAAAAAACAAAAAGAAGAAACCATACAATACAGTAATTATTCCTTGCATAACAAAAAAAATTATTTATCATGAGAGCATAGTCATATCTTAACCTTGTAAACTGAGAAACCGCATCTTCTCCTATTAAATCTTTGAAAATTGACAATTTTTATTGCTTTTACATGTCAAATGGAATCTAAGGTACCTCACCGAATCAACAAATGCTCGAAATTTTTGTCTATCTATGGGAAACACATCAAATATAAGCAGATCTTCAAATATGATTTCCACCATCTGTAATGAAAAAGGGGCAACCTTTTTCTTGTTATAGTCTATATAATAAAATGTATAAATTTACAACAAAATCAATTTAAAATGCTTTTTCATTTAGGAAAACAGATCACATATGCCTAGTAAAGGATATGAATCCAACCATATCCAAAATCTTATAATAATTTGCACTGGATTTGATGGGGCCACTATATTATGACTGGGATTTTAGGGTTAAATTATACCTTTGGCAAGTCTTCATCGCGCAACTCAAATATGTCAAATGACCATGATTTCATGGCTTGGAACAATGATTCTAAATATGCATCGGAGTATTCTGCCTCTTGGTCCTGAAAACATGTAAGCTTTAATTTGATCTTTCAGCATCAATTTTTTTTTTCTAAATCGTATGCGTACAAATTAAAATACTAAGAAGCAAATGTATTAATGATAAAAACTCGAAACACCTGTTGCTATTTCTTTTGGTTAAAATTCTTGTAAATAATATCAGCTCATAATATGAATATTGTAATAGCTTCATACTGAATTAAAAAATTTGTGAACACTCTCCCCTACTTCAGCATCTTACCTTCAAGTTTCAAAGACAACTTGAGAATAACAGTTGTTAGTGTGTGTAAACATTGGTTTGTGGGCCCATGAGTTGCCAACTTGGGGCACCCTTGGGCAATATAATAAAGTGTAACTTCATAAAGACGACATTTCACAGATCACCCAAGTTGAAGCGAAAATTCATTCAATAGAAAGTCCACTTTGCAGTATTTCGTTTGATGTGGATCGTATCATTTCTTTTTGATATAAAATGTGATAGAAGTTTGGGCAATACTACAGGAAATATGGCTTGTTGACATTGAGATACAGGAACTATTTTTTTTTTTCTTTTTCTTTTGCGTAAAAGCAATGGCTATTGAAAAAGGCATAACATTTTATTGAGAGTTCAAATTTAAGACATTTCAAATGTGAGTATGCAGAAGATTTTATAAGAAAAATGGCTTTTTAGGCTACATTCTGCCCCCAGTTGTACATATTTATGTTCTAGTATAAAGATCTCTTTGATTTAGTTAAATAAAGGATAAAAGTTTAAGCAAAAAGTATAAGACTCTCTAATAGTGGGTTTAGTATAATTCGGCAAAAAGCAACACTCACAAGGGGAAACCACGATCTGTAATAGAAAACAGAGATTTTAGCACTATAGGGACAAGTAATATACGCACAAATTCACAAATCTTTTACTGCATTTTTTATTGACAGATATGTTTATTTATGCAGATACACAAACGTAGAGTCATAATGGAAGTCTCCAACCTCTACACTAACAAACTACCCTATAATTACTCATAAACCTACACCTAACAAGACATATGTGAGCTGTCTACACACACCAATAGTTCACTGTTACATTTATTTTTGTTGGAGCATATATTCCAACACTCCTTAACGCTACAACACTAAACTGACTAACAACATAAAAAAAACAACAGAAAATACATTATTCATAAGCTGTTCTTTGAAAACAGTTCTTGGACCAGTAAGACTTCTTCAAGCTGCTCCCCATTCCAAGTATAGTCTCCCAGCTGTAATCCAAGTTTCCAACATCATTGGACACCATTTGCACATGAAGTGTCTCATCACCCTCGTAAAGGTATGATGTCGAACTTCCAAATTTTGGATCTCCCCTGAACTATTGGACACCAATCCTCACATGCTTGTCTCATAACCCCAATGAAGTAGAGTTTCTCCAATCCACAAGCATCTCAGACTATTGAACATCTATCTATCCTCCACTGCGTCCCTCCCTGTCTTCAAAGTGTTGGCCTCTTTAAAATAGGACGATTGCCTCATCTTCAGTGAAGTCATCATCATTGTTAATATCTGGTGGTTCTTCCATTTCCAGAAAAATTTGTGACTAAACTTTCTTGGAAGCAAACAGAAAATCTCTACATTTTGAGATAAATATAATCTTGTAGAGAATTCACCGAGTGTAGCAGCAACTCCTAAATGATATAGCTCTTCCCTTAAAAATTGCAATGGATTTGCACCAGCAACGATCTGTAGACTGCAAACAGTTTGCCTCTTCCCTCTTCAATGGGCTGCTTAGACTTGGCTATGAGAATCTTTGTGCTCTGATACCATAATAGAAAACAGAGATTGCAGCACTACAGGGGCAAGTAATATACACACAAATTCACAAATCTTTCGCTACACTCTTTATTGACATATATGTTTATTTATGCAGATACATAGACATAGAGTCATATTGGAAATCTCCAACCTCTACACTAACAAACTATCCTATAATTACTAATAAACCTACACCTAACAGCACACTATATGTGAGTTGTCTACCACTAATGTTACATTTATTTATGTTGGAGCTTATATTCCAACAATCTAAATGCATCAGACAAGCATCAAAGATGCATATATCCCTTCAAGACACACACTGTGTTTACAAACAAACAAAAACGGTGTAAAATCAACAATCATGAAGAGAAAGTACGAAGACATCACACTTCCTTGGTTGGCTCAAACCAATTCCAAGGCTATGCATAATGTTTGGAACCACAAAAAAATCAATGGAGAAGAGCAGGGCGGTAGACGCTGGTATTCAAAAAAGAATCAAGTGCAAATTTGACACCTGTCAAAAAATTCTGCTCAAAATTGAGGAAATTGACAAAGTCGAATCCATCCTTAGTCTAACTATGAATTTGGCAAATGCCTAAATCATCCCAACTACTGCTGGATTTCTCAACCAACCCAAAAGAGATTCAACTCAATTTAGTATCCTATTGTTTCCACTTCCAATATCTCACCAAGGTTGAGGGCGTATGATTAACTAAAAAACATGTTCAAATGTGTGTAATGGTTCAGTCTGATTACGCAGAGGAGAGAGTAAGAGGATGATGTAGGGTATTTGGATTGGTTTCCACAATGGTGTATCATGCTGCACTAAAAGACACCCTTTGTATTTATATTGTTGACTCCAATTTTTTATGGGAAAAGCAGAGGCACAACCATTTCCATACCGTGTTTTCCCAAAATGGGTTTCTAAATGGTAAAAAGGGTGTTTTCAACTTTCATGGTGCTTTCTATTACTAGAGCTCAATAAATTCCATGTTTTAGTCATATTCGTTGCAATTGTATGCACAAACAACTCTATGTATTGCAGTCTTTAAGCACAACGCACAAATATAAATATAGTTCTGATTTCAGCCATTAATAAGTACATTTTAATAAGTTGTACACTGGAATTAACCAAAACAATCACAGCTCAGACCCACCACTCCTAGATTGCTCAAACTAAACTTTGATGGAGGTAAATAGGGGAAAACCATGCCCATTCTAAGGTGGTAGGGTTTTCCATCTGGGCCAGATGAGAGCTATGTTGCAAGTATGTGCTAACCGGTGTTGTCATTGATGTCAACATGTTTGTGTTGTCATTAGTGTCAACTGTGCTCTTGTTTTGTTACTTGATTGTGATGAGTTAGTTGCTTTGTATTGTGTTGTATAAGTGTTGAAGATGATAAGAAAATGTTCCTGATATTGAGTTTCCAAGTGTTTTTGAGAAAATTTGGTTCATACTATAAACAGAGTTGTGAAATGTATTCTGGCTTACAGGATACTATTTGAGTCTTTGCTCCGTATTTCTTCTGTGTTGAAGACCAGAGTGTGAGATTTGGATATGTTTTAGAGAAATGTTTGAAGATGCTAAATCCAGAATTTGGTGTTCCGGATCGCTATGCAGCAGAAGTTCTATTCACCAGTTTGAAGATTGTGCCTAGCAGCATTTACAGTGTGACAAGGAGAAAGTATTTTGGTCTGCATTTCTCCGTAGTTTGGTTTTTGGTCTTGAAGTTTTGGACACATGTTTATAAGGTCCTTAGCTATCTTCATTCCAGAGGATCTATGATTTGGTGCTCCGAAAAGCAAGTTATTGATTAGCAAAGTTCGACAGTGTTTGTGGTGAGTAGTCTGTGATCTGTCTTCAAGTGATATTTGTTGTCTTCAAGTGATATCTGTTGCGGTTGGATTTGTCGGCTCCCAGGTGATTTTATGTTGTTCGTGTTAGACTTAGAGCAGACAACTGAGGGGGGGGGGGGGGGGGTGAATCAGTTGTCTAAAACTTTCTTCATTTTCAACACTTATATTCACTTAGCAATATAACAATAAATCTACCATGAAACTTAATGCATTTAATCAAGAGTAGAAACACATCAACACATGAGACACCAAGATTTTGACGTGGAAAACCCAGTTAAGGGAAAAACCACGGGGTGACTAACCCAAGATTGTATTCTCTGTTAGAAGAATAAAAAAACAAAATGGCACATGCCAATCAGGGCTCACTGCCCGAGCACACTACTCACAAGAGGCTCACTACCTACAAGAGACACACTGTCTACAAAAGAATAAGCATCACATACTTGAACTGGTAAATAGCATCTTCACCATGCTTGAGTCAGTTCCATTTAAGCCCAAACCTTCTGCTCTGTCTTTCGCTTTTCTCCTCACTACCACACACTCATCTTCACAAGTCACACACTTAAATGACTTCGCAATCCCTTATTTATATATGACATCAACTTAGGAACAAACATCTAAGTCGGCAAACATCCACAAGAACATCCGCAAGATGTATAATTCATCCGGTCGGCCAATCACATAAAGAACACCATTATCCGGAAGTTATTCTTCATTTCTGGGACCCCAATTCTTATGCAGATCATAAACACGAACTGAGCATGATCCAAGGACCTCCACAAACTTGCCTGAAACACCAAGAACATCCGCACTTCCTCTATTTACTGAAATCCTTCTCTCCTTCATCCGGAACCTCAAGAACACAGTCTACCATTACTGTCACAAAGGAATAGATACTTGCGGACCTTCAAACCACGAACCAATCGAGTTAGCACACCACACAGACTTCCCCAACACTTCCTCAAATCCGCAGAACCGGAGAATGCATTTCCGGATCTCACCGGACCTATCTGTATCATTCTGTCATCATTGAACATCTGTCAGAACCGGTTTCACTTGGACTGCCATAACTTCTTCATATCTTCATGCGGACCTGTGAAATCTCTACTGCAACATCTTAAGACACATATCTACAAACCCTTTAATCCGCATCCTCTGATCCTCATCCTATCTTTGTCTTTTACCTTATGTCATCACTGTTCTTCATTGTTCCTGATTGAGACTAATTTTCTCAATATCCTCAGCACACAACTCATCCAACCTTATCATTAATGTAATAGGAGTATGTTGACATCAATGACAACACCAGTTAGGCCCATACTTGCAACAATCTCCCCCTTTGTCATTGATGGCAACATATGATGTGAAAAACTGTTTTAACCATCAAGACAAGAAAATCACCTTACTGTCACAACTTCCCCTATCAGCAACAACCATTCACATGTCTTCTCTCCCTTTACTACTCCCCCTTTGATCAGCAACCACTTGTTTTTCACATGTCTTCTCTCCCCTTTTGACATCAATGGCAAAGGGCACATACTTGCAGCAGTTCGTGGATGTCTCCAGATCGTGTTGAAGGCTTGTGCTTGATCCGCAAGCTATGATAAAGTTCTTGGAAGCATATGTCTGAGTATTCTTGGTGTTTGCACAAGTTTGGCCGACTTGGGTGCTAACACTCTTTGCGGATGTGTTTCACAGATTGTAGAAGTGTGGTCAAGCGTGTGAAGATGTATTTGGGTCCGAGCTAAGTCGTGAAGTGTTCTGCTTTCATTCATTTGATTCGCAAGTTTTTTTAGGTCCAGACCTAATTTGAATCATGTATGTTTGCCGACCTTGGAGATTGTTCCAAAGGTTGTAGATTGTATTGCCGACCTTGATGTATGTTCCAAGGTTGATGATTGGTATAAATAAATGTAATAAATCTGTGTGTAGATGATGAGGGTGCGAAGATGCGAAGTTGAAAGTGTTTGTGTTGTAAGGGCAGAGAAGGTGAATATATTGCACTTCAATGGAACCGAACTCAAGCATGTCGTAGATGCTATTATATCAATTCATGGCAATGAGCCACCCCTCTTGGCAGTGAGCCTGTATGCAGTGAGCATCTTTTGGACAATGAGTCCTTAAGGGCAATGAGCCTTGGGCAGTGAGCCTCTTTGGTTATTCGATATTGTTACTACATTATATTTTGAGCTAACACTCACTGTGGTTTTTCCCTTATAGGGTTTTTCACGTAAAATCTAGTGTTCATGTGTGTATGGTGTTGATATGTTTAAGTTTTGATTTTGCACTTCATGTTTAATCTTCATAACAGATTAAGGGGTTAAAGTTAGTGAATGGGAATGTGATTTTGTTTGAAAGAATTTAAGGTTTTTGATACAACTGATTCACCCCCCCTCTCAGTTGTCTTGTGCCTTCAACAATTGGTATCAGAGCTTGGTTCCTTGCAAGAAAGCCTAATAGCTTAAGGTAGATCTGGGATGGCACACAAAGACATTCCTTGGTTTGATGGATCTAACTATGGCTTCTGGAAGGTACGAATTCAAAGTTATCTTGTCTCCATTGGTTTCAATGTCTGGAAAATAGTTGAGGATGAATACAAAATACCTAATGGTGGTCCAAGGATTGCAAGTGAGATTAGGGCCTATGAGATCAATGGCAAAGCTAAAAATGCTCTACTAAATGCCTTATCTAACACTGAAATGGCGAAAGTTGTGAATTTGGAAATTGCTCATGAGATCTGGGTAAAATTGAAAAGCATATATGAAGGTGATGCAACTATCAAGAAGGCGAAGTTGCAGAATTTAAAGACCAGATATGAAACTATGCGGATGTTTGAAGATGAAAACATCACAAGTTACATACAGAAGATTGATGAAGTTGTTAGCAGCATCAAGGGCCTTGGTGGAAAGATAGAAGATATGGATGTTGTAGATAAGGTACTCAGAACTCTTCCTAAATCTTATAGTCACATGGTGTCTGCCATTGAAGAATTGTTTGATATGAATAGGCTTTCAAAAGATCAATTGCTTGGTAAACAAACTGCTTTTGAAATGAGAGAATTTGGTACTAGTGATGGCCCTGTGAAAATTGAGACTGCTTTTAAGGCCAAGGAAGAAAATACTGCTAGATCAAATAAATATGTTGTGGAATCAGATGAAGAAGACCTTGATGAGCTTGAGGCAAAATTTGCAAGTAGAATGAAAAGAGGCAGTGGAAAGTTCAAAGGTAAGTTACCTTTCAAATCTCTCAACTGTGGTAAGATTGGTCACTATGCTTCTAGATGTCCTGACAGAGCTTTGAAGTTCAAGAACAATGAAAGTAAAGGTAAGATAGTAAGAAAAGGTTACTATGTTAGAGAAGATGATGGTGTAACTGATGATGAACCTGATTTTGAAGATGACAATGCTAGTGAATGCTTGTTTATTGCTATAAAAGAAGAACCTGCTTCCACTAATCTTGCAAGCTGTGTGAAGGAAGTCCAAAAGAAGAAAAGGAGATATCTGCATTTCATGCTACAATAGAAAAGGATGAATGGGTCATTGACAACGGATGTTCAAATCACATGACTGGAGATAAGAGTAAGTTTGTCAAATTGAAAAGGTATGATGGAGGACTAGTTAGATTTTGTGATGATGCAGATGGTAAGATTTGTGGAAAAGGGTCAATTACTTTTGATGGCAAGCATATTACAGATGATGTTCTTTATGTCAAAGGCCTAAAGCATAATCTTCTAAGTGTTGGACAGATGTGTGAGAAAAAACATAATCTGATATTTAAAGACAATGGATGTGAGATAAGGAAAAGCTCTAGAACAATAATTGCTCGTGGTAAGAAAACTCATGGTAATGTTTATCATTTGAAGAGTACTGAAAATTGTTGTTTGCGGGCTCAGACAAATGAATGTTGGATATGGCATAGGAGAATGTGTCCTTAACTTTGATAATCTGGTGAGAATAAGCTCTGCTCAAGTTGTAAGAGACCTACCTAAGATTGTGAAGCTTGCTAATGCCATCTGCAAAGAATGTCAATTTGGGAAGCAAACAAAGATAAGTTTCAAGAGCAAGGAACAATCCTCTACTAATCTGTTGGAATTGGTGCATACAGACCTGTGTGGTCCTACAAGAACAAGAAGTCTACAAGGTGACAGGTATTTCATGCTTCTTATTGATGATTATTCAAGAATGACTTGAGTTACTTTCCTTAAAGAAAAATCAAAAGCCCTAGACAAGTACAAGGCATTTAAAACAATGGTTGAAAATGAAATGGATTTGAGAATCAAGTGTCTAAAATCTGACAGAGGTGGTGAGTTTACTTCAAATGAATTCAATACTTTTTGTGAAGAACATGGGATAAAGAGACAATTGTCTGCCCCCAGAACTCCTCAGCAAAATGGAGTAGTTGAAAGGAAGAATAGAACAGTTCAGGAAGCTGCCAGAACAATGATCAAAGAAGCTGACCTTGCGAAAATATATTGGAAAGAAGCTATTCATACTATTGTCTATATTCAAAACAGAGTGCAAGTCAAAGCAAATGGAACAAAGACACCTTATGAGTTGTGGTATGGAAGAACTC
Organism: Cunninghamia lanceolata; assembly: GCA_027924645.1. Lineage (NCBI taxonomy): Eukaryota > Viridiplantae > Streptophyta > Pinopsida > Cupressales > Cupressaceae > Cunninghamia > Cunninghamia lanceolata. The sequence continues at coordinate 619,512 of BSBN01001500.1, forward strand.
CTACTGTCAAGTATTTCAAAGTGTTTGAAAGTAAATGCTATATCAGAAGAGATGAAGAGTTGGGAAAATTTGATGCTAGATGTGATGAAGGCATATTTCTTGGGTACTCTACTAAAAGCAAAGCTTACCGATGCTAAACATAAGATTGAGGAAGATTACTGAAAGTGCAAATGTGAAGGTAGATGAAAATGTTCAGAAAGTCTCAAACCGAATGGATACAAGTCAGATGGATCTTTTGATTCAGAGAAAGTTGGAGAAAAAGACAAGGAAGTTCAGACTAAAGTGCAAGCTATTCCAGAAGAAGAAGCTCAAGTTGAAGAACAAGAAGCTCTGGAAGAATTTCTAAATTCCCCAGGTATGTGCAAAGCAATCATTCTGAAGATCAAATCCTGATTATTGAAGTCTATGTAGATGATATAATCTTTGGTGGAAATGAAGGTATGTGTAAAAACTTTGCAGATGAGATGCAAAAAGAATTTGAGATGTCAATGTGTGGTGAGATGAACTTCTTTCTTGGACTGCAAATTAATCAAACAGATAAGGGCATTTTCATTTCACAATCTACGTATGTCAAGGAGTTGTTGAAGAAGTTTGGAATGGAAGAATCTAAACTAGTTTGTACTCCCATGACAACTGGTTGCAAGCTCAGCAAAGATGATGAATCCCCTAAGGCTGATCAGAGCAAGTATAGGTCTATGATTGGGGGATTGCTATACCTAACTGCTACCAGACCTAATATCATGCATGCAGTTTGTCTTGTGGCCAGATTTCAAGCAGATCCTAAAGAGTCACATGTTATGGTAGTAAAGAGGATTTTCAGGTACTTGAAAGGCACTTCTGATTATGGTTTGTGGTATCCTAAGAACAATGATTTCAACCTGAGTACATACACAGATGCAGACTGGGCCAGATGTGTAGATGACAGGAAAAGTACAAGTGGTGGTGTGTTCTTTCTTGGAGACAGAGTTGTATCTTGGCAAAGCAAGAAGCAAGATTCAGTATCCTTATCCACTATTGAGGCACAATACATTGCAGCAACATCATGTTGCACACAAGTGCTATGGATGAGACAAACTCTTAAGGATATCAAAATTGAGTATGAGGATCCGATTCCTATTTTCTGTGATAACACTAGTGCCATTAATATTTCAAAGAACCCAGTGATGCATTCAAGGACAAAGCATATTTCTATCAGATATCTGTCATGTCCCGAAATTAAGACATTGTTTAAATTAAAGATTTAAACGTCACAGTCCATTTTGAATGCTTCTAAATAAACATATATAATATTATAAATATATAATAAATGAATATTTTAATATAATTAAAATATAATATATTAACCGGATATATTATTATATTTATAAATAAACAATATAAATAATAATAATTTAAATATTATTATAATCATTTATTATAATAATATAATACTATAAAATAATAAATATATTATAAATAAATATATATAATTATTAATATAAATATAAATTATTAATTTAAATATTATATATTATAAATATATATTTAATAAATCTAATTACAATAGACTCGTATAAGACCTTATGTCTTATTTAAATACTACAAAGGCAGCGATGTAAGATGATATGATTTCAAATAAATTTATCATTGTTTAGAAAGCCCATTTATCATAAAGGGCGGTCAAACAAATGCTAATAAAAAGGTGCGATCCATAGTGAGGTCTTATTTAAGGAAGCGGCGGTTCATATTATGGAGCGATACATATAAATAAATGGGATTCATATCGGATGAGAGAGGACGGCTAGCGATATATATTGAAGACTTCATCTCAGTCATCGTGGGTATTGGATCAGCGACTGTATAGTCTTTGAAGACTTTGAATTCATTCCAAAAGAGTGTGGGTTAAAGTGACTCTATCCAAGGCTTACTGATAGCTGCCATCTTTCACAGTCATGCTGGGAGTTGAAACAAATTAAAGAGAGAAATTATTGAGGAGTATTCACTGTTGAAGGAGTTGTCACAAAAAGCCGTCTATCTTCAGCTGTTCACATTCCATTGCAAGTTTGCTGTCTACATCAGAGTTTCATTGTATACACAATCGTTGTTATCACTGTATTGTTGCCTTCATTCATTGGCATATCAAAGAAAGGCAAAATCGGTCTTCCTTCGGTGATTGTTCAATTGATAGAATGTTATGATTTGATACTATCATATTGCCTTTGCATGTTAAACTAGAAAACTCATTCAAACAAATATCAAACAAGCAAACAACATTCAGAAAATCAGTCCACTAGATTGCATGCAAAGTGTTTGACAAATTGTCAAATCATTAAAAATCAGAAAATACAGGGCAGACTTGAGTCAATTTAGTAAATATCTTATTCGGGATATTACAATTGGTATCAGAGCCATCGTCCTACCATCCTGTTAAACAATCTTATGCAAACATACACTACAAGGAACCGCCAACTTCTAGAAGAGCAAATGAACAACAAAATGATGGCTTTCATGGAAAGAACCACCAAGGCCATGATGGAACAAAATGAAAGAGTCACCAAGGCCATGATGGAACAAAATGAAAGAATCACCAAGGCCATGATGGATCAAGGAGAAAAGACAACTCAAATGTTCTTAGAGGCACTTCAAAAAGTGGGTAACAATACGGATCAACCAAAAACTCAATCAACAAACGGAAGAGAAGTAGGATCTAATCATTCCAAGGATAGCCATACTCCATCCAATCCAAGGATTCCTATACCATCTTTTCTTCCGAAAGAGGAAACATCAAGAACGGAAGAACCTCCTCCAAACTCAATGAGTATGGATGACATTGCTCGGGCTTACGCAAGTTTGGAACCTGAAGTGAGGAGAGTAGTATCATTCAATGATTATAGTAACTCGAGGAGGAATGAATTAACAAGAAGGGAAAGAAGACCCGTCAACAAGGAGTTAAAGCAAAAGGCTAACAAAGTCAATCTTCCACATTTTGATGGAACCCATAAGATTACTCCTCGAGCATGGTTACAAAAATTAAACGACTATTTCCGACTCAATCCTATGACTGAGAAAGATGCACTTCAATTTGCCATTCTACACCTAGAAGGATTGGCCTATGAATGGTGGCATAACGGAAAAAGAACTCAAGAACATGATTCCATCACATCCTATGCGGAATTTTCCAATAAATTCCTCAAGAAATTTGATAGAAGACATCCCCAACAAGACTTCCAGGATTTAACCTTAATAAGACGTGGAACCGTGGACAAGTATGTGGGTGAATTTGAGAAAGTAGCCATTCGAGTCCCCGGAATAGATGATGAAAGACTCACATTCCTGGGTGAATTTGAGAAAGTAGCCTTTGGGTCTAGAGAGAAATGTGCTCTTCTAGGCACGCCGCTTATGATGGAAGTAATAAGTCACATGGGCCGAAGGGGTTCTGCCTTTGGGTCTAGAGAGAGATTTGCTCTTCTAGATACGTCGCTCATGATGAGAAACAATTAATCCACATAAGCCAAAGGGGTTATGCCTCCTAATGAAGGGTTCTGCCTTTGGGTCTAGAGAGATATGTGCTCTTCTAGACACGTCACTTATGATGGAAGTAATAAGTCACATGGGCCGAAGGGGTTCTGCCTTCTAATGAAGGGTTCCACCTTTGGGTCTAGAGAGAAATGTGCTCTTCTAGACACGCCACTTATGATGGAAGTAATAAGTCACATGGGCCGAAGGGGTTCTGCCTTTAGGTCTAGAGAGAGATTTGCTCTTCTAGGTACGTCACTCATGATGAGAAACAATTAGTCCACATAGGCCAAAGGGGTTCTACCTCCTAATGAAGGGTTCTGCCTTTGGGTCTAGAAAGAGATATGCTCTTCTAGACACACCACTTATGATGGAAGTAATAAGTCACATGGGCCGAAGGGGTTTTGCGTTCTAATGAAGGGTTCCGCCTTTGGGTCTAGAGAGAGATGTGTTCTTCTAGACATGCCACTTATGATGGAAGTAATAAGTCACATGGGTCGAAGGGGTTCTGCCTTCTAATGAAGGGTTCGACCTTTGGGTCTAGAGAGAGATGTGCTCTTCTAGATACGTCACTCATGATGAGAAATGATAAGTCCACATGAGCCAAAGGGGTTCTGCCTTTTAGTGAAGGGTTCTACCTTTGGGTCTAGAGAGAAATGTGCTCGTCTAGATACGCCACTCATGATGGAAATGAAATGTTCACTTGGGCCAAAGGGGTTATGCCTTTTAGTTGAAGGGTCCTGCCTTTGGGCCTAGAAGAATTGAATCACTAGGATACACCTTAAGATTAATGAAGGCCTTAGGGTAAAACCTAAGGAGAAGGCTTTAAGGGGGGGGGGACATTATCTCATCATCAACCCCCAGTGTCATGCTATACATCAACTTGCTTAAGCAATTCAAGTCTTAATTACAACATCATTAGATTCTGGGATATTCATCAATATTATTTTATTCCAAATCTCCAATCTCCGATTATCAATACTCCCAAAGTTTTCTTTAACATTGAAAAGATTCTTTCTTCTTACATTCATTTGACTAACTACATTTCCTCAATCATATTGCTATTCAAAATCAAATAAAATCTTCTTTGATCATGACATCATATGATCAATTATTCCTCAAGAACATAACTCTTTGCAATTTTGAGATCAATAACACATCACAAGGTAAAACTACAAGATGACAAGTACAAGACCGAATCTTGTAATTAAAGAATCTCAATAATCTCAAATCATCCCATCGTTGTTATTCAAAACATCAAACAAATGCTCTTTTGATCACAAATTCTCTTTCATGGAATCACAATCAATTTCTCTTCACTCAAGCAAGTTCATTTTTAAATCAAAGCCATGATTTCGTCTCAATGCATCGGAAGGTAGACGATTAAAGTGCAAGATGATGAACTCATGATTGCTTGAGGACAAGCAATCTTGAGTGGGGAGGGCTGTCATGTCCCGAAATTAAGGCATTGTTTAAATTAAAGATTTATACGTCATAGTCCATTTTGAATGCTTCTAAATAAACATATATAATATTATAAATATATAATAAATGAATATTTTAATATAATTAAAATATAATATATTAACCGGATATATTATTATATTTATAAATAACCAATATAAATATTAATAATTTAAATATTATTATAATCATTTATTATAATAATATAATACTATAAAATAATAAATATATTAGAAATAAATATATATAATTATTAATATAAATATAAATTATTAATTTAAATATTATATATTATAAATATATATTTAATAAATCTAATTACAATAGACTCATATAAGACCTTATGTCTTATTTAAATACTACAAAGGCAGCGATGTAAGATGATATGATTTCAAATAAATTTATCATTGTTTAGAAAGCCCATTTATCATAAAGGGCGGTCAAACAAATGCTAATAAAAAGGTGCGATCCATAGTGAGGTCTTATTTAAGGAAGCGGCAGTTCATATTATGGAGCGATACATATAAATAAATGGGATTCATATCGGATGATAGAGGATGGCTAGAGATATATATTGAAGACTTCATCTCAGTCATCGTGGGTATTGGATCAGCAACTGTATAGTCTTTGAAGACTTTGAATTCATTCCAAAAGAGCGTGGGTTAAAGTGACTCTGTCCAGGGCTTACTGATAGCTGCCATCTTTCACAGTCATGCTGGGAGTTGAAACAAATTAAAGAGAGAACTTCTTGAGGAGTATTCGCTGTTGAAGGAGTTGTCACAGAAAGCCGTCTATCTTCAGCTGTTCACATTCCATTGCAAGTTTGCTGTCTACATCAGAGTTTCATTGTATACACAATCGTTGTTATCACTGTATTGTGGCCTTCATTCATTGGCATATCAAAGAAAGGCAAAATCGGTCTTCCTTCGGTGATTGCTCAATTGATAGAATGTTATGATTTGATGCTATCATATTGCCTTTGCATGTTAAACTAAAAAACCCATTCAAACAAATATCAAACAAGCAAACAACATTCAGAAAATCAGTACACTAGATTGCATGCAAAGTATTTGACAAATTGTCAAATCATTAAAAATCAGAAAATACAGGGCAGACTTGAGTCAATTTAGTAAATATCCTATTCGGGATATTACAATATCACTTTCTGAGAGAGAAGGTTGTAGAGAAAGAAGTGAAGCTTGAGTATGTGCCTACAAAAGATCAAGTTGCTGACATATTCACCGAAGCTCTTCCTAAGGACACATTTGAGTATCTTTGGGATAAGTTAGGGGTCATCACCCCTCCTTTGTTGAACTAGATGCATGAGTAAGTGCATCAGTCCAGTGTGGTTCAGGAGTCATTCCTTTATGGACTGATAATGGAGTCTACCTCTCAGGGGGAGCAAGTAGTGATTCTAGAGAATGTTGCAGTCTGAAGGAAGCATTCAGGGCACAAGTGCAAGTATGTGCAATGCAAAGAGATGTGTTGCCCTTTGCCATTGAGGTCAAAGGGGGAGAGAGTTCATGTGAAAAACTCAAAAAGAAAGCATTCAATGATCAAAGAGAGTTCAGATGTGTAAAGAGAAAGGGGGAGTTCTGATGCAGAGTTATGTCTTGATGGTGGAACATGTTGTTCAGTTTTTCACATCATATGTTGCCATCAATGACAAAGGGGGAGATTGTTGCAAGTATGTGCTAACCAGTGTTGTCATTGATGTCAACATGTTTGTGTTGTCATTAGTGTCAACTATGCTCTTGTTTTGTTACTTGATTGGGATGAGTTAGTTGCTTTGTATTGTGTTGTATAAGTGTTGAAGATGATAAGAAAATGTTCCTAATATTGAGTTTCCAAGTGCTTCTAAGGAAATTTGGTTCATACTGAAGACAGAGTTGTGAAGATGTACTCTGGCTTATAGGATACTATCTGAGTCTTTGCTCCGCATTTCTTCTATGTTGAAGACTAGAGTGTGAGATTTGGATATGTTTTAGAGAAATGTTTGAAGATGCTAAATCCAAAATTTGGTGGTCCACCAGTTTGAAGACTGTGCCTAGCAGCATTTGCAATGTGACAGGGAGAAAATATTTTGCTCCACACTTCTCCGCAGTTTGGTTTTTGGTCTTACGGTTTTAGACACATGTTTATAAGGTCCTTAGCTATCTTCATTCCAAAGGATTTATGATTTAGTGCTCCGAAAAGCAAGTTAGGGTGCTTCGAAAGCAAGTTATTAATTAGCATAAGTTCGACAGTGTTTGTGGTGAGCAGTCTGTGATCTGTCTTCAAATGATATTTGTTGTTGTCTTCAAGTGAGATCTGTTGTGGTTGGATTTGTCGGCTCCCAAGTGATTTTATGTTGTTCGTGGATGTCTCTAGATCGTGTTGAAGGCTTGTGCTTAATCCACAAGCTATGATGGAGTTCTTGGAAGCATGTGTCTGAGTATTCTTGGTGTTTGCACAAGTTTGGCCGACTTGGGTGCTAACACTCTTTGCGGATGTGTTTCATGGATTGTAGAAGCATGTTCAAGTGTGTGAAGATGTATTTGGGTCCGAGCTAAGTCGTGAAGTGTTCTGCTTTCATTCATTTGATTTGCAAGTTTGTTTAGGTCCAAACCTTAATTTGAATCATGTATGTTTGCCGACCTTGGAGATTGTTCCAAATGTTGTCGATTGTATTGCCGACCTTGATGTATGTTCCAAGGTTGATGATTGGTATAAATAAATGTAATAAATATGTGTGTAGATGATGAGGGTGCAAAGATGCGAAGTTGAAAGTGTTTGTGTTGTAAGGCCAGAGAAGGTGATATATATTGTGCTTCAATGGAACTAAACTCAGACATGTTGTAGATGCTATTATATCAGTTCATGGCAATGAGCCACCCCTCTTGGCAGTGAGCCACCCCTCGACAGTGAGCCTGTCTGCAATGAGCATCTTTTGGACAGTGAGTCCTTAAGGGCAGTGAGCCTTGGGCAACGAGCCTCTTTTGTTATTCGGTATTGTTACTACATTATATTGTGAGCTAACACTCATCGTGGTTTTTCCCTTATAGGGTTTTCCATATAAAAATCTAGTGTTCATGTGTGTATGGTGTTGATGTGTTTAAGTTTTGATTCTGCACTTCATGTTTAATCTTCATAATAGATTAAAGGGTTAAAGTTAGTGAATGGGAATCTGATTTTGTTTGAAATAATTTAAGGTTTTTGATGCAACTGATTCACCCCCCCCCCCTCTCAGTTGTCTTGTGCCTTCAACAAGCTATTCTCATATATTAAGAAGAATTTGGCAGTTTCAACTTTCAGTAGTAACATGATAGAATCATAAGCCTTATGGAGAGGGGTTCTCCTTGCAAGAGACAAAGGATGGAGTAATCTTATAATCAAAGGTGATTCAACAGTAGTAATCAATACAATTAATAAATGACTTCAAAACTGGTGGCTTGAAAGAATTCTTCAAGACATTGAGAATTATAAGCGATCGAGATTTAATATCTATTGAGCATATCAGAAGGGAAGGGAATATGTTGGCTGATTATCTAGCAAGCAAAGGAATTGGTCTTAGGGCCTCTCTAGGTACAAGTCTTTTCCATACCATCACCTTCCATATAGAATGTAGGTCAAGTGATAAAACCAACTACACTAAAGCATGAAGCCAAAATATTGGCAGAGGATCCAACTTGATTGAAGCTCTTTAAGATTCTATGCACAAAATCACCCTATTGGCATTATAGAATAGAATAGAATAGCTTTTAACGTCCACAAGGCTAAAAATAGCCTATGAGACAGCCAACCCAGTCAAATTTGCTTCTATCTTTCCATTCTACTTTTGTTCAAAGATATAATGAGCTCACCGACCTTATCCAAAGACCCCTCGACAAATAGACCATGCCAAGAAGCCGTTGTCAGGATATCTGCATACTTTATTCTGATGTCAGTGTAAGCATCACATTCCAAAATAAAGTGTTTTTCTAATTCTACTGCCCCAGAAGTGCAGAAAACACACTCTCTCTTCCCACGTTTCTTTAGGCCTCTTCCACCTTCCCGTTTCAAATCAAAGCTGATGAGAGTTAGTCCTAAGCTGACCAATCAAAATCTTAGCTCTCCAAGAGATATCCACCCCAATGTACGCTTTTTGTAAATGATCATAGGTGGGGTTAAACATCTCAAGGTAATATCTCTTCTTTCTCCCTAGAGTACCATCCCACATAGATTTGCGGAATTTCTCTATGACAAAAGCTTTAATTCCTTTGCCATCAATAAGACAAGCATTCAAATATATATTCCACTTTTTCATCCACTTGCTATTTTGTTTCATCCAAGATTTCTTTCTTTCCCTTATAACCTCACTGAAGACTACCTTAGGCCACCTACTTGTATCCATCTGCTCAATTCTTTTGAGATATCTTAAGAGACGCACCATAGCAGTGGCTTCCATCAGAACAGCGCCTGTTTCAGCTACTATTTCAATAGTTTTCTTAATGTCAAATTTGTTAGCTTTTAAGAATGAAATTGAGTAGTGTTTTAGTCATAGGCAATTAAAGAATCATTATGGCATGCCCTGTCTCCAATTCTGAGCAATCACTTGAAACATGTGTAAGAGGATATGTGTTATTTCAGTGAATGTTTTGTATCTTTTTGTGGTCGTCAGACTGACTCATGATTTTGTTGTGACATAAGAAGGATGCTTTTGTATATCTTCTTTTGCATCAATATATCATTTAACTTTTATTTTAAAAGAATATACATGAAGAGAAGTAAATAAACAATAACTCTCAAAAGAAAGAGTATAAAACATTACTTAACTAACCTCCATTATAAATTACAATCAAACCTCCTAAATCATTTATATGAATCAGCTTTAGCGTCCAATTTTCTGCAATGTCCACTGAAAATAGTTAAGACCACAAATTGAAGAAAATTACATTTAATTTTAAAGTTAAAATGAATTAAAAATATGTATTAATATAAAAATTTAAATTATTTCAACATTTCAAATTAAAAAGTTGAATTTTATAAAAAAATATATACATTTTGATTTTTTTCTTTTTAAAAGGATATAATTCTAATCACTTTCAAAATTTTAAAAAGAAAATGCAAAAAATTAAATAATTTTTTTTTTCTTAAATTATAACTAAAACCAAATATTAACATTTTACTAAAGATATAAAAAAATCTAGAGATTGTTAACAATATATTCCTTAAAAACATGGTATGCAAAATCTTTATCTTAAGGTGACACAAAAAATATGACAACCCAAATTTACAATTATGGGAAAAGGATAATATAAAATCTTTCCCTATTTTTTGTGGAGCAGCTACTGTTTAGGAATTGCAAATAAGCTATGGAAAAAAGTGGGGGCTGAAAATAAGCAGCCGCTGCATAATAAAAAATATGGTGGCTGCATATATTTCCTTCACTTTCTAAATTAAGATAATTAAGTTAATTTGTTTTTATTTTTTATATAATAAAAACTACAAATTAAGATAGTTGTGCTTAAGATAAGCAGAAAAATAAAATATTCATGGGGTCACTAGCTCCACAAATATCTCCTAAAAAAATTGAGCAGTGACTGCTAGCCAAAATAAACTAAGCAGCAGCATGGGGACGTGTCCTTAATCTCTAAGTGTCACCCAGGGTCTAAATTTGGCACCTATCAAGCAAATTTTTTATAGCAATTATCTATTCAAAGTTACCTTTTAAATGTTAAGATATCTTATTTTTAAAAATGTATATCAATAGATATATATTTAACTATAATTCTATAAATTTTTTGATATTTTATACAAAATCTTCCTTCTCATATAATAAAGCCTTCCCAAAATTTTAATTATATTTTACAACGAAAATCTCTAAATACAGCTATATGACCATAAAACTTAAGCCCCGATCTATCACCCAATAACTAAAGTGGGTAATTTAAACCATGATTGTTGACTTGGTTCAAAGCAATAAAAGTAAAATGTACAGGAAACCAATTGATACAGCAGTCTACCTCTACATTTGAGAGGGATAACTCCATAGACTATTGTATTTGGTACTTTCAATTATTTTCTTCCTAGAAATGAAAAAGGAGCAAAATTGGTTGATAAGTTAAAGAAATGGTTAAAGGGGCAACATGAAAGCAAGATTATGAGCAAGAATTGCTCTGAGTAGCCAGTGAAAAAATGGGAAATGTTTGACATTCTTCCTCCAATGAAAATGCGTTGGGGAAAGCAGGTAAATGAAATTTGTATGGTGAAGATAGCTGAACCATTAAGGACCAAAAGCACCTGGTATCAACCGAAGATGCACATGTGGTTCAAAAATCAACCCAAAACGCTATTAGCAATCAGTCCAACAAAATCATGGGATTCATGGCAACCAAAACTAATTTTATGTATCAAAACTAACAGGATGCAGATGATTCAAAACCCACCATTGAAATCCTCTTGATACATGGTCCAAGAAAAGCCCCAAAACTCACATGCAACCAACATTGTTTTCTAAAGTATTATCCATACGTTTCATTTGCATTGTACTGAAATTTCAATTAAGCGAAAATGGCATAGAAAAACATCTATTTGTGATCAGATAATACATCCACACATGATGCATACAATATCACAAGAGAAAATCAGATCTTACAATAATAACATATGCAATTCATAAATTTCACTTCCACTGATAAAACTAGTAACCCTGTGATTTCGGGTTCGCCCCGGGTGCCCCTTACCAGGGCATACCCCAAAAAAGCATTATTTTAAAATAATAATAATAAATTCCGCAAATAGACTCAAATAACTGCTGTAAGGAACTGTATACATACACTCTAAAGCTCGCTGAAATGAATCTGCAGCTTACACTGTCTGGTTATTGTCAGAAAATGATGCCAATGATTTCCTCGTTATGCCTTACATTGTCTGGAAAAGCCTTGTAGATTTCAGAATTCATAATTTAGTTTGTAACTGAAGTACCCGTTAATATGTATTCATATAATGTTACCCGAACCGACAACTATATGATACGTAATAACAAAAAAATTTAGATTAGATTAACATTTATTTATTCATTAGGTGTAGTTAATTAGAATTAATTATTAACTAATATTATAATATTTGATATAGTTGTGTCCAGAGCAATTATGTAATGTCCCTTTTTGAGCAAGACTGGATATTAGCCTATTCATCATTCCGGTAGACTAATTCATTAGGGAATGTCTTGGTTTTGTTGAGATTTGAAGAAAGGAATAATAGCTCAACTAATTTTGCAAGCTGAAACAAAATAATAATTTTGGGTAGAAGTATTTTTATATTATTTTTATGTAGCAAAAAATAATAAAATATTTAGACAAGTGTTGGAGCTATCAAATTGGAAAAACGAAAAATGACTTAAAGATGGAAAATGGACAAGTTAGAAGGTGAAAGTGAAATATAATATTTGAGTATTATATTTTATATTATTTTCTCATAAAATCGTCACTCAAGAGAGAAAATAAAAAATAAAGATTCTCTCTCCTAGCCACCACCCAAGGAGGAATAAGGAAAATAAATTAAATGAAAATCAATAAAAAAATATTTTATTATGGCGGTGGACTTAAAATTTCATAAAATTATGGTTTATTGGGTCACCCAACTTGAGGAGAATAAAAGGACATGAATTGATATCATTTTTCATATCATTGATCATTTGGCTTTTGCATTTTAGAGAATTTCTCTTGGCTGTAATGAAGTTTCAGCGGTGTTCAAGGACGAAAACCCTTGGATAAAAGTGATTTGAACAAAAACCCAACTCACTATGGGAGATGGATTCACTTAGAATTCATCATTGAACTTATTTGCAAGTATTTGAGGAGATAATGGCTTCATATCAGCTAAGGATTGGAATGGAATTCATTACATCAGCTAGGGTTTGAAGCATTTTGCATATTGAAGGATTGATATTCAGATTTGGCATTGTTTTGGCACATATTTCATTAATAAATCAATTGGCAAGGGTTTGCATTTGTGGCGTTTGGAATTGGAGGGCAATTTTGAGATTTTCATGAACCTAGGGTTTGCTGAGTTGTGTTTGGTTCAAATCTTTGCATTTCCAACTGTGACATTAGAGTGGGATTGACATATTTTCATCATAGACCCTTAGCGCTTCAATTTGGCACCTATCGCTAGGGTTTGGACGCATATTTTGGGGGTTTTGGCTAGGTTTTACAGGTTTGATTTTATAACAGCAGCTACAGTTTTCATGATCAAACTTCTTCATTGGCATTTGGCTTGAGTTTCCATCAACATTCATCATCTATGAGTTGGCATTTGATGTTACTTCATTGGAGGATCATTTGTATGACTATTTGGTTAATCTAGGGCATCATCTACATGTTTATACAAGTCTGATTTTCATATCAGACCTCTACATTTTGTAATCAGCTAACTACATTTCAATAAAGAAGCCAATCTTTCCATCTGGGTATGTTTTATTATGTTTGAATTGATATTGGATATATATGTGAATTGATATAATTGCATTTCAGTCATCTTTTGGTATTATTTGATTGTCATATTGCAACCTTTCCATCTTCATTACATTGCAAATATATTGGTGAAAATGAAACTTGAAAACCCTAAGTATATTTGAACAAAAATAAATCAGAAAATTCAGATCAGCAAGGTTAAAATTTAGTTCAAGTAGACAAGGTTCTTCCAAATTACGCAATGAGAATGAGTGGGAGAGTCGTTAGAGGGAGGTGTTTGAATGTGCATTCAAGTGGCAAGTTTTGTTGCCATGCTCCTGTTGCTTTCTCTTTGGTTGGTATTGAGGAGGATCAAGACGATGAAGCAGAAGATGAAATGAATTTTTTTAATAATGTTCAAGAGACCAAGCGGCCTATGGGACTTAAGGATAAAAATAACCTTGCATTGCATATAATTTCCATTTAGTAGGCTTCCCATTTTATGTTTGATTGGGATCCATTTTCTCTTTTACCTTGAGTCTTCTATTATGAATCTTCATCAAATAGTCTGTTGTTTTTTTAGCCTTTCCTCTTGATTGTCGAGAGAAAGTGGGGATCAAAGGCAAAAAGCTTAGCCATCTCTTGCCCCCTCCCTTGTTTTAGGGACTGTGATGTCCCCTTTTCGCGTATAATCAATTTGAGAACAATTAGTCTAATTAGCCTAGGTTAATTGGTGGTGCAAGTGAGAACTCCAACATTCTTGGAGAGCATTGGAATGAACAGGGGATGTTTTTGATAGTGGCAATAAGTTCAAAAAACCATCATGAACCGAATGACACTTTTCGAATACAGTTCTCTCTTTTTGGGAGCACTCCACACTTCTTGGAGAAGCCTACTATTTTTGGAAAGCGTTAAGTTGCATACATTTCATCACCCTAAATCCCAGGGGTATATTTGGTATGATTAGAAATTCATATTTGGTTCATGGATGATAATTAAAATTATTAAATAGTTATTACTTAAGTTGTAAAAAATGAATAAATTAAAAAACAACTTGTGTAATTATTTAATAAAAAGGTCTTTAAGTTGTGCATTAGAAGGCGCTGGGCTCAAGCGGATATAAGGGGGACTTTGCACATAATAACATGAAATGTTTTATTATTTTGAGGAGAATATGGAGAGATAAGGGAAAATAAAACTTTATTCTCTCAAGAAAAGTTATAAAAGGAGGTATTGAGATCATTGTTAAGGTTAGCTCGAATATTATTTTTGTTTCTGCTTGACTGAGAACATATGTTCTTCTCATATTTGCTTGAGGACGAAAACCCTTTGGAAAATACTAGTTTCGGAGATGAAAACCCTTCTAGCTGGATTTGGTGATTTCATTTAGAAATCACATCTATAATAAAAGTGAAGTTTTTTTGGTTGTTGCTGATAATAATGGAAATCTTTGACGTCTTTTGATAGGTTTTGGAGTGCAAATTTATTGGTGATATCTATTTGATATTTTGTCTTTATTTTGAAGTGAGTTATTGAGATCTTTCAGGAGGATCATACCTTCTTTTTGTTGGTTGTACTCTTTCCTATAAAGGTCATACTTCTTGATTGTTGGGCACTAGATGTTATGCAGGATAGCCAAATTCAAGAGAGGTGCAAATCTTATTAGAGAATTTAAAGTGATCGAACCTATCCAATTTTGTACCTTTTTTCTTACAGTCATACCATATTCGTTGATATATGGGAGTTCTTAAGAAAGGTGATTCTTCTTATTTTTATGTGAGTTTGTGGGCACGTCCTTTCAAACACTAAGGAGGGTCTAAGTTTTGTTTTATTTGTGAATGATGACGTACCTTGAGGTAGTCATACAAGCTGGATGTAGGGGGTGTGAGCATAGAAAGTTTGAAGTGCTCTGCTTATTTCATTGTCTTTCTTGGTGATTGGAGGGCGCCTGGATCTTAAATTCATTAGGCTGATCTCTTTGAGGTGGGATTCCATAGTTTGAGTAATCTTGCAGGCAAATAGAGGGTTGTCGAGTGGTTTTTAGCGAGGTATAGTTTCATATTAGAGTAGTTTGAATAGTGTGAATAGCATATTGAGAGTTATAATCAGCCCTATAGCATCCTTTGCAATCATTCCTCAGTGGTATATTCAATATGGTTACATCATTAGCCACTTTGATCATGTTTATATGTTTTGATGGAGTAATGTGTTAATTGCAGTTGTGTACTTAGTCTAGTCATAATATTATATTAGTTTGTTGTAGTTATTTTTCCTTGAAAAATTTATCTTATTGTAATGCATCTATATTAATCTTGTAAACGCCAGAAGGTAGTACTGCTAGTGGTATTTGCATGTTTGCATTACATTGTGTTTAAGTACACTTCATTGAATAAGCATAGATAAAGATGGCTTACCGCCTTGTGTCCATGTATCTTTGTTTGTAATTGCACACTCCATTGAACAAATGTAGATAAGGATAGCTTGCTGCCTTGTGTGCTTCATTTTGTTTTGCATTGGTACACTCCACTGAAGAAGTGTAGACTTGGCTAGCTCTGGCGCCTTGTGTTCTTTGGTTGATTAAGTTTACTTCAAGTTGTTACTTTCAATCTAGATAGCTGGGAGTGGTCCTAAGCACTATATGCTCTCACCTTGCCCACTTTGGGATCTGGGTGATCAGAAAGTGATAAGGACGTTGCATTGTAGCATTTTCTTAATTTATAAAAATAAAAAAAATTGGGGTGGTCATTGTTATGTCCCAATATTAAGCCATTGTTTAAATTAAAGATTTAAACATCATGTCCATTTGAATGCTTCTAACAATAATAATATAATATTTAATAAATAATATTACATAATATTGTATGAATATTTTATTATTATTGTATTTATAAATAATAAATCTAAGAAAACAATTATGATATTATATATGATATATATTTATAATATAAAAATAAATATAAATAGATATTATTATATAATTATCATATATATATATATATATAAGACAAATGTCTTATGATACATAAATATAAATATAATTAATAATATAACTATTACTTGTCTAAATATTATAAGAAACATGAAATAGAATTAATCAATAAATATTATTAATCATAATATGTATATGGATTCATTAATCCATATAATATTTTAAATTATATTTATTAAGAGATAAAGAGGTGTATCTCTTCAATGAAAAGGCATAAAGAGGTATAAAGAATAAGAGAAGAGTATGGGGAGAAATATAGAGAAGAATCATATCAGATTTTAGAAGAAATGAATAATAAATATGTCTGGAATATGTTATATCTAGATTAATAATTCAGACCTGTATAAACATAAAAATGATCATACTTAAGAGATATAAAGGAAGAAGATACAGATCAGAAAAGTATTCAGCAATAAGAACAATTCAAAAATTTAAAAATAAAATCAGATCTGCAGCAGGAACTAAGGGAAATAAAGGTACAAAGTAAGTATTATTAAATCATTGATAGTTTAATGTAAATAATAAATATAGAGAGCTATGAGATCACATATTTATATATATGTATATATATCTTAATATGCACAATTTAGAATAGATTTATATACATGACAATCACATCATTATACAAATATATGAACATATATATATTACGAAACTTGATGAGAAATGACATAACCATCTCATCACTTCTATTTCCTATAACCATAGGAGAGATGGTCTTGTTAAGGAAAGGCGGGGTAATTCCATCACGATGCATTGGAGAGGGTTTAACGTGCCCTAGACAAGGATGCTAGAGAAAGGCGGAGTAATTCTATTCACAATGCATTGGAGAGGGTTCAACGCGCCCTAGACAAATAATTCCCCATCCATGGTTAAGGATTAGAAGGGAGATGATATGGAAAGATGAACTTAGATTATTACTTCTATATTTCTCTATTACTTCACCCTTAAAGGAATGTTAGGTATTGTGGGGAGAGGCGGAGTAATTCCATCCATATTAAGGTCCGTAGGTTGGGACATAGTTTCCCGTAGGCTGGGTCAAGAGATGGTTTCAGCGCGCCCTATACATTTAAAGCCTAGTTCCATGAGGAAGAGTAATAAGGAAAATATGCATGATTGAATTATGGAACGTATTATAGAATAGTTATCAATAGCAAGTGACAATTAGGAAATATATAATCTTTCAACAAGGAATGATGTAAATACATTATCATTGATCTTATTTGATCTTATCATTGAAATTTATTGATCTCTAATGTTTCTAATGTCTCTTTGAGAATCACTTTGAATCGAGATTCAGGTTTAAGTGTTTCCACTAGAAAGGGGACATTACAGTCATTACAACAGTATCAGAGCTGGTGATCTTGCTAGCATGTGAAACTAATCTTTTCATGCAACCCATTCTCTATACCCAATAGTGAAAAAGAGAAAAGATATTTTGAAAGAGAATAGATAAAGCAATATCAATTTTTTAAAAATCCAGAAGAGCAAACATTTTCAGAAGTTGTAGTTGCACATTAGATTCTCACAGTTGTCAGAGAAGTTACATCATAAAACATGGCAGAAAGAGATAAAGGCATTAATGCTCTAGAAAATCCCACATGCAAAAATAGAAGGAAAGTTTGATGTCATTTTAGACATGATGGCTCAACTTCTCCACAAGATGAGTCAAAATCCAAATGTGCCCCAAAATCAAAATGGAGAAGTAAGCACTTCAAATGGTAATAATCATCAAGGAAATAACAATCCTTCTACTAGAATTGTTGTTGGTTCTACTACCAGACCTCTCCAACCTACATTCACACATAGGGAGGAGGCACCACCTAAATCAAAAAACCAAGTTCCCATGGCAGAAGAAGTTATGACAAGTTATGTTGAACATAGGACACTTCCAGATGAGATTAGAGACATACTATCTCTTAACCAATTCATGAACCAAAAGAAGAAAAGAGGTGGAGGTAGATAGGAGAATAGACTCCAAGCATATCAAAGAGATTATCAACATGCCCTGAGAAAGGTAACACTTTCTCCTCTTGATGGGAGTGACAAAAGTTCAACACGTGCATGGGTCCAAAAGTTGGACACCTATTTGTCTCTAAAGCCTATGCCTAAAGAATAAGCCATCAAATTTGTCACTCTTCACCTAAAAGGATATGAATGGTGGTACCACGGGTTGGTAACACAAGGCCACAATCTCATTGACACATACGATGAGTTCACCTGTAGACTCATCGAGAGATTTGACAAGGATCCAGAACTGTAATTCAGAGAGTTGGCATAGTTGAGGCAATATGGATTAGTTAATGATTACATAGTTGATTTCTAGAGACTCTCCATGATGGTTCCAAATATTTCAGAGAGAAAACTTGTTGTTTTGTTTATTGAAGGACTAACCGAACCACTTAGGGGATGGGTTAAAGCTTTTGACCCACCTACATTACAAGATACAATCAAGAGAGCAAGGAACATGGAGTTTTCTATCCCAAAAAGTAAATTTTAATCAAAGACCTTTCCACACAAAGAAGATAAGAAGCATTTTCTGAAAGAATAAAATCAACTTAAGAGTTTTCCATCAAAGATGGATGAAGACATTAGAAATAAGCTAAGGTAGAAGAAACTCAGTTTCCAATGCAAAGAACTTGGGCCCCACGCCATAGGTGTTTTGGAAAGGGTCAAGTTTAGTACTTAGAGGTGTATTTTGTTGATGATTCAGAATCAAAAAATTAGAACAACAAGATGATTTAGAGGAAAGTGAGGAAGAAAAAACCTAGAAGAACTTGAAAAGAGAAGGATAACGATAGCATTTTTTCCCAATTATCCTATCATCCAATAAACAATTCTTTTAGGATCCGTGGTGTGTTGTGTGGCTAAAGAATTATTACCCTAATTGATATTGGTGCTAGACACAACTTCATTTATGAAGGGGTTGTTGCACGAAGAGGCCTCAAGACAAAGGAGTTTGAGGGATTCAATATTATGGTTGCAGATAGGTTTACTCTTCAATACACAAGAAGGATTCCAAACATGAGTCTCCAATTGGGAAATAATGAGGTAAAGGATGACTTTCATGTAGTAAGTATTGGATATAATAATGATGTCCTTGGGATCTAGTGGTTTCATTCTTTGGGGGAGATTTCATTGAACCTACAAACCATGGAGCTCAAGTTCCAAGTTGATGGTGGAACAGTGATCTTGAGAGGAATGACAAATGGTGCATCTTGTGTCCCCACTGCAAAAAGGATGGAAAGAATATTTTACAATAGGCAAAAATGAGTGGGCATCTCAATAGCCAATCATGTCTATTTTCTCTTCTGAAGGGAAAAATGAGCATGATGCAAATGTGCAATCCATTTCAAACAAGCATAGAGACAATTTCAGTAGTATATTGCTTGAGAAGTCTCCAAAAAGAAGCATTTAGCTTGCTAGAAATTTCAAAACAACTAAAAATGCAAGTTCAGAATCTGTTCCACATGAAGATTGGGTAAGCAAGAGGTCTAAATATGATTTTCAACTATTTGATAATTCACTCTTTGAAATAGATGTTGATTTGACATTTGATAATCCATTTTTTGAGTTGATTAATGAGACATCAACAAAGACTAAGTTTCAAGAAAAGGTAAAAGATGACCCAAACTTCCATTTGAGGCATGAAGAAGAATTCAAGAAGGATGCAATATTGTACAGTGACTTCAGTTATCCTATTACCTTGGAAGTCTAGTATGTTGAAAGCACATGGGAAGAACCTCAAAAGTGCAACTTCATGAAGCTGGAGGAGACACTTTTTCCTAATGATCTACGTTTCCTACTTTGGAACAAAATATCATTGTGATAGATCTTGCATTTTCAAGTTCAGTACAGAATAACAAATATTATCATAAATCAAAATTCAATTGTGTGAGAAGCATTCTTTCTGGTGAAGGCATCCTAAGCATCACCAGAAGATCCCTAGATGAAGGCCACATAAAAACTAGAGTAGCGCAACATATGCATGGTGGAGTTACTTCATTACTAATTTTCCCTACAAGAGATCACCAACAAAGCATGTTGGAGGTTTATGGTGATCAAAGGGATGTACCATGGAGGATCATAGTTCAAAATTTTAGATTTAGTACTGCTATTTTGATACAAATCAACCACCTCATGTTTACATTTGCACACATTCAAGCAGGTTGGCAAGAATTTTCAATTAAGGGATAGAGAAATTTTTCAGTTGGATATTGTTGAGGAGGTTTTTCCATCCTCTATCAAGGTGATTTTAGGTATTTAAATGCTCACTGTTGACCTATTTTCCCTTTCCTAGAGTCAAATATCCCATCTTGAAAATGTTGAAAATCTTGTTAAATTGCTTAAGTGCCCAATGTTCTTCAGGTCTAAGGGTGTTTTCCTTGTAAAAATCTCCAAAATACCTATGGTTGAACCCCTAAAAAAACCTAGAAAATTCTAAGTCTTTGGCATTAGTCTTTTGCTTTATCAGCAAAAAGTTAAGTTCGTGAACCAGTTGGTTCGCCGACCAACCGGTTCACCGACTAAAGGGAGATTCAGAAGAAGAAAAAAAAGAAACAAGTAAAAGAGAAACCTTTATCGGCAATTTTTAAATTCTACGAACTTAAAGTTCACCGATCAACAAAATCACTAACTAAAGGGCCAAGAGGAAAGGCTTTCTTTTAAAAAGTGAAGGCAAAGACAAAAGGTTGCCTTTATCAGCAAATTATGTGGTTTGTGAACGCACCAATTCACTGACAGGTTAGTTCATGAATCAAGGGAATCGCCAACAAAGGCGAGGAAGAAGATAAAGGCAAGATGGAAATTGGCTAAGGCAAAATTTGCTTCGTGAAGGAGAGAAAACGCCGACTAAAGGAAGGCCGAAGCAGGACTTGAAAAATGACTAAAGAAAAGGAAAGGAAAGGATTTATCGAGAAACTAGAAGAAACTCAAACTCGCTAAATAGTTCTTGTTTTCCAAGGTTCATCGATAAGACAATTCGTCGACAAGGTGAAGGTGAAGAGAAAATAAAGATGGGAACAAGGAAAGGTTTGATAAATGAAGAGATCATCGATAAAGAATAAAAGTAACAAAGAGGAGGCAAGGTTCATGAAAGTGAAACTTTGCCAACAAAGGAAGATGAAGAAAAGAAGAAGACAAAGATAGTTCGTGAAAGTGGAATTTTGTCGACTAAAGGGCAAAAAAGGTTGAAACAAGTATAGTTCACGAAATGGTGATTTTGCCTATTAAAGGAGAAAGTGAGAAGGCAGAGACAAGCCAAGTTCGTGAAAAAGAGATTTTGTCGATAAGGCAAAATAAAAGCCAAAAGTAAAGTAAAGTGAAATAAAATGAAAATAAAGCTTGTAATATAATATAAAGCTTTAAAATATTTTAAGTTCAAAATATTTTAAAGTGCTGTAAAAGATTTATAAAGGGATTTTGGTAGGAATATATATTTGAAATATCTATCTTCACCAACCACCATTATTGTGGAATCAAATCAGCCCAGCTGGAAGTAGTTGTTGTGCATTTAATTGTTGCGGGTAGATGAATCAGCTACTTGCATTCAAGGTAGTAGATATTTCCCAGCTACTTCATCCTCAAGATATTTTTTTGCATTTATGTTTTGAAGATAGATGTACACAAACATTCCTTTTGCAGAGATATCTTCTGACAAGCCCATGGGGTGAATTTATTGTAGTAGGTGACCTAAGTCAATGAATGAAATGACATAAATAGATGAAAAATCAATGTAATGAGGGTTGGATACAAATATTTATTTTTTGTGCTCCAAACAGAACCCTCTTTTGCTATAACCGTGCATTTTTTATTAATACATGTTGATTGTTTTTACCTTTTCATGTTGTTTTTTTAAAGATCTATGTAGATCTCAAACTGGTTATTGTTTGTGAATGTTTAATTCCTTGCAATCTTATTCTTATCTTTTACTTTTGTTAAGCTTTACAGGATTTGTGTGAGTTTATCAGCTATATTCAATTATTTTGTGCATTTTAGCTTTGTGGGTGTTCTTCATTCAAACCTAATGTATCACCTTTTCTTTTTAGTTTCTCATTCTTCCCCTTTTCCTAGCAGTGATTAGATTGGGTTTAGTCTTAGTCTTCTCTGAATTTCATATTCAAAAAAGGAACTAGCCTTCTCTGGAGGTTTGATTTCCTTTGCAGGGTACCACAAATGGAAATCACTCCAATGTTTCACTGGATTGTTGCAGAAAAAGCACTTCAAGATAGGGTGCAAATCCAAGTGACAACAGTTTCTGGCATGCCCGGTGGGACCACTTTACTCTAAATGAAGAGTTAAGCTGAGAAATTGGTGTTGTTCACAGTATTCTATAGTTTGACAAACAACTTTCATGCACCTTGTGACTCTATAAGCTCCTAGTTTCATATCAGTCCAACATTATATGCTTGGAGTGTAGACGAGAGCTTCTTCAAGAGGTAATAACTATCAATTTGTTGAATTACCTATTAATGCTTCAAGGAGAAGAACTAGGTCATCTAGGTCTCTTGCGAGAAGGAATAATAGTGTTGTTCCTCCTCATCCAAGAGCTCAATATAGACCTCCTTCTAGTAGGTTTCAATACTCAAGAAGAGGCTTGCATATACCTAGAATAAACTTGAATATCCTAACCATGCCAAGAAATCTACCCTTTGTAGCCTTCAATGGAGGTATCCTTTTAGCCCTAGCTGCACATAACGATATACCTACCTTAGCCATAAAGAGTATTTCATTCTTTATGGGTGATAGTTCCACTACACCTACATAACATATCAAAGACATATCAAACGTATGCTCAGTTCACCATATTCAACATGAAGATGTGGTTTTTAGGCTCATGGTTTCATCCTTCAAGGGGAGAGCTCTTCAATGGCTTAGGAGTTTAACCCCTGCTTCAATACATGATTCAGATGAGCTGGGAGAAGCACTCTACAAGCAGTTCGAAGAAAGAGCAGATAATGTCTCTCTACTGAAGTAGTTGACAACCGTAAAGAGGGCTCCCAGCGAGATGATGGTTGATTTCAACTTCAAATTTTAAAGGACATGGGAAAGGATTCTAGATCTCCTTAGACCATCTCCACAACGTGCTTTCTTATATTTTCTAAGAACTTTAAATTCTAATATAGTTGTTATGATGTAATCTATGGGTGCTCAAACTTTACCAGATGCATATGAGACAGCTTTGACAGCTAAAAATTGTTTAATACAGGCTGGGAAATTGCTCCCAGACCCCCTGTACCTATTTTCCTAGAATTCTCTTCACAGGCTCAACAACCTACTATTGATCCCATCCCAGAGCCTAAAGCCTCTATATCTGCTCTTTCACATGAAGAAAATGACTTGAAAACCCTATTGACCAATTTGACTAACAAAGTTAATGCCATAGCCATCCAAACTGCCCCTAAACCCCATCAAAATTATAACTAGGGGTAGTCTTCAAATTAGAATTGGAATCAAGGTTATAATTCCAATAGAAATCAAAATTGGAACCAAGGTTACCAGTCAAATAGATACCAAAATAATAACCCTGCTCAGCCCTTGCAAATAGGTAGACCCATCCAACAAATACCGACTGTCAATCCAGTTAGGGCCTTGGTTCCTACCCAAAACAATCTGGCCCAAGAGGTAGATTGGTGTTATCCTTGTAACCAACCTCACAATCAATCTACTTGTGCATTTGGAGCACAAGAACGAGCCCTAATGGTACAAAATTTTCACACTCAGCAAGCATCATTGGTGGAAGCAACCAATAGCAACCTTGAGGTACCAAATGAGGTTGCTTTTGATTCCAATTTAATGCTTTGGATTCCTGAGGATTTATGTGATGTTAATCAGTCCAGAGTCAACGTTATAATGCCTATAAGCAGTGTTGTAGACAACACAAGATCTAAGAAGATGTAATTAGAGGATAACCCCATGCCTACTATATTACAAAAAGAACCCATATCAAAGGCAAAGGGGGCCAGTGCTACAAATTCAACTCAGAGCAGCAGGCCTACTACTACAAAGGAGCTTCCATCATCTCCAAGATTGCCTGAACAAGCTACAAAATAGTCAAAGAGGGGAACATGGATTCTTTCCATGCATAAGATGACATCATTTCCCCTGGATATTATAGAACAAATGAAAAAGACAAGCCTGAATGTGTCCATGTGGGATGCATTATTAACCCTCTCTCAATGGGATTTGTTGTAGGAGGCCTTAAATAAATTCCCAGCAACTGACTCAACAGTCCAAAAGGAAAAAGGGGCCATTCAATCTTGTACAACCAAGTGAAGAGAAAGGGGGTCAAACAAAGAAGCCATCCCCATTCTACTTGTCTCTAATCATTGGGAAATTCCTAGCACACAATTGCATGATAGATTCAGGGGCCAGTATTTCAGTTATGCCAAAGAAGTAGTAGATGCATTAGGCATCAAATATACCCCTGTTTCATCATGTATTTTATAGTTTGATGGTACTTTTGTTAGCATTGTTGGAATGATCAAAGGACTGGATTTGACCTTACATGTTTGTCCAAACTTGACTATTAGTTAAGATATTTCAGTCATTGATCTTCCTCCTTTCTTTGTTATTTTCTTGTCAAGAGACTTCACATCTAAGGTAGGTGGCTACCTCTCTTCTGACTAGTCTCACATGTTGCTGAGGACAAGATATGGCAGAAGGTTCACCATTAAGGCTAAATCAGTTTCAAATTATCATGTAGAAAATTATGATCATAGCTTGGTGAACCTTCATTGTATGATTCAAGGTGAAGAAGTGCATGATTCAAGGTCTCTCGAGATAGTATCTTCACCCCTTCCAACCCCATATCTTTTCCTTGATGAATGGGCAGAGGAACATTTTGATTTTGATCCCTATGACACCACTGAGACAACTAGGCTAGACACCTACATGATTCGTGAGGGGATTTCCTATGTTCCTTCTATACTCAAACTAGATGATGATTATGATGGCCCATGGAAAATGTTCTTTGATGGTGCAAAGAGCATAAATGGAGCTGGTGTAGGAATCTTAGTGATCTCTCTGACTAGTAAAAAGCTACATTTGCTCATAAGCTACATTTTTTTGTACAAATAATGTTGCAGAGTATGAAGCATTGATACATGGCATGTTGATTGCTGAAAAGAAGAAACTCAGACATATGGAGTGTAACGTCAAAAAATGTCCCCTTGGGGGCTTTTCCCTCTTTAGGTTTAGCTCCCAGGTCTTTTGTGTGCATTTAGGACATTTTACATCATATTTCAACATCCCGATGAGAAAACCCCTAAGTGTCTTGACAAATAGGACCTAGGGGGACTACTTGTGATAACCCCTGCCCAAAATAGGGGGGAGGACTTGGGAGTCCACGCCCTAGTCCTGCCCTATTTTGGGGCAATCCTAAATTTTGGGTGTCAGCTTGTGACCGTTATTTGGGTCCTATGCCGACAAGGTAAGTTTGAATTAAGAAATTCTTGGTGGGAGTGTTTGTAGTTGCATATAAAAGCATGTTAGGCATTCATTTAGAGACTAGATTACAACTAGCTATCAACTTGTATGTGCATTGGTGATTCAAGGCTTTCATTGTGTTGCAAGAGTAGATTTGTGTTGTCTATGTGTTTGTGTTTGTAGATTTGAGCATCCACTTCCTCATGGAGTGAAGAGCTTCTTCCTCTCATGAGATCTTCACTACAAGGTGACATTTATTGTGTTTATGATCATTTATTCATTTGGATTTTGCCTCTGCCTCACAAGGGCACACACTTTCTATCTGACAAAGGTGTTTGGAAGACTTAAGTGTCCTTCTGGGGCTTGATTGAGGCAAGCTCCTAAACACCACAACCCCCTCCCAAAGTTTCATGGTTGTAGGTTACAGGTTGATGATGCAAACAAAGTAAAGTTGCAGGAGGACATCTTGGAGTGTCAAAATTGAAGAACAACAGGAAAAAGAACACCCTGGACTTGGGCACCTGCTCATTAGTCCTCGAAGTTTTGTGACAGAAAAACCTTTAGTGCAACAGGAACAGGTTGCAGATCTTGTCCGCAGATCCCGACAAAAAGTAGGGCACTGGACTTGGGTGCCCACTCTTTTGTCCCTGACTTTTCCACCTCAGAACCTTGAAAACAGGTGCATACTCATTTGTAATTTTACATATTTCTACATAAGCATTTTCTATTATTCATCTGTTTACTTTCGTATTTGCATAATTAGGGTTTTGATGGATAATTGAGCATAAGAGAAGGAAAATTGATAATCAAATACCCTAATCCAATTTTCCCTACATTTGTAAGTGACCAAGTACCTGATAGTGCTCTGCTACTCGATCCTAAGGTCTTTGAATGTAATGGGTGAAAGGAGGAATTAAACACTAAACTAAACAATCCAAATTTTACCCTAAACATGGAGATCTTTGAAGATACTGAGCTAGTAGTCAACCAAGTCAGGGAAAGATGTACAACAAAAATCATCTCCTAAGAGCTTATAGACACAAAGTTTGGGGTCTGTTTGAGAGTTTTAATGCTCTCAACCTACAGGTGATCCCAAGGAAACTAAATGTTGAGGCAGACCAATTGGCAATAGTTGGTGCTTAGTTTTCTCCCCCCACAGACCTCTTTCAAGGCCCTGGTTAGCATGTCAAAATAGTGGTCAGGCCCTCTGTCCCTGATAATGATGTGAACTGGCAGATTTTTGACAACAATGAGTAAATTGTAAACTTCATCCAAAATGAAGTTGAGTTCTCATCAATTGCACAGTCTAGGCTGCAAGAAGGGTATGGTGATCAAATTATGCAACTAAAAACAAACAAGCTACCCAAGGGTTTGGTCACTCTTGAGGCTATTTTCAGCCATGATGATGAATTCAAGGACGAGAAGAAGAACATCACTTTAAAAAAGGAGGATTATAAAAATGTTGCTATTGCCAAGGACAAATATTTATTGCTGGGAAAGGTATGTTGTGATGATGAACAACAAAATTTTATTCACCTTTCTTAGAAATATAGTGATGTTTTTGCATGGAACTATGAGGACCTCAAGGGTTTTGATCCTAATGTTGCCCAACATGCCGTAGACCTTGATCCAAATGCCAAACCTGCTCGATAAAGACAGCGGCATGTGAATCTCAGAATCGAGCCCTTGATGAGGAAAGAGCTTGCAAAGCTCATTCAGGCCAGGATCATCTTCCCCATCAAGTATTCCACCTGGGTAGCTAATTTAGTGCCAATGAGGAAGAAAAATGGTGAGATAAGGTTGTGAGTGGATTTTTCATGATCTAAATTGAGCTTCCCTGAAAGATCACTACCCTTTGTCATCCATGGACCAAATCTTGTAGACTGTTGCAGGGCTAGAGAGATTCTCATTGCTCGATGGTTTTTTTGGTTATAACCAAATTTTTGTGAGGGAAGAAGACATATTCAAGACGACTTTCACCACTAAGTGGGGAACCATGGCGGATGCAAAAATGCCATTTGGGCTCTCCAATGTTGGTGCCAAGTTTCAAAGGGCAATGGACATTGTGTTCAAGGGCTTCATCAACAAGTTCATCCTGATTTATCTAGATAATATTATAGTCTTCTTTGAGGAGAAAATCACATGGAGCATCTAGAGAAGGTTTTGGAAAGATGCAAGGAGTTTGGGGTGTCTTTGAATCCCAAGAAATGTATTTTTGTTGTCTCTTAGGGCAATCTTTTGTGCCATTTAGTGTCCAAAGAGGGATCTCCATAGATCTAGAAAGAACTTCAACTCTGCTTTCTCTTCCTTTGCCTACTCATAAGAAAGCTCTGCAGTCATTTTTGGGGCAGATCAATTTTGTTAGGAAATTCATTCCTAACTATGTTGGTTTGGTCAAACCACTAACCCTAATACTTAAAAAGGATGTTGTTTTTAGTTAGACCAAGGAGGTGAAAGATGGCTTTGAGAAGATAAAGGAAGAAATTACTCAGGGTTCTACTCTCATGAATCCTAATTATGAAGAATTTGTCCTTTCTGTCCATG
Organism: Cunninghamia lanceolata; assembly: GCA_027924645.1. NCBI lineage: Eukaryota > Viridiplantae > Streptophyta > Pinopsida > Cupressales > Cupressaceae > Cunninghamia > Cunninghamia lanceolata. Next base: position 647,844 of record BSBN01001500.1, read on the forward strand.
GAGGAGAGAGCAACATTGCAGTTGTTCTAATGCAGCAAAATGACCAAGGTATGGAGCAACCACTTGCCTTTTTCAGTCAAACATTGAAGGATTATGAGGTTAGGTACAATCCCATGGACAAATAGATTTTTTCCATTGTGAGAGCATTGAAAAAGTTTAGATATATGCTAGAAAATAACCATATCAAACTATTAGTTTCTCATCCTAATGTGAGAGGCTATATAATGGGAATTGAAATTAGTGAAAGAGAGCAAGCTGGGTCACTAAGATCCTAGAATATGATGTTATTATAAAATCCTCTAAGCTAATTAGAGGAATAGGATTATGCAAATAGTTAGCTCAAACTACAGCAGATGAAGTAAAATCATCCTATCACTTGAATGAGGCAGAAATTATAGCTAAACCAGTAGCTGTAAGTTTCTGGACAATAGACATGGCTACGTTCCTATCTACTAACAAGTATCCTTATGGATTGGATAGAACTAAGAGAAGGCATTTTAGGTTGCAGTCTATTCCTTATGCTTTGGTGGATGGGGTTCTCTTTAAAATAAATCTGGATGGAGTCTTGTTGAGATGCATTGAAGAAGATCAAATCGACAGATTGCTCAGTGAGTTTCATGCTGGTCCAACTGTAGGCCACTTCTTTGCAAGAGCTACAAAAATGAAGCTAATGAAGGTAGGTTAATTTTGGCCCACATTGTTTAATGATGCCCATGTATGGGTAATAAAATGCAAAGAATGTCCTCTCTTTGTTAGGAAGAAAAGATTGGTAGCCCTTCCACTTCATCCTATTCAGACAAATCAACCTTTCTCATAGTGGGCCCTGGATTTCATTGGCATGATCAACCCTACATCTAATGCTGGTCACAAATGGGTTCTAACTTTGAGAGACTACTTCACCAGGTGGGTTGAAGCAGTCCCACTCAAAGAGGCTACAAAATCATCATTCATGGATTTCTTGGAAGAAATCATGACAAGGTTTGGAGCTCCCCACACTATCATCTCTGAAAATGTAAGAGCTTTTACTAGTTTTATGATAGCTGATTAGGCTTTGAAATATAATGTGTTCTTGAAGACTTTATCTAACTATTACCCCCAAGGTAATGGTTTAGCTAAATCTACTAATAAGAACCTGACTAGAATCCTGAAAAAGACCATGGAAACAAATCATAGATAATGGGATAATAAGATCAGACTAGCTCTTTGGGCCAATAGGATCACTTATAAAAGAGCCATTGGTAATTCTCCTTTTGTTCTTGTGTATGGAAGAGAGTCCAGATTGCCCTTATCTTTGGAGCTTCCTTCATTAGAATTGGCCTAGCAACTAGAATTAGAAGGTGCAGATGCTAGGTCTATGAGGATGGCTGAATTAACTAAATTTGAAGAATTTAGACAATCGGCCATGATTACATTGGAAGAGAACTAGAAATAGACCAAGAAATACTTTGACAAGAAGGCCAAAGATCAAAATTTTAAAGAAGGAGATCTTGTTTTGAAATGGGATGCTGGCAGATCCAAACCTATAGGCCATACTAAGTTTGATGTAATCTAGAGTGGCCCATACATCATCACCAGCTGCAAGCAAGCCAATGCTTTCAATCTTTCAAAGTTGGATGGTGAAGTTCTACCGATCCCATTCAATGGGATCCATATCAGACCTTACTTCTGAGGTTGGTCTAGGATTTTGTATATACTATTTTGTTTTGTTCTTGCTTTAGTTTTTCCTTTTTGTTAAGTGTTGTTGCACATGCTGCACTCTCATTAGGAGAATGCAGGCCTCATTTTCCTTTTTTGGTGTTGTTTTGAAGGTAAGGTTTTAGTTGTTCCCAGTCTATTGTAGTCCCTTTTGAATCTATGCCCAACGGATGCTTAAGGCCACTGGTTCTTTTGTTTAGCAAGCAAACATCCCTAAGAGGTCACCAAAATGTTGACCTATTTTCCCTTTCCCAAAGTCAAATATCCCAGCTTGAAAATGTTGAAAATCTTGTTAAATTGCTTAAGTGCCTAATGTTCTTCAGGGATAAGGGTGTTTTCCTTGTGTAAATCCCCAAAATCCCTAAGGTTGAACCCTTGAAAAAACCCAAAAAATTCTAAGTCTTTGGCCTTGGTCTTTTGCTTTATCAACAAAAAGTTAAGTTTGCAAACCTTCGCTGATCAGCCAGTTTGCCGACTAAGGGTAGGTTTAAAAGAAACAAGTAAAAGAGAAACCTTTATTAGTAATTTACAAATTCTATGAACTTAAAGTTCGCAGACCGACTAGATCACCAATCAGCAAAGTCATCGACTAAAGGACCAAGCGGGAAGGCTTTCTTTTAAAAAGTGAAGGAAAAGACAAAAGGTTGCCTTTATCATCAAATTATGTGGTTCATGAACCCGCCAGTTCACCAACAGGCTAGTTCACGGATCAAGGGGAGGAAGAAGACAAAGGTAAGATGGAAATGGGCTAAGGCAAGATTTGGTTCATGAAGGAGAGAAATCACCGACTAAAGGAAGGCTGAAGGAGGACTTGAAAAATGAATAAGGCAAAGGAAAGGAAAGCCTTTATCAGGAAACTTGAAGAAACTTGAACTCACCAAACAGTTCTTATTTTCCAAGGTTCATCGATAAGGGAATTCACCGAAAAGGTAAAGATGAAGAGAAAATAAAGATGGGAACAAGGCAAAGTTTGATAAATGAAGAGATCACCAATAAAGAAGAAAAGTAACAAAGAGGAGGCAAGGTTCACAAAAGTGAAACTTTGCCGACAAAGGAAGATGAAGAAAAGAAGAAGACAAAGATAGTTCGCAAAAGTGAAATTTCACCGACTAAAGGGCAGAAAAGGATGAAACAAGTATAGTTCATGAAATGATGATTTTGCCAATTAAAGGAGAATGTGAGAAGACAGAGACAAGCCAAGTTCGTGAAAAAGAGATAAGGCAAAATAAAAACCCCGCTAAGGAGAAATGATTTTTTAGAGTTTCTTAGGAGGCCCATTTTTTATCGGATAAGGCAAAATAAAAGCCAGAAGTAAAGTAAAGTGAAATAAAATGAAAATAAAGCTTGTAATATAATGTAAAGCTTTAAAATATTTTAAAGTGTTGTAAAATCTTTATAAAGGGATTTTGGCGGGAATATATATTTGAAATATCTCTTCTCCATCCACCATTATTGCAGAATTAGATCAACCCAACTAGAAGTAGTTGTTGTGCATTTAATTGTTGTAGGTAGATGAATCAGTTGCTTGCATTCAAGGCAACAAATATTTCCCAACTACTTCATTCTTAGGATATTTTTCTGCATTTATGTTTTGAAGACGGATGTACACAGACATTCCTTTTGTATAAATATCTTCTGACAGGCCCATGGGGTGAATTTATTGTAGTAGGTGACCTAAGTCAATGGAAGAAATTGTATAAATAGATGAAAAATCAATGTAATGAGGGTTGGATACAAAGACTTATTTTGTGTGCTCCAAACAGAACCCTCTTCTGCTATAACTGTGCCTTTCTAATTAATTCATGCTGATTGTTTTTACCTTTTCATACTATTTTTTAAGCTCTGCGTAGATCTAGAACTGGTTATTATTTGTGAATGTTTAATTCCTTGCAATCATTTTCTTATCTTTTACCTCTGTGAAGATCTACATGATTTGTGAGTTTATCATTTGTATTCAATTATTTTGTGCATTTTAGCTTTGTGGGTGTTCTTCATTCAAACTTGTTGTATCACCTTTTCTTTTCAGTTTCTCCTTCTTCCCCTTTTCCTAGCAGTGATTGGATTAAGTTTAGTCTTAGTCTGCTTTGAATTTCATATTCAAAGAAAGGAACCAACATTCTCTAGAGGTTTGATTTCCTTTGCAGGGTTCCACACCTGGAAATCAGTCCAATGTTTCACTAGATTGTTGCAACAAAAGTGCTTCAACATAGGGTGCAAATCCAAGTGACAACACTCACCATTCTTGTTTGTGCAAGAAAATTCTAATTTTGCAGTTGTTTCTCCAATTTCAAGGTGCTAATTTTGATAAAATCAGGTTATAACTTGTTGTTTCTAAACTTGGACAATTGCAAGATTAAACATTCTGGAATTCCTAAACCTTTGGGAAATGTTGAAAAAGGTTTTAGCAAAAGGAAATGCACATTTCAGCCGTCATAACTCTAATTTGGGTATGGAGTGCGTATTGAGGAGGAACATGAAATATCCCGCTTAGGGTTTTTACCAAAATTTTTTGAATTTTCAATTTTCAATTTGGAAACCCTAGATCTAAATTCTGATTTTATTTTTTGTGCCTTATCAATTGATTTCACCGTACATACAACATATTCTAAAACATGGAAAATGATAGCAATTGAAGATATACAATAGTAGTTTGTAATTCATTAATTACACCATGAAACACACATTCAAACACCATGAAAAATGGATTTTCTATACATGCAAGTCTACTGCTCCAATTTGAATTAAATGAAATGGAAATACATTGAGTTTGTGGCTCAAACATGGCCAATAAACATGCATGAGCTGCTACTACAAACTCGTAGCTGAATTACAAACTATAACATATCGATTTAACCTTTGAAAATGATGGAATCAATCCTCAAGAAGTGGTGCTCATGTTAGGGTTTGAAACTTTTCGTGCCAAGGAACTTCCAACACCCAAAATGTTGCTCCAAACAGGCAATCAAATCTAATCCAATGCTGATACAATCATAATGATGAAATGTTGATCCAACAAATGATGTCAAATCGTCCCTCTATGTTGATTGACCACTCCCAATGTGATGAATGATATAAGATGCAAATGCATGAATGCTTCTCCAAATCTAGCAAACTAGCTGATCATAAAAACTTGAATATTCTTCTCCTATTTGGCACTTCACTTGATTCAAAGTGTGTTCAACAAACGACGCTTAAACTCGATAACAAATATGCATGAAAACCTCCTCAAACATGGTGAAGTCTGAAATGAATTCCTCAATGTGGCACTTTGAATTTTATTTGAAATCTGAATATAACCCTTCAAGATGGTGCTCCAAAATTATGATCAAATCTGCCCTGAATTAATATAAAAAAATTTGTTCCAAAATGATATGAAATATGCTCCAAATGATGATCCAATTTTGCTCCAAAGTCACAATGAAATGCAATTAGAGCTCCATCACGAACTCTCCACAAGATGAGCTAGGTTTTCATCCAACTCACCTAATATTCACAAGGGTTTTCATCCTTGGAATAGTAGCAACGAAGTTGCAGATCCACAATGGGAAAATCAGAAACCCAAACTTATTCATAATACTAAAATGGTCCAAAACACATGGTTAAATACATGTCTTTGCTTTATCTCCTCTAACTGGCTGACCAAGGCAAGAACCGTTATTAGTTTTTAATTTTATCTTCAACTTGGTCGACATTCATGTGAAATATTGGCACCCAAAAGGTATACTTTTTCCTAGGTCGACCTAGGAATATTTCTCAAAGAGGTCAACCTTACTTTCATTTTGGCTGACCTAGTTTACTTGAATCTTGGCCGACCCAAACCTAAAAGTCTTATTATTTTATTAATTCAAACTCGAGGTGGCTAACCCATTCAACTTAAGCACTGAAGTCTTGTCTTTAGCATATTTTCATTCTTATGAATCTGACCTTACAAAATAAAGATTTATTTTAAATTATTTTTCTTCCTTCTAGGCCAACCCAAACTCCTTAACTCATTTATTCCATTGGCGCCAATTCCAAATTAAAGATTTGAAATTATTTCTCCAATATCACTTCCTCTAAGGTGTACAACAAAAGATATGAAATGTGATCATATCATTCTTTACACCAAACTGCCCTTTTGAAGACCATTTTCCACACTCAACCATCCCTAGATGGTTTTCTTTACTAGGAGAAAAAATATTTTATTCAAAGTAAATATATCATAATCATTAGAAAAATATGATAATTCAAATTCCATACTCAAATTGCCTTCCAAAATTCATGAAGTGTGGAAAACTACCACTTAGGTCTTCTCCTGTGACCACTCCGAAAAAGGGGACATTACAGTCCTCCCTTCCCAATATTGCTTGTCCTAAAGCAATGACAAACTTGCATCTTGCAAAATACTGTCAAATGACAAGTATCTCCATCCAATCAAATGTCATGTGATCACACAAAACCTCAACATGTGGCTGCAACTCCCAAGAAGAATATGAAGAATGCCTTGTGAAGTGAGCTTTGGTGGCCGCAGCCATACACACTAAAACTCAACTCAGCCCCATCCTCTAAAGAATGTCATGCTCTCAACCACAGGCACCAAAACCTCCAAGTCTCTAGAAACTCCATCCTTAATGAGTGCTACATCCATCAAAGACCAAACACCATGCCAAACCCAAGCCTTGAAGGAAACCCTACCTATCAACAAGTGATGAAGAATGTGAACTTTGGAACATAACCACAAGTCTCCAAACATCCACTGCTCCACTCTGTCAAAACCATCATCATTGATCCATGAGTTGTGATGCAACTCATCAAAATCCCAATGAAGTGATGTGCCAAGCATGCCACCACCTGAATCCCAAATCACTATGTCATCACATCTGACAGACATGAAGAGATGGAAGCATCTCAAAGTGCTAACAACACAAAACCAATCTCCAACTCCTATAGATCTCTTGTGGATGTGAAGAATACCCAATAGAGGTGTAAGAGAATGCATATCAGCTCTTCCAAAGTTGCTGATGTAGATCAGAATAGCAAGCTTGTGACTAAAAATCAGACCTATGTGGATGCAAATAACAATGCCAAGGTCATAGGATGATAGAGCATCAATCATATATCACTCTCCAATGATGAGGAGATGATGTAACTCTCCTCCAAACTCTAGAACAACTGCTATCCTCCAAGAGTTATGTAAGAAATCCATGCTCCATGAGGTAGAACAACCATCTCCTATCAAAGTATGGAGTAGAACTCCATCAATTAGGATTGGAACACCAATGCCATCCTGCTCACTTCCAAACCCTACACCATAATCCAACTAAAACACAAATATTAGTGACTCAAATTAAATTATCATAGCAATGCCTCCATACCTTGTGTCTTAGTTCAGCTGCAACTCCATTCTCCCAAGTGCATGCCAACAAAAGGCAAGTGTCACCATAAAAAATCTCTGAAGTAGGGCAGCTACAAACTCTACCAAAGATTCATCAACATGATGAGACTCATCACAAAAAAAATCTCCAAGTGCTCCATGAATGATCAAAAACCAAATCAAATCTGCAACACCCATATCTCTATCTGTATATGTAGCTATAATGTTCTAGTGGTTGAAAACATCCTTCCAAGAGTCACAGAAGGACTCTGAAATTTGCTTAAAATCTCCCTCCAATCCACTTGCAGGAGTTCAAATGAACTCATGAGATGGCTGAAAAAAAAGATAACAACAACATTATCATTGGTTTTTGGGTTCATAACCTTTCATGATATGCTCCTCCCATCATCATTAGTCACCAATAGCCCACAAAGATGATCCTTTGTGCATAGATACTTACCCCCAAAGAAACTCCACCATGTTGATGTTGCACTACTCTAATCTTCATGTGGACTCCATCTAGAGTGTATTTGATGATGCTTGAAGCTTCAACACAAAGGGTTTCCACCCAATCAAACACTAAACCACAATAGTACTCCTTTCCTTGTGGTAAACCCACAGGGCCAACCATCAAACCCTGATGATCCAATCCAATAAGGTTGACTATAGGAATCACGCCATCAACAATCTTGGGTGGTCCAATAGGCAATTCAACCTATTCCACCTCATAATTACATACCACATCTAGATCCCCTATTTCTCTTGTATTATAAAAATCAAAAGGTGCTCCATCATCCAACTCAAAGAGTGGACTATCAAAAGTTATTTCAACATCCATCTTAAACAATGGGTTATCAACAAATTGAGTACTATCATTATCCTCATGCTTGACCAATCTTCCTGCTGATCTAAACTTCCACTTTCTGATTTCATGGAGAAATGAACTAGATCAAAATCCTCCTGAATGCTATCAAGTTCTTCAATCGCTTGTTTAATTTCTTTAACCATTTCCTCATTTCTCTTTCTTCTTGGATTGTTTGGCTACATAAAGCTATTTTTTTTCTTCTTTAAGTGCCCTTTGCGTATTCTACAAGGCCTCCTTAGTATCCCTAAGCTCCAAGGTGAGCTTATTAACTCCATCCTCTTTCCCTTTCAAAGCATTAGCAAACACTCCAACAATCTTGAAGATATGATCCCTGTCTGAAAGTAGATGCAAAAAATTAGATTTCATTGGTACCAAGGCTTCTTTGATTACCTGTAAACTGATGAGTCAAATGCATGACTCAATTATTTTTATATATTTCCTATTCTAATACTTTGACTTCACACTATGACATATATAAATATAAATATTACTATGATTATACTTGTCTTTTGGATGATTTATATGCATGCTTAGTATTTATTCCTTTAGATGAAATCTTTTGACTACTTACTATGAATTCTATTTTCAAATGCATACTTTATGAAATTCTTTCCAAGTTATGTGTGATTGCATGAAAGATACGACAAAAGGCATTCCAGAGGGCTCCAAATCCCTCCAGAGCTGCTTCATTCGTAAAGAACCCAGACTACGGAGAGCTCTAGATTCCTGCAACGTTGCAAGAGAGTCATCCTCCCCTTGAGTCAATGACTAACAAGGCCAATCTAAGGGTCACTCAGGAATCCAGCAATGCACACCCGCCGACATGTCCAGCTATTCATCCCAACGATAGCACTTATTGAGAACTTTGAAGTCCAAGTCCACATCTCACTTTATTTTATGATAACTAAAGTATCCATCAGTTAATGCCTGCACCACTTCAAGGATCTACTTAATTGTTGATAATTAGATTGATACGAATTATTGATCTAAAGTTAGGTTGCAAAGGAACTGCTAATGCATTAATAAAAGCAACTAGCTCTGTCCAAGTTCATTGTAGTTAGGAACTAGTATAGTTATTTCTTTCATTAAAGGATCAGATGTATAAGAAGCCTAGTAGTCTCACTCAATTAGTTCTAGTTCAAGTTTTTAGTCAAGTATTGTTGTTTTTCACGAAGGAGTGAATCTTTCTGCTCACACGTGTACCCATGCCCATCTAGGATTATCTATAATGCATATGAAAGGGAGCTTCTATTGAAGTTGATAAGAGTTCAAGAGGATCATCTCTAGCTGGGAAAGTAGGGCTTGCTTACCCAACTAGGAGGAGATCTCTCGATATTTATTCCTATGTTTCTTTTGAAGCTTTCTATTTACTGTCATTGTACTGTGCATTAATGTTCAGTTGTTGCATTCTTCTGTTGTGTGAATGATTTAGATGTTAAATACCTGTAAGTCTGACCTTTAAATCTAAAAATACCAAAAAGATATATTTGTTATTCTATGAAACAACATTGTCTTATTCAGAGTATTTCATTGTTGTGGATTGATAAGATACATTTTGATGCAGTTAATCTAAGATTCATCTCAAAGAAAATAGATTAGTTTCAATTACAACACATGTATTTCTTTCCCCAAGAAAATAAAATAGTTTCGATTAAAGCATGTGTGTTTCTTTCAAAAGCAAATAGCATAGTTTCAATTTTAGCACGTGTGTTTCTTTCCAAAGCAATTAGAGTAGTTTCAATTTCCATCATGCATGTTTCTTTCAACAAGTAGGTTAAATTGAAGTCTAGTAAGATTCCTTTTGCAGCTAATTCAAACCATCCATCCCACATGATTCAGACTCCACTCCAATTCCCCACATAAGAAAGGATTACAGCAGATAGCTTTAGACACCTCCAGATTGATAAATTAAATCATGATGAATTCAAGACAACTACAATGACCTCATCATTTTGGTGCCATTGCCAGGGAAATAATCTACAAATCATTATAGGTTAAGGTGTTGGTAAGATTTTTGAACAAGCACATTCTAGATCCATCATTTTATGAGTAGGCCTAAGGACATCTTAGGTTGATTCATAAAGAAAACCATGGTTAGTACAACATTGGAACCTAATTTGGAAGAACCTCCAAATCGTTTAATCGATCAAGAACCTCCCATACCACCACAATCTCCCATTTTTCCTAGAACATTTTTTACAATGGGTGATAATCTCTTTGTTGGAGGTGAACAAGATGAGCCAATTAACAACAGAACATTCTCCTATCTAATTCCCATAACTCCTGAAAGGAATGAACCTCCCATGAAAAATATAACTTCTGCATTCCTTCCAACTTTCAGAGGGAAATCCTCAGAGGACCTTGATCAGTTCTTGTTTGGATTTAAGGTTCTTTGTCAGACTTATGATTATGGAACAGTTAATCAAAAGTTAAACCTTTTTCCTTCCACTCTCGAGGAATCAACTTTAAGATGGTTCATGGGCCTGACAGCAGACTCCATAACTACATGGGATCAAATGGAGACTGTCTTCCTTCATAAGTATCGGGATTATTGTAGAGTCAGGGATTGTATGGATGAAATCTTTTGAATGAAACAAATGGAAGACAAAATTTTGGAAGATTATGTGGATAGATTCTTATTTGTCCATAGGAGATGTGGCAATAATCTAGATGAAGATCTTAGTAAAACCATTTTTCTAAGAGAAATTGACAATGAGATTAGAGAAGTCTTAAACCTTATGGGGAAGGGAGATATTAACAAATAGAGTTTCACCAAAATTGTGGAAGTTAGCTGAAATTACTCTCAAACTCGGGTAGGTAACAAAGTGCAGAAGAAAGGAAAAGCTGGTAGCAATGATGTCACTCAATTTATGGAAGAACTTGCCAATCTAAAAACTGATACCTTACTTCATTTGAACACCACTCTTGATGGTATACAGACAAGTAAAAAGAACACTGAACCCTTGGCCATCTACAATTCTTGTTGTGGAGAGAAGCATCCACTAAGGGAGTGTCCTTTAAATCACACTAAGATGTGTGGAATCTATGAAAAAAGTCACCCCACTAATGAGTACAATTTACTACCTAAGATCAAAAATAGGTTGAAAAAGGCACCACCAGTAGAAGAGGAATTAAATTTAATTGGCCAAAAATAATCAAACTATGGGTTTAACCAGTTTTCAGGTCAATATGCTTCAAGAGGACCACCGAGTTGGGGAACAGATTAGTGGAGTGGACCGTGGGGAGGCCCACTTCCACCAATGCAAATGTCACCTCAGTGGGGGCCAACATGACCCCAATCAAAGTGGATGAACTAGTCTTGGGTCACCCCTCAGTGGCCAAACCAAACTCAGCATCAATAGTCATGGGCACCTCAATACAACCAAGGACCAAGACGGTTTGGGAACCAGCCTCAAGCCTTACTTCCTAGACCCTCACAACCTACAAACCAAAATCAGAATGACCAGGTAAATCAACCGCAGATGCTTGGTCAACCTATACCAAACCCTAAGAATAACAGGCCTCAACAACAGGTGTATAACACTGATCCCAATACAACCACCTTGAATGTTGTAGAAATCAATGACATCCAACTTCATTCCCGAAACATCCCTGTAAAAATTCCTTCCAAGGAAATCTCTGAGGAGGAGGAAGCGACACCTAACGCTGAAGAGCAACAATAGGACAAGGTAGTTGAGACAAAGAACCTAGAATAAATTCCTAAAATAGCTCTTGTTCCATTTCCAGAATGATTAAGACAAACCCCTCCAGAGAAATCTAGAGAAGTCCAGATCACTCAAGATGACTCTCAGCTAATTAGGGAACTTAGGAAGATATGTATCAAAGTTCCTCTATTACAGGCGATTAAAGACATCCTTGAGATAAATCAGACCATCAAAAGCCTATGCGTAAAGCTTCTTGGGAGGAAATGAAAATTACCAAACACCATTTAGGTGGAAGGGAAACTTGTTGATGTCTTGGAAAACAAGTTGATCCCTCAGAAGTATGGAGACCCTGGAAGCCCTGTTATCTTAGTCATGATAAAGGGGACATCAATTTCAAATGTACTAATTGATTTAGAAGTTGCCATCAATGTAATGATTGCAAACACTATAGAAGCACTAGCATTAACTAGCTTGCAACCAACCTTAACTATTTTACATCTTGTAGATCTGTCCATCACTAAACTAGAAGGGATTTTGGAAGATGTAATAGTCATTGTGGATGCTTGGAATTATTTAGAGGATTTCCTCATCCTCCAGATAAGGAAGAAATGATCAAGATATCCAATAATACTGGGTAGACCATGGTTGGCTACAACAATAGTCCTTATAGATTGTCGGGCTAGAAATATGACTATTTCCAATGGGAAAAGACTAAAAGAACTCTCAATCTACCCTCCTGCTAAGCCATTTTTGTAATATGAAAATAAACCTTGGGTAGATGACCTAATAAACTCAGATGAGGAAGATGCTTCCTTATTGGAAATGGTGATGATTGTGGAGCATTTTGAAGAGGGCATTGAAGAATACAATGAGATAGAAGAAAATAATGAAACATCCCTTAACAATTTTACACAATAGGAGATCTCCGGATGGCTCCAGAGAGACCCAAAAGGCTCCTTAAGGGCATTTAACTGTCCATATTCTGAAGAAATTGCCTCTAACCTGAATTATCAACAAGCCAAAACTTTACATCAGATTGTGCCTCACTCCCGTCCTTTAAATACATTGATTAGTCCTTACAAGGACATTCATTCTATTCACTATGGAACCAAGCAAATAACTATCCAGCTTGATAAACAACTTTCAATAAGCAATTGGTTGATAGAGACAAAAGAAGCAAGACTGACAAAACTACTACAAAACCATACACAAGAATTTTCATGGGAATATAAGGACATAAGGGGAATTCATCCTAGTGTGTGTACACATCATATTTACACTGAAGATGTCTGTCTTGTGAGACATCCACAAAGAAGGATCAATCCTACTTTGAGAGTAATAGTGAAAGAAGAAATAGAAAAAATGTTGCAGGTAGGATTCATCTATTCTATTTCTGATAGTCAGTGGGTGTCACCATTAGTGATTGTACCAAAGAAAATGGTGAGTCCGCATTGACGATATAGAACTAAATAAAGACACCAAGAAAGACTATTTTCTGCTTCCTTTTATTGACCAAGTGTTGGGCAATATGGCTAGTAGTCACTACTTCTTTCTGGATGGATTCAGTGGCTACAACCAGATCTAGGTAGCTTTGGAGGATCAAGACAAAACTACATTTACATGTCCATGGGGAACCTTTCCTATAGGGTTTTGCCTTTTGGATTATGTAATGCACCAGCTACATTTCAAAGAGTTGTTTTAGCTATCTTTGCTGATCTGGCCAACAAATGTCTTGAAGTCTATATGGATGATTTCATAATGCATGGAAAGACTTTGATGAAGCTTTGGATAGTCTGAACAAAGTGCTTAAAATATGTGAAGAACATCAGTTGTCTTTGAATCATGAGAAATTCCTTCTCATGGTGACTGAAGGAATAGTCCTAGGTCACCACATTTCCCAGGAAGGTGTGAAAGTAGATCCTAAAAAGGTTGAGCACATAGTGCAAATACTTGTACCTTAGACTCAAACCAAAGTAAGAAGCTTCCTTGGACATGTTGGTTACTATAGAAAGTTTTTTGAAAATTTTAGCCGAAAGGCTGATCTATTATTTACCCTTCTAAAAAAGACTCTAAGTTCAATTGGACTCCTCAATGTCAGGAATCATTCGAGGCTATAAAGAATGCCCTCATGACTGCACCAGCCATTAAAGGACCAAAATGGAGCAAGCCTTTTCATATACACACAAATGCATCCAACCAAGCCATTGGAGCAGTTCTAGGGCAAGTTGGTGAATTTGGAGGTATGCATGCCATATATTATGTTAGCAAGAATTTAAATCCTGCAGAGAAAAATTATATAACCACAGAGAAAGAATTATTGGAAGTAATTTATGCAATTAACAAGTTCCGCCATTATATCACGAGATATAAAGTCTTCATCCACACAGATCATGTTGGCATTCGATATCTCATGAATAAAGTTGTGGTAGGAGGCAAAATTATTAGATGGTTGCTGTTGTTACAAGAATTTGATATAACTATTGTTGACAAGCCTGGAAATGACAATGTGGTTGCTGATTTTTTATCTAGATTAACTAAATAGGAAATCAATGAACCAGTTGATGATATTGTCCAAGATGAGCATCTTTTCACCATTTCCATACAATCTCCATGGTTCATAGATTTGGCTAACTACTTAGCTACAAGCAAGTGTCCACCGCACTTTAATCAGAAGGAGATAAGGTGTCTTATCAAGGACATTTCTAGGTATAAATGGATAAATGGTATTTTGTTTAAGAATTGCCCTGATCATGTGTTTAGAAGATGTGTGTAGGAAATAAAGGTCTATGATATCATCTGAGCCTGCCATGATGAGCCCTCAAGAGGCCACTTTTCAGCTCTCTGAACTAGACACAAGATTCTAGGAGCTAGATACTTCTGGCCAACAATGACAAATGACATCTAGTAGTATGTCAGGTAATGTGATCAATGTCAGTGGATGGGGAGACCTACACCCACTGTAGAAATGTCACTCCATCCTCAAGTGGTCTTGGAACCATTTGAGAAATGGGGGGTAGATTTTGTTGGACCAATCGATCCACCATCTAGAGGGAACCATTACATTCTAGTTTGTACTGATTATGCCACCAAATGGGTTGAAACCAAAGCTCTACCAGCAACAAAAGAAAAAAGGTTGCAGATTTTCTGTACAAACACATTCTATAGAGATTTGGTTCCCCAAGGGTCCTTGTTTTTTATTAGGGACCGCAATTCATGTCTACTATGATTAAAGCACTCCTAAAGAGATATCAGATTAGTCACAGAAAATCTTCTCCATATCATCCCCTGAGTAAGGTCAAGTGGAAGTGACGAATAGAGAGCTAGAGAACATCCTCACAAAGATAGTTTCAGGCAAAAGGACTGATTGGGAAGAGAGAATGATAGAAGTTGTTTGAGCCTATAACACCACCTGGAGAACCACTACTAACTTAACACCATATACAACTCAAAATATCAGTATCTCAAAGTAAAATTGCACACTAGGTGGTTGGGACCCTATGAAATAAAGGAAACTTTCAGCAATGGTGTTGTTCAACTATTACCTATTGATGCAGACAAACAAGTTCTTCTAGTAAATGGACATAGGTTGAAGTTGTATCATAAGCTAGCTTCTAAACAAAAATTCTCAGTAGAAATACAATCTCGGATAGAACTATATATATATATGTATATGTATATATGCATATATATATACATATATACGTATATATGTATACATATATACATATATATACATACATATATACATATATATGTATACATGTATACATATATATGTATATATGTATGTATATATATGTATATATGTATACATATATACATATATATACATACATATATACATATATATGTATACATATATACATATATATGTATATATATATATACATACACACACACACACACACACACACACACACACACACACACATATATATATATATGCCACACGTCCCCTACATACCCTACATGCATTGTACCTTTTTCCTTCACACACCCATGCAGTCACATAAATTGGTTCAGTCATTTGAAAAACAAACACGTTGCAGAAGGGGGTTTGTTCTAACTTTTTGTGTAGATTTGGAAAGTATGAGTACCAAATCATGATGATAATGGTATTTTCAATGAATGCCATAAAAGTAAATAAATGATTAATTGGAGGGCTAATCATGATTACAAATTGTAATCATAAATGGCAATTAATATCACAAAGGGTGGAGTGACGATAGATGTCGTTAGGTCTGGATTTGAAAAGAAGTTGCATTAAAGGTGGCTGCTGGAAATGTCCATTCCACACGCTGCAAATCAGAGTTGCATCCCCAAAGTACGTGCCATCACTACTAAAAAGACAAATTGACTGATTGACAACCTGTCTGCACTTCATAAGCCAAGTTCATCATTGAATAACAAACAAAACACAAGTTCATTTCCCTCTCTATAATTATAGACCTCCATTTCTTTGCACTATTATGCATTCTCTAGACTAGTAAAGAATAACTTTCAACCATGGGAAACAAGAGAAAGGTTGAACTAGAAAACATAGTATTTGACTAGGAGAGTGTAGATGTTTTTCGACAGGCTGGGTGGTTAGGCTTCTTACAAAAGTTTGAAGGATTTGAAGCAGAATTGGTCAAAGAATTCATCGTCAATTTTCACCACACCTTCTCTACAGTAAAGGGGGTAAGGATTCCTATTAGCCCTGCTATCAGTAGTTAGATTTCTGAAATTCTAGAAGTAGGTGTTGATTTGTTTCAGACAAAACCTTCGTATGAAGAATTAGTGCAAAATTTCCATGTTGCTTTGGAACCCTTGCCTCAATATGTCATAAGCAAAGGGGAAACGAAGGGGATTGAAAGGACCAATCTTCCCAACCCATGGAAGACTATGGTCCTATGGGTAATGAAAATTTTCACATGTGATGGATAGTATGGGGCAATATTAGGGCTTGGTATGTGATTAATAACTTATTTGACACATGGGGCCAATAGGCTAGAGTTTCTACTTAATCTTCCAGCCTTTTTGCACACCTGCTTGGTTAGTATGATGATGAAAATGTAATGCAATGAAGGACATATTAGCCATCATGGGCTCATACATTTGATAATGAAACACCATTTCATTCAACAAGAAGATAGACAAAAGAAGTGGGAAGATTTTTTGGAGTTCAAACCCAAGAAGAAGAAGCATTAGGCTTCCACTGTGTCAGTCTTAATCGAACCTCAAATGCACAAACTCAGATGGTTCCGAAGGGTTGCAGAACAACAAGGCCAAAAGGAATTAGGGGAGGAAATAGTGGCCTCTACTCCTACTATAGCACGCCACCCTCGTATGTTTGTAATATCATCTGATGAAGAAGAAGGGGTAGCAATAGAGCAGGAGCCAGTGACCATCTTAGGGAGTCATTCTTCCCTTGAGGAACAAGAAAGAGAAGAGGCCACTGCAAAGTAGACCCTAGAGGAAGGGGAATTAGAGGAGGCCGGTGGGAAGAAAACCCCTGAAGAAATGGAAGAAGAAACCCTTGAAATTGGACACCAGAAAGGGAAGGAGCCCCGGTGGATGATTATGTTGACACTATGGAAGAAGAAACCCATAATGTTGTGGCTCTATCAAAAGTAGAGTATGAGTTGAAACAATGCAAAGAACAACTGGAATCCATGGCCCTACAATTGAAAACTAGAAGTGAGGAGTTAGAGCAGCAGAAGCAGTAAACTGCCCAGGAGGAGAAAGATAAGACAATTTTTGAATTTCAAAAAGAAATAGACATGCATAAAGCAACAATAGCATAGAAAGATACTCAAATTGCACAATTTCAGTAGCGACCTACACAGCTAGCCCCTGCACCAACAACACTAAACATCTCTAAGCTCAATCTTTGGCTCTCTCAGGATAACAATGAGCTTAGAAGGGAAATCAGGCAGCTTCAACAAGACGTTGAGGCCCTTCAGATAGAGAAGGTGGCAGTAGAACAAAGATTGGTCTTAGCATATGAAATAGAGGAGACCCTATTAGTACAAAGGCCGCCTTCAAGTGTGTATGCTTTGTTTCTAAGAGAATTAGTTGCAATTTTCCTTTAGATTTTGAAAATGATAAGGAGTTTATGGAATGCTATGTGCAAAACCCCAAGGACCAACACAATCTTTTATGTGAATTCTTCCAACATGGTCACATAATGGGCCATGTAAACACTTCCATACTAAACTTGTATGTGGGCGAACTCCAAATCTGGAGCTATCTATCCCTACTAAGAAATAACAAACTATGGGAAGAGCGCATGGAAGAGTATAATGCAGCTGCATAAACCATAGGCTTAATGATGAGGCATGAGTGCCTAAAATCTACTTGGTTCACAAAAGCCTTCAAAGTTCAAGTTTACAGGTAGGACATTATAGACTTATATGTGCAAAACTTGAATTCTTGTATTGCAGACTTTCAAGAAATTACAGGATACGTCCCTAGTGCAGCTGTTACAAGTTGTCTTTTTAGGTATGAGGAGCTACCTAAGTGCTTCAAGAGAAGAGAGCCCATTTCTCCAGCTAATCTCAAATGGATGTTTCCTAGAGCACAAAAGTTGGTGGCTCTGATTTAGGAAAAGAAACAAGATTGGATAGGTATGTGGTTTCAACCACCTTTGTTATTAATGTCAGCTCTTTGCCTCAGTCATCCTCTACTAAGGCACCCTATGAGGCAAATTGAATTCAATATTTGGTATTACAAGCTATTAGAAAATGATGGATTTGCACCAAAAGGCAGATTGATCTTCGAGTATAAGACAAAGGACTACAATTGTAGTATGATCGTGGAGGAGAAGAATGTGACTGATGATGAGGATGTTGTCCATCTTTCACCATGAGGGCATGGCACAGACTAAGTTGGGGGAAGTGATGAGTCAAATAGATGACTCAATTATTTCTATATATTTCATGCTCTAATACTTTGACTTCACACTATGGCAGATATAAATATAAATATTACTATGATTATACTTGTCTTTTGAATGATTTATATGCATGCTTAGTATTTATTCCTTTAGATGAAATCTTTTGACTAATTACTATGAATTCTATTTTCAAATGTATACTTTATGAAATTCTTGCCAAGTTATGTGTGATTACATGAAAGATACAACAAAAGGCATTCCAGAGGGCTCCGGATCCCTCTGTAGTTGCTTCCTTCATAAAGAACCCATACTACGGAGAGCTCAATATTCCTACAATGTTACAAGAGAATCACCCTCCCCTTGAGTCTATGACTAACAAGGCCAATCCAAGGGTCACTCAGGAATCCAGCAATGCACACCCACCAACATGTCCAGCTATTCATCCCAATGATAGCACTTATTTATGACTCTAAAGTCCAAGTCCACATGTCACTTTGTTTTATGATAACTGAGGTATCCATCAGTTAGCACCCATGCCACTTCAAGGATCTACTTAACTACTGATAATTAGATTGATACAAATTCTTGATCTAAAGTCAGATTGCAAAGGAACTGCTAATGCATTCAATAAAGCAACTGGTTCAGTCCAAGTTCATGGTAGTTAGGAACTAGTATAGTTATTACTTACAATAAAGGCTCGGATGTATAAGTAGGAGCCTAGTAGTCTCACTAAGTTAGTTCTAGTTCTAGGTTTTAGTCAAGTATTGCTATTTTTTGCCAAGGAGTGAATCTTCCTGCTCACTCATGTACCCATGCCCATCTAGGATTATATTTAATGCATATGAAAGGTAATTTATGTTGAAGTTGATAAGAGTTCAAGAGGATAATCTCCAGCTGGGAAAGTAGGGCCCGCTTACCCAACTAGGAAGAGATCTCTCAGTATTTATTCTTATGTTTCTTTTATGATTTCTTTTTACTATCATTGTACTGTGCATTGATGTTCAGTTGTTGCATTCTTCTGTTGTGTGAATGTTTTAGATGTTAAATACCTACAGGTCCATCCTTTAGATTTGAAAATACCAAAAAGACATATTTGTTATTTTGTGAAACATCATTGTCTTATTCAGAGTATTTCATTGTTATGGATTGATAAGATACATTTTGATGTAGTTAATCTAAGTTTCATTTCAAAGCAAATAGATTAGCTTCAATTATAGCACGTGTGTTTCATTCCCCAAGCAACTAAAATAGTTTCCATTAAAGCACGTGTGTTTCTTTCAAAAGCAAATAGCATAGTTTCAATTTAAGCATGTGTGTTTCTTTCCAAAGCAATTAGAGTAGTTTCAATTTCCAGCATTTTTTTTTCAGCAAGTAGGTTAAATTGAATTCTAGTAAGATTCCTTTTGTAGCCAATTCAAACCATCCATCCCACACGATTCAAAATCCATTCCAATCTCCCACACAAGAAAGTCTTACCGCAGATAGCTTCAGACACCTCTGGACTAATAAATTAAATGATGATGAATTAAAGACAACTACAATGACCTTGTCATAAACCTGTAAGGGAAACTTCACCATCCATGCCTTTCTGTCTCCTCTCAATTTGGGCCTTCCAGTAGAGATCTTCAGTGATCTTATGAGTGTCATCAAAATGTACTAAGGATGCAACAATCATATTGTCTGTGACTTTCAGCTAATCCTTCAAACTATATGCCTCTAAATCATCATCTTGAAATACGTTTTTTGATTGGTTCACATAATCATGCACCTCCAAATCAACTTCCTTCATGGCCTCTTCTCTATTACACCCATGTGTAAAAACTAGGTCATCATCATACTCCATCAAAGGGTCACCATCAAAGTAGTGGGTAGAATCTTCTACATCATGACCTTCTATAATGGTTGATCTAGAAAGCGTATGCATTGTTATATCCTCCTTAACCACCAAGGGATCCTTCAAATCTTGCAATGTCAAAGCAATTTTATCCAATTCACTTTGTTCACCACACACTGATTTTTCTAAATTGTTCACATAGGTATGAGCAACATCCCACTCAAGGACACCCAAACCACAATTTGATTCCTTGCCAAAATGATGTAAAGGTGATGAAGCAAATGTTACGCTCAATTAATAAAACATCACAAGAACCCATATCTTCATGTAGTTGATCTAACATGGCTAGTTTGACAAACTCCAAGGCGGTATCATCTTCAGTCTTCATGTGCTCTTCATTGGTAGCTTCAATAGGTGACTCTTCTTCAACCTTGTCCTCATAGAGTTGAAGTGAACTTTTGGCTTCATCTTCTATAGGGCTGCATGTTGACTGATTTTTGTCCTCTTCATGCAAGTCACAATCAAATGGTTCTTTTTCATCCAAATGTTCTGCTATGAGCTCCTCTTCATCCACCTTCTCCTCATTAACCAAGAAAGGTTTAAACCTCTTCTCACACTGAACAATCACCCTTTTGGCTAAGTTCTTTTTGATAGGATCATCCTTCTTTCTATTAGCTAGTAGAATAGAAAGAAGTGATTGTTGCACATCACCACTCTCCTCAATAGTAAAAACCACAATGGTTTCTATGGCTGCAATAACATTATCAGCATGTTCTTTCTTGATTGTGGCAAATAATTGGAGAAACATTATGTTGATTAAATCATTCAATCCCAAATCCAACATAATATTGTGCAATTTGGTTTTTGAAATAGTTTCAAGTATAGAAACCCTTCTGAGAAAGTGAGGACATGTGATATCATCAAGATCTTGAAAGCTATCCACCATCAATTGAATTACCTCTTTCAATGTGTTATCCTTGTAAGGAGCTTCAGGTACTAAAATTCTCAAGATTTTGCTCAAACATGAAGTAATAAGAAGTCTTACCTCCTTATCATTGTGTCTTAACAACCTTTTCTTTCCCAAGGAAGATATTGCAGGAGTCAAGGTTGCTTGCATTACCTTAGAAGGTGACTGATCCTTGGTCACATTGACTAGAATTGCTATCATTGATTGTTTTATGTTGAATAAGCAAGCTTTGACAAAGGTTGATACTCAGAAGAGTGAGGAGGACTACACCAAACTAAGGAAGACTCATCAGAGTGATGAGCTTCTAATGTATATGAGAAAAGGAGCTAATAACAAAAGGATACCTATTCCCACAACCTCTATTGAACCATTTGCAGTGGATGACTTTGCAGTGTACTTCAAGAAAACATATTTTTCTCTTTGCTAGGTATTAGGAATGGATGCGCAGGATAGAATGCTAGTTGGCTTGATGATGATGGAAATGAGAATACAAAACCCTGAGGTCAACATTGAATATGCTTTTCCTTCTTTCATTGAAAAGGGATTGCATGATGGGCTTCTTCAAGTGAGAGAAAATAGGGCACCCATCACATTTATATACTATTATTTGTTGTGTCATGTGATCTTGTACCAAAATAGAAGAATATGACCTTAGTATGATTGATTAAAGAGGCCAAAGATTATCTATGCAATGTTGGTGTTACACCTGGGATAACAACTGCAAGAACTGTAACTATGTGGTATTTCATGATGACTTTGCTATCAGGATCATGTCTACTCTTGGGCATTTTTCACCAAGATTGTCTAGAGAAATTAGAGAAGTATTAAGGCCTCTTGCATTGAATCCTGAACAAGGTCACATGCATAATTTTGTTGATTGGGTCTTTCTTCTAGATCACACTGTGATAAGAGTTTATGGGTGCACACAACCACCCCATGCATTACCTAAATTTGTGCCTATTAGATTAGCATTCCTAGAATTCATATGGCAAATGCTCTGGATGGAGAGGAATGTCATGAAGAAGGAGAAGAAAGGCACATTTTTTCCAGATTTAACTGTGTTTGGAGAATTATTTGTGGGCTTTGACACCTTGGACAATAACAATAAAAAATTCCAAGAAAAGAGTAAGGAGGGTTCAAAGCCCCTTCCCACTTTAGGTATATCCACTAATGATTGTGGAACTTTTGCAAATGTACCTGTGATTACTGAATCACATTTTTTTTTCACAGTGAGAATATTCAAAATGAGCAAGGGGATGCTTCTAGACAGCCATATAATGTATTTAACACTCCTTTGACTGAGCATGGATTGCATAGCAATGAAAAGTTTTCTCCAAGAAGTTCTCATAACCTTCTTGAACAAAATAGCCTATACAAATCCATTGTTGAGTTTCAACTAGATTTCCAAAAGATGAAAGAATATGAGGAATGCATGATGAAGAAGTGAGACAGGAAGAAGCAAGAAGAGACCGTGAGCAGAGGATGGCCAAGAAATATGCTGAGAGTTCATAGCATAGGAATAAAGAGTAGACACCTTGAATGGTAATATTCACTTATGCCTATGCTGTCTCTACCTCAACAAAAGAACTGACTGACCAACAATTAAAACAAGAGGTAGAGCATATGACAAAAAAAGTTGAGAGGCTCAAATTGTTAAGAAGACAACAAGAATTAGAACAAGAACTGCTCCAGTTGAATTACCAGCCTATTCCAAATGCATCACAATATAGACCTGTCAATAATCGGGCTATCTATGGGAATACAAGTGGTTCTTTGGTCTCACAGGTATCCCACAATACAGTTAGAAGACATGGTAATGTAGGTAATGCTCCTCATATACAACATAATATCTCTGCACCACATATATTGAATCAAGTAAGTGCTCCAATGACTTCTCAAGGAAATGCTTATCATTTTCCTCCTGGACAAGGAGGAGTAAGAATTCAAAATCAGGGATATAATCAATATGCAGGGCAATATCAATACCAATATCATGCTCCACATCAAAATCCACAAGTCAATATGTACAATCCTGGAGGTGCCTACCAAAATGTGCAACAAGGTTTGTACCAACAACCTCAACAACATGGACCTCAACACCATCAGTACCAGCCTCATCAAAGGCAAAATCCATTTGCAAGGGGGCTGATGAATGTGGACAGATTTAGGCAACTTGACTTCTTTGGCATCCAGGGATATCTAAATGATATTGACAATAAGGTAAGGAAAGCTATCCCAAATTTTTTTGGTAATAATGTTATTTCAGGAGAAGACCATATAAGAACATTTGAAACTATCATGGATAATTTTGATGTGCAACATGAAGATGTTTATATGAAATTATTCATGCAATCATTAATTGATTATGCAAGAGACTGGTATAGAAATTTGCTTGATGCCTCAATCAACTCTGGGGCTGAATTCAAAAGAATAATAAAGGAACAGTATGTTGATCATTTTGATCCAAAATTTGCTTTGCATGAACTAACAAATATTCAGAAAAATTATATTGAATCAGTGGCAGATTTCAATACTAGATTTATGAAGCTGTTCAACAAAATTCCACATCATCTGAAACCTACAGATCCTATGTGCTTGGTATTCTATTTGAATGCCTTTAATCCAAAGATAGGGTATGAACTCAGAACAAGAAATCCTCTTGTTCTTACTGAAGCATTCAAAGCTGCATTGAATATAAAAAATAATAGAAAAGCTTTAGGGAAAATTGGTAGAAGAGATGAAGTCAAGAAATTGTAAAACCCTAAGGCTCATCAAAATAGGCAGCCAAAAGAAGAAGACAAGCTGGAGAAGGTTTGGAATGCTATAAATGATTTATCATATAAGGTGACAAGAAATAAAAAAGGAATACCTTATGATAAGTCCAATTATCACAGGAATGAAAGACCAAGATTGTAGGATATGCCCTATAAAACAAATTGGAAGGATGGTAGGCCCCTGGTTGAATATCAGAAGAAAAATGTCAATAGAGACACACTTGACCCATTGAAGAGACATGGAGCAAATATGGTAGAGGATACTCCATGGTGTGTGCCTTGCAATTTACCTCATTCTCCTAAATATTGTGTGGTTGCACAATCAATCCAAGAAAGTGAAATACAATATGATCAGGAAAGAGATGAACATACTATAAACATGTTGGCAGTAAGGCCTTATGAGGTAGAAAGGGATTATTCTTCTTTAGAAGAGGATGGATCAAAATATGATGTAAATCATCAAACTATATAATATTCATGTTGGCCAACAAGAACTATTCTTGATCAAGAGGATAACCACATGAGAGATTCTTTAGTTTGCTCTGCAAAATCACATTCTAATCAAACTCAATTGAGGAGGCCTATTGAAGAGGAAATAAAGACACTTATAGTGGCTGCTATAGCACAAGCTAGAAGCAACTACAACCTCAGAAATAGAACTGTGAACGTTGATCAAGGTACACTTGGGAGTTTGTTTATGAAGAATCAACAAGATGATAAGAAAGTTACCCCAAAACTTCAAAAAGGTGATGAAAATAGAAATATTCAAATAGTAACTCAAAAATATATCCCCAAAGATACAACAAAGGCTGATCAAAATAAGACAAGGAGTGGCCCTAAGCATCAAGTAATGGAAGAGAAGAAATTTGCTAAAGTGGAAGTGGGAAAAATAGAACCTCTGACAAGTATGCCCTCTTTTGATATAACTCAGGCTTTATCTCAAATTAAATTATCAGTTCCATTGATGGAAATGATGAAAATTGATGAATATTGAAATAATGCTATTAAATTGATTTCAAATATGCCAAATAAGCCTGAAGTTCAAGATAAGGGTAAAATTGAGTTAGAAAAGAATAGGAAACAAGTAAATAATGTTGTTGGCGTTTCAATTCGCACCTCTGGTATGCGATTTGGAAACGGATAGCTATGCACAGATAAACTGCTCTCCTATTGGAAGGGGGAGTTCCATTTCTTGCTGATGTTCGCTGAAAAGATAACTAGAATGAAACTTCGCCTATCTTCTTTTTGATTCTCAGCTGCAGAGCACAAGGTTATAAAACTCTAAACGCTGCAGAAGAGGTTTTTTCCTTTTTAAAACTTCTACTACAACTAGCATAGACTAATGACGCTTTCAACCTCCTGAGTAAATTCAGAGAAAAGGAAGTTGAAAGTGAACGGGGAATGATTGTTAACACAAAAACTCAAGTAGTTTTCCTCCAGATTTACACCACAAGACTAAGAGTACTTTAATGATGAAAGCTGAAAATGAAAGCCACAGAAGCTACACATCTGATGACGAAAACTTGATGAATCGATATAGAATATCAGAGCAAAGTAGGCATGAGATTTCTATTCCATATTAGAAAGTTTAATACAACTCCAGGACAGCAATACTGCAGCAAAAGGTAGGCAAACAGTAAGCTATCAAACACCAGAGAACACTAAACACAAATGAACAAACACTTGGAATAATAATGTTTGCAGGCTAGAATAGGCACAACAAATTTGCTATCGCAAAAGTCATTCTATTACAATGAACACAGATTGAACAAACACTTGGAATAACAAGATCTGCAGGCTAGAATAGGCATAGCAAATTTGTTATCGCAAAAGTCATTGCAAACAATGGGCAAGGATGTCCTTATTTATACTAAAATCAAAGGAGTAGGGAACCCTAAAATCTCCTTGATTAACCCTAACTTGCCAACTCGCAAGCTTTATTACTATTCTAAGACAAAGATACAATAAACAAATGCTTTAAAGCAATCTGCTTTAAAGCAAAGAAGATTCCAACTATCACAAAGTGATTTCTTTCTAAATATAGGATGGATGAGCTTAGGATGAAAGCACATGCTTTAAAACAAAAAACATATGTTTTAAAGCTGCTTTCTTTTGAAATGCATCCTCATCAACATTCTTGCTTTTTGGTGATGTCATCCCTTGATATTCTTTTATTGATTTCTTCTAAAAAAAGTTGATTCTGAGCAAAAAAAGCTGGCACATGGGTTTTGTAGGCAATTCTGTTTTGAAGCAACCCAGATCGTCAGATTTTGAAAAAGCGGAGATTTTCTCAAAAAAGCAGGAAAAAAGTAGTTTCCCAAAAAAAAAGCACAACTCCCAATCTTCAAGAGGATAATAATCTGGATGGACCCATCTCGACGAAAACTTAAAAAGCTCTGGTCGGATTTCTGAAAAATGATCCCCTTGAAACAAGGACCCTGAAAAAGCAAGCCTCTCTTCTTCCTCAACCCGAATCTATGAAGAACACTGAAAAAGCACCTGGTTTGGGTCTTCGAATCTTCGTTGAAAGAAAAATAAAATCTTTCCTCTGGATGCAACCTGCAAAAGATAAAGAAGCCAAAGCCTGTCTTTCTAAATCTTTTGGTCGAAAAAGTAGCTTTATTTGTGTGAGAAGAAAACTTCACCCTCATCCTTGAAGAAAGCATCTTTTAAAGCATAAATCCAAGTGGATGTCCTTGAATAGGAAGAATCCCTATTTTATAGGAGCCTATGGCTTCATGTGCAAGATGAAAAAATATCTTCTTTGATGATGTCATCGAACATGCGAGTTGAAAGAAGTGCTAACAAATTTTTCTTTATTTTCGACACTTCAACACTCATTTTGACTACAAAATGGCCTGTCTCTGACCTTGACAAGGTGGAAAATGTCGTCATTGACTGAAAAAGCTAACTGATCCTGACATTTTGGAGATTGATCAATTGAGATTCCATCCCCTACCTCCGTTCGACGATCTGACATCATTTGACCAAGTTTGACCTCCCAGAAACTGCCAACGGGTGAAGATTGGTAACAAGGCATGTCAGAAAACACTGAAAACACAAAAATATTCTAACACTACTCAAGTTGGGCACCCCAAGCCTCCTGGGGCGCCCAGTTTCCCAACACTTAGCCATTTTTTTAGTTTTTTCAACTTTTTCAAATTTTTGGTTTGCGTGCGCGTTCCGGAGGCACAGGACCCCTATTTGGATGTCAATTTCTATCAACTGGGATGAAAATGAGTCTGATGATCTGGAAAATATGCAAGCCTGATGAAAACTAAGCTGATTGTACCTTTTGTTTGCCTCAAAAAACGTGCCAAATTGATCAACACTGAATCGGAGCGGGCTGACGGAAGGAGATTTGTGTTTTTCAAGAAAAACATGAAAAATAAACTAACACTGGTGAGGATGGGCACCCCAAGCCTCCAGGGGCGCCCAGTTTGTCAACACTTAGAAAATTTTTCAAAAATTTCAATTTTGTACCTTTTCTCAATTTCTGTGCCGACAGCTCCTGTTCGATCTTTGATTTCGCTTGTTCTGACGACTGTCGAGGTGGGACAGAGGGTGATCTAAGTAGTCTAAACATATCTGTGATGAAACCCTAGCTTTGACTGACTTTTGACCAAGTTTGACCAAGTTTGACCAACCGGAAAGGAGTTGACGGAAGCATTTTTTACGTTTCTTGAAAAACGTGAAAAAAAACTAACACAGGAGAGGATGGGCACCCCAAGCCTCCTGGGGTGCCTAGTTTCACCAGACTTAGCCATTTTTATGATTTTCCAGCTTTTCCATTCACCTTGAATCCATCTTGCATCGTTTTGTGTGCATCGTCGAGTCGACGGCTGTTTGTCAATTTTGCGTCATTGAAACAGTGTTGGAGACTCGTCGAAGAATTTTGGCAGGTGAACTTTTCTGTGTTGATGACTTTCGAGCTCATGCTTCACCTTGTCAAAAAGCAAAAATGACCCGGTAGAGAAAACTTGGTCGTTTGAAGATTCCGTCTGAATCGCACTGATCGTGGAGCAAAATCGACCAATGAGAATCGAGCGCGACACCTGATTTGGAGATTCTATTTTTAGAAAGTTTTGCCAACATCCATATCTCAAGAAACCCAGAAAACCTAACTCGACATCTATTTTTAGAAATTTTGCTTTTTTGACTTTTTGATGAAAAATTTTCTAGACTTGTGTCAAAATGGCTTAATGAAGCAAAAAAAATTTGGTTGGATACGACAAATGTCAAAGGAGAGGCCATGAAGACTCCTGAGATTTACTTGGGGAGTTTTTTGACAAAGAATCCATCCCAAGTTGATCCTTTCTATACCACATTGTTGATTAATAATAAGTTGGTAAGGAATTATATTATAGATTCAGGAGCAACAATAAATATCATGCCTATGGCAGTTATGAAAGAACTGGGTCTATGGGTTGATTCTAAATATGGAAAGTGTTATGCCATGAATAATAGATCAATCCTTGTCATTGGTATCATACGAGATGTGGAGATAAAGTTGGCTGCTTATCTTGAAGCTACATATAGGATTGATATCACTGTGGTTGATATTCCACCATATTATGGCATGTTACTATCAAGACAATGGACTACTATAGTTGGTGGAAATGTTCAATTAGATCTGTTATATGCAACCATACCAGTGAATGGAAAAGAGGTCAAGTTATAAAGAGAACCAAGATCCGAGCAAGTGGTAGAAAGAATTGATCCTAATCAAATGAACGGTTTTTGTAATGTGGACTTAGGAAGTTTTAGGGTTGAACAATCACAACCTCAATTACAAAATAGTGATCCAATTAGCAATGCATTTTAATTGGATAAAATGGTGTTTGGAAAATGTATTTTAATGGAGTCTGTAATAAAGAAAGAAATGGAGCTAGTGTAGTCTTCATTGTACCTAGTGGTAAAACTTTCAAGTATTCATTTCTGTTATCATTTGAATGCACAAATAACATAGCAGAGTATGAAGCATTATTATTGGCCCTGAATTTTGCTGTAAAAAATGGAATCAAGTTGTTGACTATATATGGAGACTCTGAGTTGGTTGTATCACAGGTAAGATCTAAATATGCCACAAAAAATAAAAGGATCAAGCAATATAAACATGCTGTGTGGGATACAATTGAACTCTTTGATGCATTCTCAATAGAGTGGGTAGCTAGGTCAAATAATTTGATGACTGATTTTCTTGCACATATTACTTTAAGAAGGGATGGAATTACATTGACTGCTATCTAAGAGATAGAATTTAAGACTAGATCTTACATTCTTGACAATGTATATAGTTGGCAAGTGTTCAATGATGATAAGGATTTGATAAATTTTCTTCAATGTGTAGACAAATATGAGGCTTAAGAGATAGAATTTAATGCTTTTGTTGAAAATGTTGATGGTAAGGACACTATTTTTGGTCAGGAGGTTGTACAATTAAAAACAAACAAAATTCCAAAAGCTCTTGTGGCTTTGGAACGTGTTTTTGATGGAAATGACAGGTCAACCTTGAAGCAGACACCAGTCCATTAGGATGATCTTGAAGAAGTAAATCTTGGCGCTAATAATGCTCCAAATAAAGTGTACATAGGCAAGAAAATTAGTCCAAAGGTTAGGGACATGCTTACAAGCTTGCTAAGGAAATACAAACATGTATTTGCATGGTCCTATGAAGTTTTGAAAGACTATAGAGAAGACCTATTTCAGCATGAGATCCCACTAAAGCTAGATGCCAAACCTTTTAGGCAAAGACAAAGGCCTATCAATCATATTTTAGCACCAAAAATTTAAGAAGAATTTATGAAGCTTAGGGATAGTGGTATTATCAAGCCTATCATGCATTCTTCTTGGGTTTCAAATGTAGTACCAGTCAGAAAGAAAAATGGTGAGATAAGACCGTGTGTGGATTTTTTGTAATCTAAATATTTCATCATTGAAAGATAACTATCCACTTCCAAATATGGAGGTTATGTTGTAGAGGGTGACAGGGTGTGAACTACATTCCATGATGGATGGGTTCTCTGGTTCCAATCAAGTCAAAGTCAAGGAATCAAAGTAGTACAAAACTGCCTTTACTACACCTTGGGGTACCTATGTGTATGTAAGGATGCCTTTCAATATTACAAATGCTGGTGCCACTTTCTAAAAAGCTATGGATGTAGCTTTTGCAGATTTAATCAATATCATAATGGTTGTATACCAAGATGATTTAATAGCATACTCAAAGAAAGTAGAGGATCATTGCCTGCATTTGGAAAAACATATTTGTAAAGGCACTTGAATATGGTATATCATTAAATCCTAAAAAATGTCAGTTTGCTGTGACAGAAGGTAAACCACTTGGGTATATAGTTTCCAAAGAAGGTGTAAGAATTGATCCAGAGAGGGTTGCAACAATTGATAAGATTCCCATCCCTAAAATAGTGAAAGCTATTCAGTCATTTTTTGGGCAGATAAATTTTGTTAGAAGATTTATTTCTAACTTTGCTGAAATTGTGAAGCTTATTACAAAGATGTTGAAAAGGGGATCAAAGATTGACTGGACATCAGAAGCCATTGAAGCATTTTCATCAATCAAGAGGGCAATCAAAGAAGCTCCTATTTTGAAATCTCCCAATTTTAGTAAGCCATTCCAAATTTTTTCTTTTGCCTCTTTTCACATTGTTGCTATTGTCATGTTACAAAAGAATGATGAAGGGCATGAACAACCAATATCATTTTTTAGCAAGTCACTTCAAGGAGTTGAATTAAAATATGATGCTATTGAGAAGTAAGCTTTTTCGCTTGTAAAGGTAGTAAAAGCATCCAAACCCTACTTAGTAGGAACACAAGTAACTGCTTATGTACCAAATGCAGTAGTTAAGGATGTCCTTGTACAAACATAAGTTACAAGATGGAGATGTAGATGGATAAACGAAATACAAGAATTCAATATTAGTATCCAAATCACTAAACTTGTAAGAGGACAAGGATTGGCAAAACTGATGGCTAAATCTAATTTGGAGGCTGCACAGACATGTGATGTTGAGAAAGAAGAAGGTACGATATCTAGTATTAAACATACACCCTGGTATACAAATATAGTTCACAACCTTAGACACATGAAGTGCCCAGATGGTTTGAGTGGCAATCAAAAAAGGACATTGAAGCTACAAGCATCAAGGTATGCATTCATGAATGGTGATTTATTTTGGAAAGATAAAGATGGTCTTTTACTCTTGTGTCTAGACCAAGGACATGCAGAAAGGACTGTAAAGGAGATGCATGGTAGCGTATGGGGTGGACATTTCTCAGCTAAGACCACTGCACATAAAATATTAAGAGCAGGCTATTTTTGGCCAACTATTTTTATTGATGCTCATAGACATGTAAGAAAATGTGAAGCATGTCAGAAGTTTTTTGGTAAACTAAAATATCAAGGAGCTTTGCCTCTAAGGCCTATGCAAATTGATGCACCTTTTCATCAATGGGGTATTGATTTTATAGGAGAGATAACAGATAAATCAAGTGGAGGGCATATATGGATTCTTACTGCCATTGACTACTTTACTAATGGATTGAAGCAGTCCCAACTAAACAAGCTACTAGTAAAGTAGTAATAAAATTCTTATTAGAAATTATCATCACCAGATTTGGGGTTCTTGTAAGAATTGTCACAGACAATGGTATGTGTTTTAGATCTGATGAATTCAAGAAATTTTGTGAATCTTATGGAATAATAATATCATATGCCTCTCCATATCATCCCCAAGCTAATGGTCAAGCAGAATCTAGTAATAAGAGCATCATGAAAATAATCAAAAGAATGCTTGATAATAACAAAAGGGAATGGGATTCAAAATTAAAGCTTGCATTATGGGCTGACAGAATCACAATAAAAAAGGCTACTGGCAAGTCACCTTTTGAATTAGTCTATGGAGCTCAAGCAAGAATTCCAATGCATAATCTTTTGCCTGTTTACAAATTCATATTGTAGGAGGATATAGATGTGCCTGAGCTAATGGAAGAAAGGATAGAACAATTGGCAGAGTTAGATGAAATCATAAATCAAGCACAAAAATAGAATGAGAAAATGCAAATACAAATGAAGTATTTGTTTGATAAGAAGGCTAAGGACAAAAAATTTCAAGTTGATGACATGGTGCTTATGTGGAATGCTCGAAGTCAGGACAAAGGAAAACATGGAAAATTTGAGGCTCTATGGCTGGGACCATTTGTCATCATTGGAAAATGTGGAGAAGATTCATACTACTTGCAAAACATGGTGGGTGAAAATCAGGAATTGCCAGTGCATGGACAATTTCTGAAACACTTCTTTTCTTAAAGAAGATAAATTCCATGCAGAATAGTTTAGGTTTTTCCCAATTTTGATTTTCTTTATTCTGTACAATCTTTATGTTTTTTCTATCCGCCCTAGAGTTATGTTATGGATTCTTGCAATGTCTACTAGCCATTCATCCCCAACTAGAACCACTATTAGGACCGGTAAAATTTCACCTAGGTTACATCCAATTGTGTCAAACCCTAGTTCCAAAAAATCCGCTAAAAGAACCCTAACCCTTTCACCATTCATTCCCCAAATTGAAAAATCATTTGTAAGACCTTCACTTGATTCATTTTCCATTGTATATGTGTGATTTCCTTGTATATTTTGTATTTTGGCCTTGTATCACATCCTCACAGAGTCAAGAAATATGCCCTAAAATCATTTGCGGGGATGCAGAGGTTTGTGGCATGTTAAAGTCCTTCATCGTATTACTGCAATGAATGAAAGTAGTACCTGCAGGCTGGCGGTAAATAAGACTTATCTTTTCAACCATACCACATCCCTGCAACATAGACAACATAAAAGATTAGACCGGGTGCGGGCTAGCGGTAAACATTAAACTTGATCACAACAAGTTACCACAGCCCCATAACAATAATAACAAGGCAATGGAACTAGCCAGTGGGATAGCGGTGGCAAGTCAAAAAGGCATTAAATGGTCACTGCAGCCCTGCAGTAGGGATATCATGAAGATAATAATTGTGGCGGGTTGACAGTAAATAATAAAGTTAACAGTAATGGCTATCGTGACCCTGCAAAAAAAATGCTAAGTTAACAGTAATGGTAGAAGGTAAGCATAGGTAGTAACAGTTACCATGTACCTGCAAGGAGAAAGATAAAGGCTAAAAGTAGCCTGTGGTAATGCGGTATGCTTTGAAAGTTGAGAAATGTGCCCTGCCACCCCACGGAAGTCTATATTTATTGCAATAGGATTTCGGTGTCAAATCACATTGACTGCAAATTTCAAGCCAATCTGGTCAAGTTTTTCCATCCCTTGGATCCATTCAGATCAATGGTTCACATTCAAAGTTATTTGAATGCAGAGATTTCTCTATCTCTCAGCACGAAGGAGATTAATGGCGAGGTGACCAGTTCCAAGATTGATAAAATCT
Source organism: Cunninghamia lanceolata (assembly GCA_027924645.1). NCBI lineage: Eukaryota > Viridiplantae > Streptophyta > Pinopsida > Cupressales > Cupressaceae > Cunninghamia > Cunninghamia lanceolata. Next base: position 681,315 of record BSBN01001500.1, read on the forward strand.
GGAGTTTCATTTCATTTTTCTTATTCAAACAAGCTCAGAGTGCTCAAAGGCAAAAGATTCAAAGTCTGGAGTGTGCTCTACAAGTTCTTCTCAACTGGGTAAGTGAAATCTATTTACTTCTTTGTCAAGGTTGATATTGTGTAGGCAGTCTTACTTTCAAAGTAGCTCAGTGAATCAAAATATCTTCAAAACCCTAGTTCAGTAAAATAGTAAACAATACCACTTAAGAAGACTGAATCAATGAGTAAAAAAGGGGAGCTTTCAGCTCCAAAAGAAAAGAAAAGACCTCTACAACAATCTCTATTAGATATTATGCCAAATTCAATGGATAAGGGTTACAAAAATATGTTCAAAGATGAGGCACATGGTTGTCGTGATGCCCTAATTCCTATATCAGGGTGGAATCTATTCTGGTACTTTTGTGATAAGAAGGATGCACAAGCCCTTGTTGCTAATCCATGGATACTAGATCTTGCCAAGATGGTAGTGCCAAATGTTTTTGTGGATGTTGAACTCATCAGTACTGGCTCAACACTACCATGCAGCTACAAGAACTATGAGGTCACTAGATGGTTCACCCTTGACCATTGACTAGAACTACTATCATTGATTGTTTTATGTTGAATAAGCAAGCTTTGACAAAGGTCGATACTCAGAAGAGTGAGGAGGACTACACAAAAATGAGGAAGAGTCATCGAAGTGATGAGCTTCCAATGTATATGAGAAAAAGAGCTAATAACAAAAGGATACCTATTCCCACAACCTCTGTTGAACCATTTGTAGTGGATGACTTTGCAGTGTACTTCAAGAAAACATATTTTTCTCTCTTCCAGGTATTGGGAATGGATGCCCAGGATAGAATGCTAGCTGGATTGATGATGATACCAATGAGAATTCAAAATCCTGAGGTCAACATTGAATATGATTTTGCTTCTTTCATTGAAAAGGGATTGCATGATGGGCTTCTTCAAGTGAGAGAAAATAGGGCACCCATCACATTCAGATACTATTCTTTCTTGTGTCATCTGATCTTGCACTAGAATAGAAGAAGATGGATAGGGAGAATAGACCTCAATATGATTGATCAAAGAGGTCAGAGATTGCCTGTGCAATGTTGGTGTTACACCTAGGATAGCAATTGCAAGAACTATAACTATGTGGTATTTCATGATGACTTTGTTGTCATGATCATGGCTAATCTTGGGTATCTTTCACCAATATTTTCTATGATCTTGAAGGCCACATGAACTTTGTTAGACAAGCCATTCTTCCTAGGACTGGGATATCCCATCAAGTCAACTATGATTAGGATGTGATCAGAAATTACCTCACTCCTGAGAAGGTGTATGACAGGAAAAGAAAGTGGGAGATTTTGATGGGGTAGAGAATGATAAAAAGAAAAAAGACCCTAGTTTCCTTGGATTCTTTGTTGAAGAAATTGATCCACTGAAAAGGATCAATTTAATAATTGATAATTTTGAAAGATTATATGGAAAAGTAGAGAGTCAACCTACAAAGGCTGCTAAGCTCCCAGTGAAGAGACCAATTGGAATTGTGATTGCTGAGTCACCCCATGATGCAATGTTAGTACAGGAGTTGCCATCCCTTGATCAACCAATGTCCAAAAAGTAGAGAATTAATGATGTACCCCCTCTAGTGCCATATGGGATGTTAGAAGGAGTAGGTGAAACTGATGAAGTGACAAGCATTTTTATACACATGGGTGAGGGTGAAGTTAATCAACCCCTTGTTGGCCAAGAAACTAAGGCCCACAAGCTTGGGGCCAAAATGGATACACAGGCACAAGGTGAGCCTAAAATGCATGAGGATGAGAGAATTGTAGCCTCTATTGGATTCATGGATGATAATGAATTCATCAATACTCCAGAATTCAAGGATTTTTGGTTGAAAATAAAAATGAAAGAATTTGAAGAAAAAGTTGAAATAAATAAGATGGGAGCAGATGAATCCCCAAATGACCAAATTGTGGCCGAAACATTTAAGGAAATCAAGATTGATGAAATAAATATCAGCCCACAAGAGGCTAGACAAATGGTTCTCAAAAGCAATATGTTGATCATTCCTGGTAGGGAGCTAAAGAAGATGTTTTTGTTGGATCAAGTGAGAAGTCAGGATGATCCTATGATGGTCGCTGAGTTTGATTCTGAAGAAGGTGTAAGTGGTATGGGATATAATCCTAAGATTCAAACTCTGGCACTTTGGGCAAAACAAAGAAGCACATAGAAGCCAAGATTGTTGTATGTGGTCCAGGAGATAAAAGGAACTGTATGGTCAAGACACTATAGGACACATTAGCATTGGAAGCAGCCACTTTGACTATGCACTCAACCATGTTCACCTGAGAAACTGTAAAGAATATTGAACTCAAAATGATTGAGTATGAGAAAAATCAGGTTGAAATGAATGATGAGGTGAACAAATTGTATTTGGAAAATGTGAAGCTAAAACGACAACTGAAAGGAATCAATTTTTCTTAGAGCCAGGCAATTGTGCCTTATCAACCCCCTGTGTCTCAAGGAGTTGGTGATAACATTGTTCATGTTGGTCAGCTGAATGCTGTGAAGTAGAATTTTGAAAAGGAGATTGAAAAATTGAAAGAAATGAATGAGGCCACAAGAAAGGAAACAAAATCCAAGATTTTTGATGTGATTGAAAAGATTCTTGAATATAGGGTTAGATTGATATTGGATAAAATTAAAGAGGTGCATAATTGTTATAGTTCTTTATCTCAAGCACATGATCAAATGAAGGCCCATGTTCCTATCTTGGATCCTTTGCTCAAGAAATGGCAACCAGTCCATCACACTCTCATCACACTATGCAAAGTTTTGCAGAGAAATATATATGCCCCTACTGCCTTAAAGCCAACTGAGAAAATGGTCAAGATGATCATTGAGGAATTCCAATATGCATCTGCGGAGAGTTAGAAGATGAATGCAAAGATGGAATCCTTTGGTACCTTTAAGCATCAGTTCATCCTAGGTATTCTCAGTGAAGACAATCAACTTGAAGGGTTTGAGAAATGGAAAAGGGAATGTGCTCAAATTGTGTCTTGTATTGTTGAGCATTTGCAAAAAGATGAAGACTTGAATGTTCACAGTTTCAATTTGATCTTGGATGGATTAATTGCATTAGATGTAGGATATGCAAAGTTCATCTCAGATGGTAGAGGACTTCTCAACAAAAGATGGAAAGATCATCAAGCAAATGTACTTCAAATTCAAGAGTATAAGTGGCGTAGTGACTATACAATGCACCAATTGGAACAGGAGTATCTGTCTCCCACAGAAGATTAATTAGGACAAGTGTACAACGGAGCTGTTTGAACATCAGTCCTGTGTCATTAGTCATCAAGTCACCTTCAACAAGCCTTGGACATCTCATTTGTATTTTTCTTGTTTTTATGTTTTATTTCATCAAATGTATTTGAATATTTGGCAGTCTCATTGAGATTTGCAAAAAAGTAAATATTGTAAAAAGTCATATCAAAGGGTGGGAATTTGAAAAGTCATTTTTGGAATGTAAATGGTTTGAATCTTGTTGCTTCCTTCATACCTATAAGAAGGAAACCAAGACCGTGGGGAAAGGCTCTCTAGGAATTGGATTTTGGAAAGAGACATTGTAAAGGCTCATTTTTTAAAGCACATCAATGAAAAAACTACATTTCTCTGGTCCCTGAATTCTAGTTCTCAATTATTTGTTGAATGTTATTGATAGAAATTTATCTAGTTGTCTCCATTATGTTTTCTCCTTATTATTTAAATTAGCATATCAAGCATATGTCTAGTTTATCAAAACACAATTCATGTTTTGTGTGATTTGTCTAATAGGGTCTCTTCAAGTAAGGATTAACTTCCTTTAAACATGTCACAATAATCTGGAGGATTCAATTGGATAAATAAGAAGAACTTGGTAAAAAACAATTCTACACGTTTATGCAAGTCATAAACAGTATTGTGCCAAATAATTTGAGTTATAGACAGAAGGAAGACACACATATATCTGTATCCTAATTGCGTTACCCAGGAAAGGCACCGATCAATTCATTTCCAAAACCATTCCTTGTATAATATTTCAATCTAATTTTAATTTTCTATTGTAGGAGTAGGAGTAGTGGCTAATATAAGTAGAAATAATCTATTTTCAGATCATATGCCAATTTGAGATAGATTCAATAGGATGATTTAATTGACAAAATTCTATAAAATTCATAATTTGCTCAATATTCACCAATTAGTTTGAGGATTTCAATTCAGTGGTGAAAACAAGGTAATACCCACCTAGGCATAACAGGAACAAAAGTGCAGGGAATTCCAACCATCTTGGTTGATTCCATTTGTTGGCCAAATTAGTTGTTAAACCTAATCATAAAGCCTAGCATACTTTTAGGGTTTTGCAATCTATAGATTTGGGAACCGACACTAAGAATGAAGATGATTTAGAGGATATGTCTAAGGTGCCATGTGCCAGTGTTGTAGGAGGTTTGATGTATGCAATGGTTTGCACTAGACTAGATATTGCCTAAGCAGTGGAAGTTTTGAGCAGGTTTATGTCTAACCCTAATAGATAGCATTGGAATTATGCAAAGAGGGTGTTTAGATATTTGGTTGGTACTTTTTATTATTGTTTGGTTTGTTCTGGTACTAAAAGTGTGGAAAATAGATTGGACATGCATAGTTATGTTGATGGTGATTGGGCAAGTGACTTAGATAGTCAAAGGTCCACAAGTGGGTATGTATTTACTTTGTTTGGAGGAGCAATGAGTTAGATGAGTACGAGGCAACATACATTTGCATTTTTGACTATTGAAGCAGAGTACATGGTAGCTACCCATGTCTCTAAGGAGGTAGTTTGGTTACAGAGGTTGTGTGTAGGTATTGGTTTTGATTGTAGGACTATTCAGATTGGTTGTGACAACCAGAGTGTGATATGTTTGACCAAGAATCCTATGTATCATGCATGAACAAAGCATGTGGATCTTCAATACCACTTTGTTCATGAATTGATTGTTAATGGACATATTGAGCTGAAGAAAATTGACACTTAAGATAATGTTGTAGATTCACTTACTAAACCTATGAGCATAGAGAAGTTTACATGGTAAAAGGAGGCAATGAGCCTTGTTCCTAGTGCTTAAATATTTATTATTTTTCTATGGATTAATTTACAATTTATGATGTCAAGTGGGAGAATGTTAGGATTAAGGTGTCATCAACCTTGTAAATCCTATGTGATTAATTACTCCTAATGTTGTTTGTAAATTTCCATAAGAGAATATGTATTCACCAAGCAACAATCTTGTTTTAGCCGTATTTGGATACCAGTATATTTTTTTTAGAAAATTGCCTTGTAAAATATTGTAATTTTGTAGTCAATCTAGATTGTTCATCATTAGGTCACAAATCTGATAGTAGAAGTTATTTTAGGGTTTTTTTCCCTAGATGGTGACACTCTTTTAATGAGGGCATTGTATTACAATTGTGGTGTTGTAGAGAGTTGAGACTAAAAAATAGGTGATGTTGGATTGAAGATTGAAGAGGAGGTTGTTAGTGATGTATTGTAAACTCTATTGAAGTTAATATAGACCGGTGCATCTCTTAATGTGTGGATTTTTATCCCTAAAGGGTTTCTCCATGTAAACACTGTGTTATGTGTTTAGTTCTTTTGTTCCTTTATTTCTTTGTATTGATGATTTGATTTCCTATAATCTCTATTTGGTTTTGCATTGGATTTATAACAGTTTAAATCAGATTTCCATTCTATAGTTGTTCACCTTCATTTCTAACAGTTGGAACTCATTGACAAAAGGGAAAAAGAGAAAATAAAGAAGCTTTGATGAGTTCTTGGTCACCAAGAACCTGCTAAAAAAGTTCCTGATAGGCTCTTAAGTGTTGACAAATGCAGAATTTCAAATTTTAAAGTGTTGTGAAAGCGTGAAAGACACCTTTTTCACATGTTGACTCTAAACTATGCCTGCCTACCTCCAAGAAACACCATTAATGTAGGATAAAAATGATGGGAAGGTAGATGGAATAGTTGGTATGGATTTAATACAATAGGTACCTAAAGTAGATGGGATAGATGAATTTTCAATGACCCACGACTACTACGGATCCTTCTAAATTGATTTTTTGTACCAAAAGCATGGGCAAACACTCCATTCTGTAGGGTTTTCTGACATGACCCATATGGATGTGATGCAACATGCATGGGTGACCTGCAAACATGTTGACCCTTCTAATCCACATCCAAGTTGCTACAGTAACTTGTAATGTTATAAATGCATATTCAGAAGATGATTCAAGACCATCAAACAACATTTCTCCCATTAGGAAGAAACAAAACTAAAAATGAATGCAACATGTGTCCTAAAAGAAATATGAGGGAAGAAAAATCAAGATATATGATGTCTCTGAACTTTTCTCAAGTGTCACCAGGTCAATGTTGAAAGGTGCCACAATCAAATCGGGGGTCCCAGGCCTAACTAAAGAGTGTGACAATCCAAAACTTAGTGGAAATGGATGTAAAAATGATCCAAAGACAATGAATACGAGTCCTCTAAATGTTGCTCAAAGATCTCCAAGCCAATGCCAAATTGTGACAAATGAATAGGTGGAGAAAGAACAAGAGGTTCTCAATGTGCCCTCATCACATTCAAAGAAGACACTACAACTCCATATGAGATGTCATCAAAGAGGAGATGAATGTCCTCAATGGTATTCTCCAATTCTATAGGATAGGACTCAAAAAACAAACCTAAAATGTTTGTCAAGTACTCATCCCAAGTAATTGTATCTAGAAGATGATGATCCTACTACACTTAATCACTAGAAACCATGGATGTAGCAACACTAGTCTCATCAAAAGAAACAATAGATGATGGAGGAGATGGAATGCCCACACATGTCTCTAGAACCCAGTCAATGAAAGAACACCAAGATTCAAATGATCATACTGTATCTCCTCAAAAGTGTCCACACTAGATGCTTGAGTGTGTAAATTAGCCAAAGGAATAATAGGACAAAAATGTGAGAAGGTGTACACTCTGTTAGATCTAGGGCACACAACTGAGAGGGGGGGTGAATCAGTTGTATAAAAACTTGCTTCTACTTCAAACACTTGATTCTTCTTTGTTAGTTAATAGCATATTAGTTAACCATTCATGAAAGCATAATGCATAAACACAGGAGTAGATAAACATCAACACATTGGACACCAAGATTTTGACATGGAAAACCTGGTTAAGGGAAAAACCACGGGGTGATTAACCCAAGGATTATTCTTTGTTAGAAGAATAAGAAAAATGAATGGCACATGCCAATTAGGGCTCACTGCCCGAGCACACTACTCACAAAGAGGCACACTGCCTATAAGAGACACACTATCTACAAAGTGATAAGAATCAAAAACTTGAACTGGAGATTGACATCTTTACCATGTCTGGATCAGTTCCATTAAGCCCGAGATACTTCTGCTCTGCCCTTCGCTCTTTCGCTATGCCACACTCATCCGTTCTACACACACTTTGAAATGAACTCACAAACCTTTATTTATACAAGGCATCGACTTAGGAACAATCATCTAAGTCGGCAATCATCCACAAGAACATTCGCAAGTCGGCAATCATCCATAAGAACATTTGCAAGATGAATAACTCATCCGGTTGGCCACTCTGAACAAGAATATCTTCATCCGAAAGAATATCTTCAATTCCAAGCTCTAACACTAATGCGGACCAACAACACAACCTCAACATGATCCAAGAACCTTCACAAGCTTGCCTAATTGACCGGGTACATCCACACTTCTTCTACTTACTGGAATCTCTTCTCCTCTTCATCTGGAACTTCAAGAACACAGTTTGTCGCAACTGTCAAACTGAAACAGGTTCTTCCAGACCTCCAAACTTTGTACAAACTGAGATGACACATCACAAGGACATCCCAAACACTCCTTCCAATCCGCAGAGTCTGACAATGCACCTCCAGATCTCACTGGACCTTTTTGTAACACTCTGTCCCTCCGGAGCATCTCCCGGAACCGGTTCTACTTGACTGATCACAACTTTTTCATATCTTCATGCGGACCTCTAAAATCTTAACTGGATCATCTCAAGACTCATATCTACAAACCCTTTAATTTACACCCTCTAATCCTCAACCTTTTGAGTACATTTGCCTTCTTCTCATCACTGTTCTTCACTGTTCCTGATTGAGACTAATTTTCTCAATATCCTCAGTACACAGCTCATCCAATCCTTCTTACCAATGCAATATGAGTATGTTGACATCAATGACAACACTGGTTAACCTCATACTTGCAACAATCTCCCCCTTTGTCATTGATGGCAACATATGATGTGAAAAACCATCAAGACAAGAACTTCTCTTTTCTATCACAGCTCCCTCTATCAGCAACAACTCTTCACATGTCTTCTCTTCCTTTACTGCTCCCCCTTTGATCATCAACCACTTGTTTTTCACATGTCTTCTCTCCCCCTTTGACATCAATGGCAAAGGGCTCATACTTGCACTTGTAACACATCAGAATCATACCAGCTGCTCCCCCTTAGTTGCAGCTCCCCATCATCAATCCAGATCACAAGATATGACTGTGATATCCACCGGACTGATGCACATCAGTGCATCCTAGTTCATCACCGGAGGGGCCATGACCCTAACTTCTCCTTGAGATACTCAAAAGAGTCTTTGGGAAGAGGTTTAGTAAAAATATCTGCAAGCTGATCCTTGGAGGACACATACTCCAATTTGACTTCACCCTTGTTCACTTGTTCTCTCAAAAAGTGAAATTTGATAGATATATGCTTGGTCTTAGAATGCAACACCGGATTCTTGGAAATATTTATTGCACTTGAATTATCACAGAAAATTGTGATAGGCTCCTCATATTCTACTTTCATGTCTCTTAACATCTGCTTCATCCATAGGATTTGAGTGCAACTGCCTGCTGCTGCAATATATTCTGCGTCAGTTGTAGACAGAGATATTGCCTCTTGTTTCTTGCTTAGCCAAGAAATCAATCTCTTTCCCAAGAAGAATGCTCCACCACTGGTGCTCTTCTGGTCATCCACATCTCCTGCCCAATCTGCATCTGTATATGCATGAAGAGAGAAATCCTGATCTCTAGGATACCATAGGCCATACTCAACTGTCCCCTTTAGATATCTAAAAATCCTCTTGATTGCCATAACATGAGATTCTCTAGGGTCAACCTGAAATCTTGCCACAAGACCAACAGCCTGCATTATATCTGGTCTAGTCTGAGTGAGATACAATAATCCTCCAATAATTGATCTGTACTTGGTCTGATCTGTCTTAGGAGAGTCATCATCTTTGCTCAACTTACATCGGGTTGCCATAGGAGTGTTCATTGGCTTTGAATCTTCCATTCCAAATTTCCTCAACAATTCTTTCACATATTTGGTTTGAGAGATAAAGATACCTTTCTTTGTTTGAGTAATTTGCAGACCCTAGAAGAAATTCATTTCACCAAGCATTGACATTTCAAACCCACTTTTCATTTGATTTGCAAAGGTTTTACACAAACTATCTCTTCCTCCAAAAATGATATCATCAACAAATACTTCAACAATCAAGATGTTTTCATTATCTATTTGGAAATATAGATTACTGTCAGCAGTACCTTTGTTGAAACCAATCTGCACAAGATGCTTATCCAACCTTTCATACCATGCTCTTGGGGCTTGCTTCAATCCATACAGTGCTTTCTTCAACTTGCAGACCATATCATCATGATCAGACAATTGAAATCCATCCGGTTGTTCAATGTATACTTGTTTTTCCAAATCACCATTTAGGAAGGCAGACTTGACATCCATCTGATATACCTTGAAGTCTTTGAAAGCAGCATATGCAAGAAATATTTTGATTACTTCAATTCTTGCTACCGGAGCAAAGGTTTCTTCAAAATCAATTCCTTCTATTTGAGAGTAGCCTTTGCAGACCAATCTGGCTTTGTTTTTGATTACTTCACCAACCTCATTTAGTTTGTTCCGGAAGACCCATTTGGTTCCAATCACATTCTTGTTTCTAGGTCTGGGAACAAGATCCCAAGTGTGATTTTTCTCAATTTGCATCAACTCTTCCTCCATTGCTTTGGTCCAGTTTTCATCATTACAAGCTTCATTTATTGTCTTAGGTTCAATCTTTGAAATCAGACAATATTCATTTGAATTTTGAGCAATTCTCCTCCTTTTTTGTACCCCTTTGCTTTTGTCACCTATGATCTGATCTTCAGAGTGATTTAGAGTTACATACCTTGGAACTTTGGGAGTCTCTTGCACTGCTGTTTCTTGATCAAGTTCATTCAGACAAACCTCTTCTTCCTGATTTACCGGATTAGTCTGAATCTGACTTTCAGGAAGGGATTGAGTTCCTTGAACCAAAACACCATCCTGATCATCTTCATCATATTCATAAAACCTTGAGGGCTTCTCAATTCCTTCATCAACCTTCACATTTGTACTTTCTATCATCTTTCTCAGTCTCTTATTGTAACACCGGTATGCTTTGCTTTGAGTGGAGTAACCCAAGAAAATTCCTTCATCACTTCTAGCATCAAACTTTCCTAGATCTTCATCTCTTTTGATGTAACACTTGCTACCAAATACTCTAAAATATCTCACAGTAGGAGTTATACCAAACCAAAGTTCATAAGGAGTCTTAGCGGTATTGCTTCTGATTTGAACTTGGTTGAGAGTGTAGACTGCAATGCTGACAGCTCCTCTCCAAAACATCTGAGGAACATTTGCTTCCATCATCATTGTCCTGGAAGCTTCCTGGATGGTCCGGTTCTTTCTCTCAACTACTCCATTCTGCTGTGGAGTCCTAGGAGCAGACAACTGTCTCTTTATGCCATGCTTCTCACAAAAGTCTATGAATTCACCAGATGTGAATTCACCACCTCTATCAGACCTTAGACACTTTAGTTTCAATCTGATTTGATTCTCTACTATAGCCTTGAAGATTTTGAACTTCTCAAAGGCTTCTGATTTCTCTTTCAAAAAGGTAACCCACATCATCTGGGAATGATCATCAATTAGTAACATGAAATATCTATCACCTTGCATACTCTTGATTCTTGTCAGACCACATAGATCAGTATGAACTAATTCCAATAATCCGGTAGAGGACTAATCTTTTCTTTTGAAGGAGACTCTGCTCTGTTTACCTAGCTGACATTCTTTGCACAAACTATTTATAGGTTTCACCAATTTTGGAAGATCTCTTACAACCTGAATATTGCTTATTTTGATGATGTTATCAAAATTTACATGACACATCCTTCTATGCCATAACCAACTCTGATCAACTTGAACAAACAAACAACTTTTATTTGAACCAACCAGATGGAAGATATTACCTTTTGTTTGAGTACCGGATGCAATCTCAGTTCTGGAGCTTTCAAAGATCCTGCATCTTCCATTTTTGAATCGAAGATCATAACCTTTGTCTACTAACTGTCCAACACTAAGAAGATTGTGCTTCAATCCTTCAACATACAGTACATTACCAGTTTTGCTCTTTCCATCAAAAGAAATAGTTCCCCTACCTCTGATTCTACCTGCAGAATTGTCACCAAACTTTACCATTCCTCCTTCATACCTTTCCAAATCTAAGAACTTGTTCTTGTCACCTATCATGTGGTGAGAGCATCCACTGTCAATAACCCAATCATTCTTTTCTTCAACTTGGGCAGCCAAAGCTCTTTCTACAACCTTATGATTGACAGATTCATAGGATATTAGTTCTTCTTCCTTGATGGCAATAAACACCCATTCATTTTCGGATTTATCTCCTATCTCTGATTCATCATCTGTTACTCCTTCATTATCAGCTTCTTCATGAACATAATAATAGTTCTTTTGGAACCTTCATCTATTAGAGTTAGACCTTGCAGATCTTTTCGGACATCTTGAAGCAAAATGACCAATCTTATTGCAAATGAAGCACTTAAAAGGTAACTTTCCTTCATACTTACCGGATCCTCTTGGCAATCTCTTTGCAATGAGGGCTTCAAGATGAACTGTTTCTACTTCTTCCTCTTCCATGTCTTTCCTTGCTTGATCATACCATGACAGCTTCCTTGAAGAGTTTTCTCTCGGATCAAATCTTTGTTTGCCTTTCACATAGGCACTAGCTTTGAATGCAGATTTAGTCTTGGGGGGATCATCTCCAAACTCTGTCATTTCAAATGCAGCCAGTTTGCCAGCCAATTGCTCTCTTGTGACAGTTGCATGGGCTCTGAATTCATCAATGGCAGCAACCTTGATCTTGTAGGCAGCAGGAAGGGATCTGAGAATTTTGCAAACAATCTCATTTTCATCCAGAACTCCACCAGCATTCCTGATTCCACACACCAGCTCATTTACTCTTGGCATAAAGGTAGTGATATTTTCATCATCTCTCATCTTCAATCTTTCAAATTTCCCTTTGAGACTTTGCAACCTTGCACTCTTAACAAACTCATCTCCTTCATGCAGAAGTTCCAGTTTAACCCAGATCTCATATGCAGTTGGTAGGTCAATAACATTTGAGAGTTCTGAGTCAGTCAATGTGCTTAGAAGAGCCTCTTTGGTCCACAGATTCTTTTCAGCATCTGTGATTTCATTTAGTGTTGTCAGACCACCTTGTGGAGGAACATATGCTTTTGTGACCATGGACAAGTATGCTTTTCCCATACACTCCAAGTGACATTTCATGCGGCCTTTCCAGAGAGAGAAGTTGGTTCCATCAAACTTTGGACTGTCCTTCTTGTATGACGACATTTTGGATCTCCTCAAGTAGTTAAGCTCCTTTCAGAGGAACTTAGCTCTGATACCAATTGTTAGATCTAGGGCACACAACTGAGAGGGGGGGTGAATCAGTTGTACAAAAACTTGGTTCTACTTCAAACACTTGATTCTTCTTTATTAGTTAATAGCATATCAGTTAACCATTCATGAAAGCATAATGCATAAACACAGGAGCAGATAAACATCAACACATTAGACACCAAGATTTTGACGTGGAAAACTCGGTTAAGGGAAAAACCACGGGGTGATTAACCCAAGGATTATTCTCTGTTAGAAGAATAAGAAAAATGAATGGCACATGCCAATTAGGGCTCACTGCTCGAGCACACTGCTCACAAAGAGGCACACTGCCTACAAGAGACACACTATCTACAAAGTGATAAGAATCACAAACTTGAACTGGAGATTGACATCTTTACCATGTCTGGATCAGTTCCATTAAGCCTGAGATACTTCTGCTCTGCCCTTCGCTCTTTCGCTATGCCACACTCATCCGTTCCACACACACTTTGAAATGAACTCACAAACCTTTATTTATACAAGGCATTGACTTAGGAACAATCATCTAAGTCGACAATCATCCACAAGAACATTCGCAAGTCAGCAATCATCCATAAGAACATTCGCTAGATGAATAACTCATCTGGTCGGCCAGTTTGAACAAGAATATCTTCATCCAGAAGAATATCTTCAATTCTGGGCTCTAACACTAATGCGGACCGACAACACAACCTCATCATGATCCAAGAACCTTCACAAGCTTGCCTGATTGACTAGGTACATCCGCACTTCTTCTACTTACTGGAATCTCTTCTCCTCTTCATCTGGAACTTCAAGAACACAGTCTGTCGCAACTATCAAACTAAAACAGGTTCTTTCAGACCTCCAAACTTTGTACAAACCAATATGACACATCACAAGGACATCCCAAACACTCCTTCCAATCCGCAGAGTCTGACAATGCACCTCCGGATCTCACTGGACCTTTTTGTAACACTCTGTCCCTTCGGAGCATCTCCCAGAACCGGTTCTACTTGACTGATCATAACTTTTTCATATCTTCATGCGGACCTCTAAAATCTTAACTGGATCATCTCAAGACTCATCTCTACAAACCCTTTAATCTGCAGCCTCTGATCCTCAACCTTTTGAGTACATTTGCCTTCTTCTCATCACTGTTCTTCACTATTCCTGATTGAGACTAATTTTCTCAATATCCTCAGTACACAACTCATCCAATCCTTCTTACCAATGCAATATGAGTATGTTGACATCAATGACAACACTGGTTAACCTCATACTTACAATACACTCAAGATTGATGATCTACCTCCCTAACTTCAATAATATCTTTTCTATGCAAATCTGTAACATGGCTTCTCATATTACTCAAAATTACACACCATTTACTAGGAAAGTAAAAGAACATCGTAAAACATGAAAGATATATTTTTTTTAATTTTTTCTATTAAAATCATTTGCATAATTACAAAAAAATATAAACATATCTTTTTTGAATATTTTTTAACCTTGAAATTCCATTTATTCAAAGATAAGTCATAGTGAGAAACATATCACTTTACATTTACAAAAAATTTATTGCACTTGGCAATAAGAGTAATTTTTCCTCATAACATAAAGAATACTGCATCTAGAATTTTAACATCCATCCTTCAAGTCTCGGTGAGTCAATCCTTTACCTCTAACCATAGACTGACAGTCTCCCACACACTTTCCTTCCTAGAAGTGGCCCTATCCTTCATGAAAAGCATAGAAATAAGGAACCAACAAGTTTTCCATCTGATTCCTAGTGTTGTGTCCTACGTAACACAATCAACCATACAACTCTAGAGAAACTTCTAGCTAAGTATGATCACTCTAACAGGTCACGCCTTCTAGACACTATGAACTGACTAATGCATGCAAAGACAAATGCATCACTTTGGCCAAAGTTTCATTATAAAAGATTTGTAATAAACGTAGTTGTGTGTTCACACACCTCTAACTTGAGTTGAGAACTATCTCATCCTACAGTTTGATTTGTCTAACAAATAATTCCTAGACACAAATTATCATAATTAAACTTGATTCCTAGTCAATCTTATATATATATGATCAGAAGATTTAACTCTTTAGGGAGTCTTTTAGTTACATTCTTGCAACTATCTGATTCTATGACTTTCTGTCATTCTAATTTCATGACTCAAGAATTAAGCATTCTTCATACTATAAATCATATTTTGACTAATAAGAAATTTCTAAACTTCATTAATAAGCTTCTTTAGACTCTTTCTAGTGAAAATTTATCTTAATCTATGGTTTCTTGACCCTTTTTGTCGACCAAACAATACATTATATACTAAAACAATGTCATAAACCTTCTTATGAGATTTTAAGTCTCTAAACTTATCTGAGTTGATACTAGGGTTTAAATTTCTCTAATCCAATCATTAAACTATCAAGAAAAAATTTCTTGTTTTTCCAAAGGTAAGAACTTATAATAATAAATAACTTAAATAGCAATAGTCTCTAGTCTTTTCTTGACTATTAGAGCATCACATTACTCAAGACATGATTAAACAAACTTATGAGGTATATCCTCTGCATATATTCTTTTAAAGAATACCAAAATTGCATAACTATGATCTCTAATAAGTCTATCATTCAATCTAGCTACAATGGTACATTTTCTAAAATTGAAAACATTAATCTCTTGGTCTTTCTCAAATTCACAGGCTCTCCCCATAAAATAAGTTTACATACTCATGACAAACATCTCTAAATATAGGAATATTTCTATCTTGGTTGCATAAATGATAACAGACCATTGTTTTCAAACATATCTAATGGTAAAAATATCCTTAAGATACTCATCATTAATAGAAAACTTATCACAAAGCTTATGAAAGAATCAACAAGATTCACATATAAATAGAACATTGAGATATGAAACCATTTTCATCAAATCTCATGGGTTTTGTCCCTATATCTAATCAGAAATCCAAAAGAGATTCAATTTCTTTATTCCACAAAGTAAAACTACAAAGTTTTCATGGCTCTACATCAATAACTATGTCATGTACATACTCGAATACTAATGGAGATAAAGACTATTGTTTTCAAAATGGAATTCATTTGAAATAACTATGTTATTCCAAACTTATATACCATAATAAGTATCTACCTAGAAACATATTTTCTACTATAATCCTGACAACATATTGAAAGTATAACTAGAGTTTACAACATCACAAAAGTATATTTCTCTATGTTTTCGACTAAAACAATATATAAGTATATTTCTCTGTGTTTGAAAGAGAAAAGTTTACAACAACACATATGTATCTCTGTGTTTGATTGACAGAAGTTTACAATAGCATATACATATCTCTATGATTGACAAAGAATAGAGTTCTCTTAGAGTTTGAGAACTATGCATTACAAAGGATAGTGAATTCAATAGCATCCTAATATATATATATATATATATATATATATATATATATATCCTATCTAGTTTAAACAAAAAGAAAGTTTATATTTCTCATACATGTCTTCGAGTTCATACAACTCAAACACTAGAGTGTTGCATCAATACGTAAAACTAGGATAGCTCTATTCTCTATCGATCTGTGTTTTCATATAACAAAGATCATGATTGATGCTTGTATATTCTAATAAGAGTCTACATAAAATCACTCATGCAAGGTTACAATGTATATCCTATCACAGAGAGAATGAAACAATTGTTTAAGACTTACTTCTTATGCTATCTTTGCTATGAAACAATCTTATGGATCACACTAATAACTCAAAACTCACTATGTAAGTTTCTCCATAGTATCTCCACTCTATCAAGCATCGTTCCTTCTAAATCCTCAGTTCTATATCTTGCTTAACTACAAAATTCTTTTCCTTATCCTTTACTACGATGATCTATCCTTTTTAATAGGATCCATCTCTCTTTTCTATCGTGGAGCATTAGGCAAAAAAAGTGCCTCATATTACTCATGATTGACATGCATAACAAGATGGAGATAATGGCTATTAATGACCACTCCAAATTTTGAATAACCTCTCCTTTAATCCATTGAGGAGATAATAAATTATGAGTCCATGAGAGCAAGTGGTGGTTTATTAATAATTACCACATCCCACTTATGCTCTTCGACATAAAAGAAAAGGCTTAATCTAAAGATCAAAACAATAAATAATAATAAATTAGATTGTTAAATAAGCGTATACATATGTTACTTCTATAACAAAATATAATATAAGGATGGGGTCAAAATAATATCCCCTATCAAATAGCTTAATGCCAAAATAATAGATTGACATAATGATACTCCTATCAGAGTTTATTGCAAAAGAGGTAGTTTAACTACTAAAAATAAACTATATTCATCTCACATAGAGAAGATAACAACTTTTGACCATATTCTGTCGATATTCATTCTATCCAGACTTAGTTTTATGACAAAAGCCTATGTTAATGAATGCTGACAATAATTAATGATTATCGAGTCAAAACCAAACTTAATCTATTTGGGTCGAACTCAACTTACCAAACTTGATGAGGTTCAATAAACAATGTAAGCACAAGACTTAGATGGCAAAAACCTGTCCTTTCCATACATCAATTAACTTCTCTCTGATGATGCTCTCCCTCTCTTTCTTGGAGGGTAGAAAACCTATTTTCCTAGTTGCACTTGCAATCAACCTGTTGGTTAACAGATTTGTCGCCTAACTCTATATTCTCACACCTATACAAATGACAAATGTAACAACAGTTGAACCTATTGTAATGGTATTTTACAAAGATTCTCTACTTCTTTTACAAGCCGCAACCTTCTATCGACATCCAATGAATGAAAAACTAGTATTGTTTTTAACCAGAAAGCAAGATAAAGGTGGTGCTTTTAACCAGAAAGCAATAAAGGCAATGTAGATCCAAAAATTACCTAATTCAATAGAATCTCAAAGACTTCAACCACATCAAATTCAACTAAGCCAACAAAGAATTTCACCATACATCACACAATCACCACCTTGAACCATATACCAAAAGATAGATAATTTTCACGAGTGAGCAAGAATTAAATATATCCAACCACTTTAATATAGAAATACCATCAACATCCACAACAATACATCAAGCATAAGGAGAATATAAATTCCAACAACCATAACACAAAGTTGATGATCATCCAAAACCCCACTGCATTGATTTCTATTCGATATATAAAGCAATTGAACAAAAAGCAAAATTGATCTATCACCAACACAAAGTTTTCCAAAAGATCCATACATCGACCAACTAATTGAATTTATAGCCAATTCGCCCAATAACTGTCTTTAAAACTTAACGGCTTCTTGAAGACAACTGATTAAAAGAAGTCTTAATTAAGCATCACTTAAAATAAGGGCCCACCAGAGCCAATATTTTTGAGCAAATATGAAAATAATACTAAAGCATAAGAAAATAATACTAAAGCATAAGAAAATAAGATCAATTGATAATTGCCATGTCTTCCTCTTCAGCATCGCCTTCCTATGTCGTTTCCTTCTCCTTCACCTGTTCACCTTCATTACATGTGTCACCTTGCACCGTTTGAGCTTCCTGTGCTCTTAGCTTTGCCTTGTAAGCCCTGTACTTATTGATGATTGATGATAAGACCATACCACTGGGGCTTCCAGTCATGCCAATTCAAATTCTCTTCTTACCTATTGCCCTGTCAGCTTGAGTCACCTTTTTGTGCATGTCATCTAATCCATTTTAAATGTCCTAACGTAAGTAGAAATTCTTGCAACTTTTCCAACTGACTCTGTTGTGATCACATCATAACTCACCATCTCCTCTATCACCATTTTCTTGATTTCTTTGACATCGAGCAGTTTATCATCATCGCCACCAATAGCTGCTACCTCCAAGATGGCAAAATCACTTTTAATATCATTTAATTGCTTGTAATAGAGAGAAAGAACATTTCTCATTTCATCTTCAAGTGCCCCCACAATAGATAATTTCCATTCAATCACATCAGCCCAGGCGATAGAATTCATTTCCTTAGGATCACTTAATACTCCATCAGCCACCAAAATATTAACATCCATTTCAGTCATATCTTATATTTCTTGTGAGACTAAGGAAAGGCTATTGCGGTCATTTTTTACAATTTGGAAATCAGCAATCATGATCTCTATCTTATTGGAAATGAGGTTAAATAGCTTATAGGCTTCCTTAATAAAAATTAGGCCATCTAAGGTCACCTTTTCTATCCATTGTTCAACAACACTACTCAGGGCTTGTGATCTTTTTATTTGTTGCAATAAATTAGGGTTAGGGGCATTAACACTCATATCAGGCAAGGTGCCAGCTGAGGATGTTGCTATCTTTAAAATTGACTGAATGAACAAGGACATGGAACTTACTTGTGCATGTAACTTAGTGTTCTCTTCTTGTTCCTTTTTGATTCTTTTCGATAAATTGTTGACTAAATATTTTGCATGATAGATGTCTCCCTCAATAGTTGAGGGCCCCATGTCAACTCTGCTCATATATAAATCTGCCTCAGTCACTTCATCTTCATTCTTATTTCCCACTGGGTCTGCAATCTCCAAAATCTAGTTCTTGTGACAGAATCAGTTACTATTCTTGACATTCTTCTAGCTTGTTTAGGCTTAGGAGTCTCCTACAGTAACTTGGCTATAGTATCTACACTGGTATCCACCATCAGAGTATACCTCTTCTTCTTCTCAACTGCCTTTCTTAACTAGGTAGGAGACGATGAGGGAATATTGGTAGTACTAACTGTTGCAAGTATGTGCTAACTGATGTTGTCATTGATGAGAACATGTATGTGTTGTCATTGGTGTCAACTGTGCTCTTGTTTGTGATGAGTTAGTTACTTTGTATTTTGTTGTATAAGTGTTGAAGATGACAAGAACTTGTTCCTAACATTGAGTTTCCAAGTGCTTTTGAGAAAATTTACCCTCCAAAGGAAACAGTGTGATTACAGTGTATTCAGGCTTGCCGAATCTTGTTTGAGTTCTTGCTCTGCATTTCTTTTGTGTAGAAGACCGAAGGCTGAGATTTGAATATGTTTCAAAGAAGTGTCTGAAGATACTAAATCTAGAATTTGGTGGTCCGGATCGCTATGCAAAAAAAGTTCTATTCACCAGTTTGAAGATTGTGTCTGGCAAAGTGTACAAAGTGACAGGGAGAAAGTGTTTTTCTCCGCATTTCTCCATAGATTAGAATTTGGCTCTGCAGTTCTAGAATTAAGCTTATAAGGCCCTTAGTTATCTTCATTCCAAAGGATTTGTCATTTGGTGCTATGGAAGGCAAGCTAGTGAATAGCAGAGTTTGACAGTGTCTGTTAAGAAGTAGTCTGTGATATGTTCTCAAGTGATATTTGTTGTCTTCAAGTGAGATCTATTGTGGTTGGATTTGTCAGCTCCCAAGTGATTCTATGTTGTTTGTAGATGTGTCTAGAATGTATTTAAGGCATACATGCTTGATCCACAAGCTACAATGAAGATCTTGCAAGCATGTTTCTAAGTGTTCTTGATATGAGCATAAGTACTGGCCGACCTGGTTTGTCACACTTCTGCGAAGGTGATTCATGGATTGTAGAAGCATGTCCAAGTGTGTAAAGATGTATTTGGGTCCAATATAAGTTGTGATGTGTTCATCCTTTATTCTTCTCTTCTGCAAGTTTGTTTAGGTCTAGTCCTATTTTAAGTTATGTATGTAATGCCGACCTTGGAGATTGTTCCAATGGTTGTAGATTGTAATGCTGACCTTGATGTACATTCCAAGGTTGATGACTTGTATAAATATACATAATGAAGTTGTGAGTGAGGAGTGATTGTGTGAAGATGCGAAGATAAGTGCGAAGAGTAAAAGCAGAGTAGAGCAGAGGAGATATATTGCGCTTTAATGGAACTGAACTCAGACATTGTGTAGATGCTACTATATTAGTTCACCCTGGTAGTGAGACACCTCGAGAAGTGAGCGAACCCTTGGTAGTGAGCCACCTCCTTTTGGCAGTGAGCCACCCTTGGTAGTGAGCCTTTCATTTAGGCAGTGAGCCCTCTTGGCGGTGAGCCTCTAGTTTTTGGTATTAAGCCTACATATTAAATTGTGAGCTAACACTCACCGTGGTTTTTCCCTTTTTAGGGTTTTCCACGTAAAAATCTGGTGTTCATGTGTGAATTGTGTTGATATGTTCATGTTTTGATTCTGCTTTTCATGTTTAATCTGCATAATAGTTAAGGAGTTAAGGAAAGTAAATGTGAATGTGAATTTGGTTAAAGAAGATAAAATTTTTGATACAACTGATTCACCCCCCTCTTAGTTGTTTTGTGCCTCTCAACAATTGGTATCAGAGTGAGGTTCCTTTGAAGAAATCCTAACAACTTGAGGTAGATCTGGGATGACACACAAGAAAGATATTACTCAGTTCAATGGATCTGACTATGCATACTGGAAGGTACGAATGCAAAGCTGTCTCATTTCTCTTGGTTATAATGTTTGGGCAATGGTTAAAGATAAATACATAGTTCCTAAAGATCTAGATTTAGAAGAAAAGATCAAAGAGTTTGAGGCAAATCACAAAGCTAAAAATGCTCTATTAAATTCCCTATCTAACACTGAAATGGCAAAAGTTATGAATTTGGAAATTGCTTATGATATTTGGGACAAGTTAAATAAAATCTATGAAGGTGATGCATCTGTCAAGAAGGGCAAATTATAGAATATGAAAAACACAAATGAAACTATGCGAATGTTTGAAGATGAGAACATAACAAATGTACTTGCAGAAGATTGATAAGTTGTTAGCAGCATCAGGGGTCTTGGTGCTAAATTAAAGGAGGAGGATGTTATAGATTTAAGATAGTCAAAACTCTTCCCAAATCCTATAGTCACAAGGTATCCGCCATTGAAGAGTTACTTGAAATGGACAAACTTACAAAAGATCAATTGCTAGGCAAACTAACTGTCTTTGAGATAAGAGAGTTTGGTATTATTGATAGCCCTATGAAGACTGAAACTACTTTTAAGGCCAAGGAAGTAAAGACTACTAGATTAGACAAATATGTTGTGGAATCAGATGAAGAAGATTTTGCAGAGCTTGAAGCCAAATTTGCAAGCAGAATAAAAAGGGGTAGCAGAGGAAAGTTTAAAGGTAAGTTACCTTTCAAATGCTTCAATTGTGGTAAAATTGGTCACTATGCTTCAAGATGTCCTGACAAAGCCTTGAAAATCAATGAAAGTAAAGGAAAGATGGTAAGAAAGAGTTACTATCTTAGAGATGATGATGGTGTAATTGCTAATGAATCTAATTCTGATGATGGTAATAGTAGTGAATGCTTGTTTATTACACTTAGAGAAGAACTTGTTTCTACTAATCTTGCAAGCTGTGTGAAGAAAGGAAGTCTAGATGAGTTGTCTACATTTCATGTTGAAAAGGAAGTTGATTGGATCATATACAGTGGATGTTCAAATCACATGACAGGAGACAAGAGTAAGTTTGTTAAGTTTGAAAAGTATGATGGAGGACTCGTTAGGTTTGGTGATGATGCAACTGGTAAGATTTGTGGAAAGGGATCTATTACTTTTGATGGAAAGCACAATACAGGTGATGTTCTTTATGTCAAGGGCTTGAAGCATAATCTTCTAAGTGTTGGACATATGTGTGATAAAGGGTATAATCTTGTGTTCAAGGACAATGGGTGTAAGATACAGAATAGCTCTATAACATTAATTGCTGTTGGTAAGAAGACTCATGGTAATGTTTATCATTTGAAAGGAGATAAAAATTGTTGTTTGTTGGCTAAGACAGATGAAAGTTGGCTATGGCATAGGAAAATGTCTCACATTAACTTTAATAATTTGGTGAGAATAAGCATTGTTCAAGATGTAAGAGATCTGCCTAAGATTGTAAAGCCTGCAAATGATTTGTGAAAAGAGTGTCAATTTGGGAAGATGGCAAAGACTAGTTTCAAAAGCAAAGAACTATCCTCTACTAGTTTGCTGGAGTTAGTGCATACAGACCTGTGTGGTCCTACAAGAACAAGAAGTCTACAAGGTGAAAGGTACTTCATGCTTCTTGATGATTTTTCAAGAATGACTTGGGTTACTTTCCATAGAGAAAAAGTAGAAGCACTAGATAAGTTCAAAGCATTCAAAGTTATGGTTGAAAATAAATTGGATTTGAGAATCAAATTCTTAAGGTCTAATAGAGGTGGTGAGTTCACTTCAAATGAGTTCAATGCTTTTTGTGAAGAACATGGAATAAAGAGACATTTGTCTGCTCCTCAGGCTCCTCAACAAAATTAAGTGGTACAAAGGCAGAATAGAACTGTTTAGGAAGCTGCCAGAACAATGATCAAGGAAGTAGACCTACCAGAAGTATATTGGAAAGAAGCAATACACACTGTTGTCTACATTTAGAACAAAGTACAAATTAGAGCAAAAGAAACAGACACCTTATGAGCTATGGTATGGTAGAAATCCTATTGTCAAATACTTCAATTTTTTTGGAAGTGCTACATCAGAAGAGATGAAGAATTAGGAAATTTTGATGCCAGATGTGATGAAGGCATATTCCTTGGGTACTCCACTAAGAGAAAGGCTTACTAGTGCTATAACAAAAGACTGAGAAAGATTATTGAAAGTGCAAATGCGAAGGTAGATGAAGATTTTTTGTTAGATGGATATGAGTCAGATGGGCTTGCTAATACAAAAGAGGTTAGAAAGGAAAAAGAGAAGGAAGTTCAAACTAAAGTACAAGCTGCTCTTGAAGAAAAAGAAGAAGAAGTTTAAGATGAAGCTTCAGAAAGTATTACTAAAACCCCTAGGTATGTGGAAATAGATCACTCTGAAGATCATATTATTGCTGACAAAAGAAAAGGTGTGCTAACAAGAAGAAGAGCTGCAGAAGAATGAGTGCATCTATGTCTACTTTCAAAAGTGGAACCTAAAATAGTAAATAAAGCATGTAATGATGAAAATTGGGTCAAGACAATGGAAGAAGAATTGATGCAGATTGAGAAGAACAAGGCTTGGGAACTAGTCCCTAGACTTGTAGATAAGAATGTGATTGGAACAAAGTGGCTTTTTCAGAAAAAACTAAATGAAGGTGGAGAAGTTGTGAGGAACAAGGCAAGACTTGTATGTAAAGGCTATTCACAAGTAGAAGTAATAGATTATGAAGAGACTTTTGCTCCAGTGGCAAGAATGGAAGCTATTAGACTATTTTTGGCATTTGCAACACATAAAGACTTCAAGGTGTATCAGATGGATGTGAAGTCTGCATTCGTAAATGGTGAGCTAGAAGAAGAAGTCTACATTGAGCAACCAAATGGGTTCCAACTTTCAGACAAACCTGATATGGTATGCAAGTTGAAGAAGGCTTTGTATGGATTAAAACAAGCTCCTAGAGCTTGGTATGCAAGACTGGACAAGTATCTATTGCAGCAAGGTTTTAGTAAAGGGTTTGTAGATATAAATTTATATATCAAGGCAAGAAAAGATCAAATCCTGATTATTGAAGTCTATGTAGATGATATCATGTTTGGTCGAAATGAAGAGATGTGCAAGAGTTTTGCAAATGAAATGCAAAAGAAATTTGAGATGTCTATGTGGGGTGAGATGAACTTCTTTCTTGGACTGCAAATCAATCAGATTGACAACGGCATTTTCATTTCTCAATCAAAGTATGTCAGAGAATTGTTGAAGAAGTTTGGAATGGACTCTAAACTGATATGCACTCCTATGGTTTCTGACTACAAATTAAGCAAAGATGATGAATCTTCTAAGATAGATCAGAGCAAGTATAGGTTAATGATTGGAGGACTACTTTACTTGACTGCCACCAGACTAGATATCATGCATGCAGTATGTCTTGTGGCCAGATTTCAATCAAATCCCAGAGAATCACATGTGATGGCAGTAAAGAGGATATTCAGGTACTTGAAGGGCACCCCTGATCATGGATTGTGGTACCCTAAGGACAAAAAATTCTCCCTGAGTGCCTATACTAATGCAGATTGGGCTGGATGTGCTGATGATAGGAAAAGCATAAGTGGAGGTGCATTCTTCCTTGGAGATAGGGCAGCGTCCTAGCATATCAAGAAATAATAATCAGTCTCCTTGTCTATTGTAGAAGCTACATTTATTGTTGCAGTATCATGTTGTACTTAGCTGTTATGGCTGAAACAAACCTTAAAGGATATCAAAGTGGTGTTTGATGGACTAATTTCTATTCTTTGTGATAACACAAGTTCTATAAATATCTCAAAGAATCCAGTGGTGCATTCAAAGACAAAGCACATTTCAATTAAGTATCACTTTTTGAGGGATAAAGTTATAGAAAATGAGGTGAAGCTTGAGTATGTGCCTATAAAAGATCAAGTTGCTGACATATTCACTAAGGCACTTCCAAAAGACACATTTGAGTATCTCTAGTAAAAATTAGGGGTTATTGCCTCTCCATCCCTGAACTAGATGCATAAGAAGTTGCATCAGTCTAGTATGCCTCAAAGAAAATATCTATTTGGACTGATGATGAAGGCTACCCTTCAGGGGGAGCAAGTAGTGATTTGAGAAGATTGTTGCAGTCAAGGGGAGTAAATTTTGATCAAAAGTAGTAGTATGCAAGTATGTGCAGTGAAAAAGAAGTAATTCCCTTTGCCATTGATGTCAAAGGAGGTGAGAGATCATGTGAAAAACTCAGGGGAAGAAAGAGTGCAGAAGTGTAAAAAGAAAGGGGGATTTTTGATGAAGAATTGTTTGTGGGAACATGTTTTTTACATCATATGTTGCCATTAATGACAAAGGGGGAGATTGTTGCAAGTATGTGCTAACCGGTGTTGTCATTGATGTCAACATGTCTATGTTGTCATTAATGTCAACATGTCTATGTTGTCATTGGTGTCAATTGTGCTCTTGTTTGTGATGAGTTAGTTACTTTGTATTTTCTTGTATAAGTACTGAAGATGACAAGAACCTATTCCTGACATTGAGTTTCCAAGTGCTTTTGAGAAAATTTGCCCTCCAAAGGAAACAATGTGATTACAAACTGTTTGAGTTCTTGCTCCACATTTCTTTTGTGTAGAAGACCGAAGGCTGAGATTTGAATATGTTTCAAAGAAGTGTCTAAAGATACTAAATCTAGAATTTGGTGGTCTGGATCACTATGCAGAAAAAGTTCTATTCACTAGTTTGAAGACTGTGTCTGGCAAAGTTCGCAGAATGACAGGGAGAAAGTGTTTTGCTCCACATTTCTCTGCATATTAGAATTTGGCTTTGTAGTTCTAGACTTAAGCTTATAAGGCCCTTAGTTATCTTAATTCCAAAGGATTTATCATTTGGTGCTCCGGAAGGCAAGCTAGTGAATAGCAGAGTTTGACAGTGTCTGTTAAGAAGCAGTCTGTGATATGTTCTCAAGTGATATTTGTTGTCTTCAAGTGAGATCTATTGCGGTTGGATTTGTCAGCTCCCAAGTGATTCTATGTTATTCATAGATGTCTCTAGAATGTGTTGAAGGCATGTGTTTGATTGACAAGCTATAATGAAGATCTTTCAAGCATGTTTCTAAGTGTTCTTGATATGAGCATAAGTCTTGGCTGACTTGGTTTGTCACACTTGTGCGAAGGTGATTCATGGATTGTAGAAGCGTGTCCAAGTGGGTAAAGATGTATTTGGGTCCAATCTAAGTTGTGATGTGTTCATCCTTCATTCTTCTCTTCTGCAAGTTTGTTTAGGTCCAATCCTATTTTAAGTTATGTATGTAATGCCAACCTTAGAGATTGTTCCAATGGTTGTAGATTGTAATTCCAATCTTGATGTACATTCCAAGGTTGATGACTTGTATAAATATATGTAATGAAGTTGTGAGTGAGAAGTGATTGTGTGAATATGTGAAGATAAGTGTGAAGAGTAAAAGCAAAGAAGAGTAGAGGAGATATATTGCGCTTCAATGGAACTGAACTCAGGCATGGTGTAGATGCTACTATATTAGTTCACCCTAGTAGTGAGCCACCCTCGGTAGTGAGTCAACCCTTGCTAGTGAGCCACCCCCTTTTGGCAGTAAGCCAACCTTGGCAGTGAGCCCTCTTGGCGTGAACCTTTGATTTTTAGTATTGAGCCTACATATTATATTGTGAGATAACACTCACCATGGTTTTTCCCTATTTAGGATTTTCCACATAAAAATCTGGTGTTCATGTGTGAATTGTGTTGATATGTTCATGTTTTGATTCCACTTTTCATGTTTAATTTGTATAACAGTTTAAGAAGTTAAGGAAAGTAAATGTGAATATGAATTGGGTTAAAGAAGATAATTTTTTTGATACAACTGATTCACCCCCCCTCTTAGTTGTCCTATGCCTCTCAACACTAACCACACTCACTACACCATCCATATGCACAGGTGGAGAATTGTGCTTTGGAGGATCACTTAAATTGGGTGAATTTGGGGTACTTAACAAGGACTGCAACACATTATCTTCCACTAATTGAGTAAAAATCAAGGAATCACTATCACTTACAAGATTATTAATAAGGGACACATGGTCTTCTCTTGAGGGAGAAGCAACCAATCTTGTGTTACTCTTCACTAGTTGACCATCTTGTTCACATCCTATTTTTAGCTTATTGACCTCTTTTGGGGGCTGTTCACCATCTCCACTTGATTGTGAACCAACTCTTTGAAGAGTTAGGTCCAAAATAGATGATCTCTTCTGAGAGTGAGTGCTTTGAGATCTGTTATGCCCTCGAGTAGATGAGTCCTTTGGTGCTGCTGAACCAACTTGCTCCTTTATCTTTCCTTTCAACCACTTCTTTGTTCTTCTTATCACATGAAAGGAACATAACTTAACATCAGTGATCTCCTTCTCTAACCACTTTATAGGAGGTAAGGGTTGTAATGAGGCATCATGATAACCCTCTTCTAGAATATTAGAATTATCATCAACCATATCAGGAACTTGCAAAAGCAATTCAAAAGCACAGATTTGATCAATGGTCAATCTCATCCAATTCCTTCTTTGTACTTCCCTTTCATTTAAAAAGTCCCCCCCAGATCTTTGAGTCGGGGCTTATGTTGGTATGAACCTCCTCTGTGCATGTTTACTTTCATGAAATTCTTGCTATCAAAGGCTACTCGAGCCAACAAACTATGAAGATTGAACTCAGACAACAATTTATCTACACTTCTAGCATTGTCATTGCTTTTACAGGAATAGAAAGAAATTGTCACAGGAAAAGAATAGCCTTTCTTTTTCATTGCGTGATACTTTGCATTCACAGTCTCCATTTGACGACACACCTCTAGAAATATGAGGTAATCCGATAGGTATCATGGCAATTTCAATGGGGCATTTTCAAAACCCCCAATCCTCAAATAGGAGAAGTGATCAAACTAAACATCAAAACTTCCAAAATTCATCACTAAAGTAGAAACCTCTATAGAGAACATCCATTCTAGTGAACCCTCAACTCTTTTTGTAAGCCACATAGAAAATGCAACATTAATCTGCTAGAAATTTTTCATACCTTCATTCCTCTGCAACTGTGGGAAAGTTTGGTACATAGGAGTGCCAATGGCGGGAGCTCCTTGAGCTCTTAAACTGGGCCAAGCAACCTCTCTATGAGCTAACAAGTATATCACCTGAGAACACATGTGAAATTTTACACTCTACAGGAAGTTCACTAACTGTTCATGCATACATTCACTGATTATCCTTGCCTAGTCTATATGGTGATCTCCACAAATAAGAAAAATAAATCTACACATCCAGTACTCAAAGGTATTAGATTCAGAGCTTCCAACTACATGATTCAGCAGAGTAATCATGTCTGAAATTTCTTCCTTGAAATGGCTCCTCTTTAAATTAGCAGGGAGTCTTGACTTCTTATTCTCAACCTCTTACCAGGTTTTAGCAATACAATTCTGGTACCAGTCCTTTCTTTCATTGTAATATCCCCAAGCAGAAGACATGGAAACATCAACATTCTCCTCATACTCATCCAAATTCAAAGCAAGGGTAATTGATTCTGAGTTGATTTTGGCAACAATAGAGCCATTTGAGGCTCTTATTTCTTGAGACTCTGGGAAATAGTTATTGGCACAAGCAACCACTAAATCAGGACAACACACTGCAAGTGGAGAGCCCCCAGCTTGGTCTAAACCACTGCTCACAATTTTGCTAGCTAGGGAAGTTCGACCTTCAGGTTGCATCCTCTTCCAAAATCTTCAAGGTTAATGTGACCCAGCTCTGTATCTCTCACACCAGACAACCCATTTTCCACTACAAGAACCATAGGGGCTCCTTGAAATTTGAATTTCATTTTCACTAATTTGAGAACCCAACCAACCAGAAACTCTGAAACATTCACAAATATAGTAGGGAAATACAATGTACTCACAGGAGAATCGCTATACAGATACATAAAAATAAAATATCTCCACCACCCAAGTAAAACATTGTGTTCTTATAGCAAAGAAGGGAACATAAATGGAATAAGGAAAGCCAATCGTGCTAACCTGTAAGTCCAAAATTTCATGGATTCCTCATGCGTAGTGGATTAGTTGTTCCTTGCTATGCAATGTATTTCCTTAGTAGAAATGTAAAAATTTTTGGTGGGATGGTTAACTCATTCAAATTTCATGTCACTTTGTATAAATCCATCCATAAATTACATTAATTTCTGGCAGCATATCAAGCTTTGAAAATTGTAAAATCCCCTTTGGGTTTCCCTCTGAGAAGTGTGCCAATGTACTTGCATGCATTTCCAAATAAATGTGAGGTGACAACTGTGATTCCATCGTACTACATGACAACTTAGAAAAAGGTGCCATGGGAGCAGTGAGCATGTTGAGTTGGTAAGTCAGAAATTTT
This sequence comes from Cunninghamia lanceolata, assembly GCA_027924645.1. NCBI lineage: Eukaryota > Viridiplantae > Streptophyta > Pinopsida > Cupressales > Cupressaceae > Cunninghamia > Cunninghamia lanceolata. The sequence continues at coordinate 711,082 of BSBN01001500.1, forward strand.
TGGAACTCTTGAACCACAATTTTGAGAGTTCAAAAGTTCAAAGAACTTCTGACCTCTTGACAATAAAGGATTTCTTTAAAGCAAAGGTGACTAAGACCGACGACGAAAAGGATTGGAGACTTGTTGGGAAGTTAGGTGGTTCATGAACTCTTGAACCCACCAACTTTGGTTCAAAAACATGAGGAATCTCTGACGATACGCAAAAACGGCCAAGTAAAACTCAATTTGGGAAAAAGGAAACAAATAGTGGCAAGTAAAGAATGGAAATTTTTCTAAGGCATGGGTTCTTTAGAAAAATTTCAAACATGGAGTAACAATAGGCTCTAATTGGGGATAAGGACTAAAAAGGATGTAGAGAATCCAGACAAATGTTAAAAACAAAGATTTATTCCAGAAGGGCAATAGAATCACATCAAAAACACAATGGAAGAAACAGAAAAAACAAGGAAAGGAAACTATAGTACAAGGCAGGACTCAGGGGTGTTACCAATTGTACAACTTTAGATCTTGCCCATTGTAGTCAAGAGGCAACGACGTCCCATCAGGATATGCTAGTAGAAATGCATTCTTTCCAATGACTTTTCTGATTTGGAAAGGTCCTCTCCACAAGGAGTCAAATTTCTTATGAGCTCCCTTTGGCTCTCTTCTCCTATCCCATAAAAGCACAGAGTCTCCCACAACAAAACTTCTTTGCTTAGCTCTCTTATCAAAAATCTTCTTGACAACCTATTGGTGTTTGGTGATCCTATCCACAACAATTTCTCTTTGTTCCTCCAACTAGTTCAAATACATTATCCTCTTCTCCAGAACTGATTGAAAATGCTCGTCTTCAATTGCCTTCTGTAGATTCAGTGCTGATAATTCCAAAGGGATGGGAATTGCACTGTCAATTCCATAGACTAGCTGAAAAGGAGACATACCAATGGCTCTTTTGTAAGTTCTCCTATCCACCCAAAGAGCATCATATAAACTCTTATGCCATCCTCTTTGATTTTCATCTACAAGCTTCTTGATAATTGAGATAAGATTTTTATTGCTTGATTTAGCTTGCCTGTTGCCTTGTGGATAATAGTTAGATGAATGGGCAAGACTAATACTGTAATTGTAATAGAAAAGAGTAAATTCAGAAGAGGAGAAACTGGTGGCATTATTAGCTACAACCTTTTTGTGTACACCAAACCTGACCAATATATTCTCTTTGAGGAAATTACAGACTAACTCAGAGGTGGTATGCTTTACAAGAATTGCTTCCACCCATTTAGTAAAGTAATATGTAGATATCAAGATACGAGTATGCCCAACACTAGAATTAGGGTTAATAGGTCCAATGAAATCCAATCCCCACTGCTGAAATGGTTCATCAATCACCACTGACTTCAGAGGCAACGCAACTAATTGAGGCCTGCTGGTATATTTTAAGCATTTCTCACATTTAGACACCTAATTATATAGGCATCTTTGAACATGCATGGCCAGTAAAAAATATTGCCACAATATCTTGAAGGTTGTCACTGAGGCTGAAAAGTGTCCCCCACAAGCCTCACTATGAAAAGTTTCCAATAATTTCTTCTGTTGTTCTTTATCCACGCATCTCATAAATGTTCCATCCACTCCCTTTTTATATAAGTTCCCTTCCTAGAGAACATACTTTTTTTAAGTTTCAGATTTCTTTACCATATGTTAGAAAATAAGAAACAACAGAAAACCAATCATCAGTAGTGCTTGTGAAAAGAACCAAAGGCAACTCCTCATCTTCACTAACTTTATTCTTGGAAATAATTTTACATAGTCCTTTGCCTCTAACCAAATTGGTAGGTTTGATTTCAACATCATATTCCTGAACTTTAGCTATTTAGGCTCCCCTGTTATTACAACCAATTTCTTGATGTGTAAGAATACTTTTTAAAGTAGACTCTGAAACATAAACGACTACATGAGAGTGCAGAATATAAAATCTGAAGCTTTTCAAAACTTTCACTACCGCCTATGCATGCTTCTCCAGAGCAGAGTATTTCAATTCATTTTTCTTTAATGGCACACTCATGAAAGAAATAGGAGGTTCGATCCCTTATTCGTTCTTTTGCAGCAAAATAGCTGACATGGTGTGCTTTGATGCTTAGCAATAGATAATAAAATATTTTTTGAACTTAGGATGCACTAGTGTAGGTGCATTGGCATTTGTCATCTTAACATCCTCAAATGCTTGTTTACCTTCATTACTCCATTTAAAAACAGGATGGTTTTTCATCATCTCAACAATATGTCTACTCAACTCAGTAAAGTCAGGAACAAACCTTCTCAGATGAATGGGCAAGATTAATATCGTAATCATAACAGAAAAGAGTAAATTCAGAAGAGGAGAACTGGTGGCATTATCAACTACAATCTTTTTGGGTACACCAAACCTGACCAATATATTCTCTTTGAGGAAATTACCCACTACCTCAGAGGTGGTATGCTTTACAGGAATTGCTTCCACCCATTTAGTAAAGTAATCTGTAGCTATCAAGATATGCGTATGCCCAACACTAGAATTAAGGTTAATAGGTCCAATGAAATCCAATCCCCACTGCTGAAACGGTTCATCAATCACCACTAGATTCAGAGGCAACACAACTAATTGAGGTATGCTGGTAAATTTTAAGCATTTCTCACATTTAGACACCCAATTATAGGCATCTTTGAACATGCCTGGCCAATAAAAACATTGCTGCAATATCTTGAAGGTCGTCACTGAGGCTGAAAAGTGTCCCCCACAAGCCTCACTGTGAAAAGTTTTCAATAATTTCTAATGCTATTCTTTATCCACGTATCTTATAAATGTTCCATCCACTCCCTTTTTATATAAGTTCCCTTCCCAGAGAACATACTTACTTTCTTTAAGTTTCAGATTTCTTTTCTCCTTAGCAGAGAGGTGTGGTGGACAATCACCATATGTTAGAAAATAAGAAACCTCAAAAAACCAATCATCAGTAGTGCTTATTTCTCAGAACCAAAGGCAACTCCTCATCTTCACTAACTTTATTCTCTGCAATCATTTTACACAGTCCTTTGTCTCTAACCAAATTGGTAGGTTTGATTTCAACATCATATTCCTGAACTTTAGCTATCTAGGCTCCCCTTTTATTACAACTAATTTCTTGATGTGTAACAATACTTTTTACAACAGACTCCAGAACATAGACGACTGCATGAGAGTGCAGAATATAAAACCTGAAGTTTTTCAAAGCTTTCACTACTGCATATGCATTCTTCTCTAGAGCAGAGTATTTCAATTCATGTTTCTTTAATGGAAAACTCATGAAATCAATAGGAGCTTCGATCCCCTATTCGTTCTTTTGCAGAAAAATAGCTGACAGGGTGTGCTCTGATGCGTAGCAATAGATAATAAAATATTTTTCAAACTTAGGATGCACTAATGTAGGTGCATTGGCAATTGTTGTCTTAACATCCTTAAATTCTTGTTTACCTTCATTACTCCATTTAAAAACATGACATTTTTTCATCATCTCAGCAATATGTCTAGTCAACTCAATAAAGTCAGGATGGTTTACCCTAGAACATTTGCTAAACACCAAAAGCTATTTTAAAATAGCTCAAAATATTATTAGCATTGTCTAATTTTGAAAATAATAGGTTTAACCAAAATATCATCAACTTAATTAAAAAAAACTCTTAAGAAATGAGTATTTTTGAAAATGTTTTCTTAGCCATACATTAACTTTGTTTTCTTAAACATAAATACAATAATATTAATGAGTTGTTTTTTTTCCTTTTAAATTATCTATAATGAGTTGAAGAAATTGTTAGTGTATATATGCATACACTTAGGCTTATTAAGACTACTTAGTTGCTCATTTACAACTTGACACTTGTTCATATGACTTTATCAAGTTGGTTAGGAGTTTCATCTAGAGGTGTCATCTTTCATTTGACACCTCTCTCTATTTTAGTGGGGGGCATCTTTCCACCACTCTACTTGTGAGGAGTCTTATCCTCATTATGTGGGTGAGTGGTTGCCTATCCTCACCTATATGTACTCCTTTATGAACTTAATCAGTCTGCTCCAATTTTGTAATGTCCCCTTTTTATAGGAAGCACTTAAACCTGAATCTGCTGCTGATATTACCTTGTTTGTAGTCCCTTTATTTCCACTCAGATTTCTTCTTTACTTCAACTCAAATTCTTTTATTCCAATTTAGATCCCATTAATTCCAACTTAGATTGCTTTCCCTTCCATTAGATTTCCATGTGATCTACTTTCTATATCTCTACTTGCAGATGTATTCTTCCATTCCCAATAATGTGTGTTTGTTTTGATCTTCTTCGATTTAATATTTTCTCCTCCTTTGTATTTTTCTTCCCTATGCTTCTATTCTCCTTATTTTCCTTGTTGAGTCTAATTGTTGATATATTCTTAATACTCTTCCTTCGATGATCTCCCCTTGCTTAGTTATGCCTATTCCTCTTATACTATAGACTTGTACCTTTTTATCAAGAGTCACCACCCAATGCTAGCGATCCTTGATTTGATCATAATCTTATTTGTCTTGTCTTTATGTGGTTTCTCTTAACAACTTGAAAGCTCTTTGTTTGTTTATTACCAATTCCCTTAATGCCTCGATTCACCTCTTACAAATCCATTTGATATATTTTTTTAAATTTTCAAACACCATGATCACTTTATTAGTAATTAAAACCTTATTAAACTTCATAGCAATCCCTTTATAAAATAATTGTTGAAAAACTTGAGGAGTGACGCCTAGGTCCCACGACTTTCTAATCACTCATAGTCTTCCTTTATCAAAAGTCTCATTCATATCAAAAGTGGATTATATGATATCTGCCTTTTTATAATGTTCTTTGCCTATTAATACCAAACGCTCCTCCATATAGTTCCATTATTGGTATTGTTGAGTGCAGGATGGATGATTCCCTTGATGATCTCCACTGACTACCTTTTATATCTTTGGAGGGATGTCTTTTCACCCATCCACTGCCACTCTTCAACTGATCGTTGCTTCCTTTGACTTCACTAATTGTTGCAATTAGAATTTGCTGACTTATATTTAAGTTCCTGAATAGTCATCGTTTTCCATCAAATCTTAAGTTATTTGAGATAGCTGTGATTTTAGATCATAATTGTTGACTGCCTTATTTATAAGGTAATAATTAATATATGCGTTGCCTTAACAAATAGCGAACCTTGACTTTCTTATGTGCCTTTAATAAGGCTTTCAAAATGAGAATCAATTACTCTATGATATATATATATTATTTAGTTTTAATATTAATTAATTTATAATATTTGCTCACATCTATAATATATATTATAATGATATTTAGTTCATTAATATTTTATTAATATGATCTCTTTATTAATATTTATTAAAATCTATTTTATTTATATTTATTGTATTTATTTTATAATATATATATTATGTATTATATTATATTATTATTATAATAATATCTAAATTGTATTATGATTATTATAAGAATATTTAAATTCATAATATTTATATTTGTATTTTCATTTATGATTTAAATATATTAAATTTATAATTGATTGCTTAATCGATTTAATTAAATATGGGGACATAACAACCCTCCCCACTCAAAATTGCTTGTCCTCAAGCAATTACAACGAGTTACCTTGGACTTTAATGCTTACCTTCAATGTGTTGAGACAAAGTCATGGTTTGATTTTGGATGAACCTACTTTAGTGAAGAGAAAATGATTGTGATTCCATGAAAGAGAATTTGTAACTAAAGAATACTTGAAAGGTCTAATGAAAGACAAATGTATAGGTAAGCATTTGTTTAATTTTTTGAATAACGATGTGATGTAAGTATCATAGATGAAGATGTGGGTTTAGGCAATGAAAATATTTTCAATGCTAAAGAAGATTTTGAGAGCATTGAGATTCCAAGATTCCAATGAATGATGAATATATCTTGATCTTTGAATACGTGATTCAGTCTTATAAAAGTGTCATATGTTATTGACCTCAAAATTGAGAAGAGTTGTATTCTTGAGGAGTAATTGATTATATGATGTCATGGGGAGAAATTTTATGATCAAAGATTTGGTATGATTTTATTTGAATAGCGATACGCTTGATGAAATATAAGTGTTATAGATGAAGAATGATCCTGGGAATTTATGGGTTATGGGCCCATAATATAACTTAGTATCAGTTTTATGTTACTTAAATCAAGAGAAGAATTTAAAAGAGATTCTTGGAAGAAATGAATTTGGTTCATGGGTCCTTTGATTAATGAAATTACTTTTTATTTTCTATACTTCCCTAATGTCCCCTTGTAGGATATATTGATTTCTTCACCTACACACGAAAAATAACTCTTGAAAGGGACATTAGTAATATTAAAGATCAATAAATTAGCAATGAAATCAATACATCATAACATAATTAATGATATAACATAAATAACATTTAATTTCAATGTATATAGTTATCCATACCTCAAGTCAATCCTTTGACAGAATCCATAGAAATACTTGCAAGTTAGAGCATGATGGAGGGCACACTTCCTACCTATCACCTCTTATGTCCACCTTCAAGGTTCAAGAGTGTGATGGAGGGCACACTTCCTATCTATCACACTTGACAAGAGCATGATGGAGGGCATTCTTCCTACCTATCATGTCTTAGTGAGGGTATGATGGAGGGCATTCTTCCTACCTATCATCTCTTAATGAGGGTATGATGGAGGGCATTCTTCCTACCTATCATGTCTTACATGGTTTGCTCGTACTCGAGCAATTATAAACATTCCTCTTCACTTTTTTTCTTATTCTTCTCATGCCTTTCATTTTGGTCCATCATGTGTTTGGTAGTTATCTCCATATTCGGCTCTCAATTCGTTGTTGGTTTGGCTCTTCATTTGGTTGTTGTTTCGTGCGGGATACCTCCATGAGTAAGCGTGCATTAGATTCTTTCACAGGATGACAGGTCGATAGCTTTGATACCACTTGTAATGTCCCCTTTTTATAGGAAGCACTTAAACCTGAATCTACTGCTGATATTACCTTGTTTGCAGTCCCTTTATTTCCACTCAGATTTCTTCTTTACTTTAACTCAGATTCTTTTATTCCAATTTAGATCCCATTAATTCTAACTCAGATTTTTTTCCCTTCCATTATATTTCCATGTGATCTTCTTTCTATATCTCTACTTGCAGATGTATTCTTCCATTCCCAATAATGTGTGTTTGTTGTGATCTTCTATTTAATATTTTCTCCTCCTTTGTATTTTTCTTCTCTATGTTTCTATTCTCCTTATTTTCCTTGCCGAGTCTGAATGCTAATATATTCTTAATACTCTTCCTTTGATGATCTTTCCTTGCTCAGTTATGCCTATTCCTCTTATACCGTAGACTTGTACCTTTTTATCAAGACTCACCACCTAATGCTAGCAATCCTTGATTTGACCATAATCTTATTTGTCTTGTCTTTACGTGGTTTCTCTTAACAACTCGGCGGCTCTTTGTTTGTTTATTACCAATTCCCTTAATGCCTCGATTCACCTCTTACAAATCCATTTGATATTTTTTTTTAAATTTTCAAACACCACGATCACTTTATTAGTAATTAAAACCTTAATAAACTTCACAGCAATCCCTTTATAAAATAATTGTTGAAGAACTTGAGGAGTGACCCCTGGGTCCCATGACTTTCTAATCATTCATAATCTTCCTTTATCAAAAGTCTCATTCATATCAAAAGCTGATTATATGATATTTGCCTTTATATAATGTTCTTTGCCTATTAATAGCTCACACTCCTCCATATAGTTCCATTATTTGTATTGCTGAGTGCAGGATGTGGGTGATTCCCTTGATGATCTCCACCGACTACCTTTTATATCTTTAGAGGGATGTCTTTTCATCATCCATTGCCACTCTTCAAATGATCATTGCTTCCTTTGACTTTCTAATTGTTGCAATTAGAATTTGCTAACTTATATTACTCTATGATATATATATTATTTAGTTTATAATATTAATTAATTTATAATATTTGTTCATATCTATAATATATATTATAATGTTATTTAGTTCATTAATATGATGTCTTTATTAATATTTATATAAAATCTATTTTATTTATATTTGTTATACTTATTTTATTTATATTTGTTATACTTATTTTATAATATATATCTATGTTTATTTATATAATATATATTATGTATTATATTATATTATTATTATAATAATATCTAAATTATATTATGATTATTATAATAATATTTAAATTCATAATATTTATATTTGTATTTTCATTTATGATTTAAATATATTAAATCTATAATTGATTGCTTAATCGATTTAATTAAATATGGGGACATAACAAATTCAGTAATTAGCATTGGCTTATGAATTTCTGCGTTCTCAGAGAAAGATGGGTGGAAAATAGGGTAAACTATAAAATAATTAAATAAAATGAAAAAGATGTTTACGATTATTAATTATATAATGTGAAAACAATGTTTACAATAATTTGCTAAACTATAAACTCACTTTAAAATAAACTATAGGTTATTATTAAGCTATAAAATAACTAGCATAGATATCTTAAATACATCTATCTAAAAGATGTGGAGAGATATCAGTCTCAAGGAGCCTATATTGAAATTGTTATTGAGAATAGATAGGCACCTGAAGACTATATCTTTCAACGTCTTTTAGATAGATGTATTTAAGATATCTATACTAGTTTAATAATTTTATTAATTTATTACAATATATAGAGAGTGAGGAGCTTATATATATGTATATATAGTTATACTTAAAGATTGAAGAATCCTAAAAAACTAATTTAATCCAAATGATACAAAAAATTAATCATAATTATCTAATGCAATTAATTCCCATAGTAAAAATCTTTAATATTTTAAAGATTGAAGAACTATAATCCTCATTAAACTAAAGTAATTTACCTTACAATTAGTTTTTAATAGAATATTTTTCAATAATTTAATCCAAATGACACAAAACAACTTAATTATAATTTTAAATAATAGAATTAAATCCCATAGTAAAAATCTAAACCAAAGGTCATTAAACTAAATATTAATTTTCTTTGTGGCTTTTAATATTGAAGAATCCTAACCCTAACTCTCATTAAACTAAAGTAAATAATTTACCCTACCCTAAATTTTCTTTGTGGTTTTAAAATATTTGGTAAATAAATTATAATTTATAGGTTTCATAATTTAAGTTTTAACTGCAATTTTCTTTTTATTTTAATGAGTAGCATGTAAATAGAATAAGAGTAAATAATAGTAGTGCATCACATCATAAATTCATTTTGCAAGAAAAATACAAAAAAAGATGGCTGCATAGTGCCCTTACCAATTAAACTTCCCTCCTTGTGGATTAAACTTCTTCTCCCAATTCAATTTGCTCTGTTTTATTTGATTTGATTTTTCTCAAATTTATGTTTGAGTACTACTTATATTTATACACATTATTTTATTGGATTTATTTTTATGTTCATTGATTTAATAAACTATGTGACCTATATATTTATAATTATTTTATATGTAGGCTATATATTATATAATTATTTTATATGTTGGCTATATATTTATAATTATTTTATATGTCGGTTGTTTAATAGTTTTTGTTAACACACTCACACCATTACACTCTGTACTGCCACTATAGTTATGCCTCTCGGTGTAATTAATAGTTTTTGTTAACACACTCATGCCATTACACTCCGTGCTGCTGTAGTTACGCCTCTTGGTGTAATTAAATAATAAAATAATTAAATAAAGAGATAATATTAAACAATTAACATCTATGTTTAATCAAAATATCATCAACTCACTTGAAAAATAAACACTAAACCCTACAACATTTGCTAAACACCAAAAGCTATTTTAAAATAGCTCAACACATTATTAGCATTGTCTAATTTTGAAAATAATAGGTTTAATCAAAATATCATCAACTTAATAAAAAATTTCTTAAGAAATGAGTATTTTTAGTTCTGCCATAAGTAGGATTACTTATGCAATCATCTAATGCAATTAATTCAATTTAGTTGACCAATGAGAATTGAGTATTAAATTCATTTGGTAAAATCCCTAAAGTTGAAAGTTAAATTTTTTTATTTAATGATTTAATGAATGTAATTTATTTGTTGTGCTATTGGTCAATTTGGTGAACAATAATGGTGAAAAATGGAATTTTTAATTTTTTAATTATATTGAAATTGAGTTGACCAATGAGCATTCATTTGACAAGATCACTATAGTTGAAAATTGATTAAAATATTCAATGCCAAGTACCAACATGACATTGGCAAGTTGGCAAAACTGCCACATGCTTGTCATAGTTCACGCTATCATGCATCACTGTTCAGGGAAGACCACAAGTAACTGCCACATGCCTGTCACAGTTCACGCTATCATGCATTGCTATTCAGGGAAGACCACAAGTTGCTCAGCCTAATTCAGATTAGTCAGGGAACCCTGTTGCCACCATAATTTTTGTTTGTTCATTGATTTCGAGATAGAGGTAAGGAGGTGCCATCTCATATTCTACAGGATTGACATTCATATTGCATAGGGAAGAGTTTTCAAGGTGACAATTTGGTGTCTTTGACACAACGACCATCTCTATATTGAATCGCAAGACTCCCACATCTCTTTAGAGGCTGGTTGAGCCCAACAAAGAACCTCATTCCTATATGGTGACAACAGAGAACCTAGGCCACAAACATTGGCAGCAAGGAAGACTTAGATCAGGCCACCAAATCTTAGATGCAGCCATATACAAGGGAAGTTACTAGCGATTCATCTAATCAGAGGTATCTAGATCATATAATAGGTGTTCTTTCACCCAGGAGCATAGCGCAGGAGAGTGATATACACAGATGAGTGGAGGAATTAGACAACAATGCCAATCCAGAAGCATAATAGTAATAAAAAACTCTAATAGTTGTTTCAAGTTTAAACAAACCAAATGTGATTGCAAACCAAAAATGTATTCACCTGCTATCCTTCCCCCATCACCGCATACACTTTAGGGTTTCTTAGCGGGGTTGCGGGGAACTCTCAAACTGCCTCCCATAAGCCCACACTTGATGCTGGCAAAGGTTTGTGGAGTCTAGATTTACACTTGCCATTTGCATTTGCTTGAAAATTTCTAAAGCTTTTTCAACAAATCCATTTCGTACATATTCTACATCCATTGCATTCCATGAAACCATAGTTCTTTGAGGCATTTTGTCAAACAATTCACGGGTCTTCTCGATGCTTCCACATTTTGCATACATGTCTACCAGGGCAAAATCTGTCAAAATCCCTCTCTTTTATGCTTTCATGGATGTCCAAACCCTCTTTTTCTAAAACAGATTGTCGCTGTAGAAGGTAATATCCATGAAGAACCAGGTGAACATTGTGCCGCAAACCGAAAATGTATTAACCCGCTATCCTTCTCGCACCATCGCATACACTTTAGGGTTTCTTAGCGGGGATGCGGGGAACTCTCAAACTACCTCCCGCAAGCTCGTACAAGATGCTGGCAAAGGTTTGTGGAGTTTGGATTTACACCTTCCATTTGCATTTGCTTGAAAATTTCTAAAGCTTTTTCAACAAATCCATTTCATGCATATCCTGCAGCCATTGCATTCCATGAAACCACAGTTCTTTGAGGCATTTTGTCAAACAGTTCATGGGTTTTCTCTATGCTTCCACATTTTGCATACATGTCTTAGACTAGTAGATCCAACTAGAATGTGCAGCTTCCCATTTCAAATAATTATTTCCACCATCTCATCAATACAAGATGGAAACCAAGGAGATAAAGGACCTGCAGGAGACCATTCCCGCACCCCCACAAGGTGCCGGGTGAAGATTGTGCGGGCTTGTGGGAAGAAGCTTATGCTTTCCCCGTATCACCGCACGCATATCAAATTTGAGTGCGGGAGAGTGGTAATCTTCCCACATCACTGCAGGGAGTTTCAAGTCCATGTGGGGGACAATGGTGGTGCCCTAAAACAATATTTTACTGTGTGCGAGTGAGCGAGAGATAAAAGGTTTTTATTAATTTTGATAAAAATGTGAGCGGTAAAACTATAATAATTCTAATTCTTGGTAGCTTATGATTGTTATACAAATAATAGTTGGTTATCAAGATCAATTAATATTATATTCATCTTGAAGGCTATTATTATTATTATAATAATAATAATAATAATAAAGAGTTATATAATTATAAGACTTAAACAGATCATATTACTAATTATTGGTATTATATATTAATGTCTTATTTTAATAATTATTAATATATATGTTAATCATAATATTATATAATTATTATCTTATCTCTTGGTATATTAATTAGAATATTATTTAACTAATATATTATACTTATCACAATATTAAGATTATTTTATTATTTCTGTATTATCCAAACCATATAATGATACACTAGAAAATTTTAATATTGTTATAAGGAGTTATTTTAAACATATCAAGATAGCCTAGAGACAATAAATAATATATAAGGGGATTACATCAATTATATAGAATAATATGCTCAATAGTTTTATTAAAATAACACCTCAAATTAGGCACTATGATCTTATATATATAATATGATTGTATATTAATATCATCTATAGGAAATTATTCAAAGGAAATTCACAATCATTTTATATAATGCAATTAATTCACATTTAAAATCCTTATACTATAGGTATATCCTTGTTATCTTAATAATCCATATTTAATAACCAATGGATATTATCGACATTAAGAAATATATCTCTAATTTCTCATAATTCATGCTAATAGTTATTTTCTTATATTAGAAGACCTACTTCATATTATTATGACTAATGTTTAGCATATATGGTATATAACTACTCATATACTAAATCTTTTAATTCGTAAATCATTTAAATTGTATAAACTAAATATGTAAACAAACATGTTATCTATTTTAACAAAATTGATTGTCAAAATTGCAAATTGGTTGATCTAAATGCTTTTTTTTTTTTAATGCGCCTGGTAAACTTTTTAACGTGACCGGTGACGCTGGTGCGACATGCCCTCCGGCTCCACACAATGCTTTTGCTCGGAGCTATGAACTGGTGAGGCCACAACACGGGGGACCTCATCGTTGGCCCATAGAAGCCGTAATGCCTTGCGAGCTCGTTGGCCCAGCCGGCTCCACACAATGCTTTTGCCCGGAGCTATGAACTGGTGAGGCCACAACACGGGGGACCTCATCATTGGCCCAGAGAAGCCATAATGCCTTACGAGCTCGTTGGCCCAGCTGGCTCCACACAATGCTTTTGCCCGGAGCTATGAATTGGTGAGGCCACAACACGGGGGACCTCATCGTTGGCCCAGCGAAGCCGTAATGCTTTGCGAGCTCGTTGGCCCAGCTAGCTCCACACAATGCTTTTGCCCGGAGCTATGAACCGGTGAGGCCACAACACGGGGGACCTCATCGTTGGCCCAACGAAGGCGTAATGCCTTGCGAGCTCGTTGGCCAGGCCACAACACAGGGGACCTCATCGTTGGCCCAACGAAGGCGTAATGCCTTGCGAGCTCGTTAGCCCAGCGGGGGTTTGAACGCTGGTGGCTGTCACTACAACCGAGCGACTTAACCACCGAACCACACCCTTATCGGCTCTTTAAACTTGTTATCAATTATAATGTCATTCATTTTATTCAACATTGCAATGGCAAGAACCTGATGCAATGCTCTCTTGTTGAACATGTTTTCTTAGCCATACATTAGCTTTGTTTTCCTAGACATAAATACAATAATATTAATGAGTTGTTTTTTTCCTTTTAAATTATCTATAATGAGTAGAAGAAAGATGGGTGGAAAATAGCGTAAACTATAAAATAATCAAATAAAATGAAAAAGATGATTACAATTATTAATTATATAATGTGAAAAATGTATTAACTATTTCAATAATGAGATAACTTCAAACAAATAACATCTAGGTTTACTCAAAATATCATTAACTCACTTGAAAAATAAACACTAAACCCTACAATATTTGCTAAACACCAAAAGCTATTTTAAAATATCTCAAAACATTATTAGCATTGTCTAATTTTTTGCACTATTTATTCCATTCAAAATATACATAGACCTTTTCAAATAAATACACTTTTTTTTGTTCAGTGTATGTCTTTTTAGCAGCTAGATTATTTGATCCTTTGTAATTGTGGATTCTATGAACTGAAAAATTTTAATTGCATTGGTTTGAAGTTTTTGACATTGTTTTTTTTTTGTATTGAACAAAAAGCATAGATGCACTACTGTCTATCAACAAAAACAACAGAATTCCAACCAATATACATTGATGGTATTATTAGATGTGTCATAATTTTAATCTCCAAAATAATGTATGGCCTTTGCACTTACCCTATAGAAATTTATTTAGTTGTCCAAAAAAAAAAAATTGTAAAATACATAGAAACCCCAACCTTCCCTGTAAGTTAAGCTTCTAGCCACAAGCCATTAAAGAAAATCAATATTGTAATATTTAATTCTCCACCAAGAATATGGTCTCAATGTAATTACCATGTCATATATCATTCCAAATTATGTTTACATGACCTTAAATTTCTTGACATAATACTTGAATCCACCAATGTGTTTTTCTTTGTTGAACTCTAAAAACATGAATAACCTAATACTGTAATTTTTAACTCTTTTCATAGCTTTAATGAAATCTAAAAAAACCATTATATATTCCCACCAACAATACAATGTTATAACTATAATCACTACGGTATATATCATTCCAAATTATATTTACATGTCCTCTAATTTCTAAATTGTTTCTCACATAATACTTGAATCTAGCAATTTTGTTTTTTTGGATGAACTCTAAAAACTTGGATAAACCTAAAAATATATAATATTGATTATATGATACACAAACATAATGTAATCAGGTATGCTCATAATTATATTGTTTAATCAAGGAAGAGAGAGTGTGTACTTTTTGCACTTCTGGGCAGTGGAATCAGAAAAATACTTTATTTTAGAATGCGATGCTTACACTAACATCAGAGTAAAGTATGCAGATATCTTGACAGCGATTTCTTGGCATGATCTTTTTGTAGGAGAGCTCATAATATCTTTGCACAAAAATAGAATTGAAAGGCAAAAACAAATTTGATGAGGTTGACTGTCTCATAAACTATTCTTAACCTCATGGACTTTAAAAGCTATTCTATTCTATATTCATAATTTTTTATACTATGCTCTGCACTACAATAATCTGAAGTAACTTCTAGCCATTCCAATTCCATCATTGCACAATCAGTATCTGCAGAAACCGGACTCCATGTGTCACTTATTAAAAGTTAAAAAAAAAAACAGAAAACAGGGAAACATACAATACATATGTCCGGGACCGCTAGTAAAGATTATGTGGGAGACGTGGTACAGGGATTGCATTTAACTGGTTGAAAGTAATTCCATACTCGTCCGTCATGTCCGTCACGCCCATCCCATCTGGAAGTTTCCACTCAAACGAATGAAGTAAAGAAGCCAAAACAAAAGGAACCACACGGCTTGACAATTGAACAGCCGGACAAATTCTTCTTCCTGCTCCGAATGGAATTAGCTCAAAGTTTTGTCCCTTGTATTCTATCTTGCTATTTTCGCCGGAACCCTCCAAAAATCTTTCGGGCAGAAATTCCGAAGGATTCTTCCAAATTGAAGGGTCTCTCCCAATGGCCCACACGTTCACCATCACCTGGCTGTCTTTGGGTATCACAAATCCCCCAATCTCGCACGAGCTTTCGGCTCTGTGGGGAAGCAACATTGGAGCCGTCGGGTGCAATCGGAATACTTCTCTCACGGCTGCATGCAGATAAGGCAGACGATCAACATCAGATTCTTCCACTCTGCTCTTGAAACCAACTACTTGATCCAATTCTTCTCGGACTCGGTTTAATTTCTGGGGATTGCGAATGAGTTCTGCCATGCCCCATTCTATTGTGGTAGTGGTCGATTCACTACCTGCAGCAAAGAATTCCTGAAACCAGAGAGCACGATTAGAGATCTGCAAAGTACCAGGGAGAGGGACCAGTTGCCGCCCATGCCTCAATAATCGGTATGTTTTTAATCACTTGACCCCCCAATTAAATTTTAAAAAAGAACCAATACATATAAAATACTAACCTAATAAATTAACACAAATGCACCAATACATTTGTGCACTTGTATTGGTTCATTTGTGTTAATTTATTAGGTTGGTATTTTACATGTATTGGTTCATTTTAAAAATTTAGTTGGAGGGTCAAGTGATTAAAAATATAGGGGTTGTTGGGGCGTGGGCGACAACTGGCCCCTTTCCCCTACCTATGAGCTTGACGTGCACGAAATTAGGGTGAGCCGCTACTACTGGCCACTCTCCCTTATAGACCTTTAAAAAAACCAAAAAATTTCAGGACTACTCACAGCTATCACGGCTCGAATAGCAACTAGAGTGAGATCTTGACTTCTGGAATCGAGCAGAACATCCAGAAAATCTTTGTCGGAGTCCTTACGCTCAACGCTCTGGCTGGTCATGGTGGCGAGCCTTTTCTGTATGAACGTATCAGAAAAGTCATATAATGCCTGGAAATACCTGCCCATGTCACGGGACACGCCCTGGGGATCGAGGAATCGGAGAAACGGAAAAAAGTCCGCCATATTGGGCTTTCCAATTAGCCTCATTATTTTCCAGATGGTATCTTTGAGCTCCTTAGAAGCTGGATTGCGCGGATCGACGACAGGGGTGCTGAAGATCATGTTGCCTAACAAATTGAAAGACGTGCAGAACACCATCCGTCCGATATCCACAACCTTTCCCTTGTCCTCGAATATGAGTCGAATCGTGCGAAAGACTTGATCTCTTCTGAGGTGTTGCAGAGCTTCCAGTCTTGTGGATCTGAAAAGCTCAACAGTTGAAATGCGTCGGAGATTACGCCAGTAAGGGCCGTAGTCGCCCCAAACTAGCGAGGACTTGTGATGGGAAAGGGAGGTGAATGCTTCTAGCGCTGGTCGCCCTGCGAAGATGTTGTCGTGTGTTTTTAAGAGCTCCTTCGCCATGGCAGGAGAGAAGACAACCACTACTGTTTTCATGCCAAGACGTAGACCCATGATTGGGCCGTATTGCAGAGAGAGCTCATAGAGAGACTCGTGAGGCCTTTTCCCTATCTGAAATAGGTTTCCCACGATAGGCCAAACAGGAGGCCCTGGGGGAAGAGGAAGAGGAAGCCTCGTCTTACTCTCCCTCCTCCATAGAAACAAGAATAACATGAGAGAGGCAACAGTAAGGAGCCAAGAAAGCGGTGGAACATCCATATCCATATCAACTCTAAACAACTCTAAACAAAGACATACTTATTTCAGCACTCTATTTCAATATCATCCACTTTAATGGTCAAATACTCCAGCAATATAATAAAAAAGATGTTTACAATGTTGGTCATAAATACAATTTAATGAAAAAGGTCAAATACTCGAGAGCAATATAATGAAAAAGATGTTCACAATGTTGGTCATAAATACAATCTAATGAAAAAGATGTTTGTTTATAATATAATGACAAAGATGTTTACAATGTTGGTTATAAATACAATCTAATAAAAAAGATGCTTGTTTACAATATAATGACAAAGATATTTACAATGTTGATCATAAATACAATCTAATAAAAAAGATGTTTACAATGTTGATCATAAATACAATCTAATGAAAAAGATGTTTGTTTACAATATAATGAAAAAGATGCTTACAATGTTGGTCATAAATACAATATAATGGAAAAGATGTTTACAATGTTTATGATTACTATCAATTATTAAGATCAAATATATTGTATTTTGATATATCATATGAGAAATATTAATTTATAAAAATGTATTAGTAGAAAATTATATTAAAAAATGAAGGTGGAATAGAATTTCTATATTTAAAGTTGTTGTCAACTCATGTTGGTCATAAATAAGTGGTCTATTAAAAAAAATTATTAAGAAATGAGTATTTTTGAAAATGTTTTCTTAACCATACTTTAACTTTGTTTTTTTAGACATAAATACAATAATATTAATGAGTTGTTAAATACCATACATTAACTTTGTTTTTTTTGACATAAATACAATAATATTAATGAGTTGTTAAATACAATATAATGAAAAAGATGTTTACAATGTTGGTGATAAATACAATATAATGGAAAAGATGTGTACTATGTTTATGATTACTATCAATTATTAAGATCAAATATATTGTATTTTGATCTCATATCAGAAATATTAATTTATAAAAATGTATTAGTAGAAAATTATATTGAAAAATGAAGGTAGAATAGAATTTCTATATTTAAAGTTGTTGTCAACTCATGTTGGTCATAAATAAGTGGTCTATTAAAAAAAAATTCTTAAGAAATGAGTATTTTTGAAAATGTTTTCTTAGCCATACATTAACTTTGTGTCTATATCTTATCCCATAGAGATATTAAAGGACATAAGTACAATATAATGAAAAAGATGTTTACGATGTTTATGATTTTTATCAATTATTAAGATCAAATATATTGTAATTTGATCTCATATCAGAAATATTAATTTATAAAAATGTATTAGTAGAAAATTATATTAAAAAATGAAGGTGGATTAGAATTTCTATATTTAAAGTTGTTGTCAATTCATGTTGTTCATAAATAAGTGGTCTATTAAAAAAAAATTCTTAAGAAATGAGTATTTTTGAAAATGTTTTCTTAGCCATACATTAACTTTGTGTCTATATCTTATCCCATAGAGATATTAAAGGACATAAGTACAATATAATGAAAAATATGTTTATGTAATGTTGGTCATGAAAAAGATGTTTACGATGTTTATGATTATTATCAATTATTAAGGTCAAATATATTGTATTTTGATCTCATATAAAAATATTAATTTATAAAAATGTATTAGTAGAAAATTATATTAAAAAATGAAGGTGTAATAGAATTTCTATAATTAAAATTGTTGTCAACTAGTGTTGGTCATAAATAAGTGGTCTATTAAAAAAAATTCTTAAGAAATGAGTATTTTTGAAAATATTTTCTTAGCCATACGTTAACTTTGTTTTTCTTAGACATAAATACAATAATATTAATGAGTTGTTTTTTTTTCCTTTTAAATTATCTATAATGAGTAGAAGAAAGATGGGTGGAAAATAAGGTAAACTATAAAATAATTAAATAAAATGAAAAAGATGTTTATGATTATTAATTATATAATGTAAAAAATGTATTAATTATTTCAATAATGAGATAACTTCAAACAATTAACATCTAGGTTTAATCAAAATATCATCAACTCACTTGAAAAATAAATTCTTAAGAAATGAGTATTTTTGAAAATGTTTTCTTAGCCATACATTAACTTTGTTTTTTAGACATAAATACAATAATATTAATGAGTTGTTTTTTTTCCTTTTAAATTATTTATAATTAGTAGAAGAAAGATGGGTGGAAAATAGCGTAAACTATAAAATAATGATGATGGAGAAAGACAAGCTGAGGAGATTCTTGAAAGATGGGCATGCCACATTCTTTGTCTATGAGCTGAAGCATGGTTACGAGTGGAGGAGGAACTTCGATGCCCTTCAAATGTTTGAACGAACTTGCAAAAGGCTAAACCAAGAGATCAGGAAGAAGATTAACTCCAGGAAAGATGAGATATTCATGCTTACGCAAATCCAGGAACGTAAGATCATAGTTTGGATGGAGGGTCCTCTTGGTTGGACTGCTTGGGTTGATACCCATTATGATGTCTTACACTAGTAGTTCTTTAGCTTCTTCTTTCTTCTGTTATGTCTGTATACATGATACTCTGAGTTCGTGGTGAGGCTGGGCCTCTTTGATACTCTCAATGGTTATTTTTTTTTATATTTGACCTACCTATATTTAATATAAAAAAAAGATGTTTACGATTATTAATTATATAATGTGAAAAATTCATTAATTATTTTAATAATGAGATAACTTAACATCTAGGTTTAATCAAAATATCATCAACTCACTTGAAAAATAAATTCTTAAGAAATGAGTATTTTTGAAAATGTTTTCTTAGCCATACATTAACTTTGTTTTCTTAGACATAAATACAATAACATTAATGAGTTGTTTTTTTCCTTTTAAATTATCTATAATGAGTAGGATAAAGATGGGTGGAAAATAACATAAACTATAAAATAATTAAATAAAATGAAAAAGATGTTTAGGATTATTAATTATATAATGTGAAAAATGCATTAATTATTTCAATAATGAGATAAATTAACCCCTAGCTTTAATCAAAATATCATCAACTCACTTGAAAAATAAATTCTTAAGAAATGAGTATTTTTGAAAATGTTCTTTTCTAGCCATACATTAACTTTGTTTTCTTAGACATAAATACAATAACATTAATGAGTTGTTTTTTTTCCTTTTAAATTATCTATAATGAGTAGAAGAAAGATGGGTGGAAAATAGTATAAACTATAAAATAATTAAATAAAATGAAAAAGATGTTTACAATTATTAATTATATAATGTGAAAAATGTATTAATTATTTCAATAATGAGATAACTTCAAACAATTGACATCTAGGTTTAATCAAAATATCATCAACTCACTTGAAAAATAAACACTAAACCCTACAACATTTGCTAAACACCAAAAGCTATTTTAAAATAGCTCAAAACATTATTAGCATTGTCTAATTTTGAAAATATCATGGTTTAATCAAAATATCATCAACTTAATAAAAAACATTCTTAAGAAATGAGTATTTTTGAAAATGTTTTCTTAGCCATACATTAACTTTGTTTTCTTAGACATAAATACAATAATATTAGTGAGTTGTTTTTTTTCCTTTTAAATTATATAATGAGTAGAAGAAAGATGGGTGGAAAATAGCTTAAACTATAAAATAATTAAATAAAATGAAAGATGTTTACGATTATTAATTATATAATGTGAAAACTGTATTAATTATTTCAATAATGAGATAACTTCAAACAATTAACATCTAGGTTTAATCAAAATATCATCAACTCACTTGAAAAATAAACACTAAACCCTACAACATTTGCTAAACACCATAAGCTATTTTAAAATAGCTGAAAACATTATTAGCATTGTCTAATTTTGAAAATAATAGGTTTAATCAAAATATCATCAACTTAATAAAAAAAAAATTCTTAAGAAATGTATATTTTTGAAAATGTTTTCTTAGTCATACATTAACTTTGTTTTCTTAGACATAAATACAATAATATTAATGAGTTGTTTTATTTCCTTTTAAATTATCTATAATGAGTAGAAGAAAGATGGGTGGAAAATAGCGTAAACTATAAAATAATTAAATAAAATGAAAAAGATGTTTATCGATTATTAAATATAATGTGAAAAATGTATTAATTATTTCAATAATGAGATAACTTCAAACAATTAACATCTAGGTTTAATCAAAATATCATCAACTCACTTGAAAAATAAACACTAAACCCTACAACATTTGCTAAACATCAAAAGCTATTTTAAAATAGCTCAAAACATTATTAGCATTGTCTAATTTTGAAAATATCATGGTTTAATCAAAATATCATCAACTTAATAAAAAAAAATTGTTAAGAAATGAGTATTTTTAAAAATGTTTTCTTAGCCATACATTAACTTTGTTTTCTTAGACATAAATACAATAATATTAATGAGTTGTTTTTTTTCCTTTTAAATTGTCTATAATAAGTAGAAGAAAGATGGGTGGAAAATAGTGTAAACTATAAAATAATTAAATAAAATGAAAAAGATGTTTACAATTATTAATTATATAATGTGAAAAATGTATTAATTATTTCAATGATGAGATAACTTAACATCTAGGTTTAATCAAAATATCATCAACTCACTTGAAAAATAAATTCTTAAGAAATAAGTATTTTTGAAAATGTTTTCTTCGCCATACATTAACTTTGTTTTCTTAGACATAAATACAATAATATTAATGAGTTGGTTTTTTCTTTTAAATTATCTATAATGAGTAGAAGAAAGATGGGTGGAAAATAGCATAAACTATAAAATAATTAAATAAAATGAAAAAGATTTTACGATTATTAATTATATAATGTGAAAAATGTATTAGTTATTTCAATAATGAGATAACTTCAAACGACTAACATCTAGGTTTAATCAAAATATCATCAACTCACTTGGAAAATAAACACTAAACCCTACAACATTTGCTAAACACCAAAAGCTATTTTAAAATAAACTATAGGTTATTATTAAACTATAAAATAATTAAATAATTAAATAAACAGATAATATTAAACAATTAACATTTAGGTTTAATCAAAATATCATCAACTCACTTGAAAAATAAACACTAAACCTTACAACATTTGCTAAACACCAACAACTATTTTAAAATATCTCAAAACATTATTAGCATTGTCTAATTTTGAAAATAATAGGTTTAATCAAAATATCATCAACTTAATAAATTTTTTTTTAAGAAATGAGTATTTTTGAAAATGTTTTCTTAGCCATACATTAACTTGTTTTCTTAGACATAAATACAATAATATTAATGAGTTGTTTTTTTCCCTTTTAAAAAATCTATAATGGGTAGAAGAAAGATGGGTGGAAAATAGCCTAAACTATAAAATAATTTAATAAAATGAAAAAGATGTTTACGATTATTAATTATATAATGTGAAAAAGATCTTTACATTAATTTTATAAACTATAAACTCACTTTAAAATAAACTATAGGTTATTATTAAACTATAAAATAATTAAATAATTAAATAAAGAGATAATATTAAACACATCTAGGTTTAATCAAAATATCATCAACTCACTTGAAAAATAAACACTAAACCCTAAACATTTGTTAAACACCAAAAACAATTTTAAAATAGCTCAAAACATTATTAGTATTGTCTAATTTTGAAAATAATAGGTTTAATCAAAATATCATCAACTTAATAAAAAAAATTCTTAAGAAATGAGTATTTTTGAAAATGTTTTCTTAGCCATACATTAACTTTGTTTTCTTAGACATAAATACAATAATATTAATGAGTTGTTTTTTTCCCTTTTAAATTATCTATAATGAGTAGAAGAAAGATGGGTGGAAAATAGGGTACACTATAAAATAATTAAATAAAATGAAAAAGATGTTTATGATTATAAATTATATAATGTGAAAACAATGTTTACAATAATTTGCTAAACTATAAACTCACTTTAAAATAAACTATAGGTTATTATTAAACTATAAAATAATTAAATAAATAGATAATATTAAACAATTAACATCTAGGTTTAATCAAAATATCATCAACTCGCTTGAAAAATAAACACTAAACCCTACAACATTTGCTAAACACCAAAAGCTATTTTAAAATAGCTCAAAACATTATTAGCATTGTATAATTTTGAAAATAATAGGTTTAATCAAAATATCATCAACTTATTAAAAAAATTCTTAAGAAATGAGTATTTTTGAAAATGTTTGTTCCTAACTTTACTAAGTTAACTAGACATATTGCTGAGATGATAAAAACCATCTTGTTTTTAAATGGAGTAATGAAGGTAAAAAAACATTTGAGGATGATAAGACAACCGTTGCCAATGCACCTACGTTAGTGCATCCTAAGTTCAAAAAATATTTTATTATCTATTGCTAGCATCAGAGCACACCCTGTTAGCTATTTTGCTGCAAAAGAATGAACTCCTATTGCTTTTATGAGTGTGTCATTAAAGAAACATTATTTGAAATACTCTGCTCTAGAGAAGCATGCATACATGGTAGTGAAATCTTTGAAAAGCTTCAGGTTTTATATTCTGCACTCTCATGCGGTCGTCTATGTTCTAGAGTCTATTGTAAAAAGTATTCTTACACATCAAGAAATTGGTTGTAATAATAGGGGAGCCTAGAGAGCTAAAGTTTAGGAATATGATGTTGAAATCAAACCTACCAATTTGGTCAGAGGCAAAGGACTGTGTAAAATGATTGCCAAGAATAAAGTTAGTGAAGATGAGGAGTTGTCTTTGGTTCTTTTCACAAGCACTACTGATGATTGGTTTTTTGATGTTTCTTATTTTCTAACATATGGTGATGTGGTGGACAATCACCATATGTGAGGGAAAGGAGCAAACTAGGTTGCTAAGGTCCTAGGTCTATTTTGCTCCTTTCCCTCCCACAAGAAAGGTCAAGTCTTTAAGTAGGCCATCCTCTCCTCCACCTGTAAGAGAATCTGAAAGTTCCTCTTGCCAAGTTTTAACCCTTGACGACACTGTTTTACCTCTCCAAGTAAGTTTCTCACTTCATAACCCTTTCAATATGGCTCAATCTCCACCTATTCCATGGGGTGCTGCTATAGGTCCTTTGAGATTAGGAGCAAATCTGCATGACTTACCCAGAGGGTCTAGTAAAATTGTACCTAAGTTTAGAGGTGATGGAAAGGTTACTCTGGAGGAACACATAAACACCTTCTTTGCTTCTTGTTCCATCTTAGGAGTTCAACATGAGGATGTATATGTTTGACTATTTATTGAATCTCTCACCAATGTCGCAACCGAATGGTTTTACCATTGCCCAATGCATCCATCAGAGACTAGGCCACCACGAGGCAATAGTTTGAAGATAGGTTCAAAACTACTGACAATGAGCACACATTGGTAGCTTAACTCTCTTCAATGAAGAAAGAAGTCCATGAACAAATGCGAGAGTTCGTAGCTAAATTCAACAAACTTGCAAACATAATCCCTAACGATGTGATGCTAGGTGATGGACTGTTGAAATGATTCTTTATTAACTCCCTACCTCTTGATGTCAGTTATGCTATAAAGAGGGAAGGTGCTTCTAATTTGGCAACAACCCAAACTCTATCCATTGCAATTGAGGATGATATTATAACTACTAGCAAATGGGAGAAGGAATTGCAAACAGGCAAACCTTCAGCAGTTAACTCTATCGACCCTATCATACAAAGGTTGGCCAATGATATAATTACCCTGAAGTGACAGATGCCTAAAGGCTCCCAATAACCTTTTTTTCAAGATGTAACAAGGAAAGATCATGGCTCTCAAGGGAACTATAACAGAACATTACAACTACCTGGTCCAACTCAGAGATTGGCAATTGAAGGGGGGCCTTCTACTAGCAAGAACAATCATATGATGTGTAACTTTCATCTCACTTTAAAGATGATCATGATGGATCATCCTATTCGGAGATGGTGAGATTCATGCAGATGCTCTCGATGAATGAGCATGCAGAAGAGCCTTATGTAGAAGAACCTTCTCCGTCCAGCAATGCCATTGTTAATTTCTTTGAATATGAGTCAGACGCTAAAAGTGGAGAAGATGTGTACACCGAGATTGACAATCCCAATTGCATAGTATTGATTAGAGGACAACAAGTGCAAAAGGACATGATGCTAAAGGCCAGCCTAGTGGTTCTTCTTCTACTCCAAGATACATTTTATCAACACAAAACAACACCAGTTCTAAGAAGGTGGAGAACACTACACCTAAAGTTGCATCTGCTGACCTGTACCCTCTACTTCTTCTTCTGAAACTCTTGTTCCTAGTTCTTTTTACATAGTTGAGTCTTGTAAAAATACAAAAATTCAAATTTCATAGGCTGACTACCTTAGACTCAATCCTTTTGAACTAGATAGACTAGTTAGATATGTCAAGCAAGAGCCATCCCCTTCTCATTGCAATGCTCCGGTGTCAAATGATAGTAGAGCCCATACTGAGAAACAAAATTATCTACATTCCCGTTCCTAAGAACCTGGTCCTCAAAACCCCTTTCAAAAACTAGAACATTTCTATGTATCATTATACATTACTGCTTATAAATTAAGCAATTGTGTCATTGATTCTAGAGCCTCAGACAATGTAATGCCAGCCCACGATGCTCCCATTCCAAATGATGAGCATCCCGGCCCTGAAATTTTGTCTCATGCCTTAAGGGGGTATTCCATTCTGTGAATTTTAAAAAGTGATTTGATATGAAGAGTACGACAGTAATACCTCCATTAAGCCAGAGAAGGAGAGGTTTGGTAGAGGGCTCTTGAGTGGCCTTGGGAAAATAGTAGAAGAGAGCTCTGCCTGCCTTTGAATCCACCATCACATATCCCAAAAACTGTGCAAACGTTACATTTGTTGGCTGGCCGGGGAGGGCAATTATCTTGTCATTCCCCTGCAGCCCATCTTGAGCATACAATTCAGTGGTAATGGAAGGAGGTGTCCATTCTTGCACAACAAACCTCCTTTTCACCACAAATTCTAAGGGAACTCGATGCTGACTTAGGTGGTGGGAGGGACCAACCAATGCCCAGTGTGTTGTAAACGACCGGCTGTACGGCTGGGCAATGAAGTCGACCAAAAAATTTAGACTAACAAACCAAACCAATCAGATGCTTGCACCAGTGCAGCTGTATGTTTCATCAAATTGTTTTCAATGTTTTCGTCGAGTTGCATAGTCTTCGACCAGCCGGTCACCGGCTGGTTATGCTTGTAAATTCAAAAATAGAATAACAGAACCAAGATAAGAAAAATAGATCAAAACAAAAGCTCAGAATGAAAAATAACATAAAACAACACACACAGAAGAACAAGAAGATTTAACATGGTTCACCAGTACTTGGCTACATCCACAACGAAGGGCATTTTATTAGATCAATACACCTCTCTCACTCTGTGTATTACATACATTACAATATCACCGTAGAACAACAGTGTTTACCCTTACATCCTCTAGACTTCTCTCTCCAATCTCATACAAAACATCCTACCTCTTGAAACATCGACCCAGAATAGAAAATAGTTACAAGCCAAGAATGGCAATGTGTAGATTGAGCAGATAAGGCAGTTACAAGGAATCAAAAGGTAGAGAGGTTGCCATTACAATTGGGCTTCAACAGCCACGTTCCCAACAACCTCCCACTTGAAGACCAATGGGATTGGCAATGAAGCTACTCTGAGAGAGATCCCCTTCATGAAATTCAGTGTCACAGAGGAACAAGACCGAGAGAAGATCTACAAAACTCAAACTTCTCTCAAGGAACAACTTGTTGTTATATGGAGCTTAATCAGACTTAGAGGTTAAATTTTCTTCACTTTTATCGGTGCGGTTTCCCCCCAAATTCCTATGAGGTTAAGGGGTAGCGCCCCTTGCGGGGGTTTGGGAGCAGCGCCCCCAAGATGGGGTCCAGGGGCAGCGCCCCTAGCGCGTTCCCTGTTATGATACAGGGCGGGGTCGAGGGATAGCGCCCCCGAAACCTTACACGATTTTTTATTATTTTATAATGCACCGGGAGTTATTTTTTCATTGACCGACATAAGAAAACCCTATTTTTGTAACTGACAAAAAGCTTGATAAAAAGCGGTTAAGGGTTAGGGTTTTTGTATTGTATTGTATTGTAGCATTTTGCAGCAGTATTGAGTTGCAGGGATTGCTGATTGTAATCAGTTTGATTTACTGGGTAATAATATTGGACTCTCTGTTTGGTGGATGTAGCCCAAGTTTGGGGGAACCACGTTAAAACTTGTGTCTCGCTGTTATTATTTCTGTGTATTTCCATTTCTCTGTTTAATCTTTATTTGCATTTAATTGATATCTTCTTCCGGCTAACCCTAACACAACCTTGGTTAATACATCCACCGGATTGACCTTTGTGTCAATCTTTGTAACCTGCAACTTGCCTTCGTCAATAACATGGCGGATAAAGTGGTATTAAAGGTCAATATGTTTGGTTCGACTGTGGAAAGCTGAATTTCTAGCCAAGTGAATAGCACATTGGCTATCACAATATAATGGAAATACTGATTTCAGACAGCCCAGTTTGGTCAACAAACACTCAAGCCATATCATTTCTTTGGCTCCTTCCGAGAGCGCAATGTATTTACCCTCAGTTGATGACAGAGGTACAACTTGTTGCAACTGAGAAACCCAACTAATGGCTGCCCCGACAAATGTAACAGATTAAAATGTCTCAGATCTGATAATGGCGGTGAGTATTGCTGCAAAGAATTTGAAGATTATTGTTCCTTTAATGGAATTCGTAGGCAGAAAATAGTTCTAGGGACTCCATAGGAAAATGGAGTGGCTGAATGCATGAATAGGATAATAATGGAGAGTGCAAGGAATATGAGATTGCATGCTGGACTGCCTTTAAACATGTGGGCAGAGGCTGTCAACACTGCTGTATATTTAATTAACAGAGGTCCTTCAGTTCCTTTGGGCTGTGGTATTCCAGAGGAAGCATGGACATGCAAGAAGGTGATTTATTCTTTTCTGAAAACCTTCGGCTGTGAAGCATTTGCACATATAGATTCTGAAAATAGAACTAAGCTGGATGCAAAATCAAAAAAATGTACCTTCGTTGGATATGACATTGATGAATTTGGTTATAGGCTTTGGGATTTTAAAAATTAGAAAATTGTGAGAAGCAGGGATGTTATATTCAATGAGAAGGTGTTGTACACAGATTAGTTGTAGTAGCATGAGAAGAAAGAAAAGGATTATGTGGTGCTGGATGATACTCCAAATAGTGATGTTCCAGTGGTTCCTCGTGTTCCGCAACAGCAACCAGAAATACCACAAACTCCAGTGAATGTTAGACGGTCAACAAGGATAAGTAGACCTCCTGAAAGGTTTTCTCCCTCTTTGTATTCTATTTTGTTAACAGATGCTGGTGAACCAGAAGGGTATGATGAAGCTATGCAGATGGATACACAGGTTCAGTGGGAGCTTGCAATGAAAGACGAAATGGACTCCTTGCTAAAAAATCAGACTTGGGAATTATGTAAGTTACCTGCAGGTAAAAAGGCTTTACCAAATAAATGGGTTTATAGGCTGAAAGAGGAAGATGGAGGTAAGAAAAGATTTAAGGCCAGGTTAGTTGTAAAAGGATTTGCATAGAAAAAGGGCATTGATTTTGATGAGATACTTTCTCCGGTTGTCAAGATGACTTCTATTTGTATTGTTTTAAGTATTGTGGCTGCTGAAGATTTACATTTGGAACAGCTAGATGTTAAAACTGCCTTTCTCCATGGTGATTTAGAGGAGGAGATATATATGGAACGGCCCAAAGGATTTGAGGTGAAAGGTAAGGAGAAACAAGTGTGCAGATTGAAGAAGAGTTTGTATGGCCTGAAACAAGCACCTCGGCAATGGTATTTGAAATTTGATAGTTTTATGGCTGAGCAAGGCTACAATAGGTATAATTCTGACCATTGTGTTTATTTTACGAGGTTGGATAATGACAGCTACATTATTTTATGTTTATATGTTGATGACATGCTTGTAGCTGGGTCTAACATGGATCACATAAGAGAGTTAAAACAACAGTTAGCACAGTCATTTGATATGAAGGATTTGGGGGCAGAAAAACAAATCCTTGGTATGAAAATTTGTAGAGATAGGAAGAACAGAAAATTGACTCTATCTCAGGCTGCTTATGTTGAAAAGGTGTTGCAGAGATTCCACATGGAGAATGCAAAAGCTGTCAGCACACCTTTGCCTAGTCATTTGAAATTGACCAAGGAGATGTGTCCTAAGACACAAGAGGAGGAAGAGAAAATGTCCAAGGTACCATATGCTTCAGCTGTAGGCAGTTTAATGTATGCCATGGTATGCACGAGACTGGATATTGCACATGCTGTAGGAGTCATTAGTAGGTATATGAGTCATCCCAGATTAGAGCATTGGAATGCGGTAAAATGGATTCTCAGATATTTGAGAGGTACATCCAATAAACACTTATGTTTTGGGGGCTCTAATACTAATTTAGTAGGTTATGTAGACTCAAATTTGGCAGGGGATATTGATTCCAGGCGGAGTACTACAGGTTATGTCTTTACTGTAGGTGGAACAACAGTGAGTAGGATTTTCAGGTTGCAAAAGGTGGTTGCTTTATCCACCATAGAGGCAGAATATGTAGCTACAACAGAGGCAAGCAAGGAGATGATATGGCTGCAATCTTTCATGAATGCATTGGGTACACAATAGGTTAACAGTTATTTGTTTACAGATAGCCAGAGTGCCATACATCTTGCAAAGAATTCTGCCTTGCATTCAAAGACCAAACACATATAGTTGAGGTATCACTTCATTCGGTCGGTATTGGATGATGGACAGTTACAGCTGGCAAAGATACATACAGATGACAATCTAGCAGATATGTTTACAAAGGCAGTAACAAGGGAGAAGCTGAGCTCCTCTTCAGCTTCGGTTGGTCTTCTAGACTGAAAATAACAAAAATAGAACAGCAGAGTCTAGGGTGCTTATTTCCAGTGGGAGCTACAGGGTCAGTGGTGTTATGATCAGTCTCCAAGTGGGAGATGATATGGTGTGGAGTTTGATTAGTCTCCAAGTGGGAGATTGTTGTTATATGGAGCCTAATCAGACTCGAAGGTTAAATTTTCCCCACTTTTATTGGTGTGGTTTCCCCCCAAATTCCTACGGGGTCAAGGGGTAGCGCCCCTTGTGGGGGTTTGGGGGCAGCACCCCCAAGACGAGGTCAAGGGGCAGCGCCCCTTGTGGGGTCCAGGGGCAGCGCCCCTAGCGCATTCCCTGTCGCGATACAGGGCGGGGTTGAGGGGCAGCGCCCCAGAAACCTCACACGATTTTTTATTATTTTATAATGCACCGGGAGTTAATTTTTCATTGACCGACATAAGAAAACCCTATTTTTGTAACTGACAAAAAGCTTGATAAAAAGTGGTTAAGGGTTAGGGTTTTGGTATTGTATTGTATTGTAGCATTTTGCAGCGGTATTGAGTTGCAGGGATTGCTGATTGTAATCAGTTTGATTTACTGGATAATAATATTGGACTATCTGTTTGGTGGATGTAGCTCGAGTTTGGGTGAACCGCGTTAAAACTTGTGTCTCACTGTTATTATTTCTATGTATTTCCATTTCTCTGTTTAATCTTTATTTGCATTTAATTGATATCTTCTTCCGGCTAACCCTAACACAACCTTGGTTAATACATCCACCGGATTGACCTTTGTGTCAATCTTTGTGACCTGCAACTTGCCTTCGTCAATAACATGGCGGATAAAGTGGTATTGAAGGTCAATATGCTTGGTTCGACTGTGGAAAGTTGAATTTCTAGCCAAGTGAATAGCACTTTGGCTATCACAATATAATGGAAATACTGATTTCAGACAGCCCAGTTTGGTCAACAAACGCTCAAGCCATATCATTTCTTTGGCTCCTTCCGAGAGCACAATGTATTTAGCCTCGGTTGATGACAGAGGTACAACTTGTTGCAACTGAGAAACCCAACTAATGGCTGCCCCGACAAATGTAAAGACATAACCAGTGGTAGACCTGCGTTTGTCTAAATCTCTAGCCATATCTGAATCAACATAATCACGGAGAATGTTAGTACCTCCAAAACATAAACAGAAATGTGAAGTACCTTTCAAGTACCGTAGAATCCACTGAACTGCCTGCCAGTGTAGTTTGCCTGGATTACTCATGAATCTGCTCACAACAACAACTGCTTGTGCAATGTCCGGACGAGTACATACCATTGCATACATTATACTGCCAACTACAGATGTATATGGAACAAACCTCATCTGTTCTTCTTCTTCCTGATTTTTTAGACACATAGCTGAAGATAAGCAGAAATGATCAGCCAAAGGAGTAGATATTGGTTTAGCATGAGACATATTAAATTTATCCAACACTTTGGCAATGTAGTTTGCTTGGGACAACCTAAGTTCTCTTTTATTTCTGTTTCTAAATATGTACATCCCAAGTATTCTTTTGGCTGGTCTGAGGTCTTTCATGGAAAAACGAAGAGCCAACTATTGCTTCAGTTGAGCAATAATCTTAACACTAGTACCAACAACTAACATATCGTCAACATAGAGCAAAAGTATGACAAACTCACCAGTATTGAGCTTCTTGTGGTAAACACAAAGATCTGATTCGCTCCGAATAAAGTTGTTATCAGTCATGAAGCTGTCAAATTTTAAATACCATTGTCTTGGAGCTTGCTTCAGCCCATACAAACTCTTCTTCAACTTGCAAAATAAATGCTCCTTACCTGGTTGAGCAAAGCCTTCAGGATGCTCCATGTATAAATCCTCATCAATGTCTCCATGTAGAAACGCTATTTTCACATTGAGTTGCTCAAGTTCTAAATCCGAAACAGCAACCAAACCCAACACAGCATAGATTGTGTCCATTCTAACAACTGGAGAAAAGATTTTAAAAAAATACCTTTTTGTTGATCAAATCCCTTGACGACTAATCTGGCCCTGTACCTTTTTCTTCCTCCGTCTTCATCTTTTAAATGATAAATCCATTTGTTCTTGAGAGGCTTTCGATTTGGCGGAAGATGAACCAAATCCCAGGTGTGATTAACTCTCAACGACTCCATTTCTTCATTCATGGCTGCCATCCAATTGTTTGCATTTTCATGCTTGCAGGCTTGTTTATAAGTTGTCGGCTCTGCATAATCAGAGAGCAATAACTCATAGTCATCGAATTTTGTAGGCCTCCTCTTCTCACAAGTAGACCTCCTCAATTGTGGAGCTTGCTCTGGCTAGATATTGGAGTCCAGATTGAGTCTCTATAATAAATTCTGAACATCATCAACCTCTGATTGTAGAGGCCCCTGAGGAAAACTCCCCTGTCTCTGTATTTGTGCACCTAGAGTGCTTTGCCCAGTCACACTGTCCTGCAACATGTCTCCGATCTGTGTAGAAGAGTGACCTTTGTATAGGTCTAAAGGCAGAGTAGTGGTGGTTGACTCTCCTCTATGCTGTGTTTGAGTATGTTCTGGCAGCGAATGACCAAAAAGAGGCCGCGGTTCATGAAACAAAGACTGTGTTGGGTGCAGCAATGCAACTGGAGGAGGCAACATTGAGATTATTGAAGGCTGTGAGGGACAGGTAGAAGGCAGCAAGGGCTGAGTTGGAGTGCTATATGAAGACAGTAAAACATCAAACAAATGCTGCATTGGTGATTGGGAAGGCTGCGGTGGAAGTTTTGAAGTCAGCGTATGACTATTGGAAGGCAGCGTCACATGTGATGAAGGCTACATATTATGTTTTGAAGGCAATGAAGTGTTTAGGGAGGGCAACGTTAGAGTGTTAGATGGCAGAAAACAACTACTGGGAGGCTGTGTGGGATATAACACAGGCAGTGGCCTATCAAACATAGGTTGTGTGCAAACCAGAATTTTTTGCATTAGACTTTGGTTTGGCAGCGTTGAACAATCTACTGGCTATGTGGACACAATTGAAGGCATCGAATCGATTGAAGGCTGAGGTGGAAATGTGCATCCAACTAAAGGTAAAGTAGTTGTAGAAATCGGAGCTCCTGTGATATAAGAATGTATAGATGTAACAAGTGGCTGGGAGAAAGAGATGGTAGATTGTTTTACCATGTCATTATTGAACAAATCCACATCAACATATTCCGGCAGAGGTGAATTGCAAGGTTGCAAACCTGGAAAATCCTTCTCGTTAAACACAACATCGCGGCTACGGATTATAGTCTTTGCAACGGGATCCCAAAGATGAAAGCCAAATTGATCTTCACCATAGCCGAGAAAAACACACCTTTTTGATTTAAAATCTAACTTAGTTCTCTGCTCTTTCAGAATGTGAACAAAAGTGGCACAACCAAACACCCGCAAATGATGATAGGAAATTCGTTTGCCAAGCCATGTCTCCTTAGGTATGTCAAAATCCAGCCTAGATGATGGAGCTCGATTGATGAGATACATAGCAGTATTACATGCCTCTGCCCAAAACTCCTTTCCCAATCTAGCATTGTAGAGCATGCATCTAGCTCGCTCAAGTATCGTGTGATTGAGCCTTTCAGCTGCACTGTTCTCCTGAGGTGTATAATGGACGGTCTTGATCCATTGAATACCATGGTCTGCACAAAATGAATCAAACTCTGAAGAGCAATATTCTCCACCATTGTTTGTTAGTAGGCATTTAATTTTATGCCCAATCTGATTTTCAATAGAAACCTTAAAAATTTTAAATTTTGAAAATACCTCAGATTTTCTGTTTGACATATAAATCTAGATTTTTTGAGTACAATCATCTAGAAAGGTTACAAAATAATTTTCTCCACTGAAAAAAGTTACCTGATTCAAACCGAAAACGTCAGAATGAATAAGTTCCAACGGAGTAGTTTTCTTGTCATGCCCCATTCTTAAGAAATTGGTCTGGCACTGTTTGCCATAAAGGCAATGTTCGCATTATTCTAAATCGACGGAGGTGAGGCCTGGAAGCTGATTGCGCTGAAGCATAACTTGAAGACCTTTTTGGCTCATATGACTGAACCTTTTGTGCCATATTTCAAACCCACTGTCCATAGCCGGCAATGCAGCTCCCACTTTACCAAAACAGTCTAGAATATAGAGATTACCTTGCTTCTTTCCTCTTGCCATTACTAAAAGTCCCTTTGTAATTTTCCATGAATCAAGAGAAAATTTAACATTGCATCCATTGCTTATAAGTTGACTAACAGAAATTAAATTTCTTTTTAACATGGGTACATATCTAACATCCGTCAAAGTTAGTTTGTCTCCATTTTTTAAATTCAATATTATATCACCTTTTCCTAAAATGTCACATTCTTTATTGTCACCAAGAAACACCTTACCAAATGTGCGTTCATAAAAATTTGTGAAAGTTTGACAGCATGAAGTGGCATGAAAAGAGGTACTGGAATCAAGGACCCACGAATCTGCATTTGTTTCACTAGCTGATAGAACCAAAACACCACCACTTGCAGTGTTTTCTTGATTATTTGTGCTCACGTTGCCTTGAGCTTTCTTATAGTTCCAGCAGTTTTTCTTATTGTGTCTGAGTTTTTCACAAAACCAACACGCACCAGTTCTGCCCCTAGACTTCAATTACGGACTAGATTGTGACCTTCTCCGGTTGTTGTATCTACCTCTATCATGGCTTCTTCCCCTATTGTTTATACTTACAGTTGTTAGAGCATCGTCAGATGAGGGTTCCTAATGTTTCCTTCTCATGTCTTCGCTGAGAAGAGTAGCTGCAACGTCATAAAAAACCAATGCACTCTTGGCTGCTACAGAACTGCTCACAGCCATGACAACACCTTCCCAACTATTTGGTAAGGAACACAATAGCAAAATTGCTTTAATCTCAGGATCTAACTTGATACCCACCAAAGCTAATTAAGTAACTAAGGTGTTAAATTCATTTAGATGATTGGACATAACCCCACCTTCTTTCATTTTCAGGTTATATAATTTCTTCATAATAAATACCTTGTTCGAAGCTAAAGCAATCACATACATGTTGGAGAGCTTTTCCCAGAGCTCTTTCGTAGTACTTGTTGGTGATTGTTTTGATGCAATCATAACAATAAGTTAAAATTCACATATAATGAACTGAAACTATACTTGAAAGATAAGAAGGAATCGTTTAAGATTCACTTAATCCCAAGTCTACAATGGTACTGTTGGTCAAATTCAGTTGGTCAATGTGAAGCTGTAATGTTCAAGGGGCCTTACGTAGTTTAGGGTTTCCTTTTGGTTTACTGGACTAAAACTATGCAAAAAGATCATGAGATATGTCAATACTTTTTCATTCCTTTGCATAAAAGTGTTACTGTGCTGCAAAGCTTTGGATGGTTGTCTTGAATTATTGCAGCCTTCCTCTTTATATATTTATGAAAACTTGTCTACTTTTAACTCTTTTGTGCATGCTTCTTCAAATATGAGACAAATTTCCTTCAGATTTCTACATTTTAAACTAAGTAGTTTCAGATGGGTTGGGAAAAGTTAGAAAGATCTACTCTAAACCTCATTTACTCTACCAAAGGATCTAATTGTTCTGTTATGCACTATGTAAATCATACAACAATTTGATCAAATCCACAGTAAAAACCTTAAATGTAAGTTCTGAGCATTTTAACAAACATACATTTAAGATTGCAAGCTCTCAAAGAAAATATTTCAAAACACAAAGAAGAGCAGGAGAACACTCAGAAGATAGATGCAGAACTCTAGATTCTATTGTATTAGAAACAAACAGTCATACATG
The DNA here is from genome assembly GCA_027924645.1 of Cunninghamia lanceolata. NCBI lineage: Eukaryota > Viridiplantae > Streptophyta > Pinopsida > Cupressales > Cupressaceae > Cunninghamia > Cunninghamia lanceolata. The sequence goes on from BSBN01001500.1 coordinate 747,214, forward strand.
ATTTACAATGTTGGAATGACTCTTAGTTTCATTGATCAAACTACAGAGAACTTACAGCCTTTATAGATACAGTAAGGAACCCAGACATTCCACGCACACCTTACTGCAGACATAGGTGACCTCCTTCTTCTACTTCTAAACTAAAAGGTCCCTCTATTCTAAATGTTACTTCTACAAATTCCTGCTGCTACAAATCTCTATGTAGCCCCTGTGTAAGTATTACAATGTATTAAGGCACAATATATAGACTTTCTGATTGTCCTCAATACATTTCAAAACCCTAATGGTTAAGCAATGGTTCAAACCCTAGGTTACAACATTAAATGCAGGTGAACCAATTTCTCAAAAATATCTCTAAATATGAGCCAAATCTGGGCGAAAATATGCCCCTTTCTAAAACCCTAGCAGTTCAGAAGTAAATTCTGCAACCATTGTCATTATGTTTTATCTGCATTATGGGTCTTCTCATTGATGTCCCTTGACTTTCTGCACTTCATCCTTATCTTCTCTTTGCTTCTAAAATCGGATTCTCCTTCCAGGATGTCATTGCCATTAAGTTTCAGCTTTCTCTTCCAGCTGCCGACTTGCAAAAATAGATCAGCAATAAGTGTCATCATTATTAAACAATGAGAAATAAAATACCTGTTAGATCCAAGTGGGGCCGAGCAAAAAAATTGCGGCTATTAGGTCAAAATTTGTAAAAAACGCGTTCATACCGCGCATACTGTGTCGAAAACTACCGGGTCAACCATCGCAGACTAGAAACGATGCAAATGTAGGGTCAAAGTGTGCCAAAAACCCTAAAAAACCTATCGCTAAATGTTTCCCGCCTACCGGCATCAAAAAAAACTTATCAGCAGGCCCTAAAGATTGCCCACCGACTTCCTGCGTCTGGCCGAAAAACGGCCTCTTTATTTTCCTTTTAAAGAAACGGTGCCTGCGGAGAGAGACATGTGGCACGCTCCGCGCTATGGGCTATTGAAACCACTGCGGAATGTGACACGTGTCACGTTCCGTGCCCTCAGAAACTCTTTGAAACCATGAGACTCTCGCAGAAAGTGACACTTGTCATTATCCGCACGATCGTTGCAACTTTAAGAAACTATGGGGCACTTTGAAACTTGTTTGTGGAAGGCACCAAATGGCATCTTCCATGCAACTGCTTGAAACTAAAGGGGCTCGGTGGGTCATCCTTCGGAGTGTGACACTTATCACTCTCCGCGGAGCCCTTGAAACTTTTTTGAAACTCTAAGAAACCCCTGGAAACTTTTAGAGACCGCGGCGGAAGGCGCCACGTGGCGTCTTCCGCGCAGCCGTGAGACTTTAAGAAACTGTGTAGAAACTGTTGAAGGACCTGTGAAGAGTGACACTTGTCGCACTCCGCGCTTCTGTTGAAACCTTTTTAGAAACTGTTTAGAAACTTTAGGAAACTCTTGCGGAAGGCGCCACGTGGCGTCTTCCGCACAACTTTGAAACTTGTTTGGAAACTTTTGAAAACGCATGCGGAGTGTGACACATGTCACGCTCCGTGCGATTGTTGCAACTTTAGGGGCTACTGCGGAAGGCACCACGTGGTGTCTTCCGCACAATCTTGAAACTGTTAAGAAACTTTTAGCGGCCCGCGGAGAGTTTAAAATTAAAAGGGGCTCACTTTGAAACTGCTGCAAAACTCATGCGGAATGTGACACTTGTCACGCTCCGCGCAGCTGCTAAAACACTAAGGAACATTTAACGAAATATTTGAAACTTTGCATTATTTAAACCTGATAGTGTATTTTACCAAAATGGGCATAACTTGCAAAATATGGTGAATTTTAAGACGGTTCAAAAAGCAACCCTAGCTCATTTTTGACAAGGAATCCAACCATACCATGCACTGGCACTCAAAATACATTTTATCACAAATTTTATCAAAGTTTGCAAATTTCACTCTCTTTTCCCTTACCACCAAGGACAGACCCACAAAAAAAAAGCAAAAAGCAAAGCCACAGTAGGGGTCCCCATTTTGCTAAGGAGTAAAATGGGGCGTATTGTGAACATCACAATAGTACTCTCATTTGAGATATTGAATAATACATTGCTGGACAATGAGAGAAAAATAGTTGCCTTCGCTTTCATATCGAGTTTTTCCCAGTCTTCATCCTTCATAGTACCTTGTCCTTTGCTTTTCCCCAGTAAGGTGAGTGACAAGTCTTGTTTGATAAGAAGAGACTCCATATGCACTTTCCAAAGACCAAAGTTTTGGCCTGTAAATTTCTCTATTTTCCATTTTTCTGAATCATCCATTTTGATTGCTGTACAGGTTCCCAAAAAACAACTTCACAGGCTATCTCCTGGACTGAGCTACACACAGAGCTCTAATACCAATTGTAAATTCAAAAACAGAATAACAGAACCAAGATAAGAACAGCAGATCAAAACAAAAGCTTAGAATAAAAAATAACATAAAACAACACATACAGAAGAAGAAGAAGATTTAACGTGGTTCACTAGTACTTGGCTACATCCACAACGAAGGGCATTTTATTAGATCAATACATCTCTCTCACTCTGTGTATTACATATATTACAGTGTCACTGTAGAACAGCAGTGTTTACTCTTACATCCTCTAGACTCCTCTCTCCAATCTCATACAAAACATCCTACCTCTGGAAACATCGACCTAGAATAGAAAACAGTTACAAGCCAAGAATGGCAATGTGCAGATCGAGCAGATAAGGCAGTTACAAGGAATCAAAAGGCAGAGAGGTTGCCGTTACAATTGGGCTTCAACAGCCACGTGCCCAACAATGCTCTTCCCCAACCAACAGCGCTAAAACTGACATTAACAACAGGTTTATTACATTTTTCATTTTGAATGAATGATTTGGGTGGTGAGCAAGAGAGGCTGACATAAATAGAGCTGATTATGAATAATTGAGTGTTTGGATGGGCCCTCTCCACGTAAACAGCCACCTGGCTACGTTGATGCGGAGGAAACGAAGGCAATTGTAGACAAGAAGTCAGTATCAGCCTTGTTTCATCGATCGGGGCTTCCGTGCATTCATTTTCTGGGGCACGGTTTATTCTGACAGCGTTCATTTTGTAGTCACTGGGGCACGGTTTATTCTGAACGAATAACGTTTACTGTTTAGTGGTTCAATGATCTTTAATCCTATTTTGTATAAGGATTCTTCTCGTATAACTTATTTTTTTTAAAAATGAATAGTGCTATTATAATAGTACAATGTCTATGTGGGACATAGTCTTATTGGACATGCTAGAACTATTGATCATCAAATCTACACCTGTGTGTAAACCTGCACCGACATATGGGAAGTTTACAAATAGGGACACGGTTTGCAAAATGACTTCCAAAATTTTAGAAGTTGATTCTTCATGATATTTTCAGTGAATTCACTTGACACTTTATAGGTGAAAAAGAGAGAAGGAAAACTAATGATGAAAACCTACTTTATTAAGGTGATATGTCAATTAAAGACTTTATGTCTGTATGAGACCAATTGCATATAATTTAACATTTGTCAGAATAACAGACACAACTACAATAGAGAAGGGATGAGATTTGCATGTTCATCAATCTACAGAAGGTTAGATGAATCCTAAAAAAATAAATCAATACTGGAACAAAAAAACAAAAAGATGGAGGAAAATTCAAAACATAATCACAACAAATATAACATTTTGTTAATTCAATAGATACAAAAGACAAATTTGAATATTTACAAAGTTACTATTGAACAATACAATGATACAAAGCATTTTTTCCAAAAAGCTCAAATGTCAAAATGATAGAGTTTTGCCAATAAATCTTCTCTCCTTTTCTAAATGAATCACTTACTCTCCTTTTCTAAATGAATCATTTAGATATTTATAGGAAAAAGAAGTAAAAAAAAAGTCTAAAGTAAAGCTAGAAAATCTGAGAGAAGAAGCCAAAACAATAAATCTCCAAGTAAAAAACATTTTCCATCATCAGTTCACAACTCTGGATGATAAACACTTATCTTCTTACTTTAGTTTTCTCATTTTAATTCCTCTCATTTTTTTCCTTCCCTACATATGCAAAATATCCATTTTACCTATCTAAGGTTGCAACATTGCCTCGTTATTCTTTCCCATGAACTGCTCAAAAAAATATCTTAGATGAAAAAAATCTACAAAATCTTAGCTTTACATTTTGTGAGATGTAGTTAGGCCAAAGATATTATAAGATGTTGAACTCTTATAAATCTTTTGCATCATTTACAGCTTCATCTCTGATCATATGAGTATTTACTATGTTTTTAGTTCAGGCAAAGATATTATAAGATATTGAACTCTTATAAAGCTTTTGTATCATTTACAGCTTCATCTTTGATCCTATGAATATTTAGGATGTTTTAGGGTTCCTTTATCTAATAAAAGCCGTGAGCTTTTTATTTTACATAAGATAGGCCTACATAAGTCTTATAAAATATTAGGCATAACTTAAGATAAGTGGGTCCACTCTAATCCTTCTTAATTCATTGGCAGCTTCACATTTTTATGAAGAAGCACCAGTAATTAGATCTGTTCTTCGTGTTTGTGATATGTAGTTGATCCCATGTTGTACATCAAGACTTTCCCGCTCCAATGGCGCAATGATAAATTTTTCCTATCTGTGGAACTAAAATAATGCTTGTTAATTGTTGGATTACTTTTTCATCAAGTGCTTTTGAATGAGGGGTTTTATTGGTCTATTCTTAAATATCATCTACTTCAAAAAAAAAAAAAAAATCTACTTTAAGAGTCTAAAGTTAATTTTAGCCACTAAAAAGAAGATAAATATTTATCATGTTTTGTTTTATTGTGAATGAGGTGTAAATTTAGTACCAAGTGTTGATCATAAATGATATTTAAGTAGAGTGGTTACATTGAAAGTTGAAGGTTATGTTCATGATTGAATTTGATTTTGATATGAAACATCATTTCTTAAATGATACAGAGTTCCTTCTTTATGTATTAACCTTTTTGACACGTGCTGTGCCACTCTACTTAAATATAATCCACTTCAACCGTAAAACATTCAATGACAATTTTACTGATTTAACAGATTCTTATTCTTTTATCAGATCATGAATTCTTACATTAGCTATTGCACCATGGTCATGATGGTTGCGCTTGTTTCTTCCACAACTCTTCATTCGTTTTTCCTTCTTTATCTTGAGTTTCTTGCCACCGTCCTTTTTATATATAATTCTATTGCACCCGTTCTTTATGCTTGTGCAACGGCTATGCAACGCTTCTATGGCTGGGTGCCAAGTTGACTGTTGCGCATCTTTTGCAATATCTAGTTTCGTATATTGCTTGGCGAGTATTTATATAATTGTGAATACCTGAACTGTATTTAAATCATTTTCTTGCCATATACAAATGGTGTGCCTGCTCAGTGATGAGACCATTAGTATTGTCGATGTTCCCTTTGTGTTCCCCCTAAACTACATCAAAGTGGCAGAGGATGAGGATGAACTTAGCAGTACTTTGTCTACAAGTAATATTTATGACATGGATTCTGATAATGGATAGTGGCTTTTCCATTTTCTATTTAGATGGTAGCTGTGGGTTTGATAAAGTCTCTGAAGATACTTTAGAAGGCTTCTTTCTTTCAACCCGAGTCTTTGACTATAGATATACAATTTAAAACCTATTCCGGCCTGGTCCCTGTAGAGGTGTTGGCATCAAGGAATTGGTTCCACAATTGAGAAGAAAGGTAAAGAAAGTCTGCAGGATCCCAGAGGCTACCGCAGAAGGAAATTCAATAGAGACTTCAAAGATGGAATTGCACATATGGATCTTTGGAATGCTGTAGTTAAATGATTAGCATGTCCTCATATAAATCAAAATGAAAATTTAGAAATGGAGTGCATGAAATGTTAAATAGGTATTACAAGGAAGGGGTATCAAAGCAGGTCACTTTTGTCGTGCCTAAGTTTGCTAACATCTCATGGTGTACAACGGTTTTCTAATAAGCTCCAAGATGCAGGGATGGAGAGTAAGTTGAAGCATTATTATGGCTCAAAAGAGTCAGATCCAAGAGGTAGATCCATTTGAGAGAGAGCTAGAGCAAATGCCAAAACCAAGCCATTGACGAGGTGTGTTGAAGCTTAGGTGTTTTTGGGCCATGCAGTTTTGAGTTGTCTATGTAGGGGTCAAACTCATTCTAAGGAAGGTTACATACTGGGTTAGAGGGGCTAATTATACCAACCCTTTCTTACTTTATTCTAGAGAGGATGGAGGTCCGTGTTAGCTAATCCAATTGATATTATGGTTCCTTCTAGAAATAGGAGGGATAAAAAAATGGATCTCTCATTCCTACAGTGATTATGAAATGACTATAGTCCATTAGAGAGTTTCTATTTAAAGCTAGAATTTAATTCCTTCCGAGAGCGGTTCCACAAGTGTAATAAAAGATACTAGCTATTTAGCAAGGATCATGAATGCAATGAAGGCATTAACACATGTAATCAGCCTTGGAGATAGATTGCTCTCAATTTACATGGTCAGAGTTCTCAGTTTCCTTTTGGCTTGATAAGATTTTAGGAATCAAAAGCTCAGTAGTTAAGAAGGTGTGATATAAAAAGTGGATAAGTTTAGGTTGACAAGAGGGGTCAAATTGCAAGTCACCTACAATAAGTTTCTAGGACATCTATAATAATGCTACAAGTTCATGTGTAGTGGTATTGCAAATGCTTTATGGTGTTGCAAATTCACCTATAGTAAGAGTCACAAGTGTTTCAATCTAATAAAAAATCACCTATAATAACATTGCAAGTAATATGTTACACTCTAATAGTCTTGACTATTTCTAGTGTTGTCTTTACCCTAGTTATATGATAGAATACACTCAACAACTTAAATTGATTTATTTGGGGTGATAGTATTACTTGTAGTAATGTTGCATATGTAGTCAAATGGTTAGGGCATGTAAACAAGAAAATTTTGGTAGTGTCTAGTAGTTACACAAAGGATGAAATTGTCAATGGGTGTTTATTGGTCATAGTAGGGAATGAGGTGGTAGAAGAATTTATAGGGTCATCTTTAGGGTAGTGACCATTTACCCTATATATTTGGGGGGGGGGGGGGGGGAGATGTTTTCCAACTTCATTGGTAGTGCATTGTCTTCTTTGGCATGGTTGTTCATTCACCCTAGAATTGACCATTTTCTCTCTTTAGAATGGCATCTATTTTGTTTCCTTGCCAATGTGTTTTACAATGATTTGCACAATCATTCCTCATCTTTGGCACATTTGTTCTCCTTCACTGGAAGGCATGTGTTTCGTCTTGATAAATGGTCATTTTCCTATTCCTAGTGGTATCATTTCCATGTGTTGATCACGACCCTAGCTACCTAGGCAATGATGGTTTGAGGGTCACACCTATTTTTCCATGGCTAGACAGACGATTCTTTGAGTAACAACTACTATCCTTTATGAGTAATGTTAATTTACCTATTATACTTAGTGAGCATCAATGTTTGGGTGGCATGAACCTAAAGGAATAGAGGCAAAAGGTGAAGTGTCGAGGCAGAGAAGCATCCCTATTTTGTAATGTCGGAGGCCATGTTTTTTGGGTTAGATTGGCAATGTTAGTTCAAGCCAAAGAGTCTAGCTAGAAAATATTGCTAGAGCATTCTATTATACATATATATTTTAATTATCTATTAAACAATTTAGAAAAATAGTTAATATTACTATAACTAATTCATTTTTTCTAAATCGTTCATGAATATTAATTATAAGTAATATTAGTAAAATTTAGTTACCTAAACTAATATATTTTCTTATTATATTTTATAATTTCATCTACATGTATTATTATTACATTTTAACTAACTATAACTTATAACTTTCTTTAATAAATTCTATTATAGAGAAGAACTACAACTCACATCATTTTTATATAATTTAATATTATAATTTTATTTTATATTTTTATACTCTTCATAAATTAAAGTCGTAATAAATCAAACAAATACAATATCTTTTATGCCCATAAATATAAAAATTAAAATCAAACAATAAGGCTTTGGGAAATAGCTATCTTAAATAGATTGTATTAATCACAAATGATAGTTATAAAATGATTTAAATGCCAATATTAATTTCTAAATGTGAGATTGCTATAATGGAAAAGGCGTACCAACCAAGAAAGGATTTGGTTATGGTTATGGTTCTAGATGGTTGATAACCTAACACTTCATACCTTACTCCATTTTAAATAACACTATAACCCCTCAAATCAATCTATCCCTTCATCCATGGGTGCCATGCTTTCTAAATTAGAAGCTTCAATGAATTAATGGAAGATTAATGGATACCACACTTTCTAAATTAGAATATTCGCTCACTAGAACAACTACATTTACATCTCCACTACAACCAAAAGTGTATGCTATCAATTAATTCTCACAATCTATATATGAGATCCAATTTAGAGGATAGAATCACATGTGTAGTTGAATCTAGGATGAGAAAACTAGTGAGAAATGGGCCAAGAAGGTTTTGAGAAAAGGTATGTATTACTTATTAGAGTGTTGGGTTCAAGCTTGGGCTCAATTAACATGACAAAAGTGAAAAATTTTGTTCTAAAATTATGCATAAAAGAAATCCTACTAGAGTGGCATAAAATGAATGGGTAAAAGGGTATGATACATGAATTTTTTTCTTATACAAGGGTGAAATTTTAAATTTGTCATCTAGAGTTGATTTTTCGCACACTTCACTTAAAGTAGTTTTGATTAAAATGTCATTTCTATCTAATAATGTGTTCTAACTAGATTTGTTTTTCCCAAAGCATTTTATTTAGAGATGTTTATTGGAGGTATATGTTGTTAGAGTGAATAATTTATCTATTCACTATAGCTTAAGTGTACTTAGGTTGATGAGGTTAGACAACATCTTGTTTAACTCAATGTGCAACCTTTTTGAGGTTAGAGGTTACCTAGTTGTTTGGTAAACCTCACGTGTATACCTTTTGAGGTTGGAAGACTTTCCATCTCACCTCAAAAGGCACTTTGCAGTCATCCAACACTTGTCACACAAGATTGTTGGTTTGCACATTCCAAGTGATTCAAAGGTTGACACCTTATAGGACACTTGTCTACTTGTTTGTACCACATCACGGTGCATTTGTCAATCCATGTGCAAGGTGAATTGCCTCTTCCATGCCTATATAATGAGGCATTCTCATGTAAATGTGCAATTGATCTATCAATATAAGTTTATGCTCAATTAAGTTCATCAATATCATCGATTTCTTATTTTGTATTGTTGATTTCCATATTGTGAGAGTGTAGATCAAATTGCATAGTATCCTTGGCTATTCCAACATGGTATCAGAGCTATGCTCTCTATTTTGAGGAAATCAGGAGGTGAGGCGAAAATTGGTGAGTCTTGGAGCAGATCTCATGAGCTTCATTGTAAAAAAAAATTATTGTTTTTGCCCCTAACCCAATTTTTTGGAAAAATCAAATTTTGAAGGAGTTTTTGCATTTTTGGACCAATATGGGCAATTTTTTTTTTTAAAGCAAAACTGTGAAAATTTTTTTGCAAAGGGAAAATTTGCCCTCTGCAAAATTGTTGTTTTCGGTTCGATTTTGTCAAATCTTTGGTAGATCACGTGGCCTATTCGGCCTTTGCCAAGATTTTTTGGTCGATTTCATTGTATTGTGCAGGATTTTCGTTGTAGGCTCATTGATTGGGCAAAATCTGTCATTTTGAACGAATTTTTGAGTCTTGTTTCCTTGGCCTCGCGGGGTAGCCTTTGCGCCTTCAATATTGGTCTCTCTATGATCAAACTCGGCCCTGTTTTTTGCAGTGGGCATTCGGTGCTTCACTCTGTATTTGGCCTTCCAGGCCGTGCATAGAACCTGATCTCTCTGCAGGTCGTTTGACTTCTAAAGCCCACACCCATGGTCGATGCCACAGACATTACAAATTTGTGTTTTTGTGCGCCATATTTCATTTGTCGTCACATGTGATTCTTGGTAGTGGTTTTACACAACAGAATTGTTGTTTTCAAGCTCCCACAAAGGTCGCGCTATACCACAGTCCCATTTGGACTCTACAACCGACCTCTGTGTCTCTAAATCAGTCAACTTTTTGGTGACAAATCGACCACCAGGTCCTCCACTTGGCTTTCATTCAGCATTTTCTTCTAGGTTACCATTTAAAGTTCACTGTTCAATGTTTTGTATAACATCCAGCATCTCTTTTTCAGTTAGCATTTGCGGTTTATGTTGAATTGCTTACGGTTTCATTAATTGCAACATTTTATGTTGTACAAAGTTTGTTGAGGTTTGCATTAAATTTGTTGTTAACATTTTATGTCAAACATAACTGCCTACATTCCTTTTTTACAAGTCTTGTAGCATTAACATTAAATGTTACAATATTGTAACCATAATTGTAAACCCACCAGCATTGTATGCTATAGTTGGCATTTGTAAGAATCCTTTCTATTTTCCCTTGTCAAGGACGAAGAGTGAGGTCCAAGTTGGTAGGAGGCCAATTCTGTGAAGCTACGTGTGAAGCCAAGTTCTTTTATAACGGTTGGTTGGAGTTTATCAGAGAATATGTTGTGTAAGACTGCTGCGTCAGTCCTCCTTTGTAACTGTAGTTTCTTGAAACTGTTTGTCTTCCACGGTAAAAGCCATATTCTATTGGCATCTTCTATATAGAGAGTTAGAGAGTTAGATGAAAAGGTGAGAGGGTGTATATGCTGAATGCATATGAAAAACAAAGATTAATAAAAGTGAATCCCCTGTTTGTTGTGGATGTAGCCAGACATTCTAGTGAACCACGTTAATCTTTGTGTCCTCTGTTTTATTTCTGAGTGTGTGTTCTGTTATTTCTGTTTTTCTTTCATTGTTCTGTTTTTGTTTAAATTAACAATTGGTATAAGAGCCTGGTGGATTAACTTGGTGAAGAAGCTTGAGGCATGGAAGAATTTTTCAGAGCTATGGATGAAGCAGATATGGAAGAGAGTCCCAACTGGGATGATTGGGTTCAAGCTCTCGTGTCTTGGTCGTGTGGTTCTGAACTGAGTCATGATGAAGTGGGAGCTATTCATCAGAAGTTTTTGGATGAATTAAATGATGAAGCTGATTCTATCATTGAGGATTTTCTTGGCATGATGGAATCTGGGAGTGACATGAAGCAGATGCACGAAATAAAAGGTGTTGTGGTTCAGTCTGAAGTGAAGAAAAAGGTTAGATTTGATGATGCTCTTGTCTATTTGGCTGCTGTAGAGGATTTGCATGTTTTGGTAGAGGCTGAGAATCAGGATGCTTTGGGTGATGAGGATGTGATTTCGCAGTATCACACCCACGATGTGCTAGAGGAGCATTGCTCGTTGATGGTGCCAGATGTGGAGGCCAGAGAAGTAAAACCGGCTGAGGCGGTGGAAGAAGTTAAGGCAGTGTCCGAGGAACAAGTCGCTCCGGCAGAGTCAATGGAAGAAGTTAAGCCAGCGGCGAAGGAATCTGTCCCTCATGCCGAGCCAGAGGAGGTTTACCTCTGGGGTGTGCCTTTACTTGAAGAGGACAGGCAGAGTGTTATGAGCACCACCAAGGTAAAAGATATTGGTTACCTGATGCATTTGTTGATTTCCTGTGCAATTTGTGCAAATGAGAAGGGCTTGCTTAGCAAAGACGTGGGTGGTTTGAATGCCAAGTTGCTGCCCATGCACCCCCAAGAGAGGAGCACTACAGAGGAGGGGAAGAGTGAGGAATTCTTTCACTTTTACAAAGAGCATGTATTTTGTGTGGGATGCTGCAAATCCTAGCTATGATAACTGTAGTAACGTTGATGCTGATCCGTCATTTTGGTTGATGGAGCCTCCTATAGAAGAGCCATAGCAGCAGAAAGTGGCAATAGAGAAGCTTAAAACCGACATGCTTTGGAGGAGGTTCATCCGGAGCTTTCTTGAACAGAATCTGGGGAAGCTAAAATCTTCGTTGCGGCTGATGTAACGATAGGAGTGGAAATGTAGGGGATATCTCTGGGCACTTCTCTTTCTAATATAACTTGTCTTCAAGTGGGAGATTGTGAAGCTACGTGTGAAGCCAAGTTCTTTTATAACGGTTGGCTGGAGTTTATCAGAGAATATGCTGTGTAAGACTATTGTGTCAGTCCTCCTTTGTAACTGTAGTTTCTTGAAACCATTTGTCTTCCACGGTAAAAGCCATATTCTATTAGCATCTTCTATATAGAGAGTTAGAGAGTTAGATGAAAAGGTGAGAGGGTGAATATGCTGAATGCATATGAAAAACAGAGATTAATTAAAGTGAATCCCCTATTCGTTGTGGATGTAGCCAGGCATTCTGGTGAACCACGTTAATCCTTGTGTCCTCTGTTTTATTTCTGAGTGTGTGTTCTGTTATTTCTGTTTTTCTCTCATTGTTCTGTTTTTGTTTAAATTAACAAATTCCCCCTCACATATCAAACCATTGTATTGTACATTTCTTGTTGATTCTAATGAGTCGTTGGAAGGATAGATTTTTTATCTCCACCTAGGTGTTTATTGCTTCTTCAAGTGCAATTTTTAACAATATAGGCCATATTTATGGGAATTTGTTATTGTAATAAATTTTACTTGGTAGCTCAGAATTGAGCACCATTTTTTGCGAAAGTGCATTTTTTTCAATTTCCCACATATTGGTCATGTCTATTTTGTAAAACACACTAAGTTATAAAGTTCCAAAATTTTGGGGGGTCACCTAATCAGGGGAAAATCTCATAATTTCAAGGGTGTCAACACTAGCATTTGATTGAATGTATGTTGCTTTGGATACTCCATATCCTACCTACAACATCAAATGCACCTATTGTGGAAATCAACATGACGACACAATGTGTCCTTATTTCTCACATGTTGCTTTTAAACTCCTCTGTCAGATTGCATAACCACAAACCCCTGTTGCTACATCCGAATCTCGAGTTGATATCTCCATGGATTCCAGTGATTCATTGTACACTTGGACATTGATCTCGTCTTTCCAGATCCACCAAACTGGGATGCATATTTGGGAGACATCATTGAGGACATTCGTCTTCTTTTCGATGACAACTTCGATGAAGTTTCATCAGCATTGTCTTCTTCCGATATGATTTCTCTTCCTTCACCTACATCAGCTTCTATAGTGACAGTGTTAGATTCTTATGGTTCTAGTTATCACCATACACCTATGGTTCCTGTGGTCCCTGCTATAGAATCTTGTATGATACCCGATTCATTCCATCAGCATTTGTTGCATGTCAACATTGTCTTAGAGATTATTGAGCAATCTTCGAAGACATTATGGGCATCATCCGAGTCTTTGAATCATGTGCAGACTTCAAAGACTTTCCTACTTCTTGTATGTTCCTGTCAAGAATGGGAAGATTCCTTGCACACTTCTATGGTTCGATTTCTTCCTAAGGGGAGAAATGCGGTTCATTGTTCATGGATTCTCTTCAGCATAATTCATTGAGCATCTACACGCACTGCAACATATCTTATGGGGGGGCTTCCAAGTCTATTTGTATCTCCTATTTTGGGGAAATATATTATAAACATGTGATAGAAGTTGTCCTAGGGGTAATGATATAAGTCCTTCATCACTTGTTTGCTTTTCATGCATTTCATTTCTCCTTTTGGAGAGGAGTTTTGTTCCCTCAGGGTTTTCTCCTTTACTCCACTTTATGAGAAACTTTGTACATGGGTACCTAACATGGCCTAGTAGTTGGGACCCATATTTATGTATCTCTTGCACTTTTGTGATCTTCCCAAGTATCACTTAAGGGGGGTGTTAGAGTGAATAATTTATCTATTCACTATAGCTTAAGTGTACTTAGGTTGGTGAGGTTAGACAACATCTTGTCTAACTGAATGTGCAACCTTTTAGAGGTTAGAGGTTACCTAGTTGTTTGGTAAACCTCATGTGCATACCTTTTAAGGTTGGAAGACTTTCCATCTTACCTCAAAAGACATTTTGTAGTCATCCAATATTTGTCACACAAGGTTTTTGGTTTGCACATTCCAAGTGATCCAAAGGTTGACACCTTATAGGACGCTTGTCTACTTATTTGTGCCACATCACGGGGCACTTGTCAATCCACGTGCAAGGAGGATTTCCTCTTCCATGCCTATATAATGAGACATTCTCATGTAAATTCGCAAGTGAGATCAGTATAAGTTTATGCTCAATTAGGTTCATCAATATCATCGATTTCTTATCTCATATTGTTGATTTCCATATTGTAAGAGTATAGATCAAGTCGCAGAGTATCCTTGGCTATTCCAACATATGTAACTTAACTTTGATGACAAATTACAACTTTTTTGAAATTATTTAAAAATTTAATGTTATTGCCACTTGGACTCATGTAAAGTATATTTTTGGAAAAATCTAAGAAACAAATATTTTGAAGATCTAAAAGAACAAATTAAAAAAATATTTTTTATATTTTAATTAGAGTTTATATTCTCACTACAAATAGGTCATTAACACGCAAACATAAAAAAGGTTGCTTTCTCAAATGAAAATACTATTTTTTTAAATATGAAGAATATATAGAGCACTAGAGGAGACAATTCTTGTTAGTTGATATATGTTTTATTTGTTTTAGATAAATAGTCATAAAAAGTTGATGTCTAAGTAAAATGTTGTGTTTTTAGCACACCTAACTTTAAACAATTATTTAAAATATTTTATTTATTGAAAGCATTAATTTATGCATTTACTATAATTAAATGTTCACAATATAGAAAAACATCAAGAAAAATGAAATTTGCTATAAAAAACTATGACATCCTATCTTACATTTAGTTTTATGGAATTGCTTATTTCCTTTATAATAGGGTGACACATTACTAAAATTTCACCTGCAACAATATTTTTTTAAGCTCAAATTTACAAATTGAAGTCAAATAATAAAATTTTGTTGATACCTCAATCTTTAATAGATTTTATTAATCATCATAATAGTTGTATTTAAATCATGTGAATGCCAGTAGTAATGTGTAAACATGGGAATGTTATGATGGTAGAGGTTTCCTAGCCAAAAAGAATTTGGTCATGGTCAAGGCTTTAGATGGTTGATAACTAGGCACTTGATGCCCTGCTCCTCTCACTGTTGCAAATGTCAATCCTTTATAAATTATACTATATCTCCCCACATCAATCTCTCCATTCATCCATGGATACCATGCTTTATCAATTGGAAGCCCCAATGCATTAATGGAATATCTTGTACTAGTCACTAGCACCTGTGCATCCACATCTCCACTGCAAACAAAAAGTGTATACTATTAATTAATTCTCACAATCTAAATATTTATATAATAAAAATTGTTAAAGGGATGTTTTTCTTTGTTATACCTGTAGACTAGGATTTTCAATCCCATTGCCATCATTCTTTTATATATTGGGAACATTGTGGTGTAGTAGGTGTCATACCATAGTATACCACTATTTGGAGTAAAAGATGAGAACATTATAGTTTAGATGATGATCTTCTATGTTATAAAATTAAGATCAAATAAGTATGCTTAGTTCAAGGAGTCTCATATATAATCATATCTGCATTCATCCCATGCATAGGGCAAGCTTGTCACATTTGCATGAAGAGCACTTTGTACTTTAGGTGTTTTAAGGTATGTAAGTACATAACTAGGACTACATGGATCAAATCCATCTAATCCATCATTAGGGATAAAAGCCTGCAATAGAGATGATCTAGGATTTTTTTTCAAAATTTATAATATGACCTAACATTACTACACTACAAAAATTGTGCAAAGAGATTCTTGTTCAAAAAAACATGTATATACTTATACACATTCTTTCTTACAGTGGATGTAGAAGATGTCCATATGGGGTCAGGATGGTAAGGGCAAAGTGGCACATATATATTATAGTTGGTTATCTCTCCTCTAGTTGATTTGAATTTAGAGTGAAATGTGTCGCTATAAGTTAAGACACGTGAATTAGATGTAGAACACTGCATATTTGCATAGTCTTCATCTGACATCAAAGCATGTGACCATTGGTAGTCAACCAAGCTACAACTGTCTGTCTTAGCATTCATTATACCATTTCCAATATGTATAAACATAATATTTCAATAAATACAAATATTTAAGATGTAGAAAATTAATACAATTAAACTATTTTTTCATAAATAAAAATATGCTAATGAATACACTCATTCTAAAATTCCTTAATATATTACATGTCTATCATGTATATAAACATAATGATTAATATTGGAAAATATAAACTTGTAATGATTACACAATAATTACACTTAATTTTTTTTTTTTCTCCAAATAAAATTGAAATACAACATTATGATAAATAATAAAATAATAGAATATTTTTAAAAAGATTTGACATCAAAATTACATCATATGCAATCTTTTAAAAAAGTAGAACTTGAAATACTCTAAAATTAAATATTATATGAATATTGTTAACAGCGGGCTAAAACAATTAGCATTAACATAAGGCGTTGAAAATGAAAATGTGTTTATAAAAAAATGGGTAGATGACTAATCAAAACATCATCACTTTATTAAACGGTAAAATTTGTGTATAGTGTAATTTATTTATTTATTTATTTTAATTAGTTTCTTTATATAATAACAAGTGTATAAATGGTTAGTTTGGTCCATTTCTTATTTTTGGAAAGATACCCATCTCTATTTGTACTCATTTCTAGGAATTAGTTCTATCCTCTAATTTGACTTGTTTCATATTTCTAAAAAGATCTATAATCTATAATTTGTAGAGGTGATCTAGGTCACTTGTGGAAATGACAGCTTGCATACATCAACAAGCTTAAAAAGAATTATGTAGTGACAGTAATATTTCACCAACATTCTAGATTATATAACATGATTGGTTGTTGTATTTGATTATTGTTGAAAGTCATTGTCTCAACATCTTTACAGGGTTTGACACAAGAGAAGAATTATCCTTATCATTTGCAAACTCTTGATTACACAACCAAATTTTTAATTAAAAAACAAATCAATTTAACACAAGCAAAATCTATTTCTATATCAAATAAAAACCAATAGGTTAATTTATTTATTAAAATGTTAAATATTAATTCATCTTCATCAATCTTTTATTCCTTATATATTTATTTAATTGAATTACCCAAGAGTTATGTAAGGGATTTAATTATAAATTGGAAAGTTAATTGTAAAACACAGTGCATCTATATAATTTGTAAAAGCAGGGAGAGGAATCACACCATAACTCCCTTGAGATTTATAAAAGAAGTACGAGAATTCTTATTCTTAAGAATTGTGTCCGCCAATTGAGGTACATAAAAGCCTGCGCACAAAAAAGTAGTAATGAATGTGAAGTATTATTTATTTACTTTTTTGAATTGGTTTGAAATTAAAAAAAATAAAAATAAAAAAATTCTGGATTCAGACAGAAAGACTTGAAGTTGGCAGCAACCTTGTTTCCATCGTCTGTGTCATCGTCGGGGCATCCGTGCATTCATTTTTTGGGGCACGGTTTATTCTGAAAGAATAGCGTTTACTGTTTAGTGGTTCAACAATCATTTTTAGTCCTATATTGTATAAGGATTCTTCTCGTATAGCTTACATTATTATTACGTTTAGTAGTACAATATTTATGAAAAAAGAGGGGTGGTAAAGAGGCACACCCACAAAATCTATGTGAGGCAGTTGAAAAACAAAGATGACATATGTCAAAGGGTCAAACCCACAAATAAAAAGTACTAAGTACGTAAAGGAGCACTAGTAGGAGGGTGGTTTTTATCATCTCATTTTTTAATCATTGAGGACTAAACTTACATCAATAGGCTCACAATCAATGAGAGTAGCCTCTTTCTTAGAAGAGTCGTCTGTAGGTTGTTGAACACGAATAGGAAAAATTGCTAGCTCCAGGCGAGGAAAGTTGCTAGACTTTGGCCAGCCAAGAGCACCATGTCCATGAGAAGAGGTGAATGGTCCAGCCAAGAGGACTAAGACCAACCATATGCATCATTATTCCTATTTTCCAAAGGTTGAGAGCCACGAAACTAAGATCCACAATCGCATCTGGTAGATTGGATATGACCACATTGGCACCCTCGAGGAGGCAAGGAGGAAGGAGGCAACAATATGTGGGGCATTACCTTAGTGATCAAGAAGCTCCTACATGTGCCACTTAAAGTTCAACCTTGCTAACTTGCACCTTGTAGTGGAGGAAAAATTACCCCTTGATTAAAATATATTAACCAAGAGAACTTTTCACTACAACTCCACTAGGATCCTATCTAGTTTTACTATCTGCTTATTTAGATAGAGTAATGTTAGTAGACCCACTTTGTGCTAAAGTCCATATGAAAAAGAAATTAAACTAATTTCTTGGAAGATGAAAAAAGCTGATAAAATAATGGAGATGAACTACTATAAACAAAATTATGAAATTTTAAGTACAAAATTAAAAAGGAGGGACACAGAGGAACCTGGTGTCAGAAGATGGAAGCTAGTACCCGGGATGCTAGCGCATCACAAGGACATTTGTGCATTATGCTATAGTCTTGAAAGAATGAAAAATAAAATATTCCATGTTTGGTACACTTGCAATCCCTTGTACAAGGGTAAAAGTACAAGGTTGTGTCACACTTTTATAAAGGAAACGACCAACACTGATCCAACTTTTAAACTTGAATCACTAAAAAATGACATATGTTTTGAATTTTGAAATGATGTAAACTAATAAAATATTTACTTTTTTTTTGATATGTAAGGATAAGATTATATAGATGTTCAAAAAAGGAATTACAATCTTTTGCTATGCAGATAACCAAAATTGCAGAGCCTCTCTGCATCAGTCCAAAAAAACATCAAAGAACCCATCCCCCACCATGTCTACTTCCAAGAAAAAGAAAACACATCTTGCCTCTTGAGATCATTGAATTTTAGTTGTAATTTTGGTGCCTAAATTAGTGTGAGATTGCTGCTACATCTTCCTCTTGATTTCCTCAAGTTTGCAGATGCAATTTTTTCTTCTCTGCACTATGTGCCACTCATTGTCTTGCTCATTGATTTTTTCGTCAGAAAGGGGAGAAACAGGTTGTGTAGCTGTATTTTCATCCCTCGGGATGAGGGAACCCAAAGAATCTTCTGAAACTTTAATTTCTAAAGCACTGACAACATTTTGGGAAGGTACTAGGAAGGAAACACCATTGGCATTTGAAGGGCCTAAGCTTTTAGTAGCACTAGCTTGAGACAAGTTCCTTTCCTTGTCCTTTTCCACATTTTGCTTCTTGGAATCCATATTTGAAGGTGAGATATTCTGTTTGGGAGGGTGCATAACAGAATAGTGTTTGGGGGAAGAATCCTTCCACCAAGCAGCCTCCCTGTTTAGTTGTGATTTGATTGTTAGGCATTCTGCTACAATGTGCCTAGTTTGGTAACATCTCTTGCACCTAAAAATTAAACCTTCATAATCTAGTGACTGTTTCCAACATTGTCCATTGGCCCTCAAGATAATTTCTACCGAAAGATCCTTGGAGATGTCCAATTCCACCAAAATCCTAGCATAAGTTATGTGGATAAAGTTTCTAGATTTTTCATCCGCATAAACAAAATTGCCCAAAGAGTTCCCAATCATTACAAAACATGATTCAAACCAGTAGTGAAGGGGGAGATTTGGCAGGTGAACCCATATCGACATAACTGAAAATGATTCAATAGACGGGTCGAAATCTGGATGCCAAGATTTCAGTTGTAGCACATTTTCTTCCCACATCCAAACATAATTAAGAATGGTGTTCTTGTCTCTCTTGCAGTCAAAAACCACAATGAAAAAACCCCTTGCACTAGGGTAAATTTCAAGATTTCCCTCCATCAACAAAATCCATGATTTTGTAATCTAGTCATGGAGATCTGGAAGAATGGGCTAGTGATGGTTGAACCGTCTGATTAAGCCATTCTCAGCAAAGAAACTTTTGTTTTCATGCAGTTCCTTCAACAAAGTGTCATCAAAATTTAGGGACAAGGCTTTGCCAGAGCATTGAACGATTCTCCTGTTACCAGTAAAATTCTTGGGTTTTTGTGTTGTGTCCATCACAGAGTGAGGTAGATTTAGCTGCCTCCAAGAACGAGCTTTTAAACCCATTCATCCCTCGCCAAGGACAAGAATTACTGAAAGCTTGATCATTCTACACTTGAGTCCCTGTGGGAGGCAAATCCATCCCATTGTGAGCGAGTCCTGCATTGTTTCCTCCCCCAGTAGGCAACGATGGAGAACTAGGAGTCACGTTCATGAAGCCCTGGGAAGAAATAGAATTCAGCACAGAAGTAGCCAGAACACTTGGTGGACCCCCCAAAATGCCATTTGAGCCCAAGGTGATACCCTTCGATGTAGCAAAATCCCCCCCCCACCATCGCACCAGTGGAGGCTACGCCATTTGTAGCGCACTGAGAAACCCTAGGGAAGGATGCAGACTGCAATTTTGCTAATTTCTCCAATTTTGCCATTTCGGTAGCCTATTAATAAAATATTTACTTTTTAGTATATTTTATGTTTGTATTTTTTTTAAAGTAATAAAAAATTATTTGAATATAAGTTTTAATAAATTGACACTATAATTTAGTTGCTGATAAAATGCTGAAAAATAAAGTTACATGAGACGTCAATCTTTATATAGTAATTTTTTTTTTCTTCAATTTTTTTGTTTATTTATAACTTGAAACTTTAGTGCATAGATTTTTTGTTTTCCAATTTTGATAAATATATATTTTTAAATAAATATTAAAATGTGCATGTATTAAAACGTAGTTGTTTCCATTTGACGTCAACTTTCATATTAACTATTTATCTAAAATAGAAAAAAAATTATACCATCTTGATATAGATTCTTTTATCTAGTGCATCATATTTTTTAAAATTTTTTTCAATAAGTTTTACTATTTTTCCTTTACATGGTAATTGACCTAATGTTTTGTACTAATAACCTACTTTTAGTAAAATAAAAAGGAAAATATAAATAATAATTAAACTATTAAAAAATATATATAGATCTACAAAAAGTTATTTTTATACTTTTTTAAAAATGTCATTTATACGAGTAGAAGTTGAAATATCAAGTTTTTCAAATAATTTTATTCTTTTGATAAATTGGTCTCATTATAGTGAGCTACATATGCATTTAGCCAACAATTTTAGTTAGAAAAGTTGTGGACATATCTAACTTAGCTAGAATGAATCTTACAAGATCATATGTTTGACCAAAATTGATTTTTAATTAGCAATACTTAAATTCACTTGTGCTGATAAGTTGGATGAAAGTGCGACACACCTTTGTGCTTTTACCCACAACAACAAATAAGATACCAAAACAATAATCTCTAGGTGGCAAAAATAAATCAAAACTAGAAAAAGATAATGATAAACTCAAAATGAACACGAATAAATGACAAGGAAATTGAAGGGGTTCGAGCAAGAGATCACAAAAATAGAAATGAAGGATCAAACTCTCCACTCAAACTTTTAATCCTTTAAGAAAAAGAAGAAATGGTTTGGGCTTCTTGGGAGCTTGCCTTCAGGTCAAGCCCCTATTTTGATCTTTCGACCTCCATGGGTAGACAAGATGAAAATTCTTAAAGAGAAGTGTGTGTTGCTACTTTCTATGTATAAATATAATGGAATAACAACAATGACAATAAATATTTTGTAAATGAAATGGATAAAAATAATCTACTCAAAAATGAAATAAGCAAATTAGTACAATAGCTTTTGAAGAGAGAAAGGATAAATGAGAGATAACCACACAATGCAACTAGAAACTATGGATTACACAATAACAAGTAAATAAAGAGAGTACTATGAAACTCAATTACATTTTTTAATAGAGGTGCAAATTGCTCAACTGAAGTAGAGTAACTCAACAAGCAATGGCCTTAGAAAACTCAATGAAGGAAGTCACAAAACCCTCAAAGAACTCACATGACCATGCAAAAAAGAGCACGACTATGAAGGAGCCTTGAGAAAGTACAATATGATGTTGTAGAGGATCACAACAAGAGCCAAACTTCACCAAGATTCACAAAGTTGCATAGAGCTGAGAGAGTTCATGAAAAATTGCTTTAGAACCCAAGATCAATTAAAAAATGCATTGTTAGAGATAGGGTCAAAGAAAGATGTTTTGGAAGGCATAGAGGCATTATGAGAATCTTGAATCATAGTTGAAGGTGGCCAGTAATGCCCATAAATGATCACTTGGCACCACATAGGCATGGGACACTAGCCCATAAATAATCCGTGTTAAGTGTTAGCATCTAAGTGACTCTGGCTCGTGGCCACTTGAAACACCATAGGATGATGAGATAAACAATGCACTAAAAAAAGTTTTCACAAAAATAAACACAAAAGGCCAAACATAACACAAAATCATATGGGTGGTTATAAGAAAAGGATAAGGAAAGACTAAAGTTTATCTAATTGTTGTCTCTCAAAATTGCACCTTTGCTAAGTTGCAGAACTTAGCATTTTGGAGAAACATGTGATCTTTCCAGGCCTATGGGTCACCTATGATGGAAAGAACTTGCCGAGAAGGCCGGCTTCCTAGCTGGTTATCACCTAGAAACTACAGGATTTGCAGAGAAAAGGGTAAGAAGGATTGTATGAAAATGAAACCTACTGTCTAAGGTGATGCACCAAAATGGTTATCAGAGACTACACAAATGACTAACACACTATAGAACCAGTAATAATAAGGCTCTCATACACAACCCAGTAAATCATAATCTTTGCATCATCAATTTATAAGAAGGCTAAAGGACAATATAAACTGGGCATCATCATTTGTAATATGTAGAAAATAAAACCATCATACTGTTCTTCTTTTGAGAATGCAAAATAGAAGCTCTCATATGCTAAAAACTCTTCATTTTTACCTGTAGTTGTGATTTCTGATCTTTCTCATTTAGAGAACTTTGGATTTGATTCTCTAATTACAATGCTTCTTTGTTGTACCTCATCCCTGGCAAGACCTGCTGAATTACTTCTAACTACTGGCCCATGAAATGCTAAAGACATAAATATTGCAGACATTTTGCAAAGGATCCATCCTTGGAGTTGAATGAGAAACATAAAGATCTCTATCTCGATATACACCGGGAAAGATCAGTGGGTCTTCTCTTTCGGATCTTCTTATGGAAGAAACACATAGGTCTGTCTCATAGTAAACTTTGGGAGAAACACCATTTTCATTACCAATCTCACCTTTCAGACTTCCATTCAGACTTTTTATTTCTTGTACATTTTGACTTTTGTAAGGAAGATTATGAAGTACAGAAGGAGATTGTGAATAAGAAGAATTATTTTTCACAAGAGGCAATGCACTTCTTCTAGGTAGGATATCTGCTTGCATGGTAGCAACTCTTGATAAAGCTTCCATGCCTTGTAAACATCTAGTAAATGGAGACTTCTTATAGTCATCCTTGTACCTTGAAATTATTCTATTCTTTTCATCTTGTACATCTTGCAACAGACTTTTATTGTGCATTTTCTTCTGAGAATTATGGGGACAATTCATCTGTGACACACTCTCAACTTCCTTCTCATTATTCAGATAATCCTCCTCTGCAAGATGAAAGTTGTGTTGTTCAATGTCTGCTTTGTTTTGGGGGCTTTCAGTAGAATAATAATGCAAGTCTTGATCCAACATTTCAACATCTTGACATCCATCTTTGATGGGAGTCATTACAGATACTACTTCAACAAAAGCATGTGGACTGGGAGTTTTTTTGTTGGGATGATACTTGGCCAGTGACACTTCTTTTTCTAGTGTTCCCACCTTTATAGAGAAATTTTGTACTTTTGATGTTGCTGTCATTCATTGCACATGTTGTCACAGCCATACAAATTCCTTGCATATCATCATTGTCAATAGTCAAAACTCACTAGCAATTTCACACCTCATTGACAACAAAAGTGGTAAATATTTGTTTTATTCTTAAAGCACATGTTGAGCTTTTGACTGTTGGATACTTTGCTATTGTCACACATATGGTTCCTGTAACTTGTTCCTCTTATGATAACTTTGTTGATAAGACTTGTCATTTCATTTGATGTGTTGACTGTGTACCTCATGGTTGAACTTGTATGATATAGGACTGTTCACTTGCACATATGATCAATAATTTGATACTTCATAACAGCAAAAGGAAAATACCTGCTTCATTGTTCCTTGCTGTCCTTTGTCCTTTATGACTATGTATGATCATGTTGACTGCACTTGTATAGGCTGTTCTACTATGACTAAAACCTCTCTTTGTTTGATGGCATCATGGGTTCTTAATGATAGTAACACATGGCATTTGATTTGGCTGTCTCACATGGCATTAATTTGACATGATATAAGGTTGTTTCATGTATTCAATAGTAATTTTACACTTCATTCATGACAAAAGTAGAAAAATACCTATTCTTGGATGCTACCCACTTTATGATATGGCTATACCTCTTGCATGGACAATGTGCTCAGTGACATCCTCTTCATGGACTGCTTCTAAGCTATTGGAAGCTATCCCTCTATGTTCAGACATGGCGGTCCTTTTGCGATATGCTTGGTAAAATTACATTGAAATTGACTTTCCGCTACCTTGTGAGTACTTTACCTAATTGTTTTTATCCTTTGAGGTGACTGTTCAAAGTGTTCATGACTACCTCTACATAAGCAGTGACTGTCATTACTATGGTATGTTTTGATAAGGCATCAATGACAGTAGCCCTCAACATGCTAGGCTCAACCCTTGTGGGAGCCACATTTTCTCCACATGCTTGAATAAAATTTGCAATAAATATTTACATGTATCTACACATTAGACAAACTTGTTAGACAAAACCATGAGTTTTAGATTTGTTCTTTGTTTTCCTATGATACATATGATGATTATAGTTTGATGTAATGCATTATAGGAGTAAATTGTGCATGTAATGATGATGTATATGCAAGGATTAGGGATCCTGAGCTTTAACACAATTTTCTCCTATCTCTTTGCAGACATTTTAGAGTAGCAGGGCGACCTCTATGAAGGTGCTGAAGATGAATCTGTCCAACTCTGGGGGTTCGTCATTACAAGGCAATGACGGATCCCTTGTCTTTGTATATGCTTTCATTTCTATATGCATCATTTCCTTTTCTAATGCATTATGGTAGTCAGTCCCACGGCTTGTGTGGGAGCATTTCATTTGAGATTCATGAATAATGAAAAATCCTTTTAAAATATGCAATAAACAATTGCATTTAATTGAAGCTCTTTTATGGCATTTTTCTCTTGGAAAAACACTCATTAATAATAGACATGCACCCCTTAAAACTATAAGACTTAACCAGCTCCACTTGATTGAGATAGAAAATAAAAATGGGTAGCATTTCTGGCAACATCTGTGTGGTGCTTGCCTACTAAGTACCCTGATCAGCTACCTAAAACTATCTGTTGGGCATAGAGTCACTCATACTTGACAAAACTTTGAAAAAAAATAATTCTTTCTACTACTGCAACTCACTTAAGACTGCAACCTCTTCTAATCCATCAAGTGCATGTGTATGGTTGGTTACAGTGAACCAACAAAAATCATTGTCATTAATGATATATATCTACTTGATGGGCTAGAAGGGGATAATCAACAAGAACACCTCCTTAGGAAACTGCTGCAATTTATTACAGTTCTATGAGGGAGATAGGTATGATGTGTGACAGTGAATACATGTAGTCACTATTTCATGTGATGGCTGCCTACTTTATATAACTGTAGTACATTACAATAGTTTCAACCTCCACACAACCAGACCCAGGAACAACTAACTAACTGTGCAGAAACGCACTTAGGGAAATGAAAACTGCATGTAATCTATTGTGTAATAACACTTATTTAACATCAAAAACTTTTGGAAATATGCACAAACATGTAAGATCATACCTCAAAAGCAATGCTTGAGGTGAATCCCATTGACTGGGATTGGCTCCATGTCACCATCCAGCCTAGACAGTTGGAAGGCATTATGTTGTTTACATTCTGAAACAATATAGGGCCCACTCCAAAAAGCATCAAACTTAGAGTGCTTTCTAGGTTTGCTTTTTAATTCATCCCATTTCAGCACTATGTCACCCTCCTGGAATATTCTTGGAGATGTTTTTTTGTCAAATGACCTCTTCATTTGAGCTTGATGATGCTCTATATTTCTCATGGCATCATTCCTGGTCTCTTCAAGCTCAACTAGTTGAGCTAGCCTCACTGTCATAGGGCCTTCTTCTAGCATGTCCAGCTGATTCACCAAATCAAGTGTTGGAAACTCAAGTGTGATAGGAAGCCTTGCTTCCTTTCCATACACCAACATGAAAGGTGAATGCCCTATTGACCATTTTGGAGTAATGCTATCAGCCCACAATGCTGATTTTAACTATGTATGTCAGGCTCTCTGGTTACCCTCCATGGTCTTGATAATTTTGATCAAGTTCTTATTGGTGGATTCCGCTTGGCCATTGCCTTGTGGATAGTAATTGGAGGATGTATTTAGATAAATTCCATTTCTTACAGCCCAATCAAAGATCCTGGAACCAACAAAGGCAAGGGCATTGTCTAAAATAATAGACTCAGGGACTCCAAATCTTATAACCAGCTCTTCATAAAAATTCAGAATAGCAGACTCGTTGGCCTCTTTAAGTGCGGCTACTTCAGTCCACTTAGTAAAATAATCTATGGCTATAAGAACCCACTTATGACCAGCACTGGATGGAGGGTTTATAAATCCAATAAAGTCTAACCCCCACCTCATAAAGGGCTGTTCAGCCTGAAAAGGCTGTAAAGGTAAGGCTGCCAACTTCTCCTTTCCAGCAATCAGAGCACATTCCTTGCACTTTTTGACCCACAAGTGTGCATCCTTAAACAAACTGGGCCAATAATAGCCACCCTTCATCACCTTAAGAGCTGTTGCTCTAGGTGAAAAATAGCCTCCAGCCGATCCCTCATGAAATTCATGCAACACTCTTTCAACTTGGTTAGGTTCAATATATCTCAACAATACTTCATTGAAATCTTTCCTAAAAAGCAAGCCGATAATGAGTACATATGGTATAGACTGTAATTTGAAATACCTTCTTTTGGCTCTATCCAAGCCCTAAGGACACTCATCAGTCTGCAAGAAATGAACCATATCTTGCACCCAACTAATAACAGGAACTGAAACAACTGTTTGCACTTGATCTTGTAATGATAGAACAACTTCTTATTCACGTTCTTCTTTACTGATAACACCATCAGCAAGTTGTTCACATAGCCCTTTGCCCTTGACCAGCTTGGTAACTTTAATTTCCACATCGTATTCCATTACCTATGTTACCCAGCTAGCTCTCTTATCACTGAGATCCTTACTCAACAGAAATTCCTTCACACTCGGATGAGCAACCATTAGATTAATCTTATTATTTGACAACATGTGTTTAAATTTCTTTAAACTCCTTATAACAACAAGCACATGTTTCTCTACAAAGGTATACCCTAGCTCATAATCTTTCAATGCTTGACTGAAAAAAGCTAAAGGCTGCTCCAAACCCGAATCATTCTTTTGTACCAACATAGTAGAAACAGAGTCAACATTACCATAAGTGTACAACATGAAATCTCTAGAAAAAATAGGATTCAGAAGTGTAGGTGCAACTGCTAATGCCTCTTTAATAAGCTCAAAGCTCTATTTTCCTTCTCTAGTCCAGCTGAAAGACACATTCTTTCTCAACATAATAGTTAGTGGACTTAACAAATCAGCAATATTAGGGATAAATCTCCTGACAAAGTTGATTCTACCAATGAAACTCTGCAGATGTTTCTTGTGTGCTGGTAAGGGGAGAGCTAAAATTGCACTTACTCTTTCAGGGTCAATGGTGATACCTTGTTTTGATACCACATAACCAAGCAATCTACCCTCATGGACAACAAATACACACTTTTTGGGATTAAGTGATATCCCAAACTCCCTACATTTCTCAAAAATCTACCTCAAGTGGTTTAGACGATCCTTAGCCTCTTTGGAGAAAATAGTCATGTCATCAAGGGAGACTAAGACAATCTTGTACATTAAGCCCTGAAAGGCCATATCCATAGCCTTTTGCAAGGTTGCTCCAGCATTGGACAAACCAAAGGGCATCTTCTTGTAGGCCATAGTCCCCCATTTTGTGGTGAAGGTTGTTTTATACTGGTCTTCCTCTTTCACTAATATCTGATTGTAACCAGAATAACCATCTAGTAAGGAAAACCTCTCTGATCTTGAGACTACTTGGAGTATCTGTTCCATGGAAGGCAAAGGATGACGGTCTTTCAAGGAAGCTCTATTCAAGTCACGAAAGTCTACACATAGTCTTATCTCTCCATTTTTCTTCCTAACCAGCACAAGGTTGGAAACCCATGAGGTATGCTTAATAGGAAAGATTATGCTACTCTCAATCAATTTGTTCAGTTCCTTCTTCATAAGAGGCTCTAATTTAGGATTCAATGTCCACTGTTTTTGCCTGATAGGCTTGGCATTAGGCTCAAGTTCAATAGTATGTTGAGCAAGCTAGGGGTCAAAACCCTTTAAATCACTATACTTCCATGCACAAATGTCACTAAATTCTTGAAAAAGATAAATAAATTTTTTCTTTTCTTTTGTTGTACATACCTTGCCTAGTTAAGAAGCTTACTCTTGAAGATCTCAAACTCTTCATAGTGATCTTGTTGAACTTGTATGCTGGTCTTGGATTTTGTAGCTTCATCATTAGTATTAAAAATAGACTATAAGGTGACCAAACCCTTTGGCATCTTGTTATTCTTGAGCTGAATGTTTTGGTCATTGTACTGGCGTTGTAGCTTCTCTTGGTTAGTATGAGAGAATTCAACTTCTTCTCTTAAGAAGTTCACAATCTACTGGTCACTTTCAAACACTTGCCAGTGTACATTATTATCAGGTACAATAGGCATAACAACAACCTTGGCATGCTGAGGAGTCTTATCACTACTTATCTCTTCTGGAATATCATATTCAGCCCCTACAACAGCCAGCCTATCAGCGTGTTTATTCTGATTTCTAGGTATGGATATCAAATTAAATGCATCAAATCCCTCCAAGAGGTCCCATACCCTATGCTTGTAAGATTTAAGCAAATCATTTCTTGTAATATTGAGGTTTCTCACCTGATTAACAAACCAATTCGCTGTCCCCATAAACTTTTAGACAACTAATACCTTTTTCTCTTGCCCATTCCAAACCTTGAATAAGAGCTTTGTATTCAACCACGTTGTTATTACAGCTGAAACAGAATCTAAAAGCTGAGTAGTACTTCTCACCCTTTGGGGAAACAATCATGCATCCACCACCAGCACCCACTTTATTTCTTGAGCCATCAAAAAATGGTTCCTAGACTTCATTATCTTGCTGCCCATCTTGCTGTTCTGCACTTTTTTCAATGTTAGGCATAAATGAATCAACTTCATGCATCACATACACACCCAAACCAGCCTCTTCTAGGTGATCACGTGGACCAACCACATGAGTCAGATCTTCCCACTCATCAAGAAGAACTTCTGGTATACCTTCAATTTGTGTACTGCCTTCTTGAATAATGGGTTTCTCCTCTTGTTCACTTGCAACCAAGTTGGCATTGATGGGACGTGGAGTGTAAGGCTCAATATGGTCTTTGGCAATGGGTTCCGACTTGATAGTCACCTTAGTGCTGTACCTAGTTCTAAACAACATATGAGACCAATCTGAGGACAAGTAACCTCCTATTTTTGCAGTAAAATCCCTTGACAAACAAATAGCAAAATAAGGAGGTAACTCAATGACATAGATGTCCTGTGGGATAGAGAAATTTGGACAGGCATGAAGAGTCAAACTCAGTCCCTTTATGACACCTACTGTACTAACAGCAGTCCAATCTAGCTAAACAACTCCCTTCTCTAATGGCTCATATTTAATTCCTAACTTATCAACAATCTATTTGGGCATGACTGAACTGCTAGCACCCGAGTCAATCATGCAGTTATGGACTAAATGATCTCCTATAATCAAAGACACATAAAATGGTGGGGGCTTAACCTTTGAAGCTTGTTGTTCTTTATCATTTCCAGCGGTATTTATTAACACAACCTTACACTTATCCCTACTAGATTCTTGAGACAAACTTAAATTTGATAAGGCTGATTGAAGCAAGTCCTTTTGGCTAGGGATACTTAGGGAATCCCACATAGACATAGATACATTCACTTTTTTCATATGCTTGAGGATATTGAAAGTAGATGTACCTGACTTAACTTGGCCTTTGGGGTCAGTCACATCACCTTGAGTAAAAGCTGGTTGAATTGGTGGATTAGGTTGCTCCTTGCCTACCAAAGGCTGACTTCTTGGTAAAACTTGAATTTTCTCAGCATTTGATGGGTTAGAAACACCTTGATCCACGTTTGGCACTTGATGCACATGGGTTTGAACTTTATCAAGTTGCTTCCCTTCATCTATAGCCCTCTTCTTGCTGCATGTATTGGCTGCAATGGAAGAACCAACTTGGTTCATACCACATAATTCCTCTCCTTGCTAGTTTAGGAGTGTTGTCTCATGTATCTATTCTTCTTGCTGCTGCACATGAGCTTCTATAGGTACATTTTATTGCACTGCTGGACTATTTTGAACCATCAAAGCTTGGTTAATCACCCCATTGGCACAGGTATTTTGGTTATGGGGCTGATTACAAGGAAAGCACCAGTCATAGTCTTGAGCCAAATTGTTTTGCGTGGGTACAATTTCCTTCGAGGAACTAGCAGCGTTTGAGTTGTAAGCTTGGTAAGGCCTAGGGTTAAAGGCTTGTCTTGGACCTTAATTATTTGGCTGATAAGGAGGTCTATTTGACTAGTTTTGCTGGTAATTAGATTGAAATGGGGGCTGATAAGGCTTGATACTTTGACCTTGCTGCCTCTTAATGTTCACTATCTCGTTACCAAAAGATTGTAACAGCCCTTTGATCTCCTGTAACTCAAAAGATTGAGGTTGAATAGCATTTTCTTGGTTATTGGGTTGGATATTAGGTGCTAGTAACACTGGTGCAGCAGGTATAATAGCTATAGGAGGCACATGCATTGGTATTGGTGGCTGAATAGCAGGAAATATTGGTAAAGGAGGTCTAGGGGCAATTTTATTAGCCTGTATGAAGCTGTTCTCAGCTCTTATAGCTATAGCATAAGCTTGTGGTAAGGAAGCTCCTCCCATAGATTGAACCATAATAGAGATATCACTATTTAAAGCTCTCAAATAATATAAGAAAGCATGGTCAACAGTAGGCCTTATCGTTTGTGGGATTCTATCCCATGTCTTCTAAAAATGGTGGTTGAAGTCCAACATAACCTCGTGGGGAGTCCTCTTTATTGTAGACAACTACTCCATCAATGATAAATGGTCTGATTTGTCTTCAAAGAAACTATAGAGCTCCTCTCCTAAATGATCCCATGAATCTATGGAGTTAACTGGTAGGCTTTTGAACCACTACAAAGCCTTCCCTTTGAGGGAAGCTGCTAACAATCTAATTGCAACATTTTCTTATGTCACATGATGGACAACACACAGGTTTGCAACATCTTTTATATGCTTAGATGGAGTAGTTTGATCCTCACCATTAAAATATGGTAAACTTTTCAAAGCAGCTACAGGAATGTCATCATCCTGAGCCAAATTCAATGGGCTGCCTTGGTTGATTGCAACAAATGGCTGATTTCTAGCTCCAGGAATCATTGTAACTAGGATTCTTGGGGCAGTATGAGTTCTAAGAGCAGGAGGAGTAGACTTGTCTCTCCTAGAATCAACATGATTTGTCTTGGGTTTCTCAACTATTATCCCTCTTCTCCTAGGTGGGGATAATTGCAAAATACTCAAAGGGTGAAGGACTACTTCTAGTTTGTATCTTTTTCATAAGCTGAAATGCATTGATTTTACTAAACCAAAGATTAGAGTCGCTAGGTATGCTAAAAGTATATCTCCTAAAGACTGAAAATATTGCTACACATACTAAATAGCAGCATAAGATTCTAATTCTAGATTAAAAAAATTAGTTCTCTGTCCCATCGGGTGTGCTAAAAACTATTGTCTCTTAAAATTGCACCCTTGCTAAGTTGCAGAACTTAGCATTCTAGAGAAACATGGGATCTTTATAGGCCTGTGGGTCACTTATGATGGAAAGAACCTTCAGAGAAGGGAAGCTTCCTAGCTGGTTATCACCTAGAAACTACTGGATTTGCAAAGAAACAGGTAAGAAGGATTGTATGAAAATGAAACCTACCATCTAAGGTGATGCACCAAAATGGTTATCAAAGACTACACAAATAACTAACACACTATAGAACCAGTAATAATAAGGCTCTCATACACAACCTAGTAAATCATAATCTTTGCATCATCAATTTATAAGAAGGCTAAATAATAATAGTTATGTGAAGGAGAAAGATATTTTCTCACCACTCAAGACTGATTCTTATTCCTAGCACATCTCACAACTGCAAAAATGTATGTATTCCTACATAAAGGCACTAACATGAAATACAATTCCAAGGACAAAGAACATCATAAGGATCTATACTAACACTAAGGACACACAATATCAGAAGAAATGGGGAGGCATAAACTGCTTATTACTGCTAAAAAGGTGTTACAATGCTGTGTTACTCTGAAAATGGGTTACAAAACTATTCACTTCTGCAAAAGAACTCAGAAAATTACAATATACAGTGTAGTGAATAGCTAGAACTTCTTAATAATGAACAAGGAAGAAGACTATATACTTCTCCAAATAGCTATAACAAGATAAGGATTAGTAACTTCATGGTCGTGCAAAACATAAAAGCCCTCAAAATATCTATCAAAAATCCTCCAAAATGAGTTTCCAATGAGCAAAAAGTCAGGGCATGTCATCACCCACCATAAAAGCTTCAAAAATATCCTCTTAATGCCCTTAAATGCTACTAAAAACAAGTCAAACCACCACAATAACTCCTCCATCAGTTGGCCAACCTCTCCTGTAGCATCATAAATGTTTGATATTTGCACAATAAATACTCAACCACATCTCTTTGACCACATTTGAAAGCCTCCTCAACTTGCCCTTTGCATAATAAATGTCATAAATACAATTATTTCTGCATTTAATTATCATCAACTAAGTGGTTTATAATTACACCACCTTAGCTTAATGTTTTACATTTCAAATTTATTACAAACCTATGCATAAAATAATGGCACTAGGACATTAATATTCAATCTCCTGATTTTGCATAGTTTGGAGATAAATTAAATATTGTGAAAAAATGACAAAGTAATCGACGAGGCTTGTCACGTGTTATAGATTTGCCTATTATTGCCTTTTGCATTTTTATGACAAGTGATAAAGTAATTCATAACCCATTACTTTATTATTTGTTTGCAACGTTTAATCCAATTCTAGATTATGCAAAATCAAAATAAAACACTTATAACTCCTAGGCATAAACACAACTATGCATCATACATAATACTCATGCCTCCATGCAAAAATAGGTATTATTCTCCATATCATAATACCACCTTATATCTCCCATGTATCACTATACCATACATACCATCATACTCAATACCCACCTTTTGACTTCAAACTTCGACCCATACCTTAGCAACACAAATAGAAGGCACTCGGCCTTAACTTTTCATTATGTGTTTTGACTTTAGAAAAATATCAAAAGGCAAAAGTGTGCTCTTATGGCCCCATGTGCATCATCATTAGTTTTTTTAAAGATTAAAAAGTCTTTACCATAGGCTTGAAAGGATAGCAATGATTTATTTTTAAAACAAGTCAAAAAAAGGAGTAAATGCAAACTAGGTCAATCAAAAAAGGGATGAAACCCTAAACTATTGTCATTTGCATCTTTCTGTTCCTTTCTCCATCTTGCTCAACCTTTACCATACCTCTAGGGTTTGAAGTGAAAATCTCAACATTTTCTGCAATTCTGAGGGTTTTCCATGACTTTTCACTGGAATAGAAAGGTAAAAACCTCTACTATTTCTCTATTCGACCCATTTTTTCTTTGTTTTAGAGATAAACCATGAGATTTTGAGTCATGACCTATCACATTTCTGATGTATTTCTTCTGTTTTCTTGGCAGACCACTTTGCATCTACCTTTGGCTATGTTTGAGGCTGGTATGAAGGTTGACTGAGGAAAATTTCTATGGTTTTCACACATAGCACTTGCCAGAAATAAAAGTAAGTCTTTCAACTGTCAATCTCTCTTCATTTTCTAAGTTTTCACTATGGAATTCGCTGCCAGAGGCCACAATTTTGAGGCATTTTGAGTATTTGCATGAGCTCAAAAACTTTTGATTTTCCTTTACATCTGTACTTTGGCTCAAAATGAGCCTGATCCATAACAAAAAACTTGTAAGAGAAGACACTCTTGTGCATTCACTATTTTTATGACCTTCAATTGGTTCATTTGGTAGAAGAATAAACAATACACCCACAGATCTAAAAAAAAACACAAGGGTTTTTCAAAAAATGATATGGGTTTCAAAAATTTATTGCAAAAAACTTCTATGTTGGCCATGACCTGTAGCTCTTCCTTTCTCTGTGCATATATTTCCTTTCTCTGTGAAAACCCAAGTGGGAAAATAACCAAATCCAATCTTAAGTCACAAAATGCCGCCAATTTCCAACAATAACTCAAGGATAGAGAAAAGAGTTTTGGTGACCACTCCTGTCATAAGAAATTTCAAGGAAAACAAATACACTGTTAGCCCCTAACAACACATGAAACAACCATCAAAAATTTCAAATTAACCAAATAGCAAACAAACCCACATCACAATGTGGCTAATTTTAGCCACAAAAAGGGAGTATCCGCTACGTGCAACACCCAGGACATAAGGTCTAGAATGCGTTAGAGAACGTACGCCAACACATAGATAATTAGGTTATCTACATCCTCATACCTAAACAACTTTTATACAAGGACTTAAGGCAACAAAATAACTACTTATTTACAACAATTTCTACCTTTATTGCAATACAATTTCTTTATGTGAGGAAGAATAGATAATATTGCACACAAGAACATACTTAATCAAGGCTACATTTTACTTAAAGTATCACATTTATATGAGATGGGTCTAACACAAGCTCCAATTTGATCTCCTACATTTGGTTTTTACATACATACACAATGATAACTTTCATAATCCACAAAGGAACTTCCACATGAAGTCATGGCCACTAAAAAAAATAGATGTCAAACTACTACTTTAAGATGCCCACACACGACAATACCACTTAACCACATGTCTTACAATGCATGATGCCTCCAAATATTTAAATCATTCCAATACTTACACAAATAATGTCACTAACATATAGATGGTATGGTGCTTCCACACCTTAAACATAACCTCACAAGGTATGGTTACTTCACCAAACCAGGGAAGACAAACACCATTGTCCTTTCACAATACCCCACATAAAATGGGTTCAGGATATTCACATCACTAGAGGGGCAAATTCCACTCTCTTGATTCCATGTATTAAAAGTACCTGGGCTTCTACCTTAGGAAGCACTAGAGACCACAAGAGGAACTTGAGGCCTCAAAAAATCAGCAAGCACTAGTGTTCAGGGAACACATATGGTTAGATATATCATCACATTTTTGCATAATAGACACACAAGTAGAACAAAGCATAAAGGATTTATTTCTTCTACAGTCCAGAACAAGTTGTAAGTTTATCATCCTTCTAATACCGTACTAAGGCTCTTAGGTGAGAGGTACTATTACCAACTCACCATAAGCAGAAAAACATTTAACCTAAAACAATGACAAGAACCAGAGATCCCAATGTTGCAAACCTTTGCTCTGATACCAGATGTAATGCCCCGCCATGAAACTCTAGAGAACAACACAATTATACTATACAAACAGGACAATTTTTTTTTTATAACAAGGTAACATTTAACATATCTATACTAAGTAATGTTCTCTCCGGGTTCCATGGCTGCATTACTGACAACTACTATCATGTTCTCTCATACATTAGGTATTAACTGACAACAATAATTCATTCTATATCTATTGCATTAAATGAATAACCACATACATTTCCATGACATCAAATAAATAATCATCCAGAACAAGTACAACTACAGTTTTTCCATACATGTATGAGGATACAATATTACATTATTTACATCATCAACTTTTGATTAGATTGGATTACATACATTATGAATAATCTGATACACAGGATAGTACATGAGCATAAATAACTATCTTTATAGACTGGTAAAAGATCTGAATCTGCTATAGGAGATGCAGCCTTCTTGCTCACAAATAATGGCAAGGAAAAACCAATGGAGATAAAGCACATCCACCTGACCATGTGGAACCCTAAGGTCCACCCCCCGTGCTAGGAGATAACATAAGGCCCCAAAACATCAAACAGTCAGGTAGATAATTGACCATCAAGAACAAGGACTAATCATGACTCCATCACAATACATGACAAAATCACAAGCAACTCAACACCACTTCTAGAGGCAACACACTACAAATGGGAAGAGTACAACTAGGGAATGCTACGCTACAGTAAGGAGAGTGTCATTGCATGGTCCTAGCATGGGTTACCCAGGCTATCTCTCACTAGAAACCGGCCCCCATCTATGGTTACCCTGGCAACCTCTCTCTAGGCACCGGCCCCATAGGGTGACACATGCGGATCTGACACACCCTTTCATGGAGACAAGGAGGTTGAACTTGCCAACTAGGCCTTCTCAATCCCATCCTTAGTCTAAACAAGAACTACAGGCATGGGTGAGGAATCCAATTATCTTGTTTAATGTGAATTACTACCCAACCCTCTAATTCATTAATTAGGTTATCACTTGATTACTAACTTTCAATGGGTTACCCTGGCTAGCCACTTTGGGCGCTGACCCCACATTGAAAGCCACTCCCCTACCTGCATCTAGAAACCCTAACCATCAAGCAAGACAATTACTATCTTAATGATAAGTAAACATAAACAATGCAAGGCATTTACCTTCTTGCATACAAAACATAATCACAGTGACCAACCTGTACATCATTGTCCCAAAACTTTCAGTTAATCAATCGCACATATCTAGAGCAAGGTATGGATCATCTTGCTCTCAAATCTCAACCAAGAACAAAATAATTTCACATTACTATTTCCAAGATCTCCCCATTACAATACTACACACAAACTCGATATCAACACTTCCTTGGAGAAGATTTAAATCCATCAAAATATATACACAACACAGTATATACATCATCTCACATTATTGTTTACCAAGACCCACTTACATAGACAAAAGACATCCTGCTCTTTCAACATCTTCATTTCAAGACACTTATGAACAGAATACATGGCATCAAATCATATTATCTTATGCCTCTGGAACCTAAACTTGACAATTTACACATAGACCAACTCACATGAAAAATTTTCTTGCAATAAAAGATTTCAACTAATCAACTCATTGACAACATAAATTCTTCTTACTAGAGCAATTCAATCTCTTAGTTATCTTGTTACCTATAAGTTTTACTTATAAGGCTAAATTTTCAAGTACATTGTTGCTTAACCTAATTCCAAACTTTAAGTCCAATTTCAACTTAATAAAATCATTATAAAAGATCTTTACAAATCAAATCAAACTAGATTAAATTTCATCTACGCTAATTATTTGTCATATCCATTTACATTTAATCGTATTAGTACTAGATTCAAGTTATATCTCCACAAGAATTCATAAAACCTAAGCCTAGTCTAATTAATATTAATTCTATCTATTATATTAAATAAATCATTAATTACATATAAATATAACCATCAAGCTAAACAAACGCATAGGTAATATCAATTATAAATGCTTATAGATGACATACTAATTACAACATTTATAAATCCAAACCCATATATCATATTTCTACTAACAAAACCATTATAATAGAATTAATGCCATATTACAATAAATATGCGATCATATCGATTAGTTAATAAACATTTGTATTAAACTATAACAACTACGTTTCTTTTGTTTCATAAGTTAATAATTCTATCATATATATATATATATATATATACTCCAACAACTCATCTAATAAATCGTGTATCTTAACTATGTTTTTGATTCATATTTAATTTATAATTGATGATAGGTTTATATACATGTTCATGTACTTGTGTGTATGTTATTCTTATTCCTAAGGTAAGATTTGATCAGTAAACCTTCAAATTTTGGACAGTTTAAAAACAACACCACTCTGCCTTTGAGTAGCAACCACACCATTACCATTTCTTCAAGCGACGACTTCATAGACCACCACACCCAATTTGAAACACCTTTGTTATACATGGCTAGAGTCTCACCTAGAGGATGGAGTTTGACAGACTTAAGGAGGATACACACCGTATTAAAACTAAATTTGGATTATGGTCGATCAAGAATACTGTGAAGATTGGAACAACCAAAGAACAAAGACACCCAAAATATAAATTGACTAAATGAAGAGCTAATAAGATGTTAATATAATCTACTATTAGAATTGGATCTTGAAGAATCTATGAAGAAGTGGGCAGTTTTTATATGATCCAAAGTCCATATTTATTAGAGACCTTAATGCAACATAAGAAAAACATTTCCATCTAGGTCTAATAGAAGGTAGAAGTAAGGAATACTCTAATGGACAAGGCACTTGAACTATTTGATAAGGTTCAAAGATACTTACGTACACAAAGAACATCATTAGTTTATCTATTAGAGGATATGAACCAACTAACAGATCCTTAGCAAGATGACTTCGTATCCCCTCTTAAAAAAAACAAATAAAAAATCATCGTTTCTAAGATCCAACACCAACATTTAGCAATTATAAGATTATATAGAAATCTTAATACTAATATATAGCTAACATATGGTTATATGCAAACCTTAATGCCAATATATATATGGCAACTTACTATCTTATAATTATAGGGAGATCTAATGTCATTAAAAAATGGCAATTGTACACATATGTGCAAAATGTGGAAGCACAGACAAGGCACACTAATTGTTGACAGAATGCCTCAAAGAGATGTAATCTCATGGAACACAGTGAGTGCAGAATATGTACAAAATGGATTCGGTGAATGGGCTTTAGAAACTTATAAGCAATGCAACTGGCAAGTGTAAATCCAAATTTGACTAACTTTGCAAGCATGCTCCCTACGTGTGACAGAATGGAAGTTTTAGAACTGTTATGGGCATCCATCAATGCAAAAAGGATAGAGGAGTTTTGTCAAATGCCGTAGTCACAACTTCATTAATTAGATTTCTTTTATTACTAAAACCAACCACCAATTCGCCTGAACACACATTCATTCTCTATAAAGAACACAAAAACTATACAAGATTGTAGTTATGCCCCCCAAAACAAAGGTAATGTCTATCTACATCACTGTATTCAAAATAAGAAAGACAGTTTCTGATTTCAATGAAGTATCATTACCTTGTGCTGCTTACATTGAACAAATGCCTTAGACATTCGACCCACTTTCTTTAGCCTTTGTGACTGAGCTTCTAAAAGTTCATGGTGGTCTTCTAATTGCCCCAACACGTGCCTTCTCTTGGGTTTTGGGTTGTCAATGCCATCTCCCTTCATTGGAACCTTGATCGCTGCCTTACGCATTCTGGGTTTCTTTGTTTTATCTATCAGAAAAATTACACTATGTGTGCTATATATCTCTCTTTCATTTTGTCCTCCTGGTCGTTTAACTTCCTCTTGCTTGCTGTATCTTTGCTGAGGGAAAACCACCTTCCTCCAGGATACATCTGCTTGCTAACTTGACTCACTGCTTCATCAATAGTGTTGGTCACACCGACGCAGAGCTCATCAATGCAACATCACACACCAGAGGAGGATGACCTCCCCCTAATGTGGATTCATTGGCTAGTATATATCCAGGCATGGGTGTGGGCTTGGGGTAATCAGACCTATTTTTCCCACCACCAGTTTTCTATCCAAATTGCCAGCAGCCGCCCCAACTACCATGCCTTATTTTTATAACCTTGAATCATAATCTTATTTGGTTTAGAAGAATTATCTGTTGAAACAAATTCTATTACGGGATATTAACGTGCCACAATAAATGGTAAAAACAATCTCCAACAAATGGATAAAGCTAACATCTCAACTAGACGAAGATCAAAAGTATACCAACAAGAAATTAGGATGAAAATAACCCAAAACAAAATTCTTTGATGGATTTCAAAGGCAACCCTAAACATAATCTCAGGATGCAGCCCAGATTTTTTATATACAATGCAATAGTATTTGCAGATGTCAGAAAATTATTACCTTTCCACATGCAAGGTCCAAACAACATCGCCTCGTCGAGCATAACGCTGAATCAATACACTCTTGATCCAATTGTTAGGCTTTGTCAATTGGATGATAGGATTGTCTCCTCTCTACTCTAGGGTCTGGTTAGTGCGTTTACTAGTGATCAGTGACCTTCCCTCAATTAAATTAATTTAATAGTAGTAATAAAATAATTCGTATTCAAACAACTTTAAATAATTATTTTGAACTAGGTAATTATCAATTACCAATTTAATCTTATTAAATATTAATAATAATAATGAGAATATTGTATAACCTTATTAAATATTATAGTGGATCAAGTATTAGTATGACTATATAATGAAATCTAGGTATACAACATAACTCACTGAGTAGGACAACCGTTAAAGGCCAAATCAAACATGTTCACAAGCCAGGCCAAAACACACTTAACCAACAAGCTCCATCAAATATAACTCAATTGTAAGACCTGACATACTGACAGAACTGACAGGTTGAACTAGACATGTCATGCATCCTGATCGAGGATGATGACTTGGGATGTGGAACCTTAAGTTATCTTCGAAACAACTTATCCATTGGGTTCAAGGCACACTCAGACCTGTTAATTTAGGTGGAGTCGATGCCAGATACCTGCATCTTGCAAAAAATGACACAATCAAGCATGTATAGATGCATATAAGCTGACACTAGGTGAAAAAGGAATCACAACATCGCAGGGCACTTGCAAGCGAGTGATGCGACATCGTCCTTTCCACATCATCCCAATCTAGATTAGATAACACATAATCATAACCAAATCGAATCTACTTCATTATCTGAACAGAACCATACATTGAACATATAGGTGCATGAAATTAAATAAGTCTCAGAAGTACCATCATAACAATTAAATCTAACAGAGTCAGTCCATGAGATCCATTCTAACATATAACAATTGTAGTGAGATCGACATCTTAATCATTAGAATGCAAAACAATGTCAAAGCTTGCATTATCAGTGTCGCAATAGAGATTATCAATAAAACACATTAACTATCATATGAAACCACACATGGATGAAACATCTATCTATATTGTACAACATCAATTATTTACCTTACCTTAACCATTCCTGTTATTTTACCTTCATATTCATGCGCCTTGATCGGTTCACCTGTACATCCAAGGTGGGAATGAAGGGGCACTACATCCTCCCCCCCTAAAACTTGACATACTCCTGGAAGTCACAGACTAGGGTGGAAACATAACACATTACTATTACAATTTTCTATTACCAACATATGCATTCACATTAAGCAATTGTTCCCAAGACAAGCACAATCGTCCAATACAGGCATAAAAGACATCAATTCCTTACCCTTAAGGTGTATCATGAAATCTACTTATAACTAATCGCACGTATTTTAAGAATTTCATTCGATTCAAGGATCTGTGTTTACATATTATCAAGAAAAATTTCATCTCATTTCTTATTTCCACCATGGTTCTGACTAATTACCAAGCATTCAAGTACAATTCTCCGCAGAGTCCTCCCTTGTACACACTATCAGATGTTCGAAATGAACATGATAGAAACAACACTTGATACAATACAGGGCTAACAAAAACAAACATTCGGAATAGTCACCATCAAAGTTTTAAAGAAGGTGAAAACCCAAGTGGGAAAATAACCAAATCTAATCTTAAGTCACAAAATGCCGCCAATTTCCAACAATAACTCAAGGATAGAGAAAAGAGTTTTGGTGACCACTCCTGTCATAAGAAATTTCAAGGAAAACAAATACACTGTTAGCCCCTAACAACACATGAAACAACCATCAAAAATTTCAAATTAACCAAATAGCAAACAAACCCACATCACAATGTGGCTAATTTTAGCCACAAAAAGGGAGTATCCGCTACGTGCAACACCCAGGACATAAGGTCTAGAATGCGTTAGAGAACGTACGCCAACACATAGATAATTAGGTTATCTACATCCTCATACCTAAACAACTTTTATACAAGGACTTAAGGCAACAAAATAACTACTTATTTACAACAATTTCTACCTTTATTGCAATACAATTTCTTTATGTGAGGAAGAATAGATAATATTGCACACAAGAACATACTTAATCAAGGCTACATTTTACTTAAAGTATCACATTTATATGAGATGGGTCTAACACAAGCTCCAATTTGATCTCCTGCATTTGGTTTTTACATACATACACAATGATAACTTTCATAATCCACAAAGGAACTTCCACATGAAGTCATGGCCACTAAAAAAAATAGATGTCAAACTACTACTTTAAGATGCCCACACACGACAATACCACTTAACCACATGTCTTACAATGCATGATGCCTCCAAATATTTAAATCATTCCAATACTTACACAAATAATGTCACTAACATATAGATGGTATGGTGCTTCCACACCCTAAACATAAACTCACAAGGTATGGTTACTTCACCAAACCAGGGAAGACAAACACCATTGTCCTTTCACAATACCCCACATAAAATGGGTTCAGGATAGTCACATCACTAGAGGGGAAAATTCCACTCTCTTGATTACATGCACTAAAAGTACCTGGGCTTCTACCTTAGGAAGCACTAGAGACCACAAGAGGAGCTTGAGGCCTCAAAAAATCAGCAAGCACTAGTGTTTAGGGAACACATATGGTTAGATATATCATCACATTTTTGCATAACGGACACACAAGTAGGACAAAGCATAAAGGATTTATTTCTTCTACAGTCCAGAACAAGTTGTAAGTTTATCATCCTTCTAATACCGTACTAAGGCTCTTAGGTGAGAGGTACTATTACCAACTCACCATAAGGAGAAAAACATTTAACCTAAAACAATGACAAGAACTAGAGATCCCAATGTTGCAAACCTTTGCTCTGATACCAGATGTAACGCCCCACCATGAAACTCTAGAGAACAACACAATTATACTATACAAACAGGACAATTTTTTTTTTTTTTTATAACAAGGTAACATTTAACATATCTATACTAAGTAATGTTCTCTCCAGGTTCCATGGCTGCATTACTAACAACTACTATCATGTTCTCTCATACGTCAGGTATTAACTGACAACAATAATTCATTCTATATCTATTGCATTAAATGAATAACCACATACATTTCCATGACATCAGATAAATAATCATCTAGAACAAGTACAACTACAATTTTTCCATACATGTATGAGGATACAATATTACATTGTTTACATCATCAACTTTTGATTACATTGGATTACATACATTATGAATAATCTGATACACATGATAGTACATGAGCATAAATAACTGTCTTTATAGAGTGGTATAAGATCTGAATCTGCTACAGGAGATGCAGCCTTCTTGCTCACGAATAATGGCAAGGAAAAACCAATGGAGATAAAGCACATCCACCTGACCATGTGGAACCCTAAGGTCCACCCCCCGTGCTAGGAGATAACATAAGGCCCCAAAACATCAAACAGTCAGGTAGATAATTGACCATCAAGAACAAGGACTAATCATGACTCCATCACAATACATGACAAAATCACAAGCAACTCAACACCACTTCTAGAGGCAACACACTACAAATGGAGAGA
This sequence comes from Cunninghamia lanceolata, assembly GCA_027924645.1. Lineage (NCBI taxonomy): Eukaryota > Viridiplantae > Streptophyta > Pinopsida > Cupressales > Cupressaceae > Cunninghamia > Cunninghamia lanceolata. The sequence goes on from BSBN01001500.1 coordinate 791,259, forward strand.
GTACAACTAGGGAATGCTAGGCTACAGTAGGGAGAGTGTCATCGCATGGTCCTAGCATGGGTTACCCAGGCTATCTCTCACTAGAAACCGGCCCCCATCTATGGTTACCTTGGCAGCCTCTCTCTAGGTACCGGCCCATAGGGTGACACATGCGGATCCGACACACCCTTTCATGGAGACAAGGAGGTGGAACTTGCCAACCAGGCCTTCTCAATCCCATCCTTAGTCTAAACAAGCACTACAAGCATGGGTGAGGAATCCAATTATCTTGTTTAATGTGAATTACTACCCAACCCTCTAATTCATTAATTAGGTTATCACTTGATTACTAACTTTCAATGGGTTACCCTGGCTAGCCACTTTGGGCGCCGACCCCACATTGAAAGCCACTCCCCTACCTGCATCTAGAAACCCTAACCATCAAGCAGGACAATTACTATCTTAATGATAAGTAAACATAAACAATGCAAGGCATTTACCTTCTTGCGTACAATACATAATCACAGTGACCAACCTGTACATCATTGTCCCAAAACTTTCAATTAATCAACCGCACATATCTAGAGCAAGGTATGGATCATCTTGCTCTCAAATCTCAACCAAGAACAAAATAATTTCTCATTACTATTTCCAAGATCTCCCCATTACAATACTACACACAAACTCGATATCAACACTTCCTTGGAGAAGATTTAAACCCATCAAAATATATACACAACACAGTATATACATCATCTCACATTATTGTTTACCAAGACCCACTTACATAGACAAAAGACATCGTGCTCTTTCAACATCTTCATTTCAAGACACTTATGAACATAATACATTCCATCAAATCATATTATCTTATGCCTCTGGAACCTAAACTTGACAATTTACACATAGACCAACTCACATGAAAAATTTTCTTGCAATAAAAGATTTCAACTAATCAACTCATTGACAACATAAATTCTTCTTACTAGAGCAATTCAATCTCTTAGTTATCCTATTACCTATAAGTTTTACTTATAAGGCTAAATTTTCAAGTACATTGTTGCTTAACCTAATTCCAAACTTTAAGTCCAATTTCAACTTAATAAAATCATTATAAAAGATCTTTACAAATCAAATCAAACTAGATTAAATTTCATCTACGCTAATTATTTGTCATATCCATTTACATTTAATCGTATTAGTACTAGATTCAAGTTATATCTCCACAAGAATTCATAAAACCTAAGCCTAGTCTAATTAATATTGATTCTATCTATTATATTAAATAAATCATTAATTACATATAAATATAACCATCAAGCTAAACAAATGCATAGGTAATATCAATTACAAATGCTTATAGATCACATTCTAATTACAACATTTATAAATCCAAACCCATATATCATATTTCTACTAACAAAACCATTATAATAGAATCAATGCCATATTACAGTAAATATGCGATCATATCGATTAGTTAATAAACATTCATATTAAACTATAACAACTACGTTTGTTTTGTTTCATAAGTTAATAATTCTATCATATATATATATATATACTCCAACAACTCATCTAATAAATCGTGTATCTTAACTATGTTTTTGATTCATATTTAATTTATAATTGATGATAGGTTTAAATACATGTTCATGTACTTGTGTGTATGTTATTCTTATTCCCAAGGTAAGATTTGATCAATAAACCTTCAAATTTTGGACAGTTTAAAAACAACACCACTCTGCCTTTGAGTAGCAGCCACACCATTACCATTTCTTCAAGCGACGACTTCGTAGGCCACCACACCCAATTTGAAACACCTTCGTTATACATGGCTAGAGTCTCACCTAGAGGATGGAGTTTGACATACTTAAGGAGGATACACACCGTATTAAAACTAAAGTTGGATTATGGTCGATCAAGAATACTGTGAAGATTGGAACAACCAAAGAACAAAGACACCCAAAATATAAATTGACTAAATGAAGAGCTAATAAGATGTTAATATAATCTACTATTAGAATTGGACCCTGAAGAATCTATGTAGAAGTGGGTAGTTTTTATATGATCCAAAGTCCATATTTATTAGAGACCTTAATGCAACATAAGAAAAACATTTCCATCTAGATCTAATAGAAGGCAGAAGTAAGGAATACTCTAATGGACAAGGCACTTGAACTGTTTGATAAGGTTCAAAGATAATTACGTACACAAAGAACATCGTTAGTTTATCTATTAGAGGATATGAATCGACTAACAGATCCTTAGCAAGATGACTTCGTATCCCCTCTTAAAAAAAATAGATAAAAAACCATCGTTTCTAAGATCCAACACCAACATTTAGCAATTATAAGATTATATAGAAATCTTAATACTAATATATAGCTAACATATGGTTATATGCAAACCTTAATGCCAATATATATATATGGCAACTTACTATCTTATAATTATAGGGAGATCTAATGTCATTAAAAAACGGCAATTGTAGACATATGTGCAAAATGTGGAAGCACGGACAAGGTACACTAATTGTTGACAGAATGCCTCAAAGAGATGTAATCTCGTGGAACACAGTGAGTGCAGAATATGTACAAAATGGATTTGGTGAACGGGCTTTAAAACTTATAAGGAATGCAACTGGCAGGTGTAAAGCCAAATTTGACTAACTTTGCAAGCATCCTCCCTACGTGTGACAGAATGGAAGTTTTAGAACTATTATGGGCATCCATCAATGCAAAAAGGATAGAGGAGTTTTGTCAGATGTCGTAGTCACAACTTCATGAATTAGATTTCTTTTATTACTAAAACCAACCACCAGTTCGCCTGAACACACATTCATTCTCTATAAAGAACACAAAAACTATACAAGATTGTAGTTATACCCCCAAAAACAAAGGTAATGTCTATCTATGTCGCTGCATTCAAAATAAGAAAGACAATTTCTGATTTCAATGAAGTATCATTACCTTGTGCTGCTTACACTGAACAAATGCCTTAGACATTCGGCCCACTTTCTTTAGCCTTTGTGACTGAGCTTCTAAAAGTTCATGGTGGTCTTCTAATTGCCCCAATGCATGCCTTCTCTTGGGTTTTGGGTTGTCAATGCCATCTCCCTTCATTGGAACCTTGATCGCTGCCTTATGCGTTCTATGTTTCTTTGTTTTATCTATCAGAAAAATTGCACTATGTGTGCTATATATCTCTCTTTCATTTTGTCCTCTTGGTCATTTAACTTCCTCCTGCTTGCTATATCTTTGCTGAGGGAAAACCACCTTCCTCCAGGATACATCTGCCTGCTAACTTGACTCGCTGCTTCATCAATAGTGTTGGTCACACCGAAGCAGAGCTCATCAATACAACATCACACACCAGAGGAGGATGACCTCCCCCTAATGTGGATTCATTGGCTAGTATATATCCAGGCATGGGCATGGGCTTGGGGTAATCAGACCTATTTTTCCCACCGCTAGTTTTCTATCCAAACTGCCAGCAACCGCCCCAACTACCATGCCTTGTTTTTATAACCTTGAATCATAATCTTATTCGGTTTAGAAGAATTATCTGTTGAAACAAATTCTATTATGGGATATTAACCTGCCACAATAAATGGTAAAAACAATCTCCAACAAATGGATAAAGCTAACATCTCAACTAGACGAAGATCAAAAGTATACCAACAAGAAATTAGGATGAAAATAATCCAGAACAAAATTCTTTGATGGATTTTAAAGGCAACCCTAAACATAATCTTAGGATGTAGCCCAGATTTTGTATATACAATGCAATAATATTTGCAGATGTCAGAAAATTATTACCTTTCCACATGCAAGGTCCAAACAACATCGCCTCGTTGAGCATAACGTTGAATCAATACACTCTTGATCCAATTGTTAGGCTTCGTCAATTGGATGATAGGACTGTCTCTTCTCTACTCTAGGGTCTGGTTAGTGCGTTTACTAGTGTTCAGCGACCTTCCCTCAATTAAATCAATTTAATAGTAGTAATAAAATAATTCGTATTCAAACAACTTTAAATAATTATTTTGAACTAGGTAATTATCAATTACCAATTTAATCTTATTAAATATTAATAATAATAATGAGAATATTATATAACCTTATTAAATATTATAGTGGATCAAGTATTAGTATGACTATATAATGAAATCTAGGTATACAACATAACTCACTGAGTAGGACAGACGTTAAAGGCCAAATCAAACATGTTCACAAGCCAGGCCAAAACACACTTAACCAACAAGCTCCATCTAATATAACTCAATTGCAAGACCTGACATACTGACAGAACTGACAGGTTGAACTAGACATGTCATGCATCCTGATCGAGGATGATGACTTGGGATGTGGGACCTTAAGTTATCTCTGAAACAACTTATCCATTAGGTTCAAGGCATGCTCGGACCTGTTAATTCAGGTGGAGTCGATGCCAGATACCTGCATCCTGCAACAAATGACACAGTCAAGCATGTATAGATGCATATAGGCTGACACTAGGTGAAAAAGGAATCACAACATCGCAGGGCACTCGCAAGCGAGTGATGCGACATCGTCCTTTCCACATCATCCCAATCTAGATTAGATAACACATAATCATAACCAAATCAAATCTACCTCATTATCTGAACAGAACCATACACTGAACATATAGGTGCATGAAATTAAATAAGTCTCAGAAGTACCATCATAACAATTAAATCTAACAGAATCAGTCCATGAGATCCATTCTAACATATAACAATTGTAGTGAGATCGACATCTTAATCATTAGAATGCAAAACAATGTCAAAGCCTGCATTATCAGTGTCACAATAGAGATTATCAATAAAACACATCAACTATCATATGAAACCACACATGGATGAAACATCTATCTATATTGTACAACATCAACTGTTTACCTTACCTTAATCATTCCTGTTATTTTACCTTCATATTCATGCGCCTTGATCGGTTCACCTGTACATCCAAGGTGGGAACAAAGGGGCACTACAGTTCTACTATGACTAAAACCTCTCTTTCTTTGATGGCATCATGGGCTTTTAATGACAGTAACACATGGCATTTGATTTGGCTGTCCCACATGGCATTGATTTGGCATGATATAAGGCTGTTTCATGTACTCAATAGTAATTTTACACTTCATTCATGACAAAAGTTGAAAAATACCTATTCTTAGATGTTGCTCGCTTTATGATATGGCTATACCTCTTGCATGGACAATGTGCTCAGTGACATCCTCTTCATGGACTGTTTCTAAGCTATTGGAAGCTATCCCTCTATGATCAAACATGGCTGTCCTTTTGTGATATGCTTGGTAAAATTGCATTGAAATTGACTTTCCGCTGCCTTGTGAGTACTTGACCTGATTGTTTTTATCCTTTGAGGTGACTGTTCAAAGTGTTCATGATTGCCTCTACATAAGTAGTGACTGTCATTACTATGGTATGTTGTGATAAGGCATCAATGACAGTAGCCCTCAGCATGTTGGGCTCAACCCTTGTGGAAGCCACATTTTCTCCACATGCTTGAATAAAATCTGCAATAAATATTTACCTGTATCTACACATTGGACAAACTTGTTAGACAAAACCATGAGTTTTAGATTTGTTCTTTGTTTTCCTCTGATACATATGATGATTACAGACTGATGTAATGCATTATAGGAGTAAATTGTGCATTTAATGATAATGTATATGCAAGGATTAGGGATCCTGAGCTTTAACACAATTTTCTCCTATCTCTTTGCAGACATTTTGGAGTAGCAAGGCGACCTCTATGAAGGATCTAAAGATGAAGTTGCTCAATTGCGGGGGTTCGTCATTACAAGGCAATGACAGATCCCTTGTCTTTGTATATGCTTTCATTTCTATATGCATCATTTCCTTTTCTAATGCATTATGGTAGTCATTCCCATGGCTTGTGTGGGAGCATTTCATTTGACATTCATGAATAATGAAAAAGCCTTTTATAATATGCAATGTTGTATGGTTCTTCTTGATTGTAAACAATTGCATTTAATTGAAGCTCTTTTACGACATTTTTCTCTTGGCAAAATACTCATTAATAACAGACATGAACCCCTTAAAACTATAAGACTTAACCAGCTCCACTTGATTGAGCTGGAAAATAAAAATGGGTAACACTAAAAACATACTAGGGGAATGAAAGACATTGCCAGGGATGTTAGTGCCATGAGGATGTATGTGTCATGTTGAAGTCCTAAAATTATGAAAGATAAAAGATTCTAGGTTTGGTACACTTTAGTGACATGCATAGCAACAAACAAGATACCAAAACAATAATCTCTAGGTGACAAAAATAAATCATAATTGGAAAGAGATATATGATAAACTCAAAATGAACACAAATAAATTACAAGGAAATAGAAGGGGTTTGAGACAAAAATGACAAAACTAGAAATAAAGGACGAAACTTTCCACTCAAACTTTTTATTCTTGTAAGAAAAAAAGAAATAGTTTGGGCTTCTTGGGAGCTTGTCTTGAGGTCAAGCCCCTATTTTGGTCTTTCAACCTCCACAGGCAACCAAGATGAAAAATATTAAAGTGAAGTGTGTGCTGCTACTTTCTATGTATAAATACAATGGAATAATAGTAGTGACAATAAATATTTTGCAAATGAAATGGATAAAAACTAATCTACTAAAAACCAAAATGAGAAAAATAGTGCAATATCTTTTGAAGAGAGAAAGGAGAAATGAGAGATAACCACACAATGCAACTAGCAACTATGGATTACATAATAACAAGTAAATAAAGAGAGTACTATGAAACTCAATCACTTGAACATGCACAAAAGAGCATAAATGATCACTTAGCGCCACATAAGCATGGGACACTAGCACAACACACAAACATCTATGCTAAGTGCTAGCATCCAAGTGACTTTGGCTCCTGGTCACTTGAAACACCATAGGATGATGAGATAAACAATGCACTAAGACAATTTTTACAAAAAATAAGCACAATAGGCCAAACATAACACAAAAACATATGTGTGGAATGAAAAGGATAAGGAAAGGCTAAAGTTTACCTAAAAACATACTAGGGGAGCGTACACCAAGATGAGTGCAAAATATAGTGTGAAATTGCAAGGGTATGCAATTTTTGATGTTACATTTAGCCCACACTTTAGTGGTCTTATGACCCTAGGCGATATGCTATGCTAAAGTAGAAAAGAAAATAACATCACAATTTTTATCTCAAAAAAGATATTCTAGAGGTTGTAAAGAGTTCTTCAAGATGAGGAGTGAAGCCCCAGCTGAGAACCTGTAAAATCACAATATTAGACAACAAAAAACTTGCACAAGAGGCAATATTAGAACCACATGTATATAAAATCTATGCTAAAAGGATTAGATCGGATATGGTTTGCCTAAACATCAAGGTTAGCAAAACATATAATCTAATGTGCATTCTACAAAAATCTACAACATTCTAACACTAATTACACACAAGAAAACAAAGAAAGTAATAAAAAATGGAAATTTCTACACACTGTGAGAGCTAGAAGGATGCAAAAGTATGGTTCTAGGGCTAGCACACTACAAGAGCTAGGAACTATACAAAACTATTTTGGTCTACTAGGACTAACAAATTGTGTTGTTAGGTGGCTCGCAAAGAGTGCTAAAGAGTAGCTGTAAAGGGTGGTTAGTCTAAACAAGTGCATCTGCTTATGACCATTAGCTACAAACACTACCAAGAGCAAATTCCTCAAGGAGTATACCATCAATACATGATGTGTGTGAAAGTGGAAAAACATAAAAGTATGCCCCCACCTTAAAATAATTGCATAAGGCAATAACTTATGCAATTGATTTTAAGGTAGAATAAGGGGAAGAGAGTTTTAGGAAACATGTCTATATGGGAATATATGTTTGCAAAGATGCATCAAGAAAAAGAAGGTTCCCCCAAGGAGAGGAAACCAAAGTAATGTTCTAGGCATGATACACAAAATCTTGTGTAAACATGGTATGACACCAACATTTACGCAAACATGTATGTCACATAAAACAAGCAACATCATGAATAACACAAAGGGATCTATGTGCTTTGGGCTTAGTATGCATTTATAGGAAGGGAATCATCAAGAGACAATTGAGAGAATCATCATCATTCCCTAAGCATGTACAACTATGAGTACAAAGAAATAATATTACAAGAAATCAAAAGAAAAATAACAAATTTGGGTCAACATAGAAGAAAGCTAAATCTTCCAACACTTTACATTGTCTCCAACATGTTGAAATAATCAAGTAGACGACAGCTAGAAGAATGTCACATTTTTGTTTCTCCTATATCCACATGTCTATAAGGTAATGTAAGAGGTACTCCCTCTCGCTGTACACCCTCTCAATTTCACAACACAAATAGAGACTCTTTGCTCCATAGCATAACACAATACAACTCACACATAATATAATAGAATGCATACAAGAGACTCATGTTTTATTTCATTTGAAATGTGCAACAAAAACAAAATCATAATTATGGCCTTCATGGCCTCTCACTATCAAACTGCAGGGAGACATCTCCTCTTCCTTTTCACACCACCCCTACGTTTCCAAGCACTCCAATACACTCCACAAGTTCTATACATTTTTTATTGACAATCAAGTCTCATGGGCATATTTCTCTTTCCAACCCCTCTAAATCAACAACACCAATTTCTACTTATTTCATGCTCGAGCAACCTCTTCTCCCAATTTCCCATGCCCTCCTTTCTCTTCCTTCTCTCTATTTCTTTAGGAAATGGATATATATATATCTTTTATCTACTCAATATGCATATTTTTCCTCTACTTTGTCAAACCATCTCTGACTTCCGAGGAGTTCCCAAATGATTCCTTGAAATAAAATAAATTAATACCTATTTTGCTGTAAGATTTTTCCTATGTTTGGCGTTATATCCTCACCAAATCCTTCACTCCATTATATCAGATATCCTTCTTTCTATCCTCCTTTACCTGGAGCTTCTTCTCTCTATCCAGGTACTCTCTCCTTTCTACATTTTTCCTCTACAAAGGACGCTACTTTTCTTCCTTCCTATGGAGTGTCTCTTAACCTTTTCATTGTTTTCTTCTACACCTTTTCACCTCTTCAACACCTCCTTGACCACTTCCTTTTAACAGTGTGCCTCTACACTCTTGTTGTATTTCCTTTTGGTAGCAACTCTCTACAACACATTGGTATTTTTTTCACTCTTTTTGCCGCCCAGACTCTCCACAACCCATGCCTTTGGTCTTTTTGTATATTGTTAAAATGTTTTAGAATCTAGAAAGACACAAATCAAATGCCTTCTAAAGCTGAGGTGTCGCCAATTGTTAGGATTAAATCTTTTGACATTACATATGACTTTTAAATCAACACGTGACTTCCTTTCATGTATGTGCTACACGATGGCATTTATGTTTGATGCCTTGGTATTGTCAAAAGGAAAATACCAAAGTCATAAATATGGCTATCATACACATTGTCATTTTACAGTCTTCAACATCTTGAAGTGGCAACGAAATCTAACGCTTTCCTCACCTCCTAAAGTTGTAATAAAAATTTGGAGAAAATTCCATTTGTGTGAAATTGGGTGATGACAGACAAAATTTTGAAAGTGCTCTGCTTCACCTGAAATTTTTCCCAATTATACATTATGACCCCCTCAGGTCCTCCGCAGAAGGATTTCGATTCAAACTTCTAGAATCATGAGATTTTAAACTTTTTGTAAAACTGCTAGTGCAAACTTTTGGCATTAAAATATCCCAAATGGTGAAAGATATGCCTTCAATTATTTTTGCACATTTGGAAAAATATATTCAAGAACATGATTGTCAAAGGATTTGTAACCAAACCTCTAGGATCTCCCAAAATAATTGTTTCTATGAAATCAACATGTTGTGTGTCGAAACTACCACCTAACAGAACCTCAATTCTTGCTAATCTAAAAGCATGAAGTATTCCCAAAGCTAAGAGATTCCACATGAAACCCCCAAAAAAACTAAAACTGGAAGAACAACAAACTAAATTCTTTTGTTTGATGCTGATCACTAGTCCACCCTAATGCTCCTACAAATCCTGGACGTGCTGGGTAAGAAGTTTGTGAGCATAGGCTCAAACAGGTGGAGTTGAATGGTAGAACCATTCATTCATATTGCAAGCAATCTACAGTGAACTCCATCGTTGAAACATGTGAACAAAATTATTTTTTTCTTTGTCCTTTTCCAGCATCTTGCAAGAACAAGTATCATCCTCCTCCAACAATTTTGCACTCTCTTCCTCCTTCCTCTCATGGACTCATATCCACCACGAACCATCCTCATTCTCCAAATATTTTATCCTCTCCTCTCCTCCTTCATGGGATCCAACCCAACATTATCCAGCCTCCTCCACCAAACAATCTCACCACTCTTCTCCTCTTTTGTGGGTTTTGACCCACCCAAACTGACCACCTCCACCAAGTCTCACCTATAGCATTCTCTACAACTTCTACATGCAAATATACATCTACATACCAACCCATAACTACATTCTTCTTTCCATCTATTTGCAATTTCTTATTCACTTTAGCAACATGAAGATTCACATCAACTCCCTCATCACAAAATTTAGAAAAATCAAAGCTTACCTCTGTAAACTCTGTTGTTACAACAACCTCTTTCACCATGCTTGTTGTGGCACTTTTATTCTCTTTCAAGTGTTTATTCAACCTAAACAACTTCTCGGTCTTCTCGATCTCTTCCTCAATCAATTCATGCTCTTCAACAACTAAATCTGTAGCATCCTTACACAAATCTGCATGGAAATTGAAGCTTTCGATGTATCTACTTTCTTCTTGCTCTACATCCTTATTTGCATCATATCAAATGAATTAAACTAAAAAATCTCAAGTTTTACCTCAATTTATTTCACTGCTGCAACTTTGATTTCGTCTCCATCGGTTGCAACATTCATCTTCTCATCCTTTGTTGCAATGACATCTTCCTCATCACCATCTATTGCAAATTTTCCTTCTTTACTCTTGGCTGCAACATTTTTATCTTCCATTGCTATTACCATCCTCATGTCCTCCAAAGGACTGACAACCTCTGTTGCAACTTCTTTTACCACATCTGCTATATCTTCCAAAAGGTATGTTCATATTGCTACAACTCTTTCATTTTCTTCCACATCATCTACTGCAACTTTTCGCTCTTCATGCTTTACTACGATCTCATTACTTCCTCTCAGCTCTACAAGAGAAAAGGAAGATCCACATCAGCAAATGGTTGAAATCCTATTGTCTTCTAGCTACCCACTCAAATAGCACATGCGAGGGTGAAGTTCTCTCAAGTGACACCCATGTGTTGTCATCGTAAGAGGTGTAAAAGGCCATTGGGTAAAATGTAATAGGTTGTTTGTAAAGCAATTGCAAAGTGACAGATGTCATTCATCCTAAGAATCTTTGTTCATAACCTATAAATGATGACATCATTATAATTATAAAGGGTGATGGTACGAGGAAAAAACTCTCTGATAATTGTCTTCAATTGGAAATGCTTCATTTGTTTTATAAGAAATTAGTAATCCTATAATTATTTTCTTGAAATGGAACATGAGAGAGTTTTTTGATTCACATTGTCATGCCCCCGCCTGAAAATATATTCCTTGGGCTGACATCATCAAACAACGCCAAAACAAATAGTATTCAATTAATAATATATTACAAGGTTTAAATTAAATATTTAAAAATACCAAGTCATGCTAGATGGTGCCCAAGGAATCAACTAATAGTGTTAAGTGATTAACATTTAATGAAGAGACATGATCAATTGAAGAAAGACATCCCTCAACAAAAAAGACACATTAATCTCGTAAGATGCCTCCATTAAGGAATATTAAAGGGAGAAGGAGGTGGACATCAAAAGGCATGGGATCTATCCATCGATCAAGCATAAGGATTAATAGTCATTGAATTGAGAGCAGACATTGGATCTGCAGAAAATTATCTATTTACACCATCATATAGACTGTTAAGACATCAAAGGATATATTATAAACATTATTGGATAAGTATAATAGGTCAGATCATTGACTATTGAATGATTTATTTACATCACTATCATTTATATATATCATAAGACTCACCAGTCCTAGAAGAATGGTGAGGGGACTATGTGGAGGGAACCTTGCCATGCCTCCCTAAGGGCCTATTTGGAGGAAGGGCTGATTAGCACCCCTACCAGGCCTCCATGAGGGGACTGTATGGAGGCCTTGTTGATAGCCTATATCCTGCCAAGCACCCCTTAGGGACTATTTGGAGGGAGAATTGAGCAACGCCCTGTCATGCCTCCCTGAGGGGCCTGCATAGAGGTATTGTTGACAGTCTACGCCCTGCCATGCTTCTTAGCACCATCCCCTTCTATGATTGAGTTGAGTGAATAAACTAAGTTAACTACATAGTGATAAATATATGATCTTTCTATATGAATATTATTTATGAATTTGAATGCAAGGAAAATCTTATCTAACACTAATATTTCCAGAGGTATATTGGTATATCTATATTTTGTATATGTGTTTTCCTATGTCATGATTGCAGAATTAAAGCACAAGAATTATGCAGTTTGAAGATAGTCTAAATGGTAATTCCTAAACTCTAACCCTAACTTGTGGCATTTGAATTTTCTAGGGCAAATTAGGTAAGAGACATTACACACATTGTCTCCATCTAATGTATCTCTTATTTCTTTGAATAAGATAACTAAGGGTTGTTTTATTCTTTGAATACATTTGCTATTTCAAGCCATTATCTCTGTTAGTTGTTAAGTGTTTGCACCTTCAATCAGATCACTCGTTTCTAGAGGAGGTTGTTCAAGGAATAGTATAAATCTTTCATAGAGATCTATGGGAAATTTGAGATACAAAAGGGATGACTAAGTAGAATGACAAATCATAGAGTTATATATGTTGGTTATGTTGTTGTAAGGTAGTAACAATTTAAATAAATTTCAAAAAATAGTATTATTATAGAAATATAGACAAGTGCACAATGACTCTCTAAACCCCTTAAGGCATTGATCCTTGAGTAATAACCCTCTCTATCCCACCAAACTTAAACAAGAATATTTGACAATGAAAATAACTTAACTCTGTAAGTTATGATTCACCCCAATTCACACCAAATTTAAACAGGTCTAAGGAATACCAGCTTAAAGACTTCCAATCTTACACATCCTCACCACATTGTGTGAATTTTTTTATCTTCTTACATGTGTTGTCTCTAACCATATTGTATACCTTGAGGCAACTTACTTTTATTGGGACACCCACCTTGGTCTTGTAGAGCCTAAAGTGCACGGGAATATTATTTTGTATCTCCCATTAATTGGCCAATCCACCTGTAATTCTTAATCATAGGAATTCGTGACTCCTTAGAGATTGCAGCCTGCTGGTTGGAGAACCAATAGGTCACATCTATTTTTCCTGCCTAGATAGATGGTTCTTTAAGTAACAACTATTCTAGTTTGTGGGTAATGTCAATTTATCTATTATACTTAGTGACCATTCATGTTTGGATGTCATGAACCTAAAGGAATAGAAGCATAAGGTGAAGAGCTGAGGAAGAGAATCATCCCTATTTTTTAGTGTGGGAGGTGATGTTTCAGGGTCAAATTGGCAATGTTAGTTAAAGCCAAAGAGTAAACTTTTTAATGTGACCGGTGACATTGGCGCGACATGCGCTTTGACTTGCGAGCTCGTTGGCCCAGCGGGGGTTTGAACTCTGGTGGCCGCCACTACAACCGAGCGACTTAACCACCGAACCATGCCCTTAACGGCACTATTTTTATTTTTATTATTTACTAAAGAAAAATATTTAATATTTTTATAACTAATTTATTTTTTCTAAATCCTTCATCAATATTCATTATAAGTAATATCAATGAAATTTAATTATCTAAACTAATTATGTTATATAATTTCATCTACATATTAATATTATATTTTAACTAACTATAACTTATAAATTTCTTTAATAAATTCTATTATAGAGAACAACTGGAACTCACATTATTTTTTATATAATTTAATAAAGATGACTATTATTATTTTATTTTAGATTTTTCATACTTGTAAGGTCAAAATAAATGAAACTAATACAATAATTTTTATGCTCAATTTATAAAAATTAAAATGAAACAATAAGACTTGGGAGAATATCTATCTTTAATAGATTGTATTAATCACAAATGATAGTTATAAAATGATTTGAATACCAATATTAATTTCTAAATGTGAGATTGTTATAATGGAAAGCCTTATTTCTAGATGTGAGATTCTTATAATGGCAAAGGCTTGCTAGGCCAAAAATGATTTGGTTATGGTATGGCTCTATATGGTTGACAACTTAGCACTTCATGCTTTCATTCTTTCATGGTTGCAAATGTAAAGCCCTTGTAAATAACACTATAACCCTTTACATCAATATATCCATTCATCCATGGATATTATGCTTTCTAAATTTGAAACATCAATGCATTAATGGAAAATCTTGTACTAGTCACTAGAACAACTATATTTACATCTCCACTACAACCAAAAGTGTATGTTATTAATTAATTCCCATAGTCCATATATGAGATCCAATCTAGAGGATAGAATCACATGTGTAGTTCAATCTAGGATGAGAAAACTAGTGATAAATGGGCCAACAAGATTCTAAGCATAATTATGTATTACTTATTAGAGTGTTGGTTTAAAGCTTGGGCTCAATTAACATGACAAAAGAGCAAAATTATGTTCTAAAATTATTCATCAAAGACATCCTAGTAGAGTGGCATAAAATGAATGGGGAAAGGGTAATATACATGAACTTTTTTCTTATACAAGGGTGAATTTATAAAGCTATGTTACCTAGAGCTGATTTTTAGCACACTTGAGTTAAAATAGTTCTGACTAAATTGTCATTTCTAGCTAATAATTTGTTCTAGCTAGATTTATTTTTCCCAAAGCTTTTCTAGCTAGAGACGTTCTTTGGAGACATATGTAATATAACTTTGGTGTAAAATTATATATATATATATTAAAAAATTAATGTTATTGCCACTTCTACTCATGTAAAGTACATTTTTTGAAAAATCTAAAAATATCCTTTTGAAGATCTAAATGCATAGTTTATTTTTTTAATATTTTAATTAGTGTTTATATTTTATTTGTATTTTCTCTACAAATAGGTCATTAGCACCCAACTATAAAATGGATTTCTTTCTCAAGAAAAAATTCTTTTTTTTAACTATGAAAAATATATGGAACACTAAAGGAAAAAATTCTTGTCAAGTTGATAAAATATTTATTTGTTTTACATAAATAGTCATAAAAAATTGATGTCCAAGTAAAATGTTATTTTTAGTGCACCTAACTTTAAACTATTATTTAAAATAATTTATTCATTGAAATCATTATTTTTATGCATTCACTAAAATTTAAAGTTCACAATATAGAAATTCATCATAGAAAAATTAAATTTTCTATAAAAACTATGACATCCTAACTAACACTTAGTTTTGGAACCCTTTTTTGCAACTAAATATACTAATGTTAATTCTAAAAAAATAATGTCCAAATGATTTTTTATTTTTAAAAATACAAACATAAACTACACTAAAATTGTACATTTTATAGTTTACATCATTTCAAAATTTAAAATATATGTTTCATATGCTTCAATTTGAAAAATGGATAGTATTGCTCATTTCCTTTATAACAAGGTGACACATTACTAAAACTTCACCCACAAGAATATTTTCTATGCTCAAATTTACAAATTGAAGTCAAATAATAAGATTGTTTTTTTTTTAAACTCAATCATTGATAAATTTTATTAATCATCATAATAGATATATTTAAAACATTTGAAATCCAATATCAACATCTAAATGTAGGATTGTTATGATGGCAGAGGTTTGCTAGCAAAAAAGAATTTGGTCATGGTCAAGGCTCTAGATGGTTGATAACTAGGCACTTCATGTCCTGCTCCTCTCACTGTTGCAAATGGCAAGCCCTTGTAAATTACACTATAGCCCCCCACATCAATGTCTCCATTCATCCATGGATACCATGATGTATTAATTGGAAGCACCAATGCATTAATGGAATATCTTGTACCAGTCACTGGCACCTGTGCATCCACATCTCCACTGCAACCAAAAAGTGCATACTATTAATAAATTCTCACAATTTAAATATTTATAAAGTAAAAAGTTTTTAAAGGAGTGTTTTTCTCCATTATACCTATATACTAGTATTTTCAATCCTATTGCCATCATTCTTTGATATATTGGGAACATGGTGGTTGCATAGGTGGCATACCATAGTACATCACTATTTGGAGCAAAAGATAAGCACATTATAGTTTAGATGATGATATTCTATATCACAAACTTAAGATCAAACAAGTAAGTATATTTACTTCAAGTGGTCTCATATATAATGAAACCTGCATTCATCCCATGCATAGGGCAAGCTTGTCACATTTGCATGAAGAGCACTTTGCACTTCAGGTGTGTTAAGGTATGCAAATACATAACCAGGACTACATGGATCTAATCCATCTAATCCATCTTTAGGGATAACATCCTGCAATAGAGGTGATCTAGCATACTTTTTTCAAAATTTATAATATGCGGTCTAACATTACTACTCTATAAAATATTGTGCAACAAGATTCTTGAAAAAACATGTATGTACTTAAGCATAATTTTTCTTACATTCAAAGTAGAAGATGTCCATATGGGGTCAGGATGGGAAGGGTAAAGTGGTGCATATATGTTTTAGGGGTTTATCTCTCCTCTAGTTGATTTTGAATGAGAGTGAGATGTGTTGTTAAAAGTTAGGAAGCTTGAATTAGATGGAATACACCGCATATTCTTCATCTGACATCAAAGCATGTGACCATGCATAGTCAACCCAACCACAATTGTCTATCTCGTCATTCATTATTCCATTCCCAATCTGTATAAACAATTTTCAATTAAAAAAATTTATAAAGATGTAAAGAATTAATACATATATTATAATTTAAACTATTTTCCATAAGGACAAATATGCTATCGGGTGTACTCTTTCTCAAAGTCATTAATATATCAGATTTACAATTGCAGGATCAATTTCACGTTGCATAGAACATATCTACATTTACAAAAGTAATCCAAATAAAAAATTCTCTTTTTACTGATTCCAATGCATTCACCTAACATATCTCTTTTAATTAAAAAACAAATCAATTTAACACATTTAGCAGAATCTATTTCTATATCAAGCTAAGAACTAAATACCTTAATTAATTTATAAAAAAATTGAATATTTTCATCAAATCTTTGATTCCTATATATTTATTCAATTGAATTACCCAAGAGTCAGGTAAAGGATTTAAATATAAATTGGAAAGTTAATTGTAAAAGACAGGGCATCTATGAAAAAAATCCCAATAATAAATACACTTCGAAGGGGTCATAGCCCAACTTAAGAATTTGTAAATGTGAAGGAAACACACCATAACTCCCTTGAGATTTATAAAAGATGTACGGGAGTTTTTATTCTTAAGGATTGTGTCAGCTAATCCAGGTACATAAAAGCTTGCACACAAAAAAACAATAACTAGCACTTGCAGCCATAGGACGTTCAAGGAATACGCCGATAGGAACAACCAGCTTTAGAAAATTTCTCGGCATTTATTTTACGGCATGAGACAATTCCGAGCACTATCATGCTCCATATAAAAGCCTATTAGATAATTAATGACAAGTATTTACTAGCACTTGCACCCTTTGGAGGTTCAAGGGATACGTCGATACAAAATTTGAGGTAAGAATCAATGTTTTAATAATACATAAATGACAAATGATATGGATATGCAAATTTAACAATTAAAATTATAAACATTTTTTATAGCTTATTATCACAGCACAAGGATGAATAGAACATGTATAGACATAATATTTCCATGGTCTATATCAATGATCAAGAATACTTCTAGATGTTAACTATGTAAAAAAATTACATCAACATTCCAAATCACACTCTATGTTCTATTATTAAATATAAAGAATAAATAAAATATTTATGATATTATTTTCCACTTCTAATGTCACCCATTCACAAAATAAGAATAGATGTATATTTTTTATGGGTTGTTGTAAATAGAGAATTAAATGTTGTTTATAAGTCAAAGTCGCTACTAAACATTTTTTAATATTTTATTTATATATTTAATCTATAAGCTAAATGGTTACACGTTATTTATTTATAATTTTATTTGTGAATAGTTTGAAAGATTTTTAGTCCTTGAAGCAAATTCAAAGATACTCCATTTTTATAGTAGAAAATTAAATGATTTGTCAAAACCAAACCCTCGACACTCAAGTGGTGCTATTTTGAGTGGAAAGCATTTGGAACATTGAGATTTGAAGAACTTATACTAGATTTAAATAAATATGGGACTTGGAGAACTTGAGTAAAACCTAAAAGAAATAGAAAATGACACAAGTTCATGATGTCTTTCTTTAAAAAAATTTTTGGCACATCGTCTTTTTAGTTTTGAGTATTCTTTCTATTTTAGATAATCATGGAGGAAGCAGAATACATACCCAAATGGTTGTACTAACTGAGCCCTCTAAGCACATGTGTTTCAGGTGAGAGCTAAACATGTGAGGCATAGTTGTAATGATAGATTAGAGAACCATAAATTCAATGTAAATAGCCCTATTAAAAATGTTAGCTCTGCATATAAGTTTTGTTTTACAAGCATAGAGAGAAAAAAATTCTCTGATACTACAAAACAATGCCTAAAACCTAGCATGTCTCATAAAACACCTAAACTACGAATGCAAAATGGGAAATTTTGGCCACCACTTCTATTTATTGATGACTCAAACTCGACACTATTTGAGGCCTGAGAATTCATAGAAGGAAAACCACAAGATTTTTAATATTTTTTTGAGTTGGATTGTGTTTGTGTAACTCTCTACATGCATAAACGGTTTCTATTTAAATAGGAAAAATAACGTGTACACTTAATTATCATTTAAGGTATTTAGTGGGTTGCTTGGGAGGAGCAGGAACACTGTGGCCAAATAGTGCTTTTGGCTTATATTGCATTTAGTTGAAAGTTTCTATTACCTTTTCAATAATCCTTATTATCTGAATCTTGCAAACCATGCATTCCATGATTTTGATTTTCCTCTTCCCATGTAGTAGGGAGGATGTTGACATAGAATGTGGAATCTAGTTATACACCTTCCTCTTGCAAATTCTTGAAAGTTCCTTAAGTTTTTTGTAGCGGGAGAATTTTGTATTTGCAAGGTACCTTAAACTTTGTTGACAAATGTATCTGAAAATAAAAAATGATATGTACAAAACTACCCCCAAGCAATAATCAGAGTACACGACCACTCTGCCCTAATATTAAAACCATCAAATGAAATGAAACAATAGGAAGGAGGTGACAGACAACAAATGAAAGAAGTATTCGAAAACATACACAATTTAGTAGGTGAAGGCAGGATTGAAACTACTCCAGAGAATATAAGAAAGAAAGGAAGCCTTCAAAGTACAAATAATATATTTGTAAATATATATTGGAAAGGCCGCTGGACTGTAAACATTAAGTTGATATTGCTCTTCAATCCACCAGTATTTTTCATATTGCTATCCATCAAATGGTCTTCTACATTTCTGTTGAATATTATTTTGTACAATAGTCATTGTATTCAAGTGTATTTATGCACAACCTAGGCGGTGGCAGAGAAGCATAAATGCATAGAAATGTCTACCAGCTATGAGCAAACTACATTTAGGATGATGAATTATGTGTTGATTTTCCATATAATTTTCACCTACAGAAATTTCTTGCAGCATGGCACCTTGCATGGGACAGCTCAAACTCACTCTACTTAAATATCATCCACTTCAATGGTCAAACAACCAATAGCAATTTTGACTGTTGAAGTGGGTGATATTTAAGAACAGTTGCTCAAACTTGACACAACCATCTTGCATCCACATTGCCTAAAATAAACTCCATTTGGAAATCTTAAATTTTTTAGTCTAAATGACACGAGTTCAACATGAATAAGAAACCATATTTTTTTATGTCAAGCTTGACATTTTAGTCTGTTTGTGTTTTTCAAATGTGTCTAATTCATTCATTTTTTATATATTTTCCATAATTTTGAATTTTAAAAAAATTGAAATTTTTAAAAGATTTGATATATATTTTCCATATTTTTGATATATATCACCCCTTAATTTTCCTGAAGCCCTGAAGGATCCTTCACCTGGATCAATTCAAAAAGGCTGGATAAATTCTTTTCTGAATCTTCATGGCTAGTGGACAGATTTATGATTAAGAGCCAAATAATTAGGGAAGGGGGCTTTGACCATTGGTCAATTTTCTTTATATTATAATAGATAAAGAACTTGCAAGACCCCATTTTTCTTTGAACTAATTGAGCTTCTCCATCTCACACTGCAAAGAAATGTTTAAGGGGTAGGTGCAATAGAAACTGAAGAGGTGAGAAATGGTTGGTCTTAATCTTGAGACTTAAAGCATGTTAAATGGAAATAAATGTTTAGATTGAAAAATATTTGGAAACAATACACCCATAACAAAAAGATTGCATGGAGTAAACATTACTAAGCAACAAAGATTTCTTGAGGAGCTAAGAGAAGTTTTAACAAATGGAGTCATCCATTGAGGAAGAAACCTTGTACCATATTCCTCAAGGAAGAAAATAGAACACAAAGTTCTTTCATACATCTACAATTATTATAGACTGTAATAACACAGTTTTTATGAGTTGCCGAGTTTTAAGAACCATAAACATAAGTTTCGATAGCCATAGGTGGCCCTAAAATTCAAACCCCTCAAAACAGTCTGGGATGAACTTACACCATGGATTCAGGTCAATTTAGAAATATAAATATATTAGGACAGACACTGAAGTAGTGCAGAAGGTGTACATTCTATTTACATGTTAGAATGAATCTACACATAACAAAAAGGTGTATTTTCTTTTCTGAATCTTCATGGCTAGTGCATAAGGTGTACATTCTTTTACATGTATTTTGGTGTATGTCTGCGGAGAAGAAAGGAGAGTCTTCACATGCACAGATATCCCTGAGTATATTTAAGGAATAACCCAAGACATCAACAGCAGGCAATCCGGTTGGAAGCGTTGGAGGGTTCACAAGTCTAAGGTCAATGCTTCCCTCAAATTTCCGTACAATCTCAACAATAAATGTTACAAATTCCTTACAACAGATTTGCATGGCTGTGAATTCACTAACAGTGAGAATTCCTCCATTTGGTGAGTTGCAAAATTGGCAATCACATGTAAAAGAAGTGTCTATTCTAAACAAAATATTTCTCTTCCATCCTCTTCTCTCGCTGAAGAAGCTTCTTGTGACCTTAAACTAGTAAACAACTATACAAAATATGGTTCAACATAGCATATCTTTGTGATGAGGAGCTCCAGCTAATTACCTTCGATCCCAACTGTATCCAAGGCACAACAAAAACATAGAAAATTATATTTCAACTCCAGCAAACGGAAAAGTCTAATTAGAAAAGTAATTAAAATTAAATTTGAATTATTATTAAAAAAATTAATACATTACTTAACGACAAGTAAACAACAAACAAAGAAACCCTGATATGGGGGAGGATCTAAATGTCGTTCATTGAAAGGCAAAGGGAAGGGCAAGAAAACAACAAACAAATAAATTTGATCAAAGACACTAAATAAAAAGTGCTATACCTCTCTATGACATCCTCAAAAGCCTTGCAAAAATTGGGCATCCAACATTTCCACATATCTCCTCTATGGATATTGTGTTTTATTTTCTTCCTTGAGGAATATGTATGCAAGAAGAAAAACAAAAACACATATGCTTCCATTGAGGCTCCTTTCTCTGGAACACCACAACAAATGAAGAGAGTAACAATATTAGAATATGAAACATTCTTCTATTGTCCTTCGAGAGAATCTGATTAACGGCGATAAAATTCGGTTAGTATTGTGTAATGCCTACCCCTGGTAAACAGCCTCAAACTTCCCTTTAATCCACTTAAATGCATCAAGCAGCCAAATCCAATTAACTTAAATGAACAGCCCCAAATGACAGTGAAAAGATGAAATGAAATTACACGACATAACTTATGAAATGAAATGATACGACATAACTTGTTTTCGGGTGATATTTTCCAGTTTCCAAGAGTGAGACATCAAAGAATGAATTGCGTGGGAATGGTGTGTGGCAGCTGTGTCAGTGGAGAGGAGAATGGAGGCCAGGCGTCCGAGAAATTAATGCAAATCAATATAAAAAAGTCCCCAGATCTGATAACAAATTCGTGCTCCTTTCAGCTCACCTCAAATCTTGCAATTGGATATGATCACCTGAGTTATTTGCTTTCAACCGTTTTCCCTTTCCTTTTCCTTTGAAAAAATAAAAATTCTAGCGGCGGCATTTAAACGACATGAAACTTTTTCTGGCACGATATTTTCTAATGTAAAAACAAGTTTATAAAATTTACTGGCATCATTTTTTTAATCGGCGGGGAAAATGGCGTGAGACAATTCCGAGCACTATAATGCTCACATATAAAACCTATCGGCTAATTATTTACTTTTTGAATTGGTTTGTAAATTTAAAAGGAAAAAAAAAAAAAACACTACTCTGGATTCGAAGAGAAAGACCTACCAGCGTAGCTTTCCCCTGCGATATAGAATTCTTGATTCTTATACTGCGGGAACCTTTCGAACCAATTCAGTAGAAATGTGTATGCATCCCTAGCTACAATATTTCCCTGCCACATCAAAAACATCTATTTCGTTAGTAAATTGAAACAAAATTTCTATAAAAAAATGGTGATGCATTCACACCTATAACAAACTCAAACCAAAATACTTGTGTTCTCGTCGGTGCCGTTTCTGTAATCAGAGGTGGTGTTGGAGTATGAAAATCCAACCCCGACAGGTGATTCCAAAAACAAGGTGTTTGCCACTGCCAACAAATAGATTTGAATGAAAGTTGATAAGAAACATCAATTTGGTTGGCTCAAATGTGAAGAGAAAAAAAAGAAAATGTGAGCATGAAAAGAAGACCTTGGTTCCACGCATAGGGATTAGTAGAAAGAGTGGCGTTATCAGACTGAACGCGGGTCCCAGCTCCGTCATTGCTCCTATACGAAACGATGAACATCTCGGCCCTGAAATTTATCTCATGCCTTTATTAGCTTTGTAAAATGAAGGATCCCATGTTGTCAAATTTAAAAAGCAATATGATATGAAAATTACAGAGTAAGGCAGTAATAATACCTCCATTGAGCTAGAGGAAGAGGGGCTTGGTAGAAGGCTCTTGGGTGGCCTCAGCAAAATAGTAGAAGAGAGCTCTGCTCGCCTTTGAATCCACCGTCACATATCCCGAATACTGTGCAAACATTACATTTGTTGGCTGGCCAGGCAGAGAAGTTATCTTGTCAGTCTCCTGTAGCCCATCTTGAGCGTACACATCACTGAGGGTAATGGAAGGTGGTCTGAATGAAGGTTAGAATAGACCTAGGGCCTTAGCAACCTGGGCGGGCATTACATTGTCCGAGGCTTCAAAATCAATGACACAATTGCTTAATTTATAACCAGCAATGTATAAGGATTCATAGAAAGGTTCTAGTTTTTGAAAGGGGTTTTGAGGACCAGGTTCTTGGGAATGGGAATGTAGATAATTTTGTTTTTCAGTATGGGCTCTACTATCATTTGACACTGGAGCATTGCAATGAGAAGGGGATGGCTCTTGCAATGAGAAGGGGATGGCTCTTGCTTGACATATCTAACTAGTCTGGACCTAGTTCAAAAGGATTGAGTCTAAGGTATTCAGCCTGTGAAATTTGAATTTTTATATTTTTACAAGACTCGACTATGTAAAAAGAGCTAGAAACAAGAGTTTCAGAAGAAGTAGAGGGTACCTCAACAGATGCAACTTTAGGTGTAGTTTTCTCCACCTTCTTAGAACTGGTGTTGTTTTATCTTGATAAAATGTATCTTGGAGTAGAAGAAGAACCACTAGGCTAGCCTTTAGCATCATGTCCTTTTTGTACTTGCTATCCTCTAATGAATACTGTGCAATTGGGATTTCCAATCTCGGTGTACACGTCTTCTCCACTTTCATCATCTGACTCAGAGTTCAAAGAAATTAACACCAGTGTCGCTGGACGGAGAAGGTTCTTCTACATAAGGCTCTTCTGCATGCTCATTCATTGAGAGCATCTACATGAATCTCACCATCTCTAGACAGGATGATCCATCATGATTAGAAGTGAGATGAAAGTTACACATCATATGATTATTCTTACTAGTAGAAGGTCCCCCTTCAATTGCCAATCTCTGAGTTGGACCAGGTAGTTGTAATGTTCTGTTATAGTTCCCTTCAGAGCCATGATCTTTCCTTTTTACATCTTGAAAAAAAGGTTATTGGGAGCCTTTAGGCATTTGTTGCTTTAGGGTAATTATATCATTGACCAACCTTTGTATGATAGGGTCGATAGAGTTAACTGCTGAAGGTTTACCTATTTGCAATTCCTGCTTCTATTTTCCAATAGTTATAAGATCATCCTCAATTGCAATGGCCAAAGTTTGGGCTACTGCCAAATTAGCAGCACCTTCCCTCTTTATAGCATAACTGACATCAGAAGGTAGGGAATTAATAAAGAAGCATTTCAACAGTCCATCACCTGGCATCACATCGTTAGGGATTATGTTTGCAAGTTTGTTGAATTTAGCTACGAACTCTCACATTTGTTCATGGACTTCTTTCTCCATTAAAGAGAGTTAACCTACCAATGTGTGCTCATTGTCAGCAGTTTTGAACCTATCTTCAAACTATTGCCTCATGGTGTAGCCTAGTATCTGATGGATGCATTGGGCAAATGGTAAAACCACTCAGCTATGACATCGATGTGAGATTCAATAAATAGTCAGACAGATACATCCTCATGTTGAACTCCTAAGATAGAACAAGCAGCAAAGAAGGTGTTTATGTGTTCCTCCAGAGTAACCTTTCCATCACCTCTAAACTTAGCTACAATTTTACTAGACCCTCTGGGTAAATCGTGCAGATTTGCTCCTAATCTTAAAGGACCTATAGCAGCACCCCATGGAACAGGTGGAGGTTGAGCCATATTGAAAGGGTTATGAAGTGGGAAACTTACTTGGAGAGGTAAAACAGTGCCGTCAAGGGTTAAAACTTGACAAGAGGAACTTTCAGATTCTCTTACAGGTGGAGGAGAGGATTGCCTACTTAAAGACTTGACCTTTCTTATGGGAGGGAAATGAGCAAAATTCAAAGATTGAAAAAAGTCAAAATCAATATTAGTAATACCCTTTTTCTATCACCCCAAGTATATCTTTTCATAGCCAACTTTCATAGATATGTGTATAACAAAAAAAATAGTGTAAAGTCGTCAAACCACTTACTGGGTATTGTGAGGGAGACCTGGCTGGGCATGCACTTGATTCCTCGCTCTAACAACAGAGTTTCTTTGCCTATTATCAGGGACTCCTTGAATTTGTAGGGGCCTTTCTCTTCTAGGCACGGGAACAACCTCTTCTACAAAAATAATCTCCTAAGCTTCACCGAACCAACGCGCGTTTTCCCTTATGATATCACCAAGTTCTTCTTCTTCTTCAAGCACTCCATTTACTTGATGATATTGTTGATTCATTCTCCTAATTTGCCAGGCAACAAGTCGAAGACCAGTAATAATATCTTCTTGATCACCAACTAGCCAGTCTACGTTAGGTTGCAGAACTAGTGCACGTCTTCCACGGAGAACCATAAAGTCCAACAATAAGGCAACACAAAAAATCTATAATGATTTTTATAAGTGTCCCCAGTAGAGTCACCAAAAATCTGTTGGTTAACAGATTTGTCACCTAACTCTATATTCTTACGCCCATACAAATGACAAATGTAAAAATGGTTGAACCTAGTGTAATGGTATTTTACAAAGATTCTCTGCTTCTTTTACAAGGCGCAACTACCTTCTATTGATATCCAATGAATGAAAAACTAGTATTGCTTTTAACCAGAAAGAAAGATTAGGTGTTTCTTTTAACCAGAAAGCAATAAAGGCAATGTAGATCTAAAAATTAACTAATTCAACAGAAGCTCAAAGACTTCAACCATATCAACTTCAACTAAGCCAAAAAATAATTTCACCATACATCACACAATCACCACCATGAACCATATACCAAAAGATAGATATTTCTCAGTAGTGAGCAAGAATTAAAAATATCCAACTACTTTAATATAGAAATACCATCAACATTAGCAATAATACATCCAACATAAGGAGAATATAAATTTGAACAACCATAACACAAAGTTTATGATCATCCAAAACCCCATTGTATTGATTTCTATTTCATATATAAAGCAATTGAACAGAAAGCAAAATTGATCTATCACCAACACAAAGTTTGCCAAAAGATCCATACATCGACTAGCTAATTGAATTTATAGCCAAGTCACCCAATAACTGTCTTTAAAACTTAATGGCTTCTTGAAGACAGCTAATTAAAAGAAGTCTTAATTAAACATCACTTAAAATAAGGGCCCACCAGAGCCAATAGTTTTGAGCAAATATGAAAATAATACTAAAGCATAAGAAAAGAAGATCAATTGATAATTGCCACATCTTCCTCTTCAGCATCGCCTTCCTGTGTCGTTTCTTTCTCCTTCACCTGTTCACCTTCATTACATGTGTCACCTTGCGCCGTTTGAGCTACCTATGCTCTTAGCTTTGCCTTGTAAGCCCTATACTTATTGATGATTAATGATAAGGCCATACCACTGGGGCTTCCAGTCATGCTGATCTAAATTCTCTTCTTACCTATTGCCCTGTCAGCTTGAGTCACCTTTTTGTGCATGTCATCTAATCCATTTTTAAATGTTCTGACGTAGGTAGAAATTCTTGCAACTTTTCCAACTGACTCTGCTATGATCACGTTGTAACTCACCATCTCCTCTGTCACCATTTTCTTGAAATTTTACTTGATTTCTTTGACATCAAGTAGTTTATCATCATCGTCACTGATAGTTGCTACCTCCAAGATGGAAAAATCACTTTTAATATCATTTAATTGCTTGTAATAGAGAGAACGAACATTTATCATTTCATCTTCAAGTGCCCCCTCAATAGATAATTTCCAATCACATCAGCCCATGCGGAAGAATTCATTTCCTTAGGATCACTTAATACTTCCTCAGCCACCAAAATATTAACATCCATTTCAGTCATATCCTGTATTTCTTGTGAGACTAAGGAAAGGCTATTACAATCATTTTTTACAATTTGGAAATCAGCAATCATGATCTCTCTCTTATTGGAGATGAGGTTAAACATCTTATAGGCTTCCTCAATAAAAAATAGGCCATCTAAGATCACCTTTTCTATCCACTGTTCAACAACACTACTCAGGGCTTGTGATCTTTTTATTTGTTGAAATAAATTAGGGTCAGGGGTACTAACACTCATGTCAAGCAAGGCACCAGCTGAAGATGTTGTTATCTTTAAAATTCACTAAATGAACAATGATAGGGAACTTGTGCACACATCTTAGTGTTCTCTTCTTGTTCCTTTTTTACTCTTTTTGATAAATTGCTGACTGAATATTTTGCATGATAGATATCTCCCTCAATAGTTGAGGGCCCCATGTCAACTCTGCTCATATTGAAATCTATTTCAGTCACTTCATCTTCATTCTTATTTCCCACTAGGTCTGCAATCTCCAAAATCTAGTTTCATGTGACAGAATCAGTTACTATCCTTGATTCTTCTAGCTCGTTTAGGCTTAGGAGTCTCCTGCAGTAACTTGGCTACAATATCTACATTGGTATCCTGTAGGAATACACACAACACTGAGAGGGGGGGTGAATCAGTGTTGTTAACAATTTTAACAATTTTTACCCCTTTTTAATTAATTTAATTTCACAATTTAGAATTCTTTAGAAGAAACAAAGTAAATATGCAGAGTATCAACACAAAGATTTGACACAAGAAATTTCCCGAGTGGAAAACCCTCCTGGGGTATAAAAACCACTCAACTGCCTCACTGGCTTAACACAAAATTCAGATTACAATTGTCTCACTGACATTACAATTCTGCCTCACTGGCATATTGTATCTCTCTGCATGTCTCACTGACATTACAACATCTAAAATTCAATGAACAGTACAACACAGGGGGTTTCCCTGTTTCAATAAGATCAATACCTTATTTCTCCTTTTCAAAAACAATCAAATATATATTTTCTGTAATCAACCTTCAACTGTTATCATATCATCTTTACAACAATCAATCAAATTTGATATTTAAGATATTTCATACCTCTATCTCTGCAAATCAATCTCAAAACAAATCAATTCACACTTTTCAAATTCATAGATTCTTTCACTGCAATATTGAAAAACTTTTAACCTTCTCCAAAAACATTTTTCAAAGCTTTATCCTTCTCTGAGAAAATATTGTTCAATTCTGATCAAAAATCTCCATCCTTGATTTCACAAACACACCTCCAAAACTGAGCAAATTTCACTATAAAAAATGTCTCTTCATGTCAAAAATCTCTTTGCAAAAAGATTATCTTGCTACACATAATACCATTCTTCTTCACACATTAAAACTTTCTCACACTGCAATTGAATCTTATCACACATCCTTTCAAACATATCTGCACACTCCAAAAAGATCATTAACATTCATCTTCCCATTTTTGTAACCGGTTCAGCTTCAACATAATTTTTATCTCAACCTTATCACATTCCCTTATGAAAATCAAACAACAAAACAAAAAAATGAATCCTCTTCGAACAACACTGCCTTTTCATATTCTTCATAATTAGAAACCTTCTACAACTCACTCTTTCCTTTACATAACTTTCTATATTCAAAATCTCTTGAACTTTGGTGAAGGATGTACTAAAAAGGCATGTTTTAGTTCTAAAGCAACAAATCAACCGTCAATTTTACACCATATAACCGACCGTTGGAGGCAACTTATAGTTTAAACCTTATCCCTCCGATTTGCGTGGCCCGCCATCTATCATTTAAACCTTAGCCGTTGATCGGCTTTCTCGCGCCCACATTAGAGCTTCCACCGGCGCTCACCCGAAGCCTAACACAAGGGGCCGGTGAATACAACGAAGCATATACCCTTAAGTTATAACTTAAGACCCGATGACCTTCTCAATCGGTCAATAGAAAAATAGAACAAAAGAGCTTTGACAGTTAGATTTGTGGTTTTAAATCTAAGTTTGGATTTTGTTAAAACTTTATATCATGTAATAATCAAATATGACAATTTGATCTTAACACCATATGATTTAACTTTTCACCATATGCATTACCTGACCACATATGCTGACTAGAGATAAGTATTGATGAGACCACATATACAATTGATAAGTCACATATGGTAATGGACATGTCACATATCTACTAACATTATTTCACTGTAGAAACTGATGTCCCTGATCTGAGAACCATATCACTGAAATCATTACCATGAAGAAGACCATGTCACTGATGAAGACTATTCACTGATCTGAGAACCATATCACTGAAATCATTACCATGAAGAAGACCATGTCACTGATGAAGACCATTCACTGATTATACTACCATTTTGGCATCAATGAAAACCACCATCATTTTGACATCAATGAAAAGACAATATACTCAACTATGAAATGTGCTACATATCCACCATCAGAGTATACCTCTTCTTCTCAACTGCCTTTCTTAACTAGGTAGGAGATAAGGAGGGAATATTGGTAGTACTAACCACACTCACTACACCATCCATACGCACAGGTGGAGAATTGTGCTCTGGAGGATCACTTAAATTGGGTGAATTTGGGGTACTTAACAAGGACTACAACATATTATCTTCCCATAACTAAGTAAAAATCAAGGAATCACTATCACTTACAAGATTATTGATAAGGGGCACATGGTCTGCTCTTGAGGGAGAAGCAACCAATCTCATGTTACTCTTCACTGGTTGACCATCTTGTTGACATGTTGTTTTTAGCTTATTGACCTCTTCTGGGGGCTATTCACCATCTCCACTCGATTGTGAACTAACTCTTTGAAGAGTTGGGTCCAAAATAGATGACCTCTTCTAAGAGTGAGTGCTTTGAGATCTGTTCTACCCTTGAGTAGATGAGTCCTTTGGCACTGTTGAACCAACTTGCTCCTTTATCTTTCCTTTCAACCACTTCTCTGTTCTTCTTATCACATGAAAGGAATAGAACTTAACATCAGTGATCTCCTTCTCTGACCACTTTATAGAAGGTAAGGGTTGTAACGAGGCATCATGATAACCCTCTTCTAGAATATTAGAATTGTCATCAATCATATCAGGAACTTGCATAGGCAATTCAAAAGAATGGATTTGATCAATGGTCAATCTCATCCAATTCCTTCTTTGCACTTTTATGAACCTTCTCTTTGCATGTTTACTTTCATGAAATTCTTTCTATCAAAGGCTACTCGAGCCAACAAACTATGAAGATTGAACTCAGACAATAATTTATCTACACTTCTAGCGTTGTCATTGCTTTTACAAGATTAGAAAGAAATTGTCACAGGAAAAGAATAGCCTTTCTTTTTCATTGCGTGATACTTTGCGTTCATGTTCACCATTTGATGACACACCTCCAGAAATATGAGGTAATCCGACGGGTACTGTGGCAATTTCAATGAGGCATTTTCAAAACCCCCAATCCTCAAATAGGAGAAGCAATCAAATTGAACATAGAAACTTCCAAAATTTATCACTAAAGCAACAGCCTCTGCAGAGAAGCTCCATTCTAGTGAACCCCCAATTCTTTTTGTAAGCCACATAGAAAATGCATCATTAATCTGCTGGAAATATTTCATACCTTCATTCCTCTACAATTGTGGGACAGGTTGGTACATAGGAGTGCCAAATGGTGGGAGCTCCTTGAGCTCTTAAACTGGGCCAAGTAACCTCTCTATGAGGTAATAAGTATATCAACTAAAAACATGTGAAATTTTACACTCCACAGGAAGTTCACCAACTGCTTATGCATACATTCACTGATTACCCTTGCCCAGTCTATATGGTGATCTCCGCAAATAAGTAAAATAAATCTACACATCCAGTACTTAAAGGTATCAGATTCAGAGCTTCCAACAACATGATTCAGCAGAGTAATCATGTTTGAAATTTCTTCCTTGAAATGGCTCCTCTTTAAATTAGAAGGGAGTCTTGACTTCCCCTTTTTCTCAGCTTCTAACCAGGTTTTAGCAATGTAATTCTGGCACCAGTCCTTTCTTTCATTGTAATATCCCCAAGTAGAAGACACAGAAACATCAATGTTCTCCTCATACTCATCCAAATTCAAATCAAGGGCAATTGATTCTAAGTCGATTTTGGCAACAATAGAGCCATCTGAGGCTCTTATTTCTTGAGACTCTGGGAAATAGTTATTGGCACAAGTAACCACTAAATCAGGACAACGCACTGCAAGTGGAAATCCCCCATCGTGATCTAAATCAGTGCTTACAATTTTGTTAGCCAGGGAAGTTAGAACTTCGGGTTGCATCCTCTTCCAAAAATCTTCAAGGTCAATGTGACCCTGCTTTGTATCTCTCACACCAAACAACCCATTTTACATTACAGGGACCATAGGGGCTCCTTGAAATTTAAATTTCATTTTCACTAATTTGAGAACCAAACTAGCCAGAAACCTTGAAACATTCACAAACACAACAGGGAAATACAATGTACTCATAGGAGAATCACTAGACAGATACATGAAAATAAAATATCTCCACAACCCAAGTGAATCACTGTGTTCTTATAGAAAAGAAGGGAATAGAAATGGAATAAAGAAAGCCGATCGTGCTAACCTGTAATTCCAGAATTTCACGGATTCCTCGCATGTAGTAGATTAGTTGTTCCTTGCTCTGCAATATATTTCCTTAGTAGAAATGTAAAAACTTATAGCAGGATGGTTAACTCATTCAAATTTCACGTCACTTCTCATAAATCCATCCATAAATTACATTAATTTCTGGCAGCGTATCAAGCTTTGAAAATCATAAAATCCCCTTTGGGTTTCCCTTTGAGAAGTGTGCCAATGTACTTACACGCATTTCCAAATAAATGTGAGGTGACAACTGTCATTCCATCGTACTACATGACAACTTAGAAAAAGGTGCCACAGGAGCAGTGGGCATGTTGAGTCGACAAGTCAAAAATTTCTAGAACTCTTGAACCACAATTTTGAGAGTTTAGAAGTTCAAAGAACTTCTGACCTCCTGACAATAAAGGATTTATTTCAAGCAAAGGCAACTAAGAGTGATGATGAAAAGGCTTGGAGACGTGAGGCTTGGAGGCTTGTCAGGAAGTCAGGAAGTTCATGAACTGTTGAACCCGCCGACTTTGGTTCAAAATCATAAGGAATCTCTGACAATATGCAAAAATGGCTAAGTAAAACTCAATTTGGGAAAAAGGAAATGAATAGTGGCAAGTAAAGAATAGAAAATTTTATAAGGCATGGGTGCTTTAGTAAAATCTTAAGCATGGAGCAACACAACCAAACTGGGATTAGTGCATCATTAGTTACTCCATATATCTTATGAATAAATAATCATGACATCATATAATCACATGTCTAATTCTAAACATATAAACATAAACTCATGAAATCATTGATTTATCTTGACATTTCACTAAATGTCAAATCATTAAACCATACATAATCATCTACTAATTTCTTACAAGTGAAAAGTAAAACATAGTCAAAATTTGGGGTGTGACATATCTCCCCCATAAGATTCATCGTCATCGATGATCCAATGTATCCAAAAATAATAACATGATAAAGTTTTTGTTCAACTTTGAAAAGTATAAAACAAGTGAGGAAATCTCTGATAAAAGTCATGGTAATATTCCCATGTGGCACTATTTTCTACATACTGGTCCCATTGGACCTTGCACTGAGTAACCTCTCAGTTATGCAAGCAGAGCTTGCGAACTTCAAGCACCTTGAGAGGTTGGATCATGACCACTCCTGGGTCATGTACCTATAAAGCATTCCAATCAAGAATATGATTATCACCTGCTACATACTTTTTCAAATATGAAACATGGAAAACATTATGCATCTTGGCAAGAGTTGGTGGTAGAGCGATTCTGTAGGCAACCTGATTGATTACTTCGAGAACTTCAAAGGGTCCTACATATCGAGATGCTAGTTTGGAAGACTTTCCAAACTTTATGGAACTCTTTTGAGGTTTGACCCTTAAAAGAACTTTTTCTCCAACTGAGAATTGCCTTGGTGTATGCTTGGCATCAGCGTAACTTTTATGTCTATCATTTGCTTCTGATAACCTATTTCTGATCAAATTTATCTACTCTTCCATTTCACCTTCAAACAAGAAAGGGGAAGAGAAAACCCCTAATCACCAACGTTTGAATGACTTAGAAACATTGGAACTCATTGGGCTTCGGCAATCGAACCTTCCACTTGCCGCCTGCAAAAAAGGAAAGAGGAAGAGGAACCTCCCAACCTCTAATGCCCAAAAAACTTAGAACTTTTGTAGCTCATCGAGCTTCAGCAATCAGACTTCTCGCTAACTAGCTACTTAGAAGAAGAAGGAAGGTCGCTTCTCTGACCTTCGATGCCTGAAAGACTTAGGCAATTTATGAGTTAGTGAAGCGAAGATTTCAGAGCCGATGGGAATGGCATGATGGAAGTGTTGAACACACCAAGATACTGGGGGACTGAATCAGTATCTAAACAATCTTCAATTTTAACAACTTCAACTTATCTGAAGTAGATTAAAACTTAATCATCACAACATTAACATGAACATGAAAAATTAACACAATGTACATCAACACATGACACCAAATATATGCAAAAAACCCTAGAAGGGAAAAACCATAGTGAGGATTAACTCACAATATATGAAACTCAAATAACATTGTTTTAGGGCTACAACCTAAGGAAGATTCTACTTCCTGAAGAACTTTGATTTAGGGTCACTCCCAAGGAAGCTACTACTCCCTCAATTGACAACACACTTACAAAAGATTACAGTATGACAGTCTTTCTACTGTCTGAAAACTGACATTGAAACTCACACCTTTGATGATTGTACTTCTGCCTGTTCACACTTTCTTCTGATGAGCTTATTAGTTAGGCACACTCTATACTTGATCACTATCACAAATATGTCTTCAAGATGAATTAGGACATCATCAAAAACTTCTGCTCTTTCTCCTTCAATCGCACATCAACAATGGATTCATTCTATTTTTTATCTACTTGCGAGCTTTTAATTAATTAACTTGCAATCACACCTCTCCTCACTCAATTTGATTCACTATTTATACATGATATTACATTGATTACATTACTTGTCGGCTAGATACAACATGAAAAATACATTTACAAGTTGTCCAGACAACACACAATATGAAATGTGTAGAAGATAGGTCCTAAGTGAAACTGCACATTACACCAGCAGAAGATCCATGCCTTGCGGACATCAACACTTACTTAACCAAGTCTAAAACATCCTTCACATCTTCAAACACCAAGAAATTACATCTGCACACTCTGCTCATTTGGAAATAGGATAACTTTAAGCAAAACAAATGAAGATTTGACATATAACGACCACATCAACTTGAAAACCTTGTGCAGTACTAGAAACAAGAAAGATCTTCATGAAAATTTTCTAGATGAGTCCACATGGCTCATACAACATCTCCAAACACTCCTTTGCCACCGCACATCAAATAATTGTACCACTATCTGGTCAGTAGAGATCACATACCTGCATATTATTTCTTAGGGCATGACTTTTTCTTGCAGCAAACAAACTCCCCCTAACATGAGAAACCACTACATGCGCCCCCTGAGAGGTAGCCACCAACAATCTAGGATCAAGATATAGCATGAACTCCCCTTGGATACATGCGCCACTATGCATCTAGCAAGGAGGGGCAATTACCTCTAACCTATGTCGGAGATCCTCAAAAGTATCCTTTGCAAGTGCCTTTGTGAAAATATCTACTATTTGATCCTTTGTTGGAACATATTCTAACTTCACTTCCTTATCTGCAACCTTCTCTCTCAAAAAGTGATACCTGATTGCTATATGCTTGGTTCTAGAATGCATCATTGGATTCTTGGAAATATTAATAGCACTTATATTGTCACATAAGATAGGAATGGGCTCATCATACAATATTTTGATATCCTTCATTATTTGCTTCATCCACAACACTTGTGTACAACAAGATGCTGTTGTAATGTACCCTACCTCTGCAGTAGATAGGGACACAGAATCTTGCTTCTTGTTTTTTCATGAAACCAATCTGCTTCCTAAAAAGAAAGCACCACCACTTGTACTTCTTCTATCATCAACACAACCAGCCCAGTCAGTATCAGTGTAAGCACTTATATCAAAGTTATTACCTCTTGGATACCATAGTCTATAGTTTGGAGTTCCTTTCAAGTATCTAAATATCCTTTTCACTGCATTCTCATGTGTTTTCTTTAGATTGACTTAATATCTGGCAACCACACATACTGCATGCATAATATCAGCTCTAGAAGTAGTCAAGTACAACAGTGCACCAATCATAGACCTATAGACAGTTTGATCCACCTCCGGAGACTCATCATCCTTTCTCAAGTGACATCCACTGACCATGGGAGTATTCACTAGTTTTGAATCCTCCAAACTTCTTCAACAACTCTTTGACATACTTAGCTTGAGAAATAAAGATACCACCATCTAGCTGAGTAATTTGAAGTCTAAGGAAGAAAGACATTTCACCAATCATAGACATCTCAAACTCTTTTTGCATCTCCTCTACACACCTCTTACACATATCATCATCTCCACCAAAGATGATGTCATCAACATATACTACAACTATCAATATCATGTCTCCTTCCTTGATGTAAAGATTGATATCTGTAGTACCTTTCTTAAAGCCCTACTGAAGTAAGTACTTGTCCAACCTAGCATACCAAGCTCTAGGTGCTTGCTTAAGACCATACATAGCCTTCTTGAGTCTGCACACCATGTTCAGATCTTCTAATATTTGGAAACCATCTGGTTGTTCAATATAGACCTCTTCCTCTAGGTCACCATTCAAAAATGATGATTTAACATCTATCTGATATACCTTGAAGTTCTTATGAGAAAAAAGAGCAAGGAACATCTTGATTGTCTTCATCCTTGCTACCGGAGCAAAAGTCTCCTCAAAATCAATACCTTCAACTTGTGGTGTGTATCCTTTGCATACTAGTCTTGTCTTGTTCCTTACAACTTCACCTTCTTCATTTAGTTTGTTCTGGAACACCTATTTTGTTCCTATAACAGTCTTATTTGATGGTATGGGAACCAATTCCCATGTCTGATTCTTCTCAATCTGATCCAATTCTTCTTCTATGGCATTTATCCATCCATCATCTTTGCTAGCATCAACAAAGTTTTTGGGTTCCACTTGTGATAAAAAACACAAGTTTACTTGCTCATGTGTCTTATCAATTCTTCTCCTTGTCTACACACCTTCATCCTTATCTCCAATGATCTGATCTACTGAGTGGTTCTTCTGAACATACTTTGTTGGAGTCTTAGGCATCTTCTTTGGTTCTTGTTCCTTTTCTTCTTTCACTTTTTCTTCTTCATTTACAATGCATGGAAAGATATCAGATTCAGAGTCCTCTAATTCATGTGAGATCTGATATAGGTCTTCATCTACCTTGACATTTGTGCTTTCAATCATCTTTCTCAACCTTTTGTTTTAGCATCTATAAGCCTTGCTTCTGGTTGAGTAGCCAAGAAATATTCTTTCATCACTTTTTGAATCAAACTTTTCTAGGTTTTCTTCATCTCTTCTGATGTAGCATTTGTTGCCAAAGATCTTGAAGTATCTGACTGTGGGAGGTCTTCCATATCATAGATCATAAGGAGTCTTATTGTTGTTGACACTCAGTTGCACTCTGTTAATTAGATAGATAATGATATGAACTGCATCCTTCCAGTACATATCTGCATCTTTCAACATTGCCCTAGACATCTCTTGCACAGTCCTATTATTTCTTTCCACTACCTTGTTTTGCTAAGGGGTCCTAGGAGCTGACAGATGTCTCCCAATACCATTATCTTCACAAAAATTTTTAAATTCATTTGAAGTAAACTCGCCTCCTCTATCATACCTCAAACATTTAATCTTGGCATCAACTTCACTCTCAACCATAGCTTTGAACACTTTAAATTTATCGAGGGCATCTAATTTTTCTCTTAAGAAAGTAACCCAAGTCATTCTAGAATAATCATCAATAAGCAACATGAAATACCTCTCATCAATAAGAATATTCCTTGCTTTTGAAGTTTGTCTTTGTTTGCTTTCCCATTTGACATTCACTGCTTACTACATTTGTAGGCTTGATTATCTTAGGCACATATCTCACTGCATGAGTAAAACTTGTCTTTACCATGTTATCAAAGTTGTTGTGTCCCATTCTCTTGTGACACAGCCAACACTCACTAGATTGAGCCAAAAAACATGTTCTTCCATTTACCTCCTTCAGATGATAGATGTCATCATATGTCTTGACACCTTCTGCAACTAGTTTTCTAGATCCCACCTTCCTAATTTCACAGCCATTGGCATGAAAGGTGAGATTATACCCCTTGCTACACATCTAACTAACACTGAGAAGATTGTGTTTTAGCCCTTCGACATAGAGGACATCCTCAGTCCTATTCTTCCCATCAATAGTTATAGCACATTTTCCACAAATCTATGCTGACTCATCGCCTCCAAACTTGACAGCACTGCCATCCCACTTTTCAAGGCGGATAAACTTCTCCTTGTCACCAATCATATGATTTGAGCATCCACTATCAATTACCCAAACCTTGGCTTCTTCTTTTGCATGAAAGACAGTCCATACAATCATTGATCTTTCATTATTTTGTTCTATTTGCAAGGCATCAACCTTTTCTCATTTTCCAACATCATCCTTTTTGTCACCAACACTCAAGGCCATGAAAAGTGTTTCATCTTTTGAATCATCATGATCCTCATCTTCTAAAGAATAATTACTTTCTATGGAATATAGACTTCTCTTGAACTTATCTCTTTTGTTACTACCCCTTGATTCTTTGAAAGGAAATTTAGAAGTAAAATGACCAACCTTTCCACAATTGAAACATTTGAAGAGTAACTTACCTTTGTATTTGCCAGTGCCTTTCTTCAGTCTTCTCACAAAATTTGCTTCAACTTCATCAGAGCTTTCATCTTCAACAACAACTTCTTCCTTTGTCTTCACATTGGCTTTGAAAGCAACTTATTTCTTTGGAGCATCACTGCCAAACTCTCTCATTTCAAAGGCAGTAAGGGAACCAAATAATTTGTCTATAGTGTATGTATCCAAATCTGCATTCTCCTCAATGGTAGATACCATATGGCTGTAAGATTTGGGAAGAGATCTCAGAACTTTTTTCACAACCTCATCTTCTTTCACTTCTCCACCAAGACCTTTAATTCCATTGACCACTTCATTCACCCGGAGCATATATCCAGCAATGTCTTCATCCTCTGACATTTTTAGGTTCTCAAATTTTCTCTTGAAGATCTGCACCTTGGCTTGATTTACTTTCTTATCTCCTTCATAAACAATTTTAAGTTTATCCCAAACTTCTTGAGCAAAACTACAACTCATTACTTTTGAAAGCTCTGAATCAACTAACCCACTCATGATAGCAAACTTTGCCTTGACATTGTTATCATACTTCTTAACTTCATCTGCATTTGTAGGAATAGTAGCAAGAACTATGTAACTAGTCTTGATAGAGTTCCAAACATTGCACCCTAGAGAATTGATATAAGCTTCCATCCTTAGCTTCCAAAAAGCATAATTTGTCCCATCAAACCTTGGTATCTTGTTGGATCCATTTTGTGCCATCTCGAACCTTCCTCAAGCAGTTAAGCTTCCCTCAGAGGAACTTGGCTCTAATACCAATTGTTGAACACACCAAGATACTGAGAGGGGGGCTGAATCAATATCTAAACAATCTTCAATTTTAACATATCTGGAGCAAATTAAGACTTAATCATCACAACATTAACATGAACATGAAAGATTAACACAATGCACATAACCACATGACACCAGATATACGTGGAAAACCCTAGAAGGGAAAAACCATGGTGAGGATTAACTCACAATATATGAAGATCAAATAACAACTTTGTTTTAGGGCTACAACTCAAGGAAGATTCTACTCCCTAAATTGAAAATACACTTACAAAAGATTATAGTATGATAGTCTTTCTACTGTCTGAAAACTGACATTGAAACTCACACCTTTGATGATTGCACTTCTACCTCTTCACACTTTCTTCTAATGATCTGATCAGTTAGGTACACTCTATACTTGATCACTATCACAAATATGTCTTCACGATGGATCAAGACATCATCAACAACTTCTATTCTTTCTCCTTCAGTCACACATCAACAATGCATTCATTTTGCTTTTTATCTACAAGCAAGCTTTTTAATCAACTTACAATCATACCTCTCCTCGCTCAATTTGATTCACTATTTATACATGATATTACATTGATTACAGTTCTTGTCGACCAGATACAACATGAAAAATACAGTTAAAAGTTGTCTAGACAACACACAATATGAAACGTGTAGAAGATAGGTCCTAAGTGAAACCACACATTACACCAGTACAAGATCCATGCCTTGTAGACACCAACACTTGCTTAACCAAGTCCAAAACATCATTCATGGATTCAAACACCAAGGAATTACATCTGCATACTCCGCTCATTTGGAAATAGGATAACTTTAAGCAAAACACATGAAGACTTGAAGTATAACGACCACATCAACTTAAAAAACTTATGCGGTACTAGAAACAAGAAAGATCTTCGTGAAACTTTTCTAGATGAGTCCACATGACTCATACATCATCCCCAAACACTCCTTTGGCACCGTACATCAAAGAATTGTGTTTCACAACTTCAATCATTAACTTTGAGAACAATCTGTCAACCAGAACACACTACAACATGCTGTCATTTGAAAAAATGAGTTGCGGACCATCAAGAACATTGAAACTACAAGGAGGCATGTAATACACATCCATAAACATTTCCTCAAAACCACAAGGGAAATCATTTATTTTTGAAGGAATGTGGAGCATTCCAACATATCTTCAATACTAGCATACTCTACCAGAACATAAGCCGATACTCTATCATGCATAACTTTCATAGTGGAAGGACAAATGATATGAAAACTTGGATTTATCACCTTCACTACATTCTAAACACAATTCTAGAACCACATGGCCATATCTACAAATGCAGAGAAATACGGAGCATTCCATTGTCCTACACAGAACATCTTCACAGAGACAACACTGTCTTCAATCAGTTAACAACAAAACACTTTTTCGGTAATGTAATCATCATGGAACTTGGAACATAGATACTTCAGGCCATCAATAGCATCAGCAATACATCTGATCATCTTCATGCTTCTAATTCCCATATTAATATGAACTATATCTTCTCCCTTCTCTTGTTGGATGGGACATGACATCCAACCATGAACACCATCACACCACCATGATAGTGTAGACATCAATGACAACCTAGTGACATTGTTGACATCAATGACAACCCTAGGAACCATATGTGCAATAGGAAGAGAGAACTCCAAAACTCTAAAGTTTTGAAAAGGCAAATTATCTAGGGTGAAAACACTTAGAAAATTTTAGGATTTTGGTGATATTTTCAACAAGTTTGGGGATCCTTGCATTATTTGGCCTGAAGGGAAAATAGGACAACAGTTAAACTAGGTCAAACCCTCTTCTACAAATATTAGGATACAAGCCAAGCTTGGCTAGTATCCTTGAGGGAGAGATAAACTATAGGGGCTTTGTCCCTTTGTTGTATAGAGGATAATTAACCAAATCCAACCAATCAAGCTAGGGCAAACTAGAAACCCTAGTTAAGCAAGATCAGAGCATAACAAACTATCAAAAATAAATATAGACAATTTGAAAGCACAATAGAGATCAATGGACAAAAGAGAACCTGGATCCGGACTCAGGAGGTCAAAGGACCAGGGTGCTTGGGCTCCCTAGAGCCTAATTAGGGTTTTGCAGAATGTTAAACTTCTTGTGTCTTTGCCCTTCTGTGTTCCTATCTCATGTAGCTTGTTTTCTATAGAATCTTCTAGATGCAACCTACACACACAAGAAGGAAAATGGTTGAGTGCTATTTAGGAGCTTTCCTGAGTCAAGCTCCGTGAATGGTGTTTCCACTTCCAAAATCACAATGATGAGAGATAAATAGAGTGCCCTAGGAGGGTAGAGGAAAATTTGAAGTAGAATCGAATGCTAGAACAAAGCATGAAGGGAATAAGTCACCATGAGCATGGAAACCCTAGCATGCTTGATGCAGTGTCACAACTTGACTCAAGAAGTTGGTGTAGCCCAAAGAAGTAGAAAGATCTTCACAAGACCTACAAGAAGTAAGAGTTGTAGTAATAACCCACCATAGAGAGCTTTACAGAAGCATGAGAGAGAAGAAGAGAGAGATAGAATCCTTCAAGAAGTTAGAGATAGCTTAGATATATTCAAATGAACAAACTAACTTGCTTTATATGCATTCACACTCACCAACAACGAATAAAACCAAATGGGGTTGACATGAGGAACCACTTAAGATGTCTTGAGCCAACATACGTTTGAATTTGATCTGGACTAAATGGGGGACTAGGACGCTTGGGCACCCTTGTCCTTTAGCCCCACAAACTTTGGCATAAGTCTCTTTAAGTGTGCTTAGGTCGGTGTCATTGTTATTTTGTCAGGTTTTATCATCAGGATCAAGAATAATCATTTATTGTTTGAAAAGGTGCTAGAATAGATTGATTAACAAGTGTAGACATTTTAG
The DNA here is from genome assembly GCA_027924645.1 of Cunninghamia lanceolata. NCBI lineage: Eukaryota > Viridiplantae > Streptophyta > Pinopsida > Cupressales > Cupressaceae > Cunninghamia > Cunninghamia lanceolata. Next base: position 833,359 of record BSBN01001500.1, read on the forward strand.
GTCAACCCAGGTGCTAAACTAGGTGTAAAATGCTAGTGTACACATTTTACTCCATAACACATACAATTTAATGATGTAAATAAAGTACAAATTACATGATTGCATAGAAAATAAAAGAGAAGATCTATAAATGTATAAGACTTGATCATTGATTACATCTAAACATGGCTTTATAAAGCCATATATTCTTGCGTATAACTACTTATATGAATAACTAGTCTACCACTAGCAAATAACTAACCTATATTGTTTATTAAACAATATAATAATGCTAACATTCCCCCCTTATTACATTGTTCTTACAAATGTACCCCCTCTTAAGGTTTACATTGCACATAACAAAACATGTTGATTACACAAAACAAATACACATTCTTGAGAAGATTTTTCTTTGAAGAAACAAATTCTAAATTAGGTGGAACTCCATCAAGCTGCCTCTTAGCCCTCATAAAGGTGTAGTCAACCTTGAATTCCTTAGTTCTCGGATTACCACCTCCCCAAACTCTCGAATCACAGATCCCCCAAATTATTGGCCAACAATCCATGCTGAGCTCCACAAGGCTCCATCAAGTTGTCTCATGACCCTTGGAAGGGTATAATTCCCCATATCACAGACTTTCAAACTACCTAGGCAATAATCCATACTAAGTTTATCAAATCCTTTTCTATCTTCACAAGTAAGCTTCACAATCGATGCATTCTTCAATTTTGTCAGCATAAAAAAACACACATAAGAAAACACAAAAGCATATGCTTCTTTTTCAAAGCACCATCTCTAAGAAAGAAGATGACTCAAGATGATGAAAACTCCTCCAGCCTCCGATGCTGCCAACCTCCAATGCAATGTTCTTACATTTTATCCACTTGAGGTTGCATGTGAATCTCCAAAAGCCCTATCAGGTGTAGTATTCAAATCTTCAATAGCATAGGCATATGAATCTCCCAAATTTCTATCAAGGATAGCATGGATGACATCGAAAACACAAGCATAATGTGTGGCCATATTCAAATGTTAAAAATAATGATGTCAATTTTGACCAATGATGGACCCATATACCTCCACCCTTATTTTCCTTATCTCCAATTACAAAAAATCATCAATACCAAGATTACAATACAAAATGTCCATACAAATCTTTGAGCTTGTAACCTCCAATAATATCAAGATTGTGAAAATACTTCTAATAATCTACTTAGAAAATGCTCCAATGTAAAACATCATCTTCTTCATATATCAATCTTCATAATGGAAATAGATTATATCTACACCTTTAGCACTTCACAACTTTAAAAAATAAATTTCACACTTTTATTTCAAGATATTCAATGTTTGCTATTTCTTGATTTTTAAACACTTTCTCCTTATATGCAGTAAAAACTATACATTACTTAATCTGTTTTAGTCCTTTTCATAGTCAACTGACCTTTTCTTATGAGGCAAGCTATTCAACACCTTTCAATAAATGGAGTAGATCATTCTGAATAGCTACGATGGCATTCAATTGAATCTAGTGATGGATGGACAATTAGGGAATTGGATCTTCCAAAAAATCTTCCACATTCTCCTCTATATACCTACGCTACAAGAACCATATATCTTCAAATGAGAATAGTAACTATGCATTCAATCCACGATCTACACAACAATAAAATGGCTTACATAAACAAAATGCAGTCACATCTTCCTTCATGATCTTTACGATTCCTTTTTATCAAGCCACAATTATAATATTCCATGATACACAGGGGATCCACGCTCCTTCACATGCTTATATATAGGTTTCTCAATCTTCAAAACGCCTCTGTATTTAGATGCCTTTACATAGAAAGGGATTTCCTATAGGCACAACAAACTTATATTTCTTAGGGATTTCCTACAGGCATAACAAACTTATATTGCTCTACATTCTTCTCAGCGAATCCCTAATGCCTCCATTATCACTCTCTCTAGGTAGCAATACAACAAAAGCACAAGATCACATCATTCTAATACCTGAATGAAGTTCAAATTATATGATTTCATAGCAAATAAAAGAGATGATCTATAAATGTATAAGACTTGATCATTGATTACATCTAAACATGGCTTTATAAAGCCATATATTCCTGCGTATAACTACTTACAAGAATAACTACTCTACCACTAACAAATAACTTAGAACCTATATTGTTTATTAAACATGTAATAATGCTAATAGTAAAAGAATTCCAAATGTAAGAGTAATTTTGCATCAACCAAAAATATTTCTTTTATGTTTGTTTTTCTTTTGCAAGTGTTTTTAATTAACATAGTCAATTTGTTCTTATTCCATATGCATATTCTTACTACAATGTTTATTTAGAACACACAAAATGAGATAGTATTTCTACTATGCAATATTGTTAGTCTAGCAAAATGCCTTCAAATATTCATCAAATATTTTTAAGGTTGTCCTTAACATGTCCACATGTTTTCTCAAGTGTTTAATTGATTAATGTGATATGACTTGTTACACCTACTTAAGGAAGGGTTATTTGAGTCATGCACCATATATTTGAATTGTGCCAATTGATAATGTTACTTAAGACATTATGGTCTGATGCAGGTTAAGGTCTAGGGGCTTTGACAAGCTACTGGACCAGGAAGCAAAATGAACAACACACAACAATGAAACAACAAACTCTTTATTCATATGCAATAGGAAACATTATAGTAGGGGTACAATTATCTTCATACATGCCTTAGCCTAAGCCTTACAATCATTCCAATAGCCAGATCAAGCTAACCTTAGCTTTCCTATGAAAACCCAGAAAAATCTTAGCTTTCCTATGAAAACCCAAAAAAATCTCCCATTAGAAGCCAAAACTCACTATGGAGAAGTCTACCTCTTTTAGTGTGAAATTCTCTTATTTATAGGCATTTGAGGTGGCCACAACACTCATCACATGAATAAGACACTTGTCAATCATTAAATGGCTCTTGGATTAGTCGTATAGGTGGTTAAAAACATTTTTGTCACGTTTTGGGCACTTCCGAGTGAAAAAGTAGGAAAAGTGCCCTCACTGGATACTGCGGGAAAAAGAACCCTCACTAGATATTGCAGGAAAAAATACCCTCATTGGATATTGTGGGAAAAAGTGCCCTCACTGGACATTGCATGAAAAAGGACCTTCACTGGACATTGCAGGAAAAAGTGCCTTCACTGGACATTGTGGGAAAACATGCCTTCATTGGAGATTGCAGGGAAAAGTGCCTTCACTGGACATTGCAAGGAAAAGTGCCTTCATTGGACATTGTGGGGAAAGGTACCTTCACTAGACATATCCTATGACATACAAAAGTGTCGCCTATCCTGTTGCAGACCAAAGTTTTGCCTAAGCATAACTTGCTCAATTTTAATTAGAATCTTGCACAACTTGGAATTTTGGACACCCATTTGGCTTTTTAACAAGATGATGTCATCACTTGGATTTTTACGGGATTTCAAGGGTCATCTGCATATTACATATCCTGTAGACACTAAAAGTCCCACTTTTGCATAACTTGTCCAATTTAGCTCAAATCTTCACCAAAATTGAAATGTGAGTACCCTTTTGGATCTTCTTCAAGATCAAGTCAACACTTGGCCAAGAATCCTTAGGAAATTCTCCATAAATTTGATCAACTCCTGTAGCAAAACAAGAAGGAAAACAAACAAGCAAGAAAGCAACAAAATATTTTTGGTCGATGAGGATTGCTCGTGGACCTAGATGCTCCTGCATCATGGTCCCATTGAGGTTTGTAGTTTAAACCACATTGAGTTTCAAAGACTGCATCATGTTGTAATTATGTTTGAAGGTCATTTACACATTTCACAACCTGCATATAGTTCCAAGGTAAAATTACAAGACAAATCATTTAATATTGGATCCATGATTCTTATTGTAGATGAGAAATTTGGACAAAATGAGAAGATAAAACAATCAAATGCAATACCTTTTTACCCAAACCTTCCGAATAATTTGATACCTTGAAAGATCAATGCGTGCATGTTTGTTTTGTTCGAATGTTTGGATTTTTGATCGCTCATGTTCATAGCATAACGTTAATAAGATGGAGACTGATGAGAAGAAGATAGGTAGGTGATGGATGAGATGCAGAATTTTGGAAAAGTAACGGTACTTAGAAGTTCATCCATGCCAAATGGCTTGGAAATGGGTTAATTTATAGGCAAATGGGAGGATGGAGGGCATAAGATTTCCATTTTGTGTGTGGAAGTGAAATTAGAAAGTTGCTTGTGTAACTTGGAAGAAGAAATGGAAGGTAAAAGAGTTAACTTGAGAGATTATTTGAGTCATCTCGAGAGATGGAAATGGAAGGTGGGAGAGTGATTTGAGAGATGAGTTGAGATGGAAATGGAATGTGGGCAAAGAGGATAATAAATTAAATAAAAACATATTTATTTAATTTATTATTTAAATGAGAGGAAATGGTTGGAGGAAATAAAATATAAATTAAATAAATTAAATTTATTTAATTCATATGTAAGATGGGAAAATAAATGAAACATTGGTTTTACTTATTATTTTAGAAAAAAGATAAGATAATTAAATAATTTAAAATTATTTAATCATTTGATGGAAGATAGAAGAATAATGAACATTAATTAAATAAATAAAATTTATTTAAATAATTAAAGATATGAAGAGGAAGATGAAATATAAATGATAATATGGGTGCTTAGGGCAAAACATAAGGTGTTGCAAGAGATGGAGATTTTTGGGTGTCTACATTTTGCTCCTCTTTGAGATGATGTTTGAGATGATGAGATTTGTGTCGAGTAACATCATTTCAAAGAAGCTAAGGTATGGATACAGGAAAAAGATGATGATGGAAAGAAAGACAAGATGGTGATGGAATGATAGGATGATGATGCCCCCTCAAGAGGATAGGTGGGTTGAACAAACATGGGTAGGCTCTCGAAATGAAATGGATTGATCAAGGAAGAAAGATAAGGAAATGGATAGAAGAAAAGAATGATGCATTATGCTACAATAAAGTGAGCAACCATGATGTTTGATTTAGCACTAGACGTTATGCACCAGGGTATAAGGACCAAGGTGATGATGTGTCTCATGCTCTAGTGTAATACAACCTTGTCTAGACACAAGATATGAATATTAGCTGGGAGGATACATATGCAAATGCAAGGTGAAAATGATAACACACACAAGCAAGAAAGTATGCACAAATGATTCAAAAACAAACAAGGTATTGCCCCTGTCAAGCTATAAACCGATGATTAATTATTTGTTTGATTGATGATGATAGTGTTGTCATTGCGGGGAATGATATATCCCTAGATCAACACAAGGATGATTGATGATTGATTGATGATTGACGATTGATTGGGTTTACAACAAGGCTAGGATCAAGACCAAGGATGTGATTGGATAATTGGACAAGATTGATTAACTTGGTTGGCATGGTTTTAAGGGTTGATTTGCATTTGATTTTATTAGATGGATGATTGATGATGAGATTGATTGGAAGAATTGTTTGAAGAATTGATTTGAGTGATTGATTGGAAGAATTGTTTTGAAAGTCGATGAATTGATGGAGATAGATGATAGAAGAAGATAATGATAGAAGAAAGAGGAATATCATTTGTGCTTGAATCTGGGCACTTCCTTCATACTCTAGACTACCTACATACCCTGTATCCACGGGATCAAAGCACTTAACGATAGAGATGAGATGTAGTTCTGATTTATTTTATGATGATGGTGGGATGGATTGATTGATAGGGTTATGGATTGATTGGGATTGATTGGATGATGTTATTGATGGGATTTGATTCGATTTTGATGATGCAATGGATTTGATTGGGTTATTGATTGATTGGGATTTGATGACATGATTTGGAGTAATTTGATGGATTGATTTTGATGATTGGATGATTTAATTGATTTTGATGATTGAATGATTTGATTGATTTTGATGATTTTTTGGATTTTTGTTGGATTTTATGATTTTTTTGGTAATTTTTTAAGGACTGTTTATGATTTTTTGGTATTTTTTCAAGACATTTTGTGATTTTTTTTGGAACTTTTTCAGGACTTTTTATGATATTTTGGTATTTTTTCAGGACTTTTTATGATTTTTTTGGTAATTTTTTCAAGACATTTTACAAATTTTTAGATGTTTTCAGGACATTTTACGAATTTTTTTAAATTTTTTCAGGACATTTTGCAATTTTTTTGGATTTTGATATGTTTTGGGATGTCAATGGATTTACAATTTGTGCAGCCTTTTGTGCTAGATATCAACGATAAGGGAAAACCAAGTCTAGAATGCACTGATCGAGGTAGGTAGGTAGGATTGGATGGATGAAAGGATGGGCGATAAGGGATGGAAAGGATGTATGCGTAAGAGAGTAAGAATGTGATCTCCAAAGGCTATGTCACATAGGAATAACATGCCCCATTCTAGGTGCAATACTTAGGATTTTACATGGCAAGGCTGATGATAGGATAGTGATATGATCAGATGGAAAGGATAAGGTATATCAAGAGTTACCCACGACATTTTTCAACATTTTTACCCCCAATCTTTATCAAGATCAAAAGAGGAAGGGATGAATGGACTCAATATGATAGGTATATGTATGTGGATGGATAAGGACATGGTAAGAGAGGATATGATAGGATGGAAAATGATAAGTTGGAACATGATAGGAGGATGAGACAATGTGCCCCCAAGTATAGGTGACATAGAAGATCAACTTTCACATGACACCTGTTTGCCAGGTTTTCATCATGATACTTATCCAAGGCACCTATTTGCCAAGTTTTCACCATTGGAAGAAGGGATTGCTCTTTACTATTTTCATTTTTTTGGATTTTTTTTTTTTAAATTTTTTGGATGGGATAAGGTGGATATGGATGGGAGGGACTCAAGTGTCTAGTTTCATGAAAGGTGATAGTCCCGCTAGATGGATGTCATCACATGGACCATGTCAAGTGCGCTCATAGATGTTGGTAAGGGAGATTGCATGAAAGTGAGATGGAGAAGGTAGATAGCGGATTATGGAGGGTACAATAGTGGATTATGATGTAGATTATGTAGGACTTATGGATGGAGGGCTTATACAAAAGCATGTACCATAGGGAAGTGATGAGGAAGATATGTAGGATAATGGATGAAGGATGGGGAGATGGAGGTATGTGGAAATGTTGTGGAATGGAAGGGAACCATGACCAACGGTTGCACACACCGTGATAAACATTGAAGATTTTGGGTGGATGGTGGTGTAGGAAGCAATGGTGATGTTTGCTTAGGAGATGGATGATGTAAGCATTTGGAGACCCACATAGACTTAGTATTTTTCTGATTTTTACTTTGCTTGTGAGATGGGGGGTTTTGAGACTTTTTGATGGAGTGGATTTTTTTAGATTGTGGAATGGAAGTGGATGGTTGGAATTTTTGAGAGGTGGATGCCTTATCAGACTTGATTGTTTCTTTTTGCCTAGGGATCCAAACCAATTTAGTTGTGACCTTTTCCTTTTGAGGTATAGGCTTGGATATATGCAACTTTTGTGCAACTTTGGAGGTAATTACTTGTTGCTTGGGACCCACACCTTTTTCATTTTTACTTTGAGGTGTGTGGGTGTATGCAACTTTTGAGATAGATGTTTCTTTGATTCTTGGCTTTCATGTCCTAAGGCATGAGGATCCTTAGGATTGTTTTCTTTATAGGTAGAGGCATCCAAATTTTTACTTTGGAATCCCATGGGTATGGTGGAATGAGTGTAAGCTTCATGCTTAGACAATGTGTGCATTGATTGGCCATGATCATGACTATGAGAGTATTTATGGATGGATGGATTAGGTGTTAGAAGCAATGGTGGCAAAGTGGATAGAGGGATACTAGGAGTTGGAAGTAGTGGAGGCAAAGTGGATGGTGGGAGGTGTATGGTCACATGCTTTTGACATTTGTAAGATAAGGGAGACAGAATGACAACGTATGTTTTAGGTATGTGATAGGGTTTGCGATGTAAAGTGGTGGACTTAGGAGGAATGGAGGAAGTACCAACATCATTAGATTGTTGACCTTGAGGTGTGTATCCAAGGCCATATGAGAACGGAGGGGCTTTGACATGAATGGGCTCCAAAATACCTTGTTCAAGAAGGCCTAAGCATTCACCTTGGTAGTTCATGTTTTGGAGCATGCAATGGACTATAGGACTTGGTGCAGGTGGAACACTAGACACGAGTTCCTTATCGAATGGAGAAGGTGAAATGGTGGACTAAGGTTGTTGTGTTCCTAGGGAGGAACATTCATGAATGAGGGTGAAAAGATCAATAGGATAGGATGGTGGATGTGAAATAGGGTCAATAGTGGAGGTGGAAGGATCATTAAGATCTATCTTATGTGCATTATGATCCAAGGTATATGTTTGATCTTCTATATTTATGTGTTCTTAGGCACATGGCTCATCATGAAAAGAGGAAGTTGGCTCATTAGGGTTAGATGGAGGATGGATAGGAGCAATTTGGATATCTTGCTCATGGATGGGTATGGAAGTAAAGATAGGTGTAGTGATAACCTCTTTATCATGAGTTGCATAAAGTTTGGCTAAGAGGCTCATCGTGGTTTTCATGATCATACATAGAATCTTGATCATAAATGTGAGCATAAATAGGATTAATTTGGCTATGAATGGGATCACTTTGATCATGAATAGGGTTATCATAATAGCTAATATCTTAATCACAAAAAATATATATGGGTCATGGATATTTTGAACTTAGAGACGCTTTGACCTTGATTCGGATGGGGGGTTGATGTTTCCACATGCTTAGGAGTATACTCTTGACATCTAGCTCTTGTGGTTTCATGGAAGCGGAGGCAAGAGACTCTTGGACAGGCTTGATGGCTTGTGGGTCACATGATGGGTTTGAAGGATCTTGACTAGGACTTATGGGAGAAGTCTTTTCAATAAGCTCAATGATTTGTGGACCACATGGTGGAGTTGAACAAATAAGCATGGAATTTGAAGGCTCATTGCTAGGTACTAAGATAGGTGTCTGACATAAGGATAAGTTGTTCCTAGCTAGTAGCTAATGGATCACATCCTTTGCAAGTGCATGGGTAGATGGATAATATAGTGGATGGATGATAAGGGTGGATAGTGTGATAGGCTTAGGATTAGGAGTTGTGGGATGATTTGAATTGGGATTGGATGGAGGGATAGTAGGACTAGATGGATTAGATGGTTGGTGGGTCAATAGACTAGGAATGGGATCACATGATGGTGCCAAGATGGGACTAGTAGGCTCATGTGTTGGCATGTGATCAGATGGTGATGGAGGATGTTCATAGGATGCCATGACTAGATTGGTATCTCCCTCGTCAAAGGATATTAAGTCTTGTAGCATAGGCGGACTTAAGTGAAGAGACCTAATGTCTCATATTACTATTTGGAACCTCATATAATTCACATGTTCTTCATCGGGTTGACAGAACACTATCGGCGTAACCTTGTTGTGTTCTACCGATGACGTGTTTCACCGATGGAAGTGACCATCAGGAAGACATCTTGTATCGACGAGAGTTAGGAGTCTTACACCGATCTGTAAGGTCTCACCGAGGGTAGTGGACTATTGGCTAGACTTTTACTATCAGCGAGAGTGATAAGCCCTTACCCAATATGCAAGGTTTCAATGATATGAATGTATCAGCATGAGAACTTCTATCGACCTAGCTTTAATAAGTCCTTCTGATGCTAACGATCTCACCGATGGTGGTTTGTCTAGATTCAGCGAGAGGATGTTCATTGGCGCAACGTAAAACCTTTGGGCCGATGGTAGAGGTCACTCTGATGAAGAGTTGGAGTTGTGTTGGCATCGGTGAGACAAGGAACCATCGGAGTGAGTGTTGAAGTGTTCGCTGATGGTGTAGGTTATTCCGATGAGCCTTTAGACTGGCATCATTAGCAACAAAATTGCCAACAATAGTCTTACTGATTGATTATGTTTATAAATCAGAGAGTCCAATGTGACCTGGTGAATGTGGGACTAAAGGTCTCACATGAATATAAACAGTTGCAACGGTTGGAAGGCAGCGATGCTAAGTCTGTTGGATTGAACAGTTAGGGCAGAAGTTTAAACGGCTTTTGTTCTTGAAGACTGTGTAAATACAACTTTGATGTGGGCATCTAGAGATATAGGTTGAAGTGATTTGATCAAGTAGTTCATTCTATAAATGTACAGTTGAACCGAACTATTTGTATGATCTGAGAATCGATACCTGAGCAAGAAGACTAGTATCTTTGTTGTAACTTTTAAGTTTACTGTAATAAAGACTGTCTCTCTTGTGGTGGTGGGTTTTTTACCTAAAAGGGTTTTCCCACGTACATCTGGTGTTCATCTTTGTTATCTTTAATGTTTATTTAGTATTTTCTGGTGTGCTCATTTGTGTTTTTTGTATTAAATGTTACCTGTCTGCATTATCTCCTTTGAATTGACATTAGGGAAGCTATATTCCGCACCTCTGCTTTCCTTACAAGTGGTATCAAAGCCTGGCCAATTGTGTTATCCTTGTTGGTAGGTTGGGTTTTTTGTGTCAGTTCTGGGAGTGGGAGTTTTGTAGAGGTCTATTTTGTTAAATTAGATGGCAAGTACATCAAGAAAAATAGACATTGAAAAGTTCAATGGCACAAACTTTGAGTTGTGGAAACTTAAGGTTGAAGATATGTTGGTTGACAGAGATCTTTGGGTTGCTGTGTCTGGGGTTCAACCTGCAAGCATGAAGCAAGAAGATTCGAATCTGGCAGATAGGAAAGCCAGAGGACTAATAAGATTAAGTTTAGCGGATTCTGTTCTATTGAACGTCCATGAGGAGAAGTCAGCCAAAGATTTATGGAAGAAGTTGGGAGATATTTACCAGGGAAAGTCCTTGGTGAATAAATTGTTCCTCAGAAAGAAGTTGTATTCTTTGAAGATGGATGAAGGAGCATCTGTAGCAGACCATTTGAACACATTTAATACAATTGTTGCATAGTTGACTTCTGTAGGTGTAAAAATAGAAGAAGAGGACCGATGTATGCTCCTATTATGTTCCTTACCTAACTCATGGGATCATCTTGTGATGGCTATTGGAAGTACAACAACCACATTTACAACTGAAGTAGTTGTTGCCTCGCTATTATCTGAAGAGATGCGGAGGAAATCTTTTGAGACGGCCAAAGAGGCCCTATCCGTTCGAGGTAGATCAAAGGAAAGAGACAAGAAGAAGGACAAGAAGTCTAAGTCCAAATCAGAGGGGAGATCAAAATCTCCTGGTAAAAAGTCCAAGGTGAAGTGCTGGAATTGTGGGCAGAAAGGACACATCAGAAAAGACTGCAAAAAGGAGAAAAAGAAGAAGAAGAAGAACTTCTCTGACACCAATTCTTCTCAGAGTGATGTTGATGCCTTCATTACTGCCTTGGCAATGCCTGCATCTAAAGATGTATGGCTGGTGGATTCAGGAGCATCTTTTCATATGACAGCTCACAGAGAATGGTTCACTAAGTATGAACCTTATGCTAGTGGGAAGGTGTTCCTGGAAAGTGATTCGACACTGGAAATTGTTGGCCAAGGAAGAGTCAGAATCCAGTTCCTAGATGGTAGAATAAAGGGAATGAATGGAGTACTACACATACCAGGTCTGGCTCGAAATTTACTTTCTATCAGTAAGCTTAATGATGTTGGAGTGCAAGTTACTTTTGTGAATGGTGGTTGTAATATGACTAGAGGTTCTATTGTTCTAGCAAAGGGTGAACGCATTGGAACTTTGTATAGGTTAGATGCTAAACTAGTGTGCTGTAATAATGTCTCTGTGAAATCTAAAAAAGCTACTATTGTAACACATGATGCAAACTCTATGGAAGTTCAACTTCCTGCAAAGAAAATAATGCTCTGGCATCATAGACTTGGTCACATAGGTGAAAAAGGTTTTAAAACCTTGAAAAATAAAAACCTGGTAGATGGGTTGATTGATTGTAATCTGGAATTTGATTTCTACAAACATTGCATATATGGAAAATAGAACCGTGTTTCTTTTTACTCTAGTTCTCATAAATCTTCTGGTGTTCTGGACTATGTACATTCTGATGTTTTTGGTCCAATTGATGTTCCTTCTCTGTCTAAATCAAGATACTACGTATCATTTATTGATGATTATTCAAGGAGAGCATTTATATATTTTTTGAAAATAAATTAGAAGTGTTCAGTCGATTTAAAGATTTTAAAAATCTTGTGGAAAATCAGACTGGTAGAAAAATAAAATGTTTGAGAACGGATAATGGTGGTGAATATTGCAATGCAAATTTTGATAAGTTTTGTCTTGATCATGGAATTAGAAGGCATAAGACTACACCTTATACTCCACAACACAATGGAGTTGTTGAAAGGTTGAATCGGTCATTGATGGAGAAAGCAAGAAGTATGTTGAGTTATGCTGGTCTTGAACAAAGGTTTTGGGCTGAGGCAGTTGCTACAACTTGTTACTTGCTAAATCATTCTCGTACTTTGGCATTGGTTGATAAGATACCTATGGAAGCATGGTCTGGAAAGAAACCCTCTCTCAGACATATTCGTGTCTTTGGTTGTGAGGCATATGCTTATATCCCTGAGTTAAAAAGATCTAAGCTGGATTACAAGGCAGTCAAATGTATCTTTATTGGCTATGGAGTTGGTGTTAAAGGGTACAAGCTTTGGAATCCTGAAACTGAAAAGGTAATTTATAGCAGGAATGTAATTTTCAGAGAGCTAAAACCTTTGGTTATTGATCCTCAACTAGAGAAGATAGAAGAGAAGAAAGAAAAAAGTGTTGTTAATATTCCTCTGAGCCCTGTAAAAGAGGAACAACAAACACCAAGTGTAGATGGTTTAGAAGTGAGTTTGAGTAGCTCCGAAGATTCAGATCCAGAGCAAGAATCTGAACCAACACCTCAACCATTGAGGTGATCTACACGTGAAAGAAGACAACCAGATAGGTATGGATTTTTAGTACTTGATTCAAGTTGTGCCTATGCATTGCTTACTGATACTGATGAACCTAGGATTGTGAAAGAAGCTATTAGTTTACCTGATTCAGATTTTTGGTTGGAAGCCATGGATAGAAAAATGTCATCGTTGGAGAAAAATGGAACTTGGGATCTGGTGCCTTTGCCTGAAGGTAGAAAACCTGTGGGCTATAAGTGGGTATTTAAAAGGAAGTATGGTCCAGATGGTAGTATTGAAAAGTACAAGGCAAGACTGGTTGCTAAGGGGTATTCTCAAAAGGAAGGTATAGACTATGGAGAAATCTTTTCTCCTATACCTAAGCTAACATCCATTAGATTTATGTTGTCACTTGCAACAGCGTATGACTTTGAAATTGAGCAGATGGATGTGACGATAGCATTTCTTCATGGGGACCTTGAAGAAGAAATTTATATGTCCCAGCCAGAGCATTTTGTGGAAAAAGGTAAAGAACATCTGGTATGTAAACTTAAAAAGTCTCTTTATGGCTTGAAACAATCTCCCAGAATGTGGTATTAGAAATTTGATACATATGTTTTATCTTTGGGATATGTGAGATCTAAATCTGATCATTGTGTCTATTATAAAACTGATGGTGATTGGATTCTTATAATTGCGATGTATGTGGATGATATGTTATTCATTGGCAATAGTAAGGGGATGATCTCAGAATTAAAATCTCAGTTGGTAGTCATTAGTTTTCCACAGTCCATGATGTTGATGATCTCAATGCTTCTAGATTTGACTGTGTAAGTTATTTTTCCCTTAACTTACATAGTCTCTTTAATAGTCAAATCCAGAAGCATTGAGATCATCAAAATCTCAGTTGTCCTTGAAATTTGAAATGAAGAATCTAGGGGCAGCAAAGTACATTCTGGGAATGGAAATCAAAAGGGATAGATCTAAGAGAAAGCTTTGGCTCAGCCAGAGCAAGTACATTACCAATGTTCTTGATAAATTTAATATGTTTGATTCCAAACAGTTAGTTGTTCCAGTTTTGCAGGGAACGAAACTATCTGTTGAAAATTGTCTAGAATCTTTGAATGAAATTGACAACATGAAAAAAGTGCCTTATGCAAGTGTTGTTGGCAGCTTGATGTACGCAATGGTCTGTACCAGGCCAGATATTGCCCAAGCAGTGGGAGTTTTGAGCCGATTTATGGTGAATCTAGGCAGATCACATTGGGATGTTATGAAAAGAGTTATGAGGTATTTGAAAGGGACATTTAACCTTGCTATTAGCTATCATGGAAACTCAGTTGGATCTCAAAGATCTATAACCATTCAGGGATATGTTGATTCTGATTAGGCAGGGGACATTGACAGTAGAAGATCCACCAGTGGATATGTATTCACGTTAAATGGTGGTGCTATCAGTTGGATGAGCAAGCGGCAGGCTGTAGTCACTTTGTCCACAATAGAAGCAGAGTACATGGCAGCTACTTGTGCATGCCAAGAAGCCGTTTGGTTGAAGAGGTTGTGTTCTGATGTTGGTTTTGATGCAGGACAGATACAAATTCATTGTGACAGTCAAAGTGCTATATGCTTGGCGAAGAACCCTACATTTCATGCGAGGACAAAACATATTGATGTCCAATATCACTTTGTTCGTGATATGGTGGAAGACAAGAAGGTGAAGCTGGAAAAGATTGACACTTTGGAAAATGTCGCTGACGCCTTAACCAAACCGATTAGCACAGCCAAGTTCAAATGGTGTTCAGATGCAATGGGTCTTCGGGCCCATAATAATCAAATGAGGATTAAGAGGTAGCAGTAATATCTTCGACAAGTGGGAGATTGAAGAGACCTAATGTCTCATATTACTGTTTGGAACCTCATATAATTCACATGTTCTTCATCTAGTTGACAGAACACTATCGGTGTAACCTTGTTGTGCTCTACCGATGACATGTGTTTCACTGATGGTAGTGACCATCGGGAAGACATCTTGTATCAACGGGAGTTAGGAGTCTTACACCAATTTGCAAGGTCTCACCGAGGGTAGTGGACTATCGGCTAGACTTTTACTATCAGCGGGAGTGATAAGCCCTTGGCCGATATGCAAGGTTTCCATGATATGAATGTATCGGTGTGAGAACTTCTATCGGCCTAGCTTTGATAAGTCCCTCCAATGCTAACGATCTCACCGATGGTGGTTTGTCTAGATTTGACGAGAGGATGTTCATCGGCACAGCGTAAAGCCTTTGGGCCGATGGCAGAGGTCACTCTGATGAAGAGTTGGTGTTGTGTTGGCGTCTGTGGGACAAGGAACCGTCAGAGTGAGTGTTGAAGTGTCCGCCGATGGTGTAGGTTATTCCGATGAGCCTTTAGACTGGCATCGTCGGCAACAAAATTGGCGACGATAGTCTTACTGAGTGATTATGTTTATAAATCAGAGAGTCCAACGCGACCTAGTGAATGTGGGACTAAAGGTCTCACATGAATACAAACAATTACGACAGTTGGAAGGCAGCGATGCTAAGTCTGTTGGATCGAACAGTTAGGGCAGAAGTTCAAACAACTTTTTCTCTTGAAGACTGTGTAAATACATATTTGATGTGGGCGTCTGGGGATATAGGTTGAAGTGATTCGATCAAGTAGTTCATTCTGTAAATGTACAGTGGAACCAAACTGTTTGTATGATCTGAGAATCGATACCTGAGCAAGAAGACTGGTATCTTTGTTGTAACTTTTAAGTTTACTATAATAAAGACTATCTCTCTTGTGGTGGTGGGTTTTTTACCCGAAAGGGTTTTCCCACGTACATCTGGTGTTCATCTCTATTATCTTTAATGTTTATTCAGTATTTTCTGGTGCGCTCATCTATGTTTTTTGTATTAAACGTTACCTATCTGCATTATCCCCTTTGAATTGACATTAGGGAAGCTGTATTATGCACCTCTACTTTCCTTACATTAAGGATACTTGATTTATGTACAAGGGGTCACTTGGACTTGAGTCAAAGGTTATTAGGTCTTGTAGCATAGGTGGACTTAAGTCTATTAGGTCTTGTTGTAAAAATGTACTTGGGTTCACTAGATTTATGTACAAAGGGCCACTTGGACTTGCATGTTCATGTTGTGGGGGTCATTGATAGTCTTGTGAATGTGTTTGATGAAGAGAAGAAATAGTAGGATGTGTAGGTAAAAGATCTTGGGGTATGGGTTGTTGTGGATAATGGTTGATATTGGAAGAAATGGGATATGGTGATGTGGCATTGTCATGGGAAGATATAGGATTAGGTGATGTGGAGTTGTTATGAAAATACGTAGGATAAAATGATGTGGCATTGTTATGAAAATATGTGGGATGAGGTGATGTGGAAGTGATTTGAAATGCGGATGGATTAGATTGACAAGGAATAAGATAAGGTGATGTGGAATTGTTATGATATGTGGATGGATTAGATTGGTGTGAAACAAAAGGGGATGCCACATAGGAATGAGGTGGAATTGGTTGGTGTTGAATGGATAAGGGATGATGATGGACTTGTTGGGTTTGTGATTGACAAGTGGCTATGAGGTGTTGGGATTGGGCTATGAGATGTTGCATGTGAGGTGATTGGCTTTCTTGGAGTTGAAGTTGTTGGATGAAGGCTTGTAGTCATTGAATGATTCGTTGGTCTAGAGGTTGTGGTTCTTGACAAAGTGCTTGGAGGAGGTCTTAGAATTGAGGCACTAGGTCTTCTAATGTTGACATGGTGTAGAATGATGTGGATTGGATTAGAAAGAGGATGATGTGTAATGATGAGGTTAGATGACTTGGGTTGATTGGGATGTGGTTAATTAGACAACTAGGATGATTTGGTTTGGAAGGATTGGATGAAGTGTAATGATTTGGAAATGTGTTATGACAAGTGGGTTGAGGATGATGTGGTGATATCAAACACAAGATCTCACATGTACATGCAAGCACACCAAACACAATGATAAATATGTACACCCTAGGCTAGGTAAAGGATAATATCTACTAAGTTCCCACTTGGATTTCTCCAGCCACACCTACTTATAGTGGATGGCCTAGAAGTCTGGTAGCACTGGCTCCCCCTTACAATGCACTCACTTCTTGGGCATACCAGACTTCAAATTTCTAAAGATTCGAAGACCTCCAGAAATTTGCCATCTCTACTATAAGCTACGAAAGTGTGGGATGGCTTCAAAGGTCCAACCTCCTACGCCAGTAGATAGAGAGTTTTTGGCTTCTACACTAGGCTTCTAGTAAGAGCTTCCGTTCGAGTGGCTATACATGCGGCGATTCGCTTCGATAAGGAGGCTTCCCAGCCTGCAGAAGTTACGCTCTACAGGGTTTTAGGGGAAACATTTGTCGGTATAGTAGAACAACACCCGTCGTTTGTGACTTTCAGCACAAACACATTATTTATATAGTGGCTTGGAAGGGCTTGGCTTTATCCTTTTTCCACTTGGGTCATACCCCTTCTCACAATGGGAAGGCAAGCCCTCTAGAGTTAGCAATGATTTCTCTTACACCCTAGATCCATTGGTTAAGCAGGAGGAGAGGATACTTTCGTTGCTAAGTCAGGTTACACACAGACTCAGCAAGCAAACAAAGAAAAGAAAACAAACATGGAGTATGCAAGATTCATTTTAAACACCAAATCGAAGTGTTCCTAATTTAGTGATAAAAAGATTCTTTGACCGATCAAAATATGTCAGTAGTTTGTTTTCTCCATTCTTTGACAAGCGGTGTTTGACAAGCTCCGCAGATAAAACATTAGTTTCCAAGAAAAACCATAGATTTAAGTTTGGAAAGTAGCTAAACTTTGACTGTAAAATTACCTGCTGAAATGACAAAATCACTTGATGAAAATGACATTGTTACAAAGTTCATCGAATTACCTTTCCAATGAGTATTTGTTTGTGCAATTTAGACGTCATATGCTCCTGTTATGGCAAAAAGAAAAAATTCGCCTCCTTTGGCATGTTTGAGATGATAGGTTGACTAGAGGTTAACTTTGTTTGACTTTTTGATTTTTGATGGTTTTTTGTAAAACTTTTTCGATTAGAGGTGATGTGGTTACATGTGTTATCTGTCAAACTTAATAGTGACGGGGCTTAAAGCCCACAAAATAATTAAAACCTAAAGTTCAAATTTCTATGCTCCCCTAGTCGACTAAGACTTAAAACCTAAGCTTTGAAATTTAAAACTTAACACATAAAGCTTGGTTGACTGCTATGTTTAATTATAACGTTAAAATCCTAACTGCCTAAGGTCTAACTATAAAGTTAACAACCTAATGACACAGTGACCCTAGATTCATTGCAATGCCGACCTGCAAGATTTTAATGCCGACTTCTAGAATTTGGAAATGCCGACCTTTGACCTCTGACATTAATCCCGACTGCTGACCTTTGATTTAGACAATGATCTAAAACTTAAATGCTGACTTTACACCAACTTTAAAGTTCTAAGCACTGACTATAGATTTTAAAACTCACGCCTTCGACGACAAACTTTGACCTTGATAATACTGCGACGGGAAGACAGCGACCAGAGGAGAGATTTAAGGTTGTCAGTCGACAGAGTTTGCTTGTGGGAGAAGTCGACGGGCCAAGGGGAAGATATCGACAGGAATGGTTGACAGGTTGAAGCTTAATACAGACTGCGACGCAAAAGGTAGCAATTGCAACTAGGAACAAAAGGGGAGGTCAAGGTCGAAGGCTTCGGAGCTAGCAAATGGTGGACGAGATGTATTTGGAGGTCAATTGAAACTTAGGGAGGGGAAAGATTTGGTTGAAGATTAAAATGGGCACAGTCGACAGGAGATAGGGGTTTCAGCCAACTGTGACATGCAACCAAAAAGCTTTAAACATACAACTAA
This sequence comes from Cunninghamia lanceolata, assembly GCA_027924645.1. Taxonomy (NCBI): domain Eukaryota; kingdom Viridiplantae; phylum Streptophyta; class Pinopsida; order Cupressales; family Cupressaceae; genus Cunninghamia; species Cunninghamia lanceolata. The sequence continues at coordinate 852,225 of BSBN01001500.1, forward strand.
AACTTCTCCAAACCTATGATGTGAGCTTACAACCTGTGAACAAAGAACACAAAGTCCAGTGAGGAATGCCCATATGGTACGAATCCATATTGCATGGGTTGAAAAATTAAAAAAAATTTAAAATTTTACAAAAACTTTTCCTGTGACAACATATGCAAATTTATAGTCAAAAATCATGTAAACGGCCTCCCGAACGCTATGGCATAGTCAGATTTAACCTAGGAGATCACCTGCAACAGATCACATGCCAAACTTGCAAACGAGGGTTAGAAAGCACAAATTTTTATACCAAAAATCTTCAAAAAAACAATCAAGCGAAGTGGGTCCCACTAGGTGTGCCATTTTGTAGACAAGAAATTTAGACAAAATGAGAAGATAAAACAATCAAATGCAATATCTTTTTACCCAAACCTTCCGAATACTTTGATACCTTGAAAGATCAATGTGTGCGTGTTTGTTTTGTTTGAATGTTTGGATTGTTGATCGCTCGCGTTCGCAACATAATGTTGATAGGATGGAGATTGATGAGAAGAAGATAGGTAGGTGATGGATGAGAGGCAGAATTTCGGTAGAGTAATAGTACTTAGAAGCTCATCCATGCCAAATGGCTTGGAAATGGGTTAATTTATAGGCAAATGTGAGAAGATGGAGGGAATAAGATTTCCATTTTGTGTGTGGAAGTGAAATTAGAAAGTTTCTTGTGCAACTTGGGAGAAGAAATGGAAGGCAAAAGAGTTAACTCGAGAGATGATTTGAGTCATCTTATGAGATGGAAATGGAAGGTGGGAGAGTGATTTGAGAGATGAGTTGAGATGGAAATGGAAGGTGCCAAGTGGATAATAAATTAAATAAAAACATATTTATTTAATTTATTATTTAAATGAGAGGAAATGGTTGGAGGAAATAAAATATAAATTAAATTTATTTAATTCATATGTAAGATGGGAAAATAAATAAAACGTTGGTTTTACTTATTATTTTAGAAAAAAAAGATAAGATAATTAAATAATTTAAAATTATTTAATCATTTGATGGAAGATAGAAGAATAATGAACATTAATTAAATAAATAAAATTTATTTAATTAATTAAAGATATGAAGAGGAAAATGAAATATAAATGATAATATGGGTGCTTAGGGCAAAACATAAGGTGTTGCAAGAGATGGACATTTTTGGGTGTCTACACTTATCTCATATGCATAGGGCAATGTGCTACATTTTTTTTATCAATGCAATGATATTACATCATGACTCTCTATAAAAAAGATCAACATTTATATTAGAAATAGGGTGGACTATAAACTGGAGAGTTGGGAGAGAATCCAAAAGATCAAAGACAACATCAAATAGAAGATCAACTCATAAGTATACTGTTTGAGAAGTCACACACTTTTTATGTTTTTTTATGATTGTAATTGAAGGTTGAAGCCTAATTATGATTGTAAGCCCTTTCAACAAATTCTATTTCAAAATATGATTTGATAAAGTATTGTTCTACATATTTCTTTTGTGGTGTGAATATAGTGTGAGTATTTGAATTTTGTTTGTATGAATCTAATGAGTGATTTGTGTTAGGTGAATAATATTCAATTAGATCCTTCATTCATGACTAAATCAAGTGATATCAAAGCTTAGTTTTTGAGGGGACTAAAGAGGAGTGAAGAGAAGATATATTCCAATATTGAGTTGTTGGGTAGAAGGTATTTGAAGAAAACTTGGTTGTAAACAAATTACCAAATTGTGAGGCAATTTGTATCAAATATGAGTCAAAATGCCTCCATGAATAATAGGTATAGGTCAAGGTGTTATTAACATTGTTATAAGGATGGAAGACATGTTTTAGATAATGAGAAACTTCCAAATCCAATTGGATATTGTTGAAGAGGATAGAAGAAGAGGTCATGTATGTAGAGATGATAAAGTGATGAAGAAATGAAATTACTACAAAAGAATATAAAGATAAAGATCAAGGCTAAGAAAAAATGTTGAAGGTTATTTCAAATATTGGTAAGATATTTAAACTTGATGTTCCTAATTATGCTAGTAGCATAGATCTTGAAGAGTTGATAGACTGGTTAAATGAAATACAATAATATTTTGAGTGTGAGGAAATCATAGATCCTAAAATAGTGAAGTTTTCTAAGACAAAGTTGAAAGGTCATGTATTATGGTTGAAAGAGGTATAATTATAAATGAATTGAAGGGGAAAAGTAAAAAATTCAAACATCAAATATGATGGTCGTAAAATTGAAAGCTAATTTTATCCTAGTAGATTATCAATTGGATTTGTTAAAGAGATTGCAAAATTTGAGACAAAAAGAAATGAATGCACGAAGGATTATAATTAAGAATTTTATTAGTTAACAATTAGGATTAATCATCATAATGATCAATAAAAGGTGGTAAACTATATTAATTGTTTAAGAGGAAGTGCCCAAGAATAATTAAGTATGATGAGATTGCAATTAGTTGAAGAAGCATATTACTTTTCCCTCAAGGCATAAGTCAAGTTGAGTAAGAGATTTTAGAATAGGAAAAATAAGCAAAGAAGAGGTGATATATTTTAGAAAGGAAGAAATCAAGGTGGTCGTAGAGGACATGGTCATGATTATGTAGAAGACAAAGAGAGTTATAATTCTTACCACAATGAGAGTTCTGATGCATATCACATGACAAGGAAGTGGTAGATCATTCTATACTACTATTTGTAAGTGTGGAGCTAAAGGCCATAGAGCATTTGAGTGTTCCAAATCACAAGGAAGCAATATCATAAGACCTAAAGGAACCACAAGAGATGCACATGTAGATGATGAATCAATAAGATGTCCTACCCAAGCAAATGAACCAGAAAATTCTAAGTCTTTTTTGATTAAAAAAATAGTGCTAAAACCTAATAAAGAAGGTAGTGAAGAACTAATGCAAAGAAAAAAATATTTAGAACAATCTAAATAAAGGTAAATGTTGTAAGGTCATAATTGATAGTGGAAGCACTGATAATCTTGTGTCAAGTGAAATTGTTGATAAGTTGAGACTAAAGAAAATATAACACCCAAGCCCATACAAAATCTTATGGTTATAGAAGGATCATAAGGTATTGGTACGTGAACTATGATTCATCCAATTCAAGATATGATCATATTATAATGAGGTATTATGTGATGTTATGTTTATGGATGTTTTCCATTTATTGAGGAGACCATGACAATATGACAAAAATTCTATTCATAATGGTAGATGAACTATTTCAAATAATTTGGACTTGTGGCCCAAAACTAGACTAGAAAGAATTTTTTCCATGTAAACTAGAGTAGAAGTATAAACATTTCAAATAATTTAGATTTTGTTCCCCATAATATAGACTAGGAGTAATACTATATGTATGTAAAATAATTTGGATTAATAATTGGATAGTTTGAATAATCTGGGCTTACTTAAAATTATTTTTAAAATATGGACTAATAATAAGTTCATATTATTTAAAACAATTCATGTAGAGAGAATACATACACTTTAATGAAAGGAGGTGAGAAACATGTTATTAATCCATTAAAAGAGGAGGGAAATCAAATGAATGGTTGTACCAGAGTTTGTTTACTTGATGCCAAGAAATTTTTAGAAGTTTGAAGCATGAGAATACGTGTTTTAAAATAGATCCCAAGATATGTGGTAGTGCAGGTGAATGAGAGTTGCCACAAATTGGGATTTCTAAGTTGTTGAAAGAGTATTGTGATATTGTGTTAGACAATATGCTAGATCAATTATCAATAATAGAGATTATTAGTCATCACATGAATTTGATTTCAGGAGCAAGTTTACCTAACAAGGTTGCTCATGGGATGACACTAACAAAAAATACAGAACTAAACCAACAAGTGCAAGAGTTATTGAAGAGAGAATTGATTAGAGAAAGTTTGAGTCCCTGTGTACTGCTAATTGTACTAGCACCACAGAAGGGAGTGTTGGATTAGGTCCAAACAACTAAGAGGGGGGGTGAATCAGTTGTTACTTATTTAACCTTTTTCCTTCTTTAACCAACTTATAAACAAATTAATGAAATAAATATTTTAGCATCACATAAGCAGAAACATAAATAGCACACTTGACACCAAGATTTTGACGTGGAAACCTAGTTAAGGGAAAAACCATGGTGGGGGCTAACCCAAAAAATTAATACTCTGTTAAAAGTATTTTACAAGCGGGAATGTACATGCATTTGGGCTCACTGCTCAAATGGAGGCTCATTGCCTAAGAAAATATTACAAGAGAACAGCAGAGATTTGAACTGATTAATAGCATCTACCTATGCATGAATTTTAGTTTCGGTTAAGTACAAAAATTGATCTTACACATTTCATCTTTGCTCTGCTCTTCTTTATTGATATGCTTTCATTCGCTCTTTGGATTTGCTGTTTTCACACATACACCTTCTTTGTTATCAACATCACCAAAATATCCACAATCATCGGCTATAAATATATATATATATATCCTTATCTTGAATTGCAATCATTTACCAATCGGCAACAACAACAACACTTAAAACCATTTAAGAATGCTCTGCTCTGTCGTCTAGATCCATACACCAATATTGATGCGTACCAAAAATAACACCTGTAGATCATCATGCATGTCGTCCAATAACATTCTATCTCATACACAGTTCATCAAAACACTTCTATTGGGTCCGCACAAAGATTAACATAAGTCTGCATGTTCTTCACTGAATTGTTCTGTCATAATAGGACCTAGTATTCAAATGCTCATAACTTTTGATCCCATTATCACTGGAAGCTAAAAACTTGGATTTAGATTATCCTGGTATCCCTCTATACTCCTTCAGATCTGCAACACATAATGATTATCTGGAGAGATCCGCTGACCAAAATACTGGACTCTGCTATATGCTCTGTTTCAGGTTCTCAGACTTAGATAGATTATCATTCTGACTTCTGGTATGATCAGATACTGCACTATGGATGAGTGGAACAATCTTAGTTGTCATCAATGACAACACCTAATAGTTCTAAGAAGTGTCTCTTGACAACAATCTCCCCCTTTGGCATTGATGGTAACACTTAGTGAAAAATGACTAAGTGTCTTAGAGTGACTCCCCTTAGTATGTACATTCATGCCCTTCACTTAATCCGGTGCTCCCCCTATGCTAAATACCTTATTTTTCACCATCCTTCATTCCCCCTTTGACAGCAATGGCAAGGGGTGGGATCCACAATCCAAAATTCTCAAAAAAAGTTCTATTAATACTGTCGTATATGTACAATAAATCATCAAATTCTACTTACATGAACTTGAGAATGTCTGCAAATTTGGTTTTTAATTGTACAAGTTTAGAGGCCCAAGTATTCTTTATTCCATCTAAGAGTGAAATGTGCCCACTCAGTAGAAATGCATATGCTTCTGCCTTTGCTAGATTTGGAGGATCACTTATCTGAAGTGTATTCTGGGCTTCGGATAAGGCATTATGCATGGCTTCCAACTTGGGGGCAGTCAATCCCTAGAGTTCACACATCCTCTTCATAGTATTGATTTTCTCTTTTTCAAGTCCCTTTATTTCATCTATCAAGCTAATGACCTGACATTCCTGGCTTATAGGAGAGGTATTTAGAGGATCAAAATTTTGAGATAGAACTGATATTTTTTGTTCTTGTTCCTTTATCTTCTTCTCAACATCCTTATTGAATTTAGTCCATGATAGGCAAAATGTATATATATCTCCTCCATCACATAGAGCATTTTGAATGCTCTTTATGCTAATTCCTAGTATCAATCTATCACTTCTTATCATATTTTTAACTTGACTGAATTTCTTATTCAAGAATTCTTTATGAACCTTTGCCTCTGCAGACTTTTCAAAAGACTCAAAATGTGAGTTTACTGAACTTACAAGATTTTTCAAATGGCCAGAGAGGGAATCATTTTGATTCTTCTGATAAGTTGGCATTAATTTCTCTAAAACTCTGGTTGCTAGCCCCAACAGCTCATTGTCCTCTAAGTGGGATTTTATCATCTTTTCTCTGGCTTTTACTTGGGTGAAAGATGCAATTTTCATCAATTGAAATGGAAAGAGTGCATCCAGATTGATTAGTCCTTGGAGTAGTTCAGGCTCATCAAGCTCAATCACTTCCTTTTCAAAAGGGCTTTTTCTTGTTACATTTTCTGAACTATCTTTTTGATCATCAGGTTTTTCTACATCTACTTTAGGTGCTTCAACATTTGCACCATCTTCTTCTGCTTTGTCTTTCTTTCCTTTTTCCTCCTCTTTCTTTGTATTACTGTTCTCTGTGTTCTCTTCTAAGGGACTCATTTCTGCTTGCTCACCACTTGCTACTTGATCTAGAGGGCTCTGAGTGGTACAATATTCTTTTCCTTCCCAGAGTGATCAGGTGGAGTTATCACTGCATCAATTATTCTATCTATCATTTATATGTCTTCCTGATTGACTTGTTCCTCTTCCTGAACTTCTCTAATATTTAGATTTGATGAATCAAGTTTCGGAGGGTCTAGAGTAATACTTTGGTCATTAATTCTCTTGTCAGTTTCTTCTTCTAGAGATTTTTATTCCGAAGCAGAAGGATTGTCTTCTTCAACATGTTTTTCTAAAACAATGTAGTATTTACATTTGTCTAAAGCCTTTCTCAGAATTTCCTCTGTTTCATTTGCAATTTCTTCAGTCTCACCAAGCATTAGCTTGTTCATCTGGACTTTGCTTCTGAATTTTTCTTTGACCTCTCCGAGGATTTTATCTACTTCTTTTCTGGTCATTACAGGGCACAAAGAGGAGAGAACATACTCTCTGAGTTCTATATCTTTTTCCTTGGCTGCTTCTTTCCTCATAATTTTAGGAAGTTCTTGTAAGATTTCCAACAAGGCTCTATTGAATTTATTTAGATATATGATAATGGCATCTTCTAAATTTTCTTATTTGCTTGATCAAGGTTATCATAGTAAACTTTGATAGGTTTTAAATTTCCATGAACAGTGACTATTTTTACAATTTCATCAATAGTCATGGCAACCTTACCAGATACTTGCTTTTTACTGGCCCTCATGCTTCCGGACAGTTGATCTTTAAAAGTCTTTGAAGTTTTGACCTTCTTTGATCTTATTTATTTCACTTCTTCATCTGTTTCTATCTCCTCATCATCTTGTGTGCTCTTGTGGGTTCTTGTTGCCTTGGTTCTTTCTTTTTCCTCCTTCACCAGATGGAGTGGCTTCCAGCTTCTTAGTGGAAGTGGACTTGAGAGGCTTAGTAGGAGTTGCAAAACTCCTTGTCTTCCTTGGGGCTTCCGGGGGGACTATAGGCTCACTTTTTGCATGCTCAGTGCTCTTCTTTATCTTTTCAATCCTTTGTCTGTTTTCTTTCACTACTTCTTTTGTAATCTCAATGCTTTTTGCATACATCTCCACTTGCTTGTGTACCTTTCTTTTTGTTTCCGGCTGTCTAAGTTCCACATGCAACTTTAAGCTTAGTTCCTTGTATGTTTCAAACCTTTCAACAGAGGTGTCTTTAGGTTTGCTCAGGAGATGTTGAGCATACATGTCCAGAATTTCCTCATCCACTTCATAGCCCATTGGCATTATCGACATTGTCCTTGGTTCTACAGCTTCCATCAAACATTGATTTGTGTCTACCATAAAACATATTTCATTTTCATACTTTTCAACAACTGAACTAGGGATTCTTTCCTTTGCATGCATCAAGTTCTGGAAGTTTTTGAAGTAACCCCAGAGAGCAGTCTTTTGTGTCTGGGTATCACCAAGAGTGTGTAGATGATTCCTAATTTGCCATGCCACTGGCCCGTCTGATGTCCATTGTATACCCGAAACTCCCGGCACTTCATTCATGAAGTATAAGAATATACATATCACCAAGGAACCATACTTGAAGGAATGTTTCTTGTCCTTTTTTATTTTGTTCAGGTTTTCTATTAGTTGGCTTTGTATTAGCTCGCACAAGTCATAGTCCACATTCTCCTTTATCATTTGATATGCGACATAAATAGTTGTTCCAGAAACTGAGTTCTCCCTGCTGGAGTGGTAAATCTTATACCCAACTACCATCGAAGCAAACTTGACATCCGGATCAGTGATGTCATAGCTCTTCTATCGAATTTTGCTCCAGTTGCATCAGTTACTGTTTGATTTTTCACAGCCTTAAGCATGGGTTGCCCACCGGTTGCATTCAGTCCAGTCACAATTTAGATTACATCTTTTGTGATCTTGAACAGCTTCAATAACCACATAAACTCACCATGTATCTGACTTGGTACATACCTAACCCATTTGCTTTCATCAAAAGATGGAAATTCAATAACTTGTATGAAGTGTTTGTTCTCTAGGGTTTTATATTCTGATTTTAATTGGTGATTGTCATTCTTCAAGAGGTTTTCAAATAGATCTAGTAGTTTCAGATTTCCAAATATCTCTATATTGCAGTGAATGTAAGCCCTAATATCTTTGACATGTAAAACCTCGTACAGTACTCCAGAAAATGCACCTAGCGGCTCAACCTCTACAGATTTGAATGGATACTTTTTGAACTTGGGACAACGCCTTTCAGTAACATCTACCACTAGAGGTGTAGCCATTTGCAAAAATTGAGAACTCAAAAGATTTCACAGAAAATAGAAAATACCTTGCTACGCAGATTAGGGTTTTTGCTTGGAAATCCTTTTCTCGCTTCCAACTCTTGAGAATTCTCAGCTCTAAGCTTGTCCACTTCTTTCTTCTTGATTTATTTTAATGCAAAGTGTTTGAAATGAGGAGTGAATGACCCTTTTAAGCTTCACATCACCTAATTTGCCTTTGTAATAAATGCCCTGTCCTAGCACATCCGGTTGCTCTATATTTTTAGTAGTCTTTCATGTATTACTCTGCAATTTGCTATATCCATCTCTTTTCTTTTGGAAATCCTTCCACATGGTCTAAAACAATCCAAGATCTCTTTTCTTACTGTGCTAGATCTAGGCACTTACTTATTGGCTGGGGGAATTCAATTTATAATGTTGCTCCCCCTGAGCCAAGACTTCCAACTTAATTCCTGGAGGAATTATCAGCACCGGATTGTGGTGCAGATCCATTACTATCATTCATAATGGTTTTCCTGACCCATATCTTGTTTGATTCATCCTGAGATTCATTCATATCAATTTTTTCGTTGCCTTTGTCTTGTCTTTGTTCATCCAGTTTTCTGTTTACTGGACCTCTTCTTCGATTATCTTTACTTCTACAGAATCTTGCAATATGACCAGATTTATTGTAGTTAAAGCATACAACATTTCTTTTTTGATTTTCTCTTGATCTGCACTAATTATCCATATGTCCAAACCCATTGTAAACAAAGCAGTAACCATTGAAAGAATTGCTAATTCTTCTATTATTGGGATTATTCATTGTCATACTTCTACATTCATTTGATCTATGACCATACCTATTACACTTAAAGCATTGACTGGAGAAGGATGGACCATTTTGATTTACTCTGTTTCTGCACTAAGTAGCTCTATGACCAAATTTGTTGTAGTTGAAACAATTTCCATTGAATGATGGATATCTTTGAGCATTTGGCTATCTTACCGAAGGTTTTCTAGATCTGTTTCTCCCATTCTTAGGTTGAAAGTTTCTCTGTCCAGATCTGGAGCTTTCACCTTTCTCATATCCAAAACCATGCTTGTCATCGGCCCTTTTCTATCCTTCAAGTAGTGCTTCAAGTTTTGCTGAACTTATCTTGAATTTCTCCTTGTATTCATTTGCAATATCTAGGTCATGTCTAAGAATGACTATTTGCCTTTCAAGTTGTCTTTCATTGTCTCTACTTTCTTGTAGATCAGACTCTAGATGGCTAGCTATTCCATCCAATTTGCAACATTCTTCAGATCTTTCTTTTAGTTTTTATTTCAGATCTTCTTCAATTTTCTTTCTATCTTCACTTTCTTTGGTTTGCCTCATCACCCCAGATTCCATTTCAATTTTCAAAATAGCGACTTCTTTTGAGAGCTTCTCACATTCCTTTGTTTTTTCTTTCAAAGCTTCATTCAAGCCATTTTCTTCAGGTAAACTAGATAGCTACAGAAGTAGCTCCTTTTTATTTTGTAGAGATTTCATTAATTTATCTTTTAACATTTCAATGGTGTCATTAGCGTCTTTAAGTTCACCTCTTAGATTACTAATTTGTGTTCTAGATTGAGCAAGCTCTACTAGAGCTGACTGAAGATCTCTTAATGAACCCATTTGAAACTTTTTCCAAGATCTTTTCCTTAAGTTGTTAGGCTTCTCTAAGGAACCTTGCTTTGATACCAATTGTTCAATTAGGTCCAGACAACTGAGAGGGGGGGTGAATCAGTTGTTACTTATTTAACCTTTTTCCTTCTTTAATCAACTTATAAACAAATTAATGAAATAAATATTTCAGCATCACATAAGCAGAAACATAAATAGCACACTTGACACCAAGATTTTGACGTGGAAACCCGGTTAAGGGAAAAACTGTTGGCAAGAGACACATTGTGGCTTTATGATTGTTGTCATTGATGGCAACAAAGTTCATCCCACACATCTACAGGACATGGTGTGCCTATACCGAAAGTCAGATTGAAGAATGTTGTGGTCCGGTAAGCAAGAACAGAGCATGTGGCAAGGTCTGACAGTCAGGTCCGGATATCTCAGAGGAAGTATCTTAGTAAAGTGTGGACTTGGGGAAGTCAAGAGGTGTACCTTGACTGATACATTCTAGAGATTGAGCCTCCGGTGATGAAAGAGTGAAAAGATATGAGCACCTAAGTGTTGGGTTCCTGTTTGGCAAAGTTGACAGAGGAAGAACTGACCGGCAGAGCATCAGACCTTAATCCGGATGAGTTATTGATGGTGATCAAGTTTTTTAAGGTATCATTCATGATTGGCCAACATGATTGATGACTTCTATAAGAATCTCCTTGATACGCATCACTTGATAAGTAAGGATTCAGCTAACACATCAGAGTTTTGGAAAATATTGACTATTCCGGATGCCGACTAGAAAGGTGTTGAAATCATTGGTGTGGATATATATACCAGATGGATTTTGATATGAAGTTGTGTGTTGTGTGTGGTGTGTGTGAAGAAAAGCAGAAGGGCAGTGTGAAGATAGTAAGACAGGTCCGGTATGTGACAGGACATTAGCACCAAAGAAGAGGAAGAATGAAGTGCAATAGATCAATGTATTGAGCCTTACCAAAACTGAACCTTAGCATATGTGGATGCTTCTCATCAGTTCAAGTTTCTTGTTACTCTCTTTATAACTTGTAGACAGTGAGTCTCTTGTAGGCAGTGAGCCTCTTGTGAGCAATGTGCTCGGGTAGTGAGCCCTAATTGGCAAGTGCCATTTTGTATTTCTATTCTTCTAATAGAGAATACATTCTTGGGTTAGTCACCCCGTGGTTTTTCCCTTAACAGGTTTTTCCACGTCAAAATTATTGTGTTATGTGTATTGACTTTGTTTCTACTTATGGATGCTTATTTGCTTTGATGCTCCACTAGTTGTTAAAGAAGAACAGAAAGTTAAATTAATTAAGATAATTGATTCACCCCCCCTCTCAGTTATCAACAATTGGTATCAAAGCCAAGTTCCTCCTAACAGAGCCTAACATCTTGAGGAGATCTGGGAATTCAAATGGATGTGTATGGTATGAGGGAACAACTTCAGTTTGCCTTAGATGATCTTGAGCAATCTAACTCTGAAGTCAATGAATTGAAGGAAAGACTCAAACAGGCTAATGATTTCATAAATGAACTAAAAGGGAAACTGAGTATCTCTATGAAAAAGAGAAAGGATCTGCTTCAACAATTGGCAAGTCAAAGTGAAGCTAATGTTACAAATGAAGATCTGAAGGAGAAAACCAAGTTATGTGAAAAGTTATCAAAAGAGGTCATTATGGTAAGACATGAAATGGAATCAGGAGTTATGAAATTCACTCAAGAAATTGAAGAGAAAAGAAAAATTGAAGATGATCTAAGACAATCTCTCAAGGAGAAATCATAAGACTGCCACAAAATGGATAGAATAATCAAGCATCTAGAATTTGATCTTGAAGAAGCTAGAGATAATGAAGAACAACTTGAGAATCAGATTGACACTCTTAAAAGGGAGCTTCAAACAACAAATGAATACAAAGAGAAATTCAAGATAAGCTCTGCTCAACTTGAAGTTCTTCTTCAAAGCCAAAAGAGGGTAGATGACAAGCAAGGCTTGGGATATGAAAAAGGTGAAAGCTTTGGATTTGGTCAGAAGAACTCCAGATCAGAAAATCCAAGAAACAGGCCTAGAAGACCTCTGGTAAGGCAACCAAATGCTCAAAGATATCCTTCCTTCAATGGATACTGCCACAATTGCAATAACTTTGGTCATAAAGCAAATTAGTGCAAAAGAAGAATGAATCAGACTAGTTCATCCTTCTCTAGATAGTGTTTTAATTGCAAAAGGTATGGTCACAAAACTCATGAATGCAGAAATATGCAAATGAACAATTCATTCAATGGTAGATGTTTTGCATGCAATAGAATGGGACATATGGCTAATTAATGTAGATCAAGAGGATATCAATCAAATATGCAAAGAAATATTGTTTGCCACAATTGCAATAGATCCGGTCATATTGCCAAATTCTGCAGAAGCAAGAATCAGGACAAAAAAGGTCCAGTGCATCATAATCAAAACCAAGACAAAGGAAAAGGAAAAGTGAATGTGGATGAAATTCAAAGGGAAATGAAGAAGATATGGGTGAAGAGAAGTACAGAAAATGATGGGGATGGATCCACACCAAACTCTGGTGCTGATATTCCTTTCAGAAACTAAATAGATGAGCTCTAGCTCAGGGAGAGTCACAAAAGAAAATATTTTCCCCCAGCCAGTCAATTGATGCCTAAAATTGGCACATGAAAGGTTGCAGACTAAAAGGGCTCTCAGAGAAACATCTAAATAACCCTTGGGGAAGATATGAAAGACCTGCAATGAATTTGAAGAGGTTAATCATCTAAGATTAATCCGGTTTAACAGTCATCCGGTAAGAATAGGATTTTCACAGTTAGATCCGGTATGATTCAAATTTGAGGTAGTTTGATCTACGGGTAGATCAAATGTTTAGGGAAAGGAGGATAGATTGTCATTAATCATCAAGAAAAACTCTATGTATATCTCAGTGATCTGAAAAAATTCTCTCTCAGAACAAGGCAACCAGAATGACTTAAGTTGCGCATTTATTGCAATATGGAATTAGGGTTTGCTCAGAGATAAAAGGGTTCATTTGCTCGTCATTTGCACATTTGCATTAGTGAAAAAGATAAGAAGAGCTTTGCAAACAAGTTTGCTTCATTTCTCTCAGGATCAACTGCAGAATTCAAGTCAACTGGCGACCTTTTCGGCTCATTCCGTGAACCCTAAAAGCGTAAAAGGTATTTTTCGTTCTTGAAATCTCTCTCTGAATCTTTTGAAAGATGGCTACACCAAATGTTATGAAGATCACTGATAGACCGCATCCAAAATTCAAGAAATATCCATACAAATCCCTAGAAGTTGATCCCCTAGGCACCTTTTCTAGCATTCCGCATGGGGTTTTACATGTTAAAGACGTTAGGGCATACATTCATGCCAATATTAAGGATTTTGGGGAATCTAAGTTGATGGATATATATCACAAGTAGCTAATAGATGAATCATTTGAACTAAAACCTCAGTACAAAGCCATCCGGGACAAGCATTTTGCACAATACATTCATTTCCCCTATTTTACAGAAGATGAATGGGTCCGATATGTTTTGAGTAGATTACATGACAACTTTATGTGGTTGATGAGACCATTCAAGATAACCAAGGATGCCATTAGGGTAGTTACCAGATTGTACTCATCCAGTGGGATACCTGCTCTCAAGTCAGTCAAGAATCAGATAGTGAGTGAGGCAACAGGATCAAAATTTGACAAGAGAGCAATGACAATAGAAGACATCACTGATCCGGATGTCAAGTTTGCCTCTATGATAATTGGTTACAAAATATATCACTCTAGCAAGGAAAACTCAGTACCTGGAACTACAATTTACACTGCTTATCAGATGTTAAGAGAGAATGCAAACTATGATCTTTGTGAGCTCCTTTTGAACCAACTTTTGGAGAATCTGCAAAAGATAAAGAAGGATAAGAAAAATTCTTTTAAATATGGTGCCTTGATACTCTGCCTATTCTTTTACTATATGAATGAGCTACCCGGATCTAATGGATGGGTATGGCAAAATAACAGACCTGTTGCAATTCAAATCAGAGATTACTTGCATGGGCTTGATGATGCCAAGGCACAGAATACAACACTCTGGGGCTATTTCAAGAATTTTCAGAGTATGATGCAAGCTAGAGAAAGGATCCCCCAATCATTGGTTGAAAAGTATAAGGATACAATATGCTTTATGGTAGAAACTGATCAGTGCCTAATGGAGGCTGTGGAGCCAAGGATAGTCTGGATCATGCCAATGGGGTATGAAGTAGATGAGAAAATTGTAGAGCTACATGTTCAACACATGCTTAGTCAACCCAAGGATCCTAAGGTAGAAAGGTTTGGAACCTTTGAAGAGTTGAGTGTAAAGATTCATGTGGAACTTAGACAACCGGAGATGAAAAGAAAAGTGAGAAAAGAAGTAGAGAATGTTGCCAAAAGGTATGGCATATCAAAAGAGGCACTTGATGCAAACAGAGAGAAGATGGAAAGGGCAGAGAAAGAAAAGAAAGAAACAGAAAAGGAGAGTACTCCGGTAGAAGCCCCCTCCTGAACCAGATCCTCTAAGAGCTCTACACCTGCCACTGCTAAGAGCTCAAAGGCATCAAAACCGGAAGAAAAATCATCCGGTAAAGGAGAAAAGAGAACAAAGACAAAGGCTACAAGATCATATACAATCCTCAAAGATGATGAAGAGACAGAATCTGATGAAGAGATCAAGAAAATGAAGAAGAAGAAGAAAGTATCCAGAGAATCCTCTACTGGTCTAGACAAGGAAGAAGAAAAGACAGATAAAAGTGTTGAGAAGCCTACTCTTGATGATATCATCAAGGTAATTACTGTGGATGGAAACTTGAAAACATTAACAGAATTCTATGATGAATGTAGTGAAGCTAACCAGAAGATCCTGCAAGATGCCACAGTCAGGTATCTAAATATCTACAACAAAACTTTCATCGAAATCATATCTCTAATTCCTAAAAGCCTTGAGAAGGAACTTGAAATCAGAAAGAATAATGCTAAAGCAAAGGATATGGAGATCCGAGAATAGATAGCCATTCAGCTCTATCCTTCCATCACTCCTAAGCAAAAGAATATGATCTTCAAAGATTGCAAGGATGAGTTCTAGAGCAAAGCTAGGATGAATCAACTTATGCTTGGAGAAACTGACAAGGTCGCTAAAGAAACAGAAGACATCCTCCGAAATGCATACAAAAGATTCAATATTCCTATTATAGAGGACTTAGGTGATGATCCCTCAGCCATGGATGACAAAGAAGAATCTACTGAGACAGTGGCAAAAGAGGCAAAGGAGACAAGTGAAGAGAAAGCTAAAGACTTAGATTCCTCTGCTCCGGAAGAGGAAGTTCATGAAGAAGAAGACACTTCTCTTCTGGATCCTCCTGCATACTCTAGAACTGAAGAAGAAGAAAGAAAAGAAGAGAGCATCAGTCAAGAAGAACAAGTAAAGGGAAGTGAAGAAGGTCAAACAGAAAAGACCATAGATGACAGTGCTAAGACTGCAGAAGGGGAGAAAACCCTGTCACCGGCAAGAGACACAGCAAAAGTAGTCAAAGATTTCTTAACCAAAGAGATGATGGAATTTGATGAACCAAAACTTCTTTAAGGTCCATTCAATTTTGATTCCCTCTCCCCGATTCAAACCATGAAGCTAGCATCCTTTACTCAAGCAAAGGCAAAAGAAAAACTCCTGAAGTCTCACATGGAGGACTGTGAGCTCATAGAAGCTGCATCCAGTGTATTGGAGAAGATCATGTCATCCTTCCAAAAGGATCCTTCTGCCTCCACATCTGGTAATCTAAAGTCTCTTGTAAATTTTGTTCATACGCATTTTGATTCCTTAGAGAAGTCAGCAGAAGAAAAGGTCCAGAAGGAGTTTTTGGGAAAAGGATTCTCTGAAGTATAGGGTCTAATAACAAATGATAGGAGAGTTATGGATTTTGGAATAAAGAGCTTGGAAAATGCTCTTAAAGATGGCGGAGATATATATAAATTTTGTTTATCCTGGCCTAAAGTGACCAAGGATATTGAGAAGAAAGTAAAAGAGCAAGAGGATAAACTGTTAAGTTTATCTCAAAGTTTTGATCCTCTCTCCTCCTCCATAGTAAATCAAGAGTGTAAGACTATTGCAGTCATAGATGAAATAAAGAAGCTTCAGAAGGAGAAGAAAAATAGAATAAACAAGTTGAGTGAACTTAGAGGGATCATCATCGCTAAGTTAGAGGCCATCATGAGGCCCTAACTGATGCTCAGGCCATAGCCCAGACCAATGATCTGACAGATCTTAAGAAGGCAGAAGCATTTACATTCCTGTTGAGTGGTCACATCTCAATTTTGGACAGGATCAAGCAGAGTTGGGCTACAGAAGTTATACAGTTGAAGAATACTTTTTCAGACATACTTAAGTACATGTAAGTACAACTTGTATATACACTTATGCGGATATGTATAGACTGTTTTTGGAAATTTTGGTGTGTGGACCCTACCCTTTGCCATTGATGACAAAGGGGGACTGAGGAGCAGTGAAAAATGTGGAATCCAACTAAGGGGGAGCTCCGGTAAAGTGTACGTTAGAACAGAGCATCAACCAAGGGGGAGTGTAGTATAACAGTCATTTTTCACTAAGTGTTGCCATCAATGCCAAAGGGGGAGATTGTTGGCAAGAGACACATTGTGGCTTCATGATTGTTTTCATTGATGGCAACAAAGTTCATCCCACACATCCGCAGGACATGGTGTGCCTATACCGGAAGTCAGATTGAAGAGTGTTGTGGTCTAGTAAGCAAGAACAGAGCATGTGGCAAGGTCCGACAGTTAGGTCTGGATCTCTCAGAGGAAGTATCTTAGTAAAGTGCGGACTTGGGGAAGTCAAGAGGTGTACTTGACTGATACATTCCAGAGATTGAGCCTCCGGTGATGAAAGCGTGAAAAGATATGAGCACCTAAGTGTTGGGTTCCTGTTTGGTAGAGTTGACAGAGGAAGAACTGACTGGCAGAGCATCAGACCTTAATCTGGATGAGTTATTGATGGTGATCAAGTTTCTTAAAGTATCATTCATGATTGGCTGACATGATTGATGACTTCTATAAGCATCTCCTTGATACGCATCACTTGATAAGTAAGGATTCAGCCGACAGATCAGAGTTTGGGAAAATATTGACTATTCCGGATGCCGACTAGAAAGGTGTTGAAATCATTGGTTCAGATATATATACCAGATGGATTTGGATGTGAAGGTGTGTGTTGTGTGTGGTGTGTGCGAAGAAAAGCAAAAGGGCAGTGTGAAGATAGTAAGACAGGTCCAGTATGTGACAGGACATCAGCACCAAAGAAAAGGAAGAATGAAGTGCAGTAGATCAGTGTATTGAGCCTTACTGGAACTGAACCTCAGCATATGTGGATGCTTCTCATCAGTTCAAGTTTCTTGTTACTCTCTTTATAACTTGTAGACAATGAGTCTCTTATAGGCAATGAGCCTCTTGTGAGCAGTGTGCTCAGGCAGTGAGCCCTAATTGGCAAGTGCCATTTTGCATTTCTATTCTTCTAACAGAGAATACATTCTTGGGTTAGTCACCCTATGGTTTTTCCCTTAACAGGGTTTTCCACGTCAAAATCATTGTGTTATGTGTATTGACTTTGTTTCTGCTTATGGATGCTTATTTGTTTTGATGTTGCACTAGTTGTTAAAGAAGAACAAAAAGTTAAATTAATTAAGATAACCGATTCACCCCCCCTCTCAGTTATCAACAAAAACCACGGTGGGGGTTAACCCACAAAATTAATACTCTGTTAAAAGTATTTTACAAGTGGGAATGCACATGCATTCGGGCTCACTACCTAGAGCTCACTGCTCAAATAGAGGCTCACTGCCTAAGAAAATATTACAAGAGAACAACAGAGATTTGAACTGATTAATAGCATCTGCATATGCATGAATTTTAGTTCCGGTTAAGTACAAAAACTGATCTTACACATTGCATCTTTACTCTGCTCTTCTTTACTGATCTGCCTTCATTCGCTCTTTGGATTTGCTCTTTTCACACATACACCTTCTTCGTTATCAACATCACCAAAATATCCACAATCATTGGCTATATATATATATATATATATATCCTTATCTTGAATTACAATCATTTGCCAGTCGGCAACAACAACACTTAGAACCATTTAAGAATGCTCTGCTCTGTCGGCTAGATCCATACACCAATATTGATGCGTACCAAAAATAACACCTATAGATCATCATGCATGTCGGCCAATAACATTCTATCTCATACACAATTCATCAAAACACTTCTATTGGGTCTGCACAAAGATTAACATAAGTCTGCATGTTCTTCACCTAACTGTTCTGTCATAATAGGCCCTGGTATTCAGATGCTCATAACTTTTGATCCCATTATAACTGGAAGCTAAAAACATGGATTTATATTGTCCTGGTGTCCCTCTATACTCCTTCAGATCTGCAACACATAATGATTATCTAGAGAGATCTGCTGACCAAAATATTAGACTCTGCTATATGCTCTATTTCAGGTTCCCGAACTTAGATAGATCATCATTCTGACTTCCGGTATGATCAAATACTGCACTACGGATGAGTGGAACAATCTTAGTTGCAATCAATGACAACACCTAGCTGTTCTAAGCAGTGTCTCTTGCCAGCAGGGAGAAGAATAGAAACTATGTATACATTAAAAAATGATAAATAAGATCATTCCCTGATAGCACAATAGTGTGTTCACTTGTGGAACCTCCTAATTTTGCTTGAAATCACATATTTTTTAGAAAAAAATAATGATTTAAGCCTAGACAGGTTTCATCTAAGGGTATTTGATCAAGAAGAGGGCTAGATCAAACCTTTGGACAGAATGCCTCTAGGCTTAAATTGAATCCCTAATGGAGTCTCCTCCACACCTATCAAAATGTTGACAAAAAAGTAATTTTGCTTTACCTTTTAGGAGATCAAATGAAGTCATTTGGAAATGTCATTTTGTAAGAATGTAGCCCTTAGTATTAGCTTTACAATAATTATAATATGTATTATGCTTTCTTTAATATTATATTTTTTAAAATTTTATAATGAATGTAAGTCCCTTATAAAAAAGAAATGACCTCTATTCAAAACATGAGGAAAACTAACAAACATTGTTAGAAAAGTCTCAAAAAATGCACTACACTCCACATCAATGTCCTTGTTTCAACGAAAAAAGAAAAAAATAATTTTGATATATATGCTTAGAGAAATGTGTTATGAAATAATGCTCTCAAATTTTAATAGTATTAATTCAAACAATTAATAATAAATAAAATATTTAATAAGAAATTACCAAAAAATATTCATGCACTAAAGTTAATGATCTAATTCCAATAAATCATGGATAATATTTATTTGTATTGAAAGTTATGTGATGTGGAATAATGTCACTTAGTAAAAAATAATTAAGAAATAAAATTTAATTAAAAAATAAAATCATAGAAATAATTCTTTAAAAAAAAATTATGGCTTGAATCTACATAAAAAATGTCACAACTTGTTAATTGGCATCATCTTTAAATTTTTGACCACTTGTTTCCTATAATTGACACAAATTAAAAAATGTTGAAAAATGATTTTGAGCATCACTTAAGACAAAAAGTGGGACACACTATTGTGTTGTCACCCCACTATAAAGGATGATAGATTTTCATTACCAAGCATGGATGGCTTGATGAATTGTTTGAGTTGAGTAACATAGTTTAGTAAAGTAGATTTAAAAGTGGTTATCACTAAATTAGAATAAAATAAGGACATGAATGAAAAATAACATTTAACACAAAAAAAGATTTGTATGAGTGGTTGGTTATGTTTTTAGTTTTACTAATGCAACAAGCATATTTATGAGATTGATGAATGAAGTGTTAAAACTATATTTGGATAAGTTTGTCATAGTTTAATCGGGCGGTACTCCAACTTTCAATAAAACTAAGGAAGAACATTTAGAGCGTATTAGATTGGTATTGCAAAGACTAAGAGAAGAAAAAATGTTGATTAATGTTAAAAAAATATAGTTTTATGAAGGAAAATTTGGTATAACTAGGATTGCTAAGTTCAACATAGGGTTTGAAGATAGATCTAGAGAAGGTAAGAGCAATTGTTAATTGGCTTACACCAAAGAATATTTGAGGTAATATTTTTTATGAATCGACTAGTTTTTGTTATTGTGAAAAGTGCTTTTACCTATCTAGCTTGACTAGGTCCTATTCACACTACACTTAAACTCACTTAGAGGTTATTTAGACTTTTGTCTCACCTCATTTGCACACATGTGTCCTCACACTTGTCTCAAGTGAGTCCACATGTGTCACATCTTTGGAGGGGTAATCAGACTTTCAGTCCTACCATCTCACCTCCTCAACCTTGCCTTTATATGTAAGGTCTCTATTGTACAGTTGTATGCTCCACATTTTGATCATTGTATGATATTTATTTGGCTTGTTATTCGTGCAATTCCTCTTTGTGGAATTTCTTGGATTCTTGCAAGTGATCATGGCTGCTCCAACATGGTATTAGAGCGAGCTTGCAAGACCCTTCCCATTCTTAGTTGAATCCCTATCAATGGTGCATCATGGAGCTAAACAAATCTCATTGTTGAGTCTGGAAGGCCCAAATCTGTAAAGATTGACTATCCAAAAATCAATTTTGGACACACGGAATTTTTTCTATTTTTTAGGAGGGTCTATACACAATACATGTATCGTAAAATCTTTCATTCATTCATTTCTACACCAAGAGCTCCCAACAGTCACACTTCTCTTTGTGGCCCATTGGCCACCACTAATCTTTGCATGTCATGGTTTGGTTTTTCTAACGGTCACCATTTATAACCATCAATGAACCTTTATGATATTATTAGCATTTCTTGTCACTAACATTTGATGTTAGTATATTTTGTACAGTTAACATTTTTTTGCTAACTCTCTTTGTAACATTTTAGGTTACATATAGTCTTTTATGTCATATTGTAAACATTCACTTCTAGCATCTATTGTGACATAGCAATTTATGTAACCATTTTTTAATCGCTAGCGGTTTTCTTCCAACTACTAGCAACAAATGTTAACTCTTAGTGGTTACTTGACCCTCTGATTTTGCATCATGTTTGCAAAGAGGGGTTTTTTTATTTTCGCTATAACTTGCACTCAGGGAGTCAAATTTTTGACTTCTTATAGTCAACAGAGAGCTAATTCTATCTACTTTCTTACGGTGCAATTTATTTTCCGCCAACTTGTAATTTTTTGGGATTTGCCTCCGAAAGTTTGTTTTACTCTTTTTTTTTGGCATTTTTTGACAAGGCATATCTTTTGCCCATGATGTCAAAAATCAACAAACTTTTTTTTGAAATTTATTAGAAAATGAAAGGAATCCATTGGTGCATATAGTTTTTTGTTTTGGAATGCCTATTTTCCTGGAAAATTGTAAAATCATCATGTGTTATAAATAGTCGATTTAGGCTTCCAAGTTGTCAAAATTGTGCTCAATATTGTGATTTTTTTTTTTGGGTGGTGGGGGGGCAACATATTTTACAATATTATTTGTTATGGGGTGTTAAATTGTCAAGTTTTTGTCATTTATTTGAGATTTTTAAGACATTATTGGTTTATGTCTTCATTGTCCATCTCATGACATTAACTCATTACATTCTTTTCTGGACACTTGTAAGAATTCCATCTAAACATATGATTGTAAACACACTAAGATAAAGTGCCATAACTGATTTTGTGTTCTTTTTTGGGGGGATTTTTTGCACATCTCTAGTGCCTCTTTTGTGCATGCACTAATTTATAAAGTTCCATGGGGGGTTGTGTTAGTGCCTCATTATTTTCCATCACAATCTTGTCTGGTGAGCGTACCTCCACAACAACATTTTAGTCTCATGGGAGTGTGCCTTGGTTTTTGCATACCTTTTCTAGTTTCTTGTAAATCATATTGGACCTGATGTTGCATCTCCATCTACTTATTCACATTTTAGTTCATTTGCCAATACCTCTTCCTATCATCATTATGGAGGGTATCACATGGTTTTGTTAATGCTTATTTTTCAGTGAAGTATTGGACACATCACTCTCATTTTTAGTTGATCAGTATTTGTGAGACTGGTATCTTTGTGGAGCACCACTTGCACATTTGAGTAGTGTCATTTCATGGTCACTCGTGTAGTGTTATTTGTGCCTCTTTGATCATTATACCATCTGTACTTTCTATTGAATGCATAAGACAACTGAGAGGGGGGGTGAATCAGTTGTATCATAAACTTCAAACCCTCACAAACATTCAGATCCACATTAACCTTTAAACTTGTTATGATGATTAAGCATGAAAAGAAAATAATAGAAACTGAAACATAATAGCACCAAACACAAGACAACACCAGATTTTACGTGGAAAACCCAAGAAGGGAAAAACCATGGTGAGGATTAGCTCACAATATAAAGTAGTAGCAACACCAAATTATAAAATGCTCACTGCCAGAGGGCTCACTGCCTAGAAGAAAGAAAGAAATGCTCACTACCAAAGGACTCATTTTCCAGAAGAAAGAGATAGAAGAGAAGGATCACTGCCAGGGATGAACTGATATAATTGCATCTAATATATGCATGGAGTTCAGTTCCAATGAAGCTCAATATTCACCACAACACAAACATCACCTTCGCAGCAACACTGAAAAATAGTAGACACCTTTTTCTCACTACATCCGGTAGCCTAACACATGAAAGCTCTCACTACATTGATCAAATTCACATCACTAACATCATATCCATTGTGCATACATCTAGTCATGAATCCTTGACACTTATTTATACCATCATCAACCTTGAAATCATTCTACAAGGTCGGCAACACATCTTAACCCATAAAATTCAAATTAGGTCTAGACCAAATCATTCTCATGGAGGAAAGAAATGAGTGTAGACCACATCACACCTTAGCACTGACCTAAATCCATACATACATTCTTCATCATGTTTTCACAGTCATTGAAGCACAATCGCAATTAGTGTAAACAACCAAGTCGGCCAAACTTGTGTTAACACTATGAAATTTTAAGTGCACATTTCCTCAAAACCAAAAGACAACATGCGGACCACACTCCAAGCTGGAACATGATCTAGAAGCATCCACAAGCACCTAGAAACCAACAAAATCTTTTGCAACATCTTTCACTTGAAGAAAGTTCACATCGGAGCACTTAGATTACTCTGTCATCAATTGCAACTCAAGAAACCATCAACTGCAACTTAAGAAATGAACTTGCGGAGCACCAAACCACAAACCACTTGAATTGAAGAAAGATATAGCCCTTATAAGCATAAATCCAGAACCACAAAGCCAGAAACAAATCTGCGGAAAAATGCAGAGCAAAACAGTTTCTCCTAGACACTTCTGCATAACTCAGAAACACTGTCTGCACACTGGTGAACACAACTTTCTCGACACAATGAACTGAAGTACAAAATCTAGAATATAACATCTCTAAATACCTATGAACAACATATTCAAACTGTAAAATTAGATCTTCAATGAGGAATAAATGCAAAGCAAAACTCGATCACAACTCTGTTAAGCCAGAACACATCTTCAACACACTTTTTCCTTTATTAATCAAATTTTCTCAAAAGCGCTTGGAAATCAAACAACAGAAGCATATTCTCAAAATCTTCAACACCTCTACAAAGCAACCAAACCACCTTTAGCAATATCTCATATCCTCATCTCTACACAACCTTATCTCTGAACTCTGCTAAACACAAACTACTCATACTCTTGCATCATTCTTAACTCATAATCTTGACACGACTGACACCAATGACAACACAAGCTTGTTGACATCAATGACAACACCAATTAGCACACATTTGCAACAATCTCCCCCTTTATCATTGATGGCAACACATAATGTGAAAAACCATCAACACACAAATCTGCACCAGCTTCTTTTCTTTCTTACTCTCCCCCTTTCTTTTACACATCTTACTCTCTCTTTCTTATCACTTATTCTTTTCTTTTTCACATTGCTCTCTCTCCCCCTTTGACATCAATGGCAAAGGGAGACATGCCTCTTCTTTCACTCTTATCAGGTCACATGCTTTTTTCTTTTCACCGCCCTGAATACTCCCCCTTAGGAGTGCACACCAAACTGTATCAACTCTTACTCCCCCTTATTGTAACAATCATCATGACCACTACCTGCTCCCCCTGAGAGGTAGCCTCTAACATCAGTCTAGAAAAGAATGAATCTTGAAATCCACTAGATTAATGCATCTCCTTATGCATCTAGTTCAAAGAAGGACGGGCAATAACCCCTAACTTCTCTCAAAGATACTCAAATGTATCCTTAGGAAGAGCCTTAGTGAATATATCAACAATCTGATCCTTTGTAGGTACATACTCAATCTTCACTTCATTCTCTGCAACCTTCTCTCTCAGAAAGTGATACCTAATTGAGATATGCTTTGTCCTTGAATGCATCACCAGATTATTTGAAATGTTAATAACACTTGTATTATAACAGAAAATAGAATTGGCTCATCATACACAACTTTGATATCCTTCAGGGTTTGTCTCATCCATAACATCTGTGTGCAACATGATGCTACAACAATATATTCTGCCTCTGCAGTAGATAAACACACCGAATCTTGTTTCTTACTTAGCCAAGACATCAATCTGCATCCAAGAAAGAATGCACCACCACTTGTACTTTTCATGTCATTTATACAACCAGCCCAATTTGCATCTGTATAAGCACTTAGAGTAAAGTCAGTATCTTTTGGATAGCACAAACCATGATCTAGAGTGCCCTTTAAATATCTGAATATCCTCTTAACTGCCATAACTGTGACTCTCTAGGATCTTCTTGAAATCTAGCCACAAGACAGACTGCATGCATAATATCTGGTCTAGTAGCAATCAGATATAGTAATCCTCCAATCATTGATCTGTACTTGCTTTGATCAGCCTTAGGAGATTCATCATTCTTGCTCAACTTACAACCAGTGACCATAGGAGTACAAACTGGTTTAGAATCTTCCATTCCAAACTTATTTAACAACTCTTTTACATACTTTGATTGAGAAATGAAAATACCCTTATCTATCTGATTGATCTGTAACCCAAGGAAGAAATTCATTTCCCCACACATTGACATTTCAAATTCTTTCTGCATTTCATCTGCAAAACTCTTACGCATACCTTCATTTCCACCAAAAAATATGTCATCTACATACACTTACACAATTAGAATTTGATCTCCACTTACTTTGATGTACAAATTGCTATTTGCAGTACCTTTATTGAATCCTTGTTGTAATAAGTACCTGTCCAACCTTGCATACCAAGCTCTGGGGGCTTGCTTCAATCCATAAAGTGTCTTCTTCAACCTGCAAACCATAAATGGCTTATCTAACAACTGAAATCCTTTTGGTTGCTCTATGTACACTTCCTCTTACAACTCACCATTCAAAAAAGCAGACTTCATATCCATTTGATATACTTTGAAATCCTTGTGTGCTACAAAAGCCAAAAATATCCTAATGGCCTCCATTTTTGCTACTGGAGCATAAGTTATCTCATAGTCTATTCCTTCCACTTATGAGTAACCTTTACACACAAGTCTTGCTTTGTTCCTTACCACTACTCCATTCTCATTCAATTTGTTCTGGAATACCCACTTAGTTCCAATTACATTTTTGTTCTCTAGTCTTGGGACAAGTTCCCAAGTCTGATTCTTCTCAATCTGCATTAGTTCTTCTTCCATAGCCTTGATCCAATACTCATTCTTGCATGCCTCAACCACTATTTTAGTTTCAACTTTAGAAAGTAAACATAGATTTACTTGTTCTTCAGTAGCTCTCCTTCTTGTCAATACACCTTTGCTCTTATCACCAATGATCTGGTCTTCAGAGTAATGCTTCTGCACAAACCTAGGAGTCTTAGGAATCTTTTCTGAAGCTTCTTCAACTTGCACTTTCTTTTCTTTATCTTTTTCTTCTTCACTACTTGAAGACTCATCTTATTCATATCCATTCACCTCTAAGTTCATTTGTAGATCATCAAACACCTCCAATCAACGTGAAAACTACTTTGTACTGGAAACAACTGTGTTCTGTCAAGCCAAACTTATGTTACTCATTACTTTCAAGCCAATCATCAAAATCAGACAAAATTCTAGATGTAGATGAATTCAATGATTAATAACCATATGCCAAAATTGCAAAGTAATATCTTCAATAACGGACCAATGTGGACCAAATTATCAAAACACTGTAGCTTGATTTTACTGGACATATACTTAGTCAAAACTCATAACATGTCTTTTTACCTGATCAAATTTTCTTGCACAGTAGACTTCTTGTGGAGGATAAGATTGTCAAAATTACCAACCAAGCTAATCTGCACAACTCTACCTTTATCCTTTGCAATCACAGTCTCTATCCTGACTTAAACCTTTGTTGCTAATCCTTAACCTTCTCTTCGTGTTGAGGCATCAACACCATTCCTTTGGCAGGGGAGAAAAGATTTTCAATAAGGTTCCCCTTGAGCCAAAGCTCTAATCTTAGTTACCGGAGGGAACATCTGCACCGAATGCCGGTACAAGCTCATCCTTAACCTCTGTTACATCCTTCTTAATCCAAATCTTACTCATCTCCTTCTTGGTCTCGGTCGGATCAACCTTTTGTACTGGTTTGTTCTTCTCTATTGGATTATCCTTCTTCATGCTTATGCTTCTGTAGAACTTAGAGGTATGTCCAGATCTATTACAATTGTATCATACAACATTTCTCTAACTAGTATTCCTTCCATTCATTCTATATCTGCATTGGTTATCTTTATGCCCAAATTTCTTTCATGTATAATAGTAGACACTGAAAGATTCAACTATCGTATCCTTGCCATAGCCATTTCTCATTTGACTTCTACACTAATTAGCTCTATGCCCCATCTTATTGCATGTAAAACACCTAGTAGAGTTCTAACTCAGTTTACTTCTTTATACAGCAGCTCTATGACCAAATTTGTTACATGTGAAGCATTGACCAAAGAAGGATGGAACATTTTGATTCCTTCTACTTCTACATTCTATTGCTTTGTGTCCATACTTATTGCATAAATGAAAAAAAACATTGAAAGGTGGATACCTTTGAGCATTTGGTTGTCTGACTGGAGCTCTTCTAGCTTTATTCTTTTGATTCTAGATCTTCTTGTCATTATTCCTCTAATTTGAAGTCTTATCTGATTTTGAACTTTCATCTTTTTCAAATCCTAAACCCTCTTTATCATTGGGAGCTTTTTGACTTGCAATCATCTCATCAAGCCTTGTAGAACTTATCTTGAATCTTTCTTCATAATTCTTTGCCTTCTCCAAATCTAATTTTAGATTCACAACTTCTTGTTCAAGCCTTATACATTCTTCAAATTTTCCTTTCACCATTAAGTTTAGATATTCCTCAATCCTTGCCTTTTCTTCAACTTGCACTTTCAGACCATTCATAGATTTAGTTTCTAGCCTTAATTGTTCACTGACCTCCTTGTTTCTTTCTTTGAACTTCTTGACTTGCTCTCTTAATTTTTTGATACATCCATCTGCTTCTTTAACATTCTCCTTCAGATCTTTGATTTCTTCTTCAGTCCTCTCCATGTCTTCAAGAGCAACCTTGAGTTCTTCACTATTGATAGGCATGCATTCATCTTATGAAGATCCATCAAATAGGGGAACATCCTTCTTGTGTGCCATCCCAGATCTACCTCAAGCTATTAAGCTCTCTTCTAAGGAACCTTGCTCCGATACCAATTGTTGAATGCACAAGACAATTGAGCGGGGGGTGAATCAATTGTATCATAAACTTCAAACCCTCACAAACATTTAGATCCACATTAACCTTTAAACTTGTTATGATGATTAAGCATGAAAAGCAAATAACAAAAACTGAAACATAACAGCACCAAACACAAGACAACACTAGATTTTACGTGGAAAACCCAAGAAGGGAAAAACCATAGTGAGGATTAGCTCACAATATAAAGTAGTAGCAACACCAAATTACAAAAGGCTCACTGTCAGAGGGCTCACTGCCCAGAAGAAAGAAAGGCTCACTACCAAAGGACTCATTGTTTAGAAGAAAGAGATAGAAGAGAAGGCTCACTGCTAGGGATGAACTGATATAATTGCATCTAACATATACATGGAGTTAAGTTCCAATGAAGCTCAATATTCACCACAACACAAACATCACCTTCGCAACAACACTGAAAAATAGTAGACACCTTCTGCTCACTGCATCTGGTAGCCTAACACATGAAATCTCTCACTGTACTAATCAAATTCACATCACTAACATCATATCCATCATGCATACATCCAATCATGAATCCTTGACACTTATTTATACCATCATCAACCTTGAAATCATTCTCCAAGGTCAGAAACACATCTTAACCTATAAAATTCAAATTAGGTCTGGACCAAAACATTCCCATAGAGGAAAGGAATGAGTGCGATCCATACATACACGCTTCATCACACTTTCACAATCATCGAAGCACAACCACAATTAGTGTAAACAACCAAGTCGACCAAACTTGTGCTAACACTATGAACTTAGTGCATGCTTCCTCAAAACCAAAAGACAACATGCACACCACGCTCCAAGCTAGAACATGATCTAGAAACATCCACAAGCACCTAAAAACCAACAAAATATTTTGCAACATCTTTCACTTGAAGAAAGTTCACACCGGAACACTTAGATTACTCTGTCATCAACTACAACTCAAGAAACCATCAACTAAACCTTAAGAAATAAACTTGTGGAGAACCAAACCACAAACCAATTGAATTGAAGAAAGATATATACCTTATAAGCATAAATCCAGAACCGCAAAGCTAGAAACAAATCTGTGGAGAAATACGAAACAAAATAGTTTCTCCCAGACACTTCTGCATAACTCAGAAACACTGTCCGCACACTGGTGAACACAAATTTCTCTGCACAACAAACTGGAGCACAAAATCTAGAATATAACATCTCTGAACACCTCTAAACAACATATTCAAACCACAAAAGTAGATCTTCAATGAGGAAGAAATGCGGAGCAAAACTTGATCACAACTCTGTTAAGCCAGAAAACATCTTCAACACACTTTTTCCTTTATTAATCAAATTTTCTCAAAAGCACTTGGAAACCAAAGAACATAAGCATATTCTCAACATCTTCAAAACCTCTACAAAGCAACCAAATCACCTTCAATAATAGCTCATATCCTCATCTCTACATAACCTTATCTCTGATCTCTTCTCAACACAAACTATTCATACTCTTGCATCATTTCTTAACTCATACTCTTGACACAATTGACACCAATGACAACACCGATTAGCACATACTTGCAACACTTTCAACTTCATAGATTATTTTTCTTTTGTTGCTAGCTATGCATATATAGTTGAGTAGTGTTATTGAGGGCAATCGTGTAATTTTATGGTTCTCTCATCTTGATCTACACCTTTGGAGCGTTCATTCATTCTACTAGACACCAATTCTTCTTCAATAGATTTTACAACTTCTACATGCTTTAGGAGTTCCATATGTTCCTATTTTTTAGGGACACCCTTGAGGAGGCTTATTTGTCCTTCTCATTCTCTTTTTGGAGAGGAGTTCTATTTCCCAATGGGTTTTATCCTTTTCTCCATTTGTGAGAGATCTTTTGTACATGGGTACCTCATCATACCTTGTTGAGACCCATTCATACATCATTGCATTTTTTAGTGTTTAGCTTACTCTCTAAGTATCATTTAAGGGGGGTGTTAGCGTGAAAAGTGCTTTTACCTATCTAGCTTGACTAGGTCCTATTCACACTACACTTAAGTTCACTTAGTCCACATGTGTCACATCTTTGAAGGGGTAGACAGACTTTCAATCCTACCATCTCACTACCTCAACCTTGCCTTTACATGCAAGGTCTCTATTGTACATTTGTATGCTCTACATTTTGATCATCATATGATAGTTATTTGCTTGTTATTTGTGCAATTCAGCTTTGTGGAAGTTCTTGGCTTCTTGCAAGTGATCTTGGCTGCTCCAACAGTTTTTACACAAAGTTCATTAAAAAATTTAGTGGTATATGTACACCAATAGCTGAGACAATGAGAAGAGATAAAAAGGGAGTTTAGATGGACTTTTGTTATAAACAAAATTTTTGAATTGTTGAAGAAGAAAGTGACAGAACAACCAATGTCACTACTAAATTTTGAGAAGGTATTTTAAGTGAATTGTGATGCAAGTAGTACAATAATTAGAGTAGTATCAAGCCAGAAAGGGAGACTTGTAGAACATTTCAATAAAAAATTGAATGATACCTAGAGAAAATATTCAGTGTATGATCATGAATTTCATGCCTAGTTCAAGCATTGAAGTTGAGACATTATTTGTTGGATAAAGAATTAATCTTTTATACAGATTATCATGCATTTTAGTATTTGAATAGTCAAGGTAAGTTAAATCAGATACATGTGAGATGGGATGAGTTTGTAGGAGAGGGGGGGTGAATCAGTGTTGTATTAGTTTTCAAATCTTTTACAACTTTTTGCAAACTTTATCTTACACGACAAAAAGAGGAATACATTAATGATTTGTTGAGCTCATATGCACAAGACTAATAATGAAGGATGTGAACAAAACTTAATAAACAAAGCACTAATATACACACATACAAATGAAGACAACATGAAACATGACACATGCTTTTCACCAGTGGAAAACCCTTCTTGGGTAGAAAAACCACTCAAAACTGCCTCACTGGTTACAATTTTTAGAAGCACCAACTTCAAGGAGCACCAACCCCTAATACATACTCAAATTAAAACCAAGAATTCAGAGGGTTTCTCTGTTTCAATACAAATCACTTCTTCTTTCACATGTGTCTATCATATGACCATACTTCTCATCAACCTAGATCACATACAAAACTTATCATCTGTATCATCTAAATTTTCTCTTCAAGAGGATATTCAAAATAATCAACCATGTATACTGATCCACTCAACAACAACTTCATTGATCCTACAAAACCATTATATATGAAATAAAGAGAACCTTTCATATTTCTCTTCTCTCCTTTCAATACTCCTGTAAAAATAAAATCACTTCTTCTCTCTGTATGACAATTTCCATTCATAAATAAAATCATATTTCCTGTCCTGCAAATGAATTTCACTATGCATAAAACCTTTCATATTCTTTTCTCTAAAAATAAATTCAATCACCTACATATAATTCTTCTTACAAAAACAAATCTTCATCTATTCATCTACAAAATGGGATTTTTCATTTTCTTAAAAAAATCTCTTTCATATTTTTTTTATTTACAAAAAAATCATCTTCTTCAAACCCTTCATCTTCTCTGCAAAAAAATTTCTTTGTCTTCTTCAACATATTCTTCAATCTGCATCAAACGACTTTTCAAAAATATGTTCCACCTATTCAATTTCATCTTCTGCAAATCTTCATTGTCAAAACTTCTCATAAAATCTCTTGAAATACACAAATGGCTTTTCATTTCCTCCATTTTGCATACCTTCATACTCTTCCATCTGCAAAAGAGAAAAAAACTTCTCCAAAATAAAATCTTCAACTTATTATAATCTACCCACAAAATTTTTTTTTATCAAAAACTCCCTTGTCTTTTCTTCATACAATAAATCTCACGTTACAAAAATAATCTTCAAAATAATTTCCAGAAAAATGTCTTCTCAAAAAAATCTTCTTCCAAAAATAATTTCCTTGTTTTCCCTTCTTAAAAAAAAACACATAGAAAAATATCTCAAAAAAATATCTTCATATTTTTAACCTTCCATTTTCCATGACTTAGAAAGGTTTCTAAAAATTAAAAAATCTTTAAAAATTGCTTTTTTAAAAAAACCACCGAATCCTTCTCCTTTATAAAAAGCTAAAAAGAAAGTCCTTAAAAACTCCAATTTTCTTAAAAAAAAACTTCCTTTATGACTTTCTTATTATAGTCCTTTTAAAAAAAGACTCTCTTTATAAGAGATCCGCTCACATATCATAAACTTAAGATTTCTTTTAAAAAAAGGACCGGTCAAGCAAAGAGAAAGGGGCCAGTAAAAATAATGTTTAAGAACCCTTGAAATGCCACTTAAGTGGCTTCTGACCTACAGAGAAGGTCCACTTCATTTTATATCAAAAAAGCAATTTTTTTATGACAGGTATGAAGGAGAACTTTGAAAATATGCATTTTAATGAATGACATTAGTCATTGAACATTTAGGACCATAGACTCTTCTGCACCTTGAAAACCAACTGCAACATTATCAAACCAAACCAACATCAATTTTCATGTCAACACAAACTCCCGTAGATGATCCATGATTTATGACATATAAAGCACTTGTTAACCTATCAAGAAATCATCTCCATAGGTGACTATGAAACAACCCACCAAGCATCTTGAGACATGAATGATATGAAATATGACATGAAACACCTGTCTTGAAGATCAAATCATCTTGTTCATGTGAAGCCTCCTATTGAAGCATGAACCTTTTGCATATGTTACCATGTAAAAACCTCTGAATGATTAACCTGTGAACCCTTATCATGAAGCAACAACTCCAAACTCAAATATGTGACAAGACATTAAAACATGAACACACACCAACTATGAAGATCAAATCTCTGCATATCTTGTCAAGGCCAACTTAAGGCATGAAGTATGAACACCAAACCTTCTTATATGAACCCTTTGCATATGAACAACTCCATCATGATCAACCACACTTTTAATGTCCTGATGACCCCAAAATGATCTATGCATTGGACCCATGTGGACAACCTGTAAACAACATGACTGCAAGAAACAACACTTTGTTAAAACAATCTTGCATCATCATAACATAGAGGATCATGTCTAAACATGTGACAAAATTAACTCCTGATCAAACATATCCAGATCAAATGAGATATCTTGCCATATCTACATTATCATCAACTTAACACCTTTTTGGCATCAATGACAATCAGTCACCATCAGAGTTTATGCAAAGTTATTATTTTATTTTGAAGCATAGGAGTGATAAGTCAAATATGGTTGTTGATGTATTGAGTACACAAAATTTGTTTACTAAAAAGAGAGTTGTTGGTTTTGAGGAAATCAAGAATTTGTATGAAGATGAAGTTGATTTTGTTAAAGTGTGGAATGCATGTAAGAAACCTATCGGTATGGTAGAACTAAGTGGTTGGATTATTTGATTTAGAGTTATTGGTTGTTCGAGTGTAAGTAGTTGTGTATTCCTATAGGTTCAATGAGAGAAGGTTGGTCAAGGAGAAGCACAATGATGGATTAGCTTATAGTTTTGGTGTTAGAAAAACAATAACATTGATAAATGAGAATTACTATAGGCCACAAATATATAAAGATGTGAAAAAAGTATGTTAAGAGCTATAGAGTTTGTGAATTAGGTAAAGGTTGAAGTCAAAATGATGGTTTACATCTATCATTATCGATTCTAAAGAAACCTAAGGATGACATAAGCATCAATTTTGTGTTAGGATTTTAAAAAACATAGAGGGTATGATTCAGTATTTGTTGTGGCAAATAAAATTTTCAAGATAACACATTTCATAGCTTGTAAGAAGACTAATGATGTATTGGATATAGCTAACTTATTTTTCAAGGAGATTGTAAAATTATATGGATTGCCTAGAAGTATAGTTTTAGATAAAGATACCAAATTTATTAGTTATTTTTGGAAGACATTGTGCAAGAGGATGAAAACATATTTGAAAGTTAGTTTTTAATCACCTGCAAGCTAATAGACAAATAGAGATAGTCAATAGGAGTTTAGGAAACTTACTAAGATGTTTTTCAAGTGAAACAATAGAAAATTGAGATATGGTGTTAGCGCAAATAGTGTTTGCATACAATAATTTAGTAAATGGGAGTTCAAAGAAAACACCATTTCAAATTGTATATGGTTAGAATCCAAGGAATGTATCAAACCTAAGGGATACCAGAAATGGAGAAATCAAAAGTGTTGAAGTAGAGGATTTTACAGATCATGTGAAAAAATTGAATGGGGAAGTTAATAAACAATTAGAAATGATGAATTTTAAGTACAAAGGAAATGTTGACAAGAAGATGAGACAAATAATATGAAGTTAGAGATGAAGTGATGGTATATTTGAAGAAATAAATATTTCCACAAATAACCTATAATAATTTGAAGATGAGTTAGTTTGGACCATGTAAGATAATAAGGAAATTTGATTCAAGTAATGCATATGAAGTTGACTCATCTAAAGGTTTGGGGATATTGTCAATTTTTAATGTTGTAGATTTATATAGGTATAATGAAGGATTGATAGAAGAAAAAGTTGCAAAGGTAAATAGGATGAAATAAATGCTAGAACAACAAGCTAAAGAGACTTTGGACAAAAGAATTGGAAAGACTACAAGAAGAAAAAAGTATGAAGAATACTTGGTGAAGTGGAAAAGTAGACCTATTGAAGATTCTACATGGATATCCATAGGTGAAGTGAATCATTATCATTTTATCTTAGCTAAAATCATTAAACAAAAGGGAGGCTTACTTTTTAGTTACCCAAGGTGTTTGATGCAGAAGCATCCCAAGTGTAAGAACAATCTTACATCAATCAAATATATGTGTTTTACAAGTTTTGTTAGTTGTCGCAAACAATTTGTTCTTGGCATAGATGCTTATTCTTACCAGAGTCTTCATTTAGAGAACACATATTGGACACAATAATTTTATTGTGTGGTACTGCTTACCTTACAAAATGCCTTCAAATTGTGATTAAATACTCTTAAGATTGTCATTAACATGTCTACATGTTTGCTCAAATGTTTAATGCAAAATCATGTGATGTGACTTGTTACACCTACTTAAGGAAGGTCTATTTGAGTCATGTGCTACATATTTGAATCTTGTGCCAACTGATAATGTTATTTAAAGCATTATTGGTGTGAGGAAGGTTCATGGTTGAGACTTCATTAAGTTCCAAAGCTTATATCTTGCCGCACTTATATTTGAAGGGTCATTTACACATTTCATAAGGCATCCAATTCCAATGCAAAATTACAAGAGAAATCATTTAATATTGTATTGATGATCCTTGTCACATGTGTATATGACAATGTATTGTGTTCTTTTCTTGGCACAATGATACTACATCATGAATGTTTATAAAAAGGGTTAACGTTTACATTAGAAGCAAAGTGGAAAGTACAGTGAAGAGTTGAGAGAGAACTAAGATCAAAGAGATCATCACATAGAAGATCAACTCATAATTCTAGTGCTTCATAAGTCGTGCACTCATTTGTGCTTATTTATTATTGTAATTGAACATTGAAGCCTAATTTTGATTATAAGTCCTGGCGACATATTCTATTTATGTAATTTCAAATTGTCATTCAATAAAGTATTGTTCTACATATTTCTTGTGTGATGTGGATATAGTGTGAGTATTCAAATTCCACTATGTGAACCTAGTAAGTGATTTGTATTCAAATGCATGGCTGGATAATCCTAAATTGGATCTATTGGGACTCG
This sequence comes from Cunninghamia lanceolata, assembly GCA_027924645.1. Classification (NCBI taxonomy): domain Eukaryota; kingdom Viridiplantae; phylum Streptophyta; class Pinopsida; order Cupressales; family Cupressaceae; genus Cunninghamia; species Cunninghamia lanceolata. The sequence continues at coordinate 888,133 of BSBN01001500.1, forward strand.
TATTTTCCATGCCTCAAAATTGCAAAATCTTGTCAAATTCCTCAAAAATTTCCTAAGGGGTCTTTGTGCCTTTACCCTAGTGTATGTTGTTAAACCCCTGAATTTGGCTAAGTCTGAAACCTTGAAACCCTGAAAATTTGGCTAAGTCTAAAACCCTAAAACCTTAAAAATTTGGTTGTCTGAAATATGAGTGATCCTCCAAATTCTAGATTCTACATTTTAACTCTTATGGATCCAAAACCACTCTCAAACATCCTGACAGTATATACATAAAATATAAATAAAGTATAAGAAATTAAAATACTACCACTTATACTTATATTTTATATTTTATGTATATACTATCTGGGACCTCTTTATTTTTCGGGTCCCGTCGGCACTTGGGAACTTTTCCTAAGGTCTAATATCCCTCTGCTTCTCTACTCCCTACTCTCTTTCCCCTTCCAAAGTTTCAGGCTAGAACTTTTTCCTAGCATAACCCCTCCTTTTTCCTTCATGATTTCAGGTCCCACTGGAACTTTTGGACCCAGTTCCAAAGTTCCTTGTCCCTCTGCAACCCCACTCCCCACCTGCAGAAGAACTTCTAAGTACAAAATCCTTTAACCCCCTAAATTTTCAAGTCAATTTTGAAGGGGCAAAAAACAAATTTTTAAATATTTTTTTGACAAAATGGCTAAGTATTCTATGAAGTTTCAGATCAATTTTTCATTTGGGACCCTAGTCACTTTTGGTTCCGACAAGACCCTATGCCACTAGTTCCTATGTGCCAGGTTCTCCCATCATCTGCCAAAGGCCCAGAAATGCCTAGAAATGCACAAAAATGCACCAGCTACTCTCCATATCACCATTAATGTGAAGTGTGTTGATGTTTAGATTTGCAAATAATCACCAACAATGGGAAACTTCAAGAATGTGGGATCAATTCTTGAAATGACCTCCAGATTTTAAAGAAGCTAGTTCTTCTCTATGGGTTTGATGTAAAGGGAAGAAAAAACAAGATTATAAAGAACCCTTCAAACTATAGCTAAGGTGATGCATCAAAATTGTGTCAAGATCTAGATTAATAGCACAATGATTAACTTGTAAAATTTCTTGATAAAGCTAAAGAGCATAGAGCATGATTAGCAATAACATAATGTATGTATCTGATTTCAAAGGCTTAACACAGAGATCAAAGACAAGACTCAGAAAAACACCATAATATGCACAGAACACCACTCTCTTCATTGATGGGCGGGAGAACAAAGTACATAAGGCAAGATGTACAAATTACAATATTCGATCCCTCTTGAGAGGCACCTGTTAAGGAAAAGGATATGTTTCTGATCTAGCAGCTAAAATACTCTCTGATATCTCAAATTCTAAATGTTCCTTCCTAACTAGACTTTTCTATTTATAGCACAAAATGAATCTCAAAGCTTCCTCGTGGCCATTAAGATCCTAACCACCTTTAAATCTGCAACTGCAGTTAACTATTGTGATTTTGTATCAGACCCTCGTGCCACAATCTTCTCAAGATCTTGAGTCTTAGTTTTACTAGCACTGTTACAACTAATTGTGCGAGTCCCAAAATTCTCCCACCTTTTCACTAAGTCAATAACTGTAACCTCGGCCAATAGCACAATAGAAACATTCACTCAAACGAAGAGTTTACCACCTTTTCCATTGGGACATATGGCACCTTCCGTCAGTCTCAACGAAGGCTCAAAACAGCTACATGGTGGCTTCGTGCTCAATACACAAAAACTTAACCAAAAGATTCTTCAAATGAATGCGATGGTGACACTTGTCATTCTCTGCGGCTTCTTCATATCTTATCAAAAGTCTTGGATCCCACATGACACCCGGTAGGCCTTCGTAGCTTTTATCACTTAACAAAAGAGACCCCACCAATGACGCCATATGAACATGTGACAAACTTTACGACCTCTTCAAAAAGACACATGGCAAGATGACGCTCCTTCAACAAAACTTTAACAAAATGACTTCTCAACTGAGTGCGGTGTTAACACTTGGCTCATTCCACGGGGACTTGGAGACTTTTAAAAGGAACTTAAAGCAAAATACAGACACTAACAAGTGGTGGCCTCCGCTTCCTCCTGAAGTATTTATTAATGTAAACATGGTGGGGACACCTGTCACACTCCGCAACTTCTTCAAAAAGACTATCAGTACCTTTACCCTTTAGGCTCAGCGATCCCATCTTAAGCCACATGGAGCCTTCATGCTCATTGGGAGAATTTTTCTTTTGTGAGTCCCTTAGAAGAGCGCCGCTATGCCACTTGTCATGTTCCGCGGCCTTGAGACTCTTTACTTGCATTGCATAGCCCCAACCTACCTCAAAACATTAAACTTAGCCAATTCTAACTTATATTTATGAATACAAAACATAGAGTTTTAGCTCTATAGTTCTTGGTGACTCATGGGTACTTTGTGCCTACATAGAGAGAACCCAAAATCTTCTGCAAAAAGAAACAAAACCAAAATTTCATATCCAGAGAGGACTTTCAAATTTTCTACAAGGCAACCTGGTAATTAAACCATTATGTATCTATCAAGCATTTTCTTTTCTAGAGGGCTTGAAAGGCTAGATCTAATTCAAATTATTTCCTTATGAGAAAACGTCTGCAAACTCTGCACTACAACATGCAATTGAAACTCCAACTGAGCCATCGGAAGCAGAACTGATTCTACCTCAACAACACTGGATGAATCACTCAAAGTCTAAAAAACCATTTGGTCATTTTGCTTTATCAATAGCAAAGCCTTTATCTGATCCTCCATCAAGATTGTGCTGCTATCTGGGAATGGTGAGGGGAGTTCTAACTGGACTAAGTTCTCGATGTGTTCCTTCATTCCTTTGCCCCTTTCTTTAATAAATTCAATAAAGTTTTGCATTTAGTAGTAGCTTTGTGACAACTCAAAATTTCATTCACTTTCTTTGTTGCTGTCATTCTATCACTTATCCCTGCTACCTGCAAAATCTCATCAGAGGCATCATAAAAATTCTGAAGCAAAAGCTAGGAATCAGAAACCTTTACAGATACTGAAGATAAGATTTCTTCTACAGAAGCCTCCAACTTTTCACATAGTTGTTGTGCATTTAAAAGGAACTTAAGTGTTGGCTTCAACTGAGACACGTCATTAGAGATCCTCTGCCAGGAAGAAATGTAAAGCTCCTTGACCATTGCCAACACCCCAACATTTTGAGACTATTGGGTGAGCTCCCGATTTAATTGCTTGACTTTTTCCTACTTAGCCAAAAGTTGGGTCTACAAAATGTTGCTTTTATCTTTCTCATTTTTGAGATTCTATTGCAACTGGGCAACTTCTTGAGTCCCATCATTATGTTTTTTCTCCAAGAGGATCTTCTCATGTTCTAGCACATCAATTGAAATTTTGATCTGTGCTAACTCAGACTGCAGTCTAGTTACCTTTAGCTGTGAAGCTTTAAAAACCTCCTTAGACAATACAGCCTTAATATCTTTGTTCAATCAATCAATCTCTAGGTCTTTGGCTTTGATTTCTATAGAGAGTTGGCTCATTGTTTCTTTTGTTTGAGTCAATTCTGTCTCTACCTTCTATAACTTCTTAGATACCTTGATGTAATGTGTGGTCACTACAACTGAAGTTTCATTCATCAATTCTACTTTATCTTGTGGCATAAATTGAGTCAAGTCCATTGCCACAATGCTCATGGTGTAGTCCTATGGCTGCATCTGTTCAAGGGGCTTTACTACATTGGGATTCATGTGAGCAATAATTAAAGAGTGCTAGATGGGATCAAAAAGGGATCTCATATGAGGAATAACATGGGCTCTGTCCTCCTTTCCTCTTTTCTTTTCTCTTCTTGACTCTCTTTCTTTCTTAGCAGCCTCTCTGATTAGCTTTGAAAAGTAGAAGAGGAAGCAATCAAACCACCTACAAAAGGGAAGCCTTGAGGTAGACCATTGGGGATGGTCATCATTTGCTAACTTGGATCTTGTGGTTGTATAGGCCTCCTAGGCACTGACGAGGAAAAATTGGTAAACTCAAAGTTTGGGTAGAAGCAAAAGATGTGGCACTAGGAAGAGGTGACAATGATTGCAAAGGTACAGCTGAGCTGGCAGGAGGCATGGAAGCATGCGACATTTGTGTAGCCACCCCCAAGATAGAAGAAGAATGAGCAAAAGGAGAAGGTAAAGAAAGACTCGCCTGTGGGGCTGTCACTGTTTGTGAAATCTGTGTTTGTGAGAATCTGCAACTTCTTCCTCTTCCTCTTCCTTTTGTAAAACCAATTTCTGCTTCCTCTTAAGGAGTCTACCTACTGGGTCTTCCTCTGTCTCCTCTATCAGTACCTGATGTGGTGAGACTAATGATTTTGTGACTCCAGGATCTTGTGGAATTACCACTCCGAGATCCCCAGATGCCAAAGTTGTTTGGCCCTCATGAGATGGTTGTGGAACTTTTTTTTGCTCAATAATGCTGAGGGATTGTGGCCAAATGGTTAACTTTGGGTTTGACTCCACTGCCTCTTCATCTGACTTTCGATGTCCTGGGACATTACTTGTATCTGGGCTAGAGATAGGGGTCATGTGTGCTTCATCCCACAAATTTTCCCATTTCTCATCTGAAGCAACCTGTTCAAAACCTCTCTCCAGCTCAGCGATCTCCTGCCTATACCTCCAGTAATGCAGCAATTTTGTCATTACTCCATCCTCTTTTCACCAGAGCCTGTCTCAAATAGTGGCTCATTTCCTTCTTTGGATCATAATCCTTGATAGGAGCATAGAATGTCTCCCAAGACTTAGGCGGTTCACTAGGTATATCACTTATCTCAACATAAACCTCAAGAGTATATATTTGTGGTGATCTCCTTTGCTCCAAGAACGGATGGCTTTCATGAGTGAAAGTAGCATGAACTTTGTTACTAAGGAGCTGGGAAGCTAAGAAGCCATCAGGATTGTACTTCCACGGGTCTTGAACTATGGCTAGTCCATAATTTGCTAATTTCATGTGTAAAAGATACTCTAATTCTCTCCTCATTACTGTGATACCACCCTTGTTCCAAGGGACATCATACAACGCCTTTTTCCTCTTTTTGGCTCCGAACTCATTATTAATTATGGATAATTGGCAGGCCAAATCTAGGGGTAAGACCCTAGCTGTTAGAATCTTTGGGAGCATGAAAGACTCTGCCCCAAAACTATGGACCCTGATCATAGTGAAATGTGCCCCATAAAAGTAATCACAAGGGACCCGCGAGTTTTTCATAAGACCCCTAACTCTATTAGTCATTTTGTCCTTAACCTCTTCTAGGTCTAATTGCTCAATGAGGGGAGTCACAAACATTCAGCAAACTCATAAGGATCGGAGGTTTCAGATAATATGTGGGTCCATGCAGACACAGGAATTACTTTCTGAGGGTCTACCTCCAAATTATACAGGTTCAAGTGCATATACTGCAGGAATAGCTGGTAGTTTTGATATAAAATCAAATGAAAAAGGTACGAGGAATGCCTAAAAGTCTATGTGTTGGAATTAGGCTGGACAACTGAGAGGGGGGGTGAATCAGTTGTCCCACAAAATTTGTCTTTTCTTCTTTTTAATCTTCTTTCACAACTTACAAATAGATTAATGATGTAAACATTAAAGCATGAGACAATAACACATGAGCAGAAACACAATTAACACAATTGACACCAAGATTTTTAATGTTGAAACCCGGTTAAGGGAAAACCACAGGGGGGTTAACCCACAAGATTCGTACCTTGTTAAAAGTACTTAAAAATGGGAAGGCACTTTCCTTCGGGCGCACTTCTCAGAGCTCACTGCTCAAAGAGGCTCACTGCCAATAGAAATTTATGCTTAATATAGAAAGAATTAACTGAGAAATATCATCTTCTTCATGCCTGGTTCAGTCTCATTGAAAGCTCACAAAGCTTCTGCTCTACCCTCAAACACTTCTTCACTATCTCTTCATCCTTTACTACTCTTGTTCTTCTGCTTCTCCTTTTCTCTACTCTACCTTTGAATGTTTCTTAGGATTTGATCATTTTCATGCCAGGATAATTTTCCACAACTCAACTATACGCCTTTATATGCTTCATCAACATTGGAACAAGGTCAGTACTACAAACATCTGACTTAATGCGAATCACTAAGTTGTTGGCCAAACATAACTGGGACTCAGATCTTCCTCGATCAACACGCCACGCTACATAGAATTGTTCTTAGATCATCCGCAACAGGCTTGAATCATCTGGTCGGCCAAGACTAGGAAGAACAGCAACACCAAGGAAGAAAATCTTCAACAACAAGCTCAATCTTCAATGCAGACCTCTAATTCAGCAGGCACATGATCTAGAGACTTCCACAAGAACATTGAATTCAACAATAACATCCACACTACTCCAAATCATTAGTATCGCTTGCATCTTCATCCGGAACCTCAAGAACACTGTCTGCCGTGAATGTCATACTAGAAAGATTGCTTGCGGACCTCCAAACCACGAACCACTTGAGTTGAGAATACACACTGACTTCCCAAACATGCCTCTAGATCCACAGATCATAGTTTTTCATTATGGAGCAATCCGGACCAACTTAATGTCACTCTACCTCTTCTGAATACTGCAAAACCTAGTTCTACTCAGATGACCATAGCTTCTTTAGATCTTCATGCGAACCTCTCAAATCTTAATTGGAGCTACTTCAGACAATCCTCTACACATCCATATGGTCCGCGAACTTTGATCTTCATTCCTCTAGATATGAGGAGTAATCTACTTTTCAAAGCTTACAAAGTTACTTTTATCACCAGTCATATGATGAGAACGTCCATTGTCAATTACCCATTCATCTTTTTCTACAACCTGAGCAGCCAAGGCACTTTCCACTTTTGCACCGCTAGCAAATTCAATAGGCAGCACATCTTCTTCTTTGATAGCAATGAATACCCAATCACTTTAAGTGGAACCTCCATGATCAAATTCATCATCTGTGACTCCTTCTTCACCAGCTTCTTGGACATAGTAGCATTTCTTCTGAACTCTAGGTCTGTTAGGGTTTGGATTTAAAACCCTCTCTGGACACCTTGAGGTAAAATGACCAATCTTATTACAAGCAAAACATTTGAATGGCAACTTTCCTTCATACTTACCATATCCTCTTGGCAATCTTTTGGCAAAGAGGGCTTCAAGCTCATTGAACCCAGTTTCATCATCTTCAAGATCCTTCCTTGTCTTGTCAAATCTGTTTGATCTTCTTGAAGAGCTTTCACCCAGATCATATCTTTGCTTTCCATGAATACTGGCTTTAAATGCAAATTCAGACTTAGGAAGAGAATCAAACTCACTCATTTCAAATGCTGAAAGCTTACCAACCAACTGATCCCTTGTAACAGTTGTCACAGTCCTAATCTCTTTAATGGCAATAACTTTATGCTTGTATGCCGGAGGTAAGGATCTGAGCATTTTGGCAACAATCTTCGATTCTTCCAATACTCCACCAGCATTCCTGATATCGGTCACAAGTTCATTTACCTTTTGCATGTAGGAAGTAATGTTTTCATCTTCACTCATCATCAACCTTTCGTATTTACCCTTCAGGCTCTGTAGCTTGGCACATTTGACATGTTTATCACCTTCATACAGAGTTTCCAACTTTTTCCAAATTTCATGAGCAGTTTGCAATTCTAGGACATTTTTCATCTCTATATCAGTCAGGGCACTCAACAATGCTTCTTTAGCTCAAATATTGTATTTAGCATCCTTAAGTTCATCTAGAGTTGTAGCGCCTTTCTCTAGAATCTTATACTCATCCTTAGTTATCAACCAAAATGCATCACCCATACATTGCAAATGATACTGCAAGCGTACCTTCCAAAGGGAGTAATTCGTTCCATCGAATCTCAGACTTTCCTTCTTGTAAGTCAACATCTTGGATCTCCTCAAGCGGTCAAGCTTCTTTTAGAGGAACCGGCTCTGATACCAATTGTTGGAATTAGGCCAGACAATTGAGAGGGGGGGTGAATCAGTTGTCCCACAAAATATATCTTTTCTTCTTTTTAATCTTATTTCACAACTTATAAACAGATTAATGATGTAAACATTAATGCATGAGACAATAACACATGAGCAGAAACATAATTAACACACTTCACACCAAGATTTTTAACATGGAAACCTAGTTAAGGAAAAACCACGGTGGGGGTTAACCCACAAGATTTGTACCCTATTAAAAGTACTTAAAAATGGGAAGGCACTTGCCTTCAGGCACACTACCCAGAGCTCACTGCTCAAAGAGGCTCACTGCCTATAGAAATTTATGTTTAATATAGAAAGAATTAACTGAGAAATAGCATCTTCTTCATGCCTGGTTCAGTCTCATTCAAAGCTCACAAAGCTTCTGCTCTGCCCTCAAACACTTATTCACTATCTCTCAATCCTTTACTACTCTTGTTCTTCTGCTCCTCCTTTTCTCTACTCTGCCTTTGAACCTTTCTTAAGATTTGATCATTTTCGTGCCAAGATAATTTTCCACAACTCAACTATATGCCTTTATATGCTTCATCAACCTTGGAACAAGGTCGGCACTACAAACATCTGACTTAATGTGAATCACTAAGCTGTCAGCCAAACATAATTGGGACTCAAATCTTCTTTGATCAACACGCCATGCTACATAGAATTGTTCTTAGATCATCCACAACAAGCTTGAATCATCCAGTCAGCTAAGACTAGGAAGAACAGAAACACCAAGGAAGAAAATCTTCAACAACAAGCTCAATCTTCAATGTGGACCTCCAACGCAGCAGGCACACGATCCAGAGACCTCCACAAGCACATTGAAATCAACAATAACATCCACACTACTCTAAATCATTAGAATCACTTTCATCTTCATCTGAAACCTCAAGAACACTGTCTGCCATGACTGTCATACTAGAAAGATTGCTTGCGGACCTCCAAACCATGAACCACTTGAGTTGAGAATACACACTAACTTCCCAAACATGCCTCTAGATCTACAGATCATAGTTTTTCATTACAGAGCAATCCAGACGAACTTAGTATCACTCTGCCTCTTCTGAATACAATGAAACCTGGTTCTACTCAGATGACCATAGCTTCTTCAGATCTTCATGCAGACCTCTCAAATCTTAAGTAGAGCTACTTTAGACAATCCTCTACACATCCATATGGTCCGCAAACTTTGATCTTCATTCCTCTAAATATGAGGATTAATCTACTTCATTGTCTTCAATGTTCTTGGCAAAGAGATATCTAACTCACTTGTTCCTTCCGGAGAGGCTAATTTTCTCAATATCCTCAATAGTCCAATCTTCTAAACAGGCAATAGATTAGGATGCAGTTGACACTAATGACAACAATGATATGTTGACATCAATGACAACACTGATTAGGCACATATTTGCAACACTGTATAGTCTTGAAATTGGCCAATTGGTGGCACAACGCGTAAGCAATGTGCTCCGCGAAATCAAATTTATACTCCTTTTTATGTGTCACCTTCTTGAGGCAGAAAATAGGCCCAAATTGCCAATTATATACATTGGCATCTTCATCCTGGCCAAAGATGAAGGCCATCATTGAGCAGGCGTCTTGTATGTGTCATGTCCCCATATTAAGGCATTGTTTAAATTAAAGATTTAAACATCATATGATGGAGAAGCCACTTTGAACGATAATCGCATATATAATAGTATTAAATATATTATTTTTATATATATTTTATATAATTAAAATATAATATATTTATCAATAATAAATATAAATACGAATATAAATATTATAATAAAAATATAATATATAAGATATAATGTACAAATAGGAATATAATATATATATTATATAAATAATGACAAATAAATATAAATACTAAATTAAATACATAATAATATAAATTAATAAATATATATTACAAGTATATAAGAAGGTGCTTTAAGACTCACCGATGCTAATAACAAATATATATATGATAATATAGAACCATTCTTATTATAATATATAAACAAGTATATTACCATATATTTATATTATTCCAGCCAAAGATTAAGCTACGATCTCTTTAAGAAATAAGATAACAATTATTACTATCATACTTTTTCTATATGGAAGAGAGTGTATAAAAGAAGAGATACGAAGAATAAGTGAAGGGTTGCGAATTATTTATGCAGCAATGATCCACTAAAGAGGACGTCCCTTTGGAATAGTCCCACGTAAAGGTGCATTCGTTAGGAGGAAAGGTATTAAAGGAGGAAATTCATTCTCAGGGGAGAAGCATGGGATCTGCAATATTTATTATAGGAATTAAATATAATCTCAAAGCACAGCCAGCAACCATCATTAGGAAGCAATTCAATCGATCATTAATCAATTCTCTTTCAGATCATCAAACAATAGATCACTAAGGAAGTAAGACAGCGAAAATCCATCAATCAAGGAATAACAACATATAAATATATTAATAGCAATAATATTTATCAGCAAGTGCATCTAGCCCACGAACAGCATTATAAATATATCTTGCATGGTATCTGATCTGCCATTAAGATATCAAAGCAAGTACCATAAAGAAAGTTATATCAACAATACGCATCTTTACATTATAATTCTTTCTATATTCTAATCAGACTATCACAACCATACAGTTGAAATTTGTGAACAAGGTAAAGAGGTTTTGATTTGTGAAAAGGGGACATTACAAGTGGTATCAGAGCATTCAACCTGACATCCTATGAGGAAATTTGATGCAAGCTTACCCAAGAATGTACAACACACATAACAACAACAACCAAATGGACGAGGAACTCACATGAGCCAAAGGGGTTCTGCCATTAATTAAAGAGTTCTGCCTTTGGGTCTAGAGAGAGATATGATCTTCTAGATACGTCACTCATGATGAGAAACAATTAGTCCACATAAGCCAAAGGGGTTCTTCCTTCTAACGAAGGGTTCTGCCTTTGGGTCTAGAGAGAAATGTGCTCTTCTAGACACGCCACTTATGATGGAAGTAATAAGTTCACATGGGCCGAAGGGGTTCTGCCTTTGGGTCTAGGAGAGACATGCTCTTCTAGATACACCACTCATGATGAAGAAATGATAAGTCCACATGAGCCAAAGGGGTTATGCCTTTTTGTGAAGGGTTCTGCCTTTGGGTCTAGAGAGAAATGTGCTTGTCTAGATACGCCACTCATGATGGAAATGAAATGTTCACTTGGGCCAAAGGGGTTCTGCCTTCTAGTAAAGGGTTCTGCCTTTGGGTCTAGGAGAGATGTGCTCTTCTAGATATGCCACTCATGATGAGAAATGATAAGTCCACATGAGCCAAAGGGGTTCTGCCTTTTAGTGAAGGGTTCTTCCTTTGGGTCCAGAGAGAAATGATCTCGTCTAGGTATGCCACTCATGATGGAAATGAAATGTTCACTTGGGCCAAAGGGGTTCTTCCTTTTAGTTGAAGGGTTCTACCTTTGAGCCTAGAAGAATTGGATCACTAGAATACACCTAAATATTAATGAAGGCCTTAGGGAAAAACCTAAGGAGAAGGCTTTAAGGGGGGGACATTATCTCATCATCAACCGCGAAGGTCATGCTATACATCAACTTGTTTAAGAAATTCAAGTCTTAATTATAGCATCATTAGATTCATCTTTTGGGATTTTCATCAATATTATTTCATTCCAAATCTCCAATCTCGGATTATCAATACTCCCAAAGTTTTCTTTAACATTGAAAAATTCTTCCTTCCTCCATTCATTTGATTAACTACATTTCCTCAATCATATTGTTATTCAAAATCAAATCAAATATTCTTTGATCATGACATCATATGATCAATTACTCCTCAAAGAACATAACTCTTCTTGATTTTCAGGTCAATAACATATAAGACCGAATCTCGTTACCAAAGATCAAGATGCATCTTGGAATCTCAAAACTCTCAAATCTTCCTAATCTATGATACTTGCATCCCATTGTTATTATTCAAAACATCAAACAAATGCTCTTTTGATCACAAGTTCTCTTTCATGGAATCACAATCAATTTCTCTTCACTCAAGTAAGTTCATTTTTAAATCAAAGCCATGATTTCATCTCAACACATCGGAAGGTAGACGATTAAAGTGCAAGATGATAAAGAACTCATGATTGCTTGAGGACAAGCAATCTTGAGTGGGGAGGGTTGTCATGTCCCCATATTAAGGCATTGTTTAAATTAAAGATTTAAACATCATATGATGGAGAAGCCACTTTAAACGATAATCGCATATATAATAATTTTTATTTTTTTTGATACATAAGTACTACCATAGGGGGTAGCTCCCTTTCATTTATATAAATGAAGATACAAAAACCTACTCTCGAGAGCAGCATAGAGTTGCCATAGTTGGCAAGTACAATTAGGAGTGCCACAGCACTCTTAGGCTATCTGCCACTTCGTCGACCCTTTCCACTTGCTGCAGGGACAGGAGGTCCCCATACTGGCCTATGAAGTAGGCAAAGGTTTCCAGATTGTTCTTCATAATACCTTCTCGGAGGAGGACCAGGGATTGAGCAAAGACAGACCGAGGATCCTGGTCATTGTTAACTACGGCCACACTGAAAATCCCTCCTATCGAGCCCCTAGTGGGCCTTTTGTTGAAAGCAGTGATGGTTGAGTAGGCGGCCTCTTTCATGTTTTCTTTCACCAGTGAGTTGACCAGGATCTAACCTCTTGACTTCCTTCCAAGGATGAGCACGCAAGTGGTCAAGAATTCCTCATAGATGGTTGCATCATGAACATGACCTTCGGGGAGATTTGCTTCACCTATTACTTTGAGGATCACTCCTGTAGTGTTGTTGTCAGCTATGAAGAGTCGCTTGATTTGAGCAATTCTTGTTTCCTCAGATGGCTCAGCATTATCATCCGCTCCTTCATCCTCGTCATCCTCAGCGTTCTCCGGGCTCTCCGCTCTTTGCTAGCAGACACACTCACACTCGATCTCCATCGCTTGGGTGAATGGAGCTAGTTTCTTGATCGCTTTAAATAAGTCTGTCTTCCTACAAAGCTTTGGGAAGAGACTCTGCTCTTCGAGGACTAATACACCACCACTGAATGAAGGAGATTTCAAAATCTAAATTGGGCAAAGTGCTACCCAAACTGGTTGTCAAGGGTCAATCTAATGGTAGCCCTGGCCAGAGTTCACATGAGTCTGTCAAAATCTCATTTTGTTCTTGTACGCAGGCCCAATTTGCTAAAGCCTTATTCCCTTCTCGGTAGGTGTGGGTGAAGGACACATCTCCCATGTTTTCTAAGCAGTCCTAGATAGCCTCTGCCAAGTACCTAACCTTCCAGCTAGAGATGTTTTTGGTGGTGATCGCCCTTATGCAAAAGAGGGAGTCACCTTCTACATCTAGGTCCGTTATGTGGTGATCTTTGCAAAGACAAAGGCCTACGAGCAAAGCTACAAATTTAGCTTCATTGTTCATGCCGATGGGCAGCTTCTTTGAAAGGCCCCAAATCAACTTCCCTAGGTGATCGCAAATTATGACTCCCGCTCCAGAGGTGCCCGGATTACCCTTTGCATCAAAATTTAGTTTCAGCCTTCCTGGGGGCGGGACAATCCATTTAGTGAGAGCGTGTTTTCTTTTCCTTTCCTCTGCTTTGCTTGAATCATGGCATTGGTTTGGAATTATGAGGTCTGGCCATCTCTTCCTTGCTTATCGCATATATAATAATATTAAATATATTATTTTATATATATATTTTATATAATTAAAATATAATATATTTATCAATAATAAATATAAATACGAATCAATTTAATATTATAATTATAATATAATATATAAGATATAATGTACAAATAGGAATATAATATATATTATATAAATAATGACAAGTAAATATAAATACTAAATTAAATACATAATAATATAAATTAATAAATATATATTACAAGTATATAAGAAGGTGCTTTAAGACTCACCGATGCTAATAACAAATATATATATATATATATATATATATATATATATATATATATATATATATATATATATGATAATATAGAACCATTCTTATTATAATATATAAACAAGTATATTACCATATATTTATATTATTCCAGCCAAAGATTAAGCTACGATCTCTTTAAGAAATAAGATAACAATTATTACTATCATACTTTTTCTATATGGAAGAGAGTGTATAAAAGAAGAGATACGGAGAATAAGTGAAGGGTTGCGAATTATTTATGCAGCAACGATCCACTAAAGAGGACGTCCCTTTGGAACAATCCCACGTAAAGGTGCATTCGTTAGGAGGAAAGGTATTAAAGGAGGAAATTCATTCTCGGGGGAGAAGCTTGGGATCTGCAATATTTATTATAGGAATTAAATATAATCTCAGAGCACAGCCAACAACCATTATTGGGAAGCAATTCAATCGATCATCAATCAATTCTCTTTCAGATCATCAAACAGTAGATCATTAAGGAAGTAACACAGCGAACATCCATCAATCAAGGAATAACAATATATAAATATATTAATAGCAATAATATTTATCAGCAAGTGTGTCTAGCCCACGAACAACATTATAAATATATCTTGCATGGTATCTAATCTGCCATTAAGATATCAAAGCAAGTACCATACAAAAAGTTATATCAGCAGTAAGCATCTTTACATTATCATTCTTTCTATATTCTAATCGGACTATCATAACCATACAATTGAAATTTGTGAACAAGGTAAAGAGGTTTTGATTTGTGAAAAGGGGACATTACAAGTAGTATCAGAGCATTCGACCTGGCATCCTGTGAGGAAATTTGATGCAAGCTTACCCAAGAACGTACACCACATGTAACAACAACCAAATGGACGAGGAACTCACATGAGCCAAAGGGGTTCTGCCATTAATTAAAGAGTTCTGCCTTTGGGTCTAGAGAGAGATATGCTATTCTAGATACGTCACTCATGATGAGAAACAATTAGTCCACATAAGCCAAAGGGGTTATGCCTTCTAACGAAGGGTTCTACCATTGGGTCTAGAGAGAAATGTGCTCTTCTAGACACGCTACTTATGATGGAAGTAATAAGTTTACATGGGCCGAAGGGGTTCTGCCTTCTAGTAAAGGGTTCTGCCTTTGGGTCTAGGAGAGACGTACTCTTCTAGATACGCCACTCACGATGAAGAAATGATAAGTCCACATTTGCCAAAGGGGTTATGCCTTTTTGTGAAGGGTTCTGCCTTTGGGTCTAGAGAGAAATGTGCTTGTCTAGATACGCCACTCATGATGGAAATGAAATGTTCACTTGGGCCAAAGGGGTTCTGCCTTCTAGTAAAGGGTTCTTCCTTTGAGTCTAGGAGAGATGTGCTCTTTTAGATACGCCACTCATGATGAGAAATGATAAGTCCACATGAGCCAAAGGGGTTCTGCCTTTTAGTGAAGGGTTCTACCTATGGGTCTAGAGAGAAATGTGCTCGTCTAGATACGCCACTCATGATGGAAATGAAATGTTCACTTGGGCCAAATGGGTTCTGCCTTTTAGTTGAAGGGTTCTACCTTTGATCCTAGAAGAATTAGATCACTAGAATACACCTAAAGATTAATGAAGGCCTTAGGGTAAAACCTAAGGAGAAGGCTTTAAGGGGGAGGACATTATCTCATCAGCAACCCCGAAGGTCATTCTATACATCAACTTGCTTAAGCAATTCAAGTCTTAATTGTAACATCATTAGATTCATCTTTTGGGATTTTCATCAATATTATTTCATTCCAAATCTCCAATCTCATATTATCAATACTCCCAAAGTTTTCTTTAACATTGAAAAATTCTTCCTTCCTCCATTCATTTGATTAACTACATTTCCTCAATCATATTGTAATTCAAAATCAAATCAAATCTTCTTTGATCATGACATCATATGATCAATTACTCCTCAAAGAACATAACTCTTCTCAATTTTGAGGTCAATAACATATAAGACCGAATCTCGTGACCAAAGATCAAGATGCATCTTGGAATCTCAATACTCTCAAATCTTCCTAATCTATGATACTTGCATCCCATCGTTATTATTCAAAACATCAAATAAATGCTCTTTTGATCACAAATTCTCTTTCATGGAATCACAATCAATTTCTCTTCACTCAAGTAAGTTCATTTTTAAATCAAAGCCATGATTTCATCTCAACACATCAGAAGGTAGACGATTAAAGTGCAAGATGATAAAGAACTCATGATTGCTTGAGGACAGGAAATCTTGAGTGGGGAGAGTTGTCATGTCCCCATATTAAGGCATTGTTTAAATTAAAGATTTAAACATCATATGACGGAGAAGCCACTTTGAACAATAATCGCATATATAATAATATTAAATATATTATTTTATATATATATTTTATATAAATAAAATATAATATATTTATTAATAATAAATATAAATACGAATATAAGTATTATCAATTTAATATTATAGTTATAATATAATATATAAGATATAATGTACAAATAGGAATATAATATATATTATATAAATAATGACGAATAAATATAAATACTAAATTAAATACATAATAATATAAATTAATAAATATATATTACAAGTATATAAGAAGGTTCTTTAAGACTCACCGATGCTAATAACAAATATATATATATGATAATATAGAACCATTCTTATTATAATTTATAAACAAGTATATTACCATATATTTATATTATTCCAGCCAAAGATTAAGCTGCGATCTCTTTAAGAAATAAGATAACAATTATTACTATCATACTTTTTCTATATGGAAGAGAGTGTATAAAAGAAGAGATATAGAGAATAAGTGAAGGGTTGCGAATTATTTATGCAGCAACGATCCACTAAAGAGGACGTCCCTTTGGAACAGTCCCACATAAAGGTGCATTCATTAGGAGGAAAGGTATTAAAGGAGGAAATTCATTCTCAAGGAAGAAGCATGAGATCTACAATATTTATTATAGGAATTAAATGTAATCTCAGAGCACATCCAGCAACCATCATTGGGAAGCAATTCAATCGATCATCAATCAATTCTCTTTCAGATCATCAAACAGTAGATCATTAAGGAAGTAAGATAGCAAACATCCATCAATCAAGGAATAATAGCATATAAATATATTAATAGCAATAATATTTATCAGCAAGTGCATCTAGCCCACGAATAGTATTATAAATATATCTTACATGGTATCTAATCTGCCATTAAGATATCAAAGCAAGTACCATAAAGAAAGTTATATCAGCAGTAAGCATCTTTACATTATCATTCTTTCTATATTCTGATCGAACTATCATAACCATACAATTGAAATTTGTGAACAAGGTAAAGAGGTTTTGATTTGTGAAAAGGGGACATTACAAGTGGTATCAGAGAATTCAACCTGCCGTCCTGTGAGGAAATTTGATGCAAGCTTACCCAAGAAGGTACAACACACGTAACAACAACAACCAAATGGACGAGGAACTCACATGAGCCAAAGGGGTTCTGCCATTAATTGAAGAGTTCTGCCTTTGAGTCTAGAGAGAGATATGCTCTTCCAGATACATCACTCATGATGAGAAACAATTAGTCCACATAAGCCAAAGGGGTTCTGCCTTTGGGTCTAGAGAGAAATGTGCTCTTCTAGACACGCCACTTATGATGGAAGGAATAAGTTCACATGGGCCGAAGGGGTTCTGCTTCTAGTAAAGGGTTCTGCCTTTGGGTCTAGGAGAGATGTGTTCTTCTAGATACGCCACTCATGATGAAGAAATGATAAGTCCACATGAGCCAAAGGGGTTATGCCTTTTTGTGAAGGGTTCTGCCTTTGGGTCTAGAGAGAAATGTGCTTGTCTAGATATGCCACTCATGATGGAAATGAAATGTTCACTTGAGCCAAAGGGGTTATGCCTTCTAGTAAAGGATTCTGTCTTTGGGTCTAGGAGAGATGTGCTCTTCTAGATACACCACTCATGATGAGAAATGATAAGTCCACATGAGCCAAAGGGGTTCTGCCTTTTAGTGAAGGGTTCTGCCTTTGGGTCTATAGAGAAATGTGCTCGTCTAGATACGCCACTCATGATGGAAATGAAATGTTCACTTGGGCCAAAGGGGTTCTGCCTTTTAGTTGAAGGGTTCTACCTTTGAGCCTAGAAGAATTAGATCACTAGAATACACCTAAAGATTAATGAAGGCCTTAGGGTAAAACCTAAGGAGAAGGCTTTAAGGGGGGGAACATTATCTCATCATCAACCCCGAAGGTCATGCTATAGATCAACTTGCTTAAGCAATTCAAGTCTTAATTACAACATCATTAGATTCATCTTTTGGGATTTTCATCAACATTATTTCATTCCAAATCTCCAATCTCGGATTATCAATACTCCCAAAGTTTTCTTTAACATTGAAAAATTCTTCCTTCCTCCATTCATTTGATTAACTACATTTCCTCAATCATATTGTTATTCAAAATCAAATCAAATCTTCTTTGATCATAACATCATATGATCAATTACTCCTCAAAGAACATAACTCTTCTTGATTTTCAGGTC
This sequence comes from Cunninghamia lanceolata, assembly GCA_027924645.1. Lineage (NCBI taxonomy): Eukaryota > Viridiplantae > Streptophyta > Pinopsida > Cupressales > Cupressaceae > Cunninghamia > Cunninghamia lanceolata. Next base: position 906,684 of record BSBN01001500.1, read on the forward strand.
AATAACATATAAGACCGAATCTCGTGACCAAAGATCAAGATGCATCTTGGAATCTCAATACTCTGAATATCTTCCTAATCTATGATACTTTCATCCCATCGTTATTATTCAAAACATCAAACAAATGCTCTTTTGATCACAAAGTCTCTTTCATGGAATCACAATCAATTTCTCTTCACTCAAGTAAGTTCATTTTTAAATCAAAGCCATGATTTCATCTCAACACATCGGAAGGTAGACGATTAAAGTGCAAGATGATAAAGAACTCATGATTGCTTGAGGACAAGCAATCTTGAGTGGGGAGGGTTGTCATGTCCCCATATTAAGGCATTGTTTAAATTAAAGATTTAAACATCATATGACGGAGAAGCCACTTTGAACGATAATCGCATATAGAATAATATTATATATATATATATATATATATATATATATTATATAATTAAAATATAATATATTTATCAATAATAAATATAAATACGAATATAAATATTATCAATTTAATATTATAATTATAATATAATATATAAGATATAATGTACAAATAGGAATATAATATATATTATATAAATAATGACAAATAAATATAAATACTAAATTAAATACATAATAATATAAATTAATAAATATATATTACAATTATATAAGAAGGTGCTTTAAGACTCACTGATGCTAATAACAAATATATATATATATATATATATATATATATATATATATATATATATATATATATATGATAATATAGAACCATTCTTATTATAATATATAAACAAGTATAATACCATATATTTATATTATTACAGCCAAAGATTAAGTTGTGATCTCTTTAAGAAATAAGATAACAATTATTACTATCATACTTTTTCTATATGGAAGAGAGTGTATAAAAGAAGAGATACGGAGAATAAGTGAAGGGTTGCGAAATATTTATGTAGCAACTATCCACTAAAGAGGACGTCCCTTTGGAATAGTCCCAATTAAAGGTGCATTCGTTAGGAGGAAAGGTATTAAAGGAGGAAATTCATTCTCAAGGGAGAAGCATGGGATCTGCAATATTTATTATAGGAATTAAATATAATCTCAGAGCATATCCAGCAACCATCATTGGGAAGCAATTCAATTGATCATCAATCAATTCTCTTTCAGATCATCAAACAGTAGATCATTAAGGAAGTAAGACAGCGAACATCTATCAATCAAGGAATAACAACATATAAATATATTAATAGCAATAATATTTATCAGCAAGTGCATCTAGCCCACAAACAACATTATAAATATATCTTGCATGGTATCTGATCTGCCATTAAGATATCAAAGAAAGTACCATACAGAAAGTTATATCAGCAGTAAGCATCTTTACATTATCATTCTTTCTATATTCTGATCGGACTATCATCACCATATAGTTGAAATTTTTGAACAAGGTAAAGAGGTTTGATTTGTGAAAAGGGGACATTACAAGTGGTATCAAAGCATTTGATCTACCATCCTGTGAGGAAATTTGATGCAAGCTTACCCAAGAAGGTACAACACATGTAACAACAACCAAATAGACGAGGAACTCACATGAGCCAAAGGGGTTCTGCCATTAATTGAAGAGTTCTGCCTTTGGGTCTAGAGAGAGATATGATTTTCTAGATATGTCACTCATGATGAGAAACAATTAGTCCACATAATCCAAAGGGGTTCTGCCTTCTAACGAAGGGTTCTACCTTTGGGTCTAGAGAGAAATGTGCTCTTCTAGACACGCCACTTATGATGGAAGTAATAAGTTCACATGGGCCAAAGGGGTGCTGCCTTCTAATAAAGGGTTCTACCTTTGGGTCTAGAAGAGACGTGCTCTTTTAGATAAGCCACTCATGATGAAGAAATGATAAGTCCACTTGAGCCAAAGGGGTTATGCCTTTTTGTGAAGGGTTCTGCCTTTGGGTCTAGAGAGAAATGTGTTTGTCTAGATACGCCACTCATGATGGAAATGAAATTCTCACTTGGGCCAAAGGGGTTTTGCCTTTGGGTCTAGGAGAGATGTGCTCTTCTAGATACACCACTCATGATGAGAAATGATAAGTCCACATGAGCCAAAGGGGTTCTACCTTTTAGTGAAGGGTTCTGCCTTTGGGTCTAGAGAGAAATGTGCTTGTCTAGATACGCCACTCATGATGGAAATGAAATGTTCACTTGGGCCAAAGGGGTTCTGGCTTTTAGTTGAAGGGTTCTGCCTTTAAGCCTAGAAGAATTAGATCACTAGAATACACCTAAAGATCAATGAAGGCCTTAGGGTAAAACCTAAGGAGAAGGCTTTAAGGGGGGGACATTATCTCATCATCAACCGCAAAGGTCGTGCTATACATCAACTTGCTTAAACAATTCAAGTCTTAATTACAACATCATTAGATTCATCTTTTGGGATTTTCATCAATATTATTTCATTCCAAATCTCCAATCTCGGATTATCAATACTCCCAAAGTTTTCTTTAACATTGAAAAATTCTTCCTTCCTCCATTCATTTGATTAACTACATTTCCTCAATCATATTGTTATTCAAAATCAAATCAAATCTTCTTTGATCATGACATCATATGATCAATTACTCCTCAAAGAACATAACTCTTCTCGATTTTGAGGTCAATAACATATAAGACCGAATCTCGTGACCAAAGATCAAGATGCATCTTGGAATCTCAATACTCTCAAATCTTCCTAATCTATGATACTTGCATCCCATCGTTATTATTCAAAACATCAAACAAATGCTCTTTTGATCACAAATTCTCTTTCATGGAATCACAATCAATTTCTCTTCACTCAAGTAAGTTCATTTTTAAATCAAAACCATGATTTCATCTCAACACATCGGAAGGTAGACGATTAAAGTGCAAGATGATAAAGAACTCATTATTGCTTGAGGACAATCAATCTTGAGTGGGGAGAGTTGTCATGTCCCCATATTAAGGCATTGTTTAAATTAAAGATTTAGACATCATATGACGGAGAAGCCACTTTGAACGATAATCGCATATATAATAATATTAAATATATTATTTTATATATATATATATTTATATAATTAAAATATAATATATTTATCAATAATAAATATAAATACGAATATAAGTATTATCAATTTAATATTATAATTATAATATAATATATAAGATATAATGTACAAATAGGAATATAATATATATTATATAAATAATGACAAATAAATATAAATACTAAATTAAACACATAATAATATAAATTAATAAATATATATTACAAGTATATAAGAAGGTGCTTTAAGACTCATCGATGCTAATAACAAATATATATATATATATATGATAATATAGAACCATTCTTATTATAATATATAAACAAGTATATTACCATATATTTATATTATTCCAGCTAAAGATTAAAGTGTGATCTCTTTAAGAAATAAGATAACAATTATTACTATCATACTTTTCCTATATGGAAGAGAGTGTATAAAAGAAGAGATACAGAGAATAAGTGAAGGGCTGTGAATCATTTATGCAGCAACGATCCACTAAAGAGGACGTCCCTTTGGAACAGTCCCATGTAAAGGTGCATTCGTTAGGAGGAAAGGTATTAAAGGAGGAAATTCATTCTCGGGGGAGAAGTATGGCATCTACAATATTCATTATAGGAATTAAATATAATCTTAGAGCACAGCCAGCAACCATCATTGGGAAGCAATTCAATCGATCATCAATCAATTCTCTTTCAGATCATCAAACAATAGATCATTAAGGAAGTAAGACAGCAAACATCCATCAATCAAGGAATAACAACATATAAATATATTAATAGCAATAATATTTATCAGCAAGTGCGTCTAGCCCACGAACAGCATTATAAATATATCTTGCATGATATTTGATCTACCATTAAGATATCGAAGCAAGTACCATACAAAAAGTTATATCAGCAGTAAGCATCTTTACATTATCATTCTTTCTATATTCTGATCGGACTATCATAACCATACAGTTGAAATTTGTGAACAAGGTAAAGAGGTTTTGATTTGTGAAAAGGGGACATTACAGTATGTCTAAGGTCAGCAAATGATATGCAACGGGAAGTGATAAAATCTTGGTATTGTCTTCATCCAGACGGACGTCCTGATTCAAGAAACTTTGCTTGGTTTCCACCTGATGCCAAAAATTTTGCATTTTAGGTATGTCATAAAATTGGCACTTGGGTCATATGATAATCCCAGCATATCACAGATAGCCTATGTATTTATGTGAACCTGGACATTTTTATTTTGAATAGTCCTGGTAGAAGCATCAAAATTAATTGCACATAAATGAATTAACTCCGGATAAGAATGGACCAACAGGATCATGAACTGGGCCAAACTACAGCTCCAAATCCTCATACCAAAAGATTCAATTTTACCTTGTTTCTCCTAGATAATAAGTCTTGCATGCACCCCTTCTCTTAGGGTCTTCGAATTTTTAGAAATTCTAGGATCAAAAATACCATCCGCATAGTCTAGAACCTGAGAAGAATCCGTAGCCTTACTTTTGTCAAAAATTCTGGTTCTTTGAATGTTAACCCTAGGTTGTGCCTTGGCTGTGGCATACGGTCTTCTCTTCTGCCACTTATCAAGCAATTCAAAAAGCCCCTTTTGCTTGTCACCTTTTGAAGATTGCCCTTCCTCTGTAATTTCTTACTTAGGCTATACTCTTGCTCAAGAATTCAGAAAGGATAGGTTCTTACAGGGAATTTTGTTGCAACGATACAACAATGAGGAATAGAAACCCTCTTTTTAAAACACTCGGCTCCAATAGCAGGAATTAATGAGATCATATTAATGAGGCCGTCATTTCATATTAATGACTCTAAAGTACCTACCCAAATGGCAATTAACTAGATACTTTAAATCTAGAACAAATCTTATTGTGGCCTATCATTAATATTCCATTCTTTAAAATCATTGGAGCAATCATCCTAGGTTTCTAGGTCTTTTTCAATGGTACTGACGGAAAGGACACTTAGAAGATCTTTGGAGTTTTAGTTGCGGACACGTGTTCAAAGAACACTTATTGAAAGGAGCAGGAAAAGAAACAAAAAACATAATGGAAGGGAAACTACGCTAACTATAATACAAGAAGCATCATTAGCTTTTATGTGAAGTGTTTAAGAAATATCTCATTGATAGGAATCTCTAACGGTTCTCCTTCCATAGTCTCCAATTCATACGTATTGCGCTGCTTATAAGCAATAATCTTAAAGGGGCTCGTCCATAGTGAATCAAACTTTCCGTGACATATTGGCTTTGAGGCTCTTTCATCCCATTTTAAGACCCAACAACCAACCTCAAATTCTGGTTCAGAAGCATTTTGATCAAACCAAGTTTTTACAGTCTCCTGACGATTCATCAAGGACTTGTGTGCCAACTCCCTTTTATCTTGAAGTTCCAATAATTCTGCAAGCCTCACTTCCATGGGACCATTTTCTTCTATTTCAATTTTTTTGATCAACTGCAAGGCCAAAATCTTTATTGATAGGGGCATTACTGCACTTTTCCCATATACTTATTCATAAGAAGAAAACCTAATCACCTGCTTTGGTGTGATTCTGTCAACCCATAAGACTACTTTCAAATGCTTACGCCACTCTTTCTGATGCCCTGTTCCCATCCTCTTAATGAGTCTGATCAAATTCTTATTTGTTGATTCAGATAAGTCATTCCCTTATGGATAATAATTTGATGAAGTCTTCAAATAAATGTCATTTCTTTAATCAAACTCAGATATCCTTGATCCTAAAAATGCCTTAGCATTATCAGATATAATAGTACGAGGGGGCCCAAACCTAGTAGTTATCTCTTCAAGAAAATCTAGAATAACCTTCTCATTGGCTTCTTTCAATAGGACAGGTTCACTCCATCTGGTGAAATAATCTGTGGCAGTGATGATCCACTTGTGTCCTAAATTTGAAATTGGATTAATCATCCCTATAAAATCTAGACCCCACTAGGCAACAGGCTCTTCTATCGCTATGGGATTGAAAGGTAAATCTAGACCCCACTGGGCAAAAGGCTCTTCTATCACTATGGGACTTAATGGTAAGGTTGCATTCCTCCTCTTGCCAACATAAAACTGACATGTCTGGCACTCCTTGACCATTTTATGACAATCAGAAAACATTGAAGGCCAATAGTAACCTGCCTGGGTAATCTTAATGGCAGTAGTTTTCACAGAAAAATGTCCTCATGATGTCCCATGATGCAATTCATGCAGGATTCTATGAGCTTCATCTTTTTCCACACACCTGAGTAGGATTCCATCAAAATTCCTTTGGAAAAGGACATGATTAATCAAGATAAAATTAGATCCTTGTTGTTTATAGTATCTTCTCTTTTTAGGGGAGAGCAAACTAGGGAGTCAACCAGTCTATATGAAATGTGTCCTATCACTAACCCAAGAGCCTAGATATCCCTCTTGCACTTTTAGAACTATCTCATCCTTATCTTCTATTTTTGATGTCTCTGAGTCTTGAGCAATATATTGGCAAAGACCTCTTCCCCTTATCAATTTAGTGGGCTTTACCTCCACATCATACTCTAGAATCTTGGTTATCTAATTGGCTCTTTTTTCAGTGATTTCTCCTTCCATAATGTATTCTCTGACACTTGGATGGGCTACCAATATCATAATCTTATTTTCTGTTACTAAGTGTATGACCTTTTTCAATCCTTTGACTATGGCATATGCTTTCTTTTCAACAAAATTATACCTGGATTCATATCCCCGTAGAGTCCTGGAAAAGAAGGCAATGGGATGTTCTCCTTCCTCTACTTGATCCTTTTGAGTTAAGATGGTTTCTATATTGTATTCTCCCCCATAGACATACATTAAAAAGTCTTTAGAAAAGTCTAGATTATGCAGCACTGGGGCAGTAGAGATTGCTTTCTTGATATTCTCAAAAGCCTATCTTCCTTCAACTACCCATTTAAAACTTAGATCCTTCTTCAACATCAGAGCGATGGATCTAATTAATTCTGCAAAATCAGATATAAATCTACTGACAAAGTTAATTTTTCCCAAAAAAGATTACTACCTTCTTGTTTACAAGTAAAGAAAAATCCATTATTACTTTAACTCTATCTAGGTCAATGGAGATTCCATCCTTTGAGACTATGTGCCCTAGTAATTTTCCTTGAGGTACTCCAAACACACATTTCTTAGGGTTCAGAGAAATCCCAAATTCTTGACATCTTTGGAAAATAGCCTCCAAATGATCAAAGTGGTCTTTAACAATATTTGTGAACATTGTTAGATCATCTAGATAGATCAGAATGATCTTATTTATCAACCCATTGAATGCTATGTCCATAGCACGTTGAAAGGTTGCCTCGACATTTGAAAGTCCAAAAGGCATCTTAGCATATGCAAAGGTTCCCCACTTAGTGGTGAAAGTAGTCTTGTATTGGTCTTCCCTTTCCAGCCAAATCTGATTGTAACCTGAAAAACCATCTAGCAGAGAAAACCTTTCAGCACCAGCTATGGTCTACAAGATCTGTTCCATTGAAGGAAGTGGGTAGTAATCCTTTAATGAGGCTTTATTTAGGTCCCTGAAGTCTACACAGAGTCTAATTTCTCCATTTTCTTCCTCACTAGCACCAAATTGGACACACATGTTGAATGTTTGATTGGAAAAATTATCTTAGATTCTAACAACTTCTAGAGTTCCTCCACCATGAGAGACTCAATCTTGGGTTTTACTGGTCTCTATTTCTGACACATAGGTTTTGATCCTTCAGTGAGCTCAATAGTATGCTGGACTATATCTCTATTGTAACCATGAAGATCTTCATAAGTCCATGCAATTACCTTGTCATATTTATTACAGAAAGATATCAGTCTATCCCTTTCTTCCTGAGTAGTTGTGACATTGCCCACTTCCAACTTTCTTCCATTGCTGACCTCAATCTCTGAGTAATCATCTTTGCTTGCTACGAACTTCCTCTTGTCAAGACTTGCATCATCCAGATCAAAAAGATTCTCCAAAGTTATCAATCCTCTTGGGAGCTTATTTGATTTCAACTATATTATTTGGTCACCATATGCCTCTTCAATTTTAGGACGCAATTGGTTTGTGAATTCCCCAGACTGTTGTAGGAATAAAAGGATCTGAAGATCGCTATCAAAGACTTGCCAATTGTCTCCATTATCAGGAATGGCAGGGCGAATGATAACCTTGACTACCTCTTCATTGGCCAACAGTCTTTGGTTGGGTCAAACTGAGATCCAATCTGGGACATTCTATTTGCTTCAGTATTCTAAGATCTTGGTATGACTTCTATATTGAAGCCATCAAAATCTTCAATTAGATCCCATATTCGGTGGTGATATGACCTCATTCTCACATTTTTGCAGTAGTTGTTTCTCTAATCTGTTTTACTACCAATTCTGAATCACCCAAGACTCTCAGATTTTTTATCACTTTCTTTTTGGCAAGAATCAGGTCATGTACTAGAGACTCATATTCAGCTTCATTGTTGGTGTAGGCAAAATGGAAGCACAGGGCTCTGAGGACCTTTTCTCCTTTTGGTGAAATAAGGCAAATGCCTACTCCAGCACCATTTTTGCTTCTAGCTCCATCAAAATTTAGAGTCCAAATCTCAGAGTCTTCATCAAGACCCTCCTTGTCCTTCTTTGGTTGATTCATTACTTCGAGTATTTCTTGGTCTTCATAAAAAATAACATATGTCCCCAAGCCAATAGAGTCATAATTTCCAAAAGGATCGCTCTGCATTATACATGATAGGTAATTATTGTCGTCTTCCTTTCCATCGTTTGTAGTCCATTCTCCCATTTCTTCCACCAAGACTCTTTCCTCTCTATTGATCATAGCATGAGATGCTTCAAACTTAAATGTTGCTTCATTAGTAATATGTCTTTACACAGATATTCAAACAGTACTTTCATCTTCGAACCATAATTAGTCCTTAGAATCAGATGTGACCAGTCTAAAGACATGTATCCTCCAATTTTAGCCGTGAAACCTCTAGATAGGCATAAACCAAAGACAAGGGGAATGTCAATGACCACATCTTGTAGTACAATTATATTTGGGTAGGTATACAATTGTATGGGCAATTGTTTAATAATGCCTATGGTCTGGACTGATTTCCCATCTAACTACATCACCCCTTTGGTTAATGGCTCATATTGTATATTTAAAGCATCCGCTATCTGTTTAGGCATAACTATAGGGCTTGCTCCTGAGTCTATCATATAATTGTGTAGTAGCTTCTTTCCTACTATTAAGGTCAAATAAAAGGGGTTAGGCTTAATCTTACTCACCTCTTCTTTGGCATTTATCAAAGCAAACCCTTATTGTGACTGAGGTGCTTTAGATAGGTCCTTTCCTTTATCTGTTGGGCCCTCTTTTGTGCTAGTAGTCTTAGGTTCATTTTGACACCCCAGAGCTTCTTGCAGCAGCACCTTCTGTTCAGGAATAGCTAACATACCCCATAAAGATACATTAGCAGGAGCCCTTTTCAACTATTCCACCACATTCATGGGCCCCAAGGATTGTACTTTGGGATAATAAGGATACCTTTGTCCTTTCCACCACTAGATTAGAAACTCCCTGACTCTGGGTCACCATTGAGATATTTTGTCTTGATGTGGGGATATAGGAAGCTTGAGCTGAAGGTCCCTTTCTCTATTCAGTTATTTCATTAGGGGTGACTTCTAGAGCATCTACCATCCTCCTCTTCGACCTATTGTAATAATCTGACTGAACCGGAGGTTTCTTGGAAGTTGATGCTTCGTTAATGAACATTGACTCTTCCTCCTCTATCCATGAGAATAGTGCATGTTCTAGGGCAATTTCCCCTTTCTGTTCTATAGATATGCCCTGCATTTGAGCTACTATTGTTGCATTTTGAACACCAGATGATTGGTATGAGAATGATTCAGATGATGAAGTACTCTAGCTTCCCATTCTTATTTGTTCTACTATCTTCTGTTGTAAATTACCCCTGGGGCAATCTTTGGGCATATGTGCATTGTTACAGGGAAAGCACCATGTGTTTACCTCTTCTGCCATATTATTTTGCCCAGGAACCAATTCCCTCCCTAGATTAGCTGGGAAAGTTTGTAATGGTGTGCGTATAGGGACAAGTTGGTTAGATGGATGTAAAATGTTTGGTCTATGTGACCCTTGGTATTGATTTGGCTGATATGAAGGTCTATTCCCTTGAAATCCCTGATAGGGAGATTTTTGATATGAAGTCTGTTGCCTCTTAAGGTTGATAATTTCATTAGAAAAGGTTCTAAGGATGCTCTTGACATCGTCCATTTCAGATGGAGAAGAAGAGGATGCCACAGTTGTGGGTCTTTGTGGTGTAGGGAAAGTGTACATGGAAACATGAACTGATGAAACACTAGGGGTTTCTTCTTGAATTGAAATTGATAATTCGGGGAACATGGGCATGGGGGGTCTTGGGGTTAATTTCCCAGCATCTATTAGACTTTTCTCTGCCCTAACAGCTAACTCATATGTTGCAGGAAGGGTCTGTCCACCTAAGGACTGAATCATGACTGAAATATCAGAATTAAAAGCCTAAAGGTAGAAGACAATTTCCATACCTACTGGGGGTCTAGTAGCAACTGGGATCCTTTGCCAAGTCTTTTGGAATCTAGTATTGAAATCAGTTATGGCTTCTTGGGGCACCCTTTTTATGGTGATCAGTTGTTGTAAAAAAGAGGACCTGTCTCCCTTCTCGCTGAATCTTTCAAACAATGCATCTCCTAGTTGGTCCCAATTCCCAATAGAATTTGGTGGTAAAGATCGATACCAGTCAAGAGCTCTCCCTTTGAAAGATGTGACTAATAGCCTCATAGCAATATTTTTCTCTGTAATATATTGTACTGTGCACACATCAACCACATCCTGTAGGTGTTCAGCTGGGGTCTTGAAATCTTCTCCTGAGAATTTTGGTAATGCTTTTAGGGTATTAGCAAGAATTAGGTCCCATGTATTTGGGGGTACCAAAAGTATGAGTGGGCTACCATTATTCCAGTTAACAAAATTCTGAGGTGGAACTTGGGCACCCATTTATATCCCTGGGATATTTTGATGATTAGCTCTTCTTCTCGGAGTAGTTACCAATGGTGGTAACAAGAGTCCCAGGGTAGTAGCAGCTCTGGCTTGTGTAGTTGGTCCACAACTCTGCCTCCCTACAAGAGGCTAGCTCATACGATTCTAATCAAGAATTTGTAAAGAGGTCCCATCGGGCATGCCAAAAATTGTTGATGTTTAAATTTGTAAATAATCACCAACAATGGGAAACTTCAAGAACATGGGATCGATTCTTGAAATAACCTCCAGATTTTAAAGAAGTTGGTTCTTCTCTATGGGCTTGATGTAAAGAGAATAAAAAACAAGATTATAAAGAACCCCTCAAACTATAGCTAAGGCAATGCACCAAAATTGTGTAAAGATCTAGATTAACAGTGCAATGATTAACTTGTAAAATTTCTTGATAAAGCTAAAGAGCATAGAGCATGATTAGCAATAATAGAATGTATGTATTTAATTCATCAAAGGCTTAACACAGAAAGCAAATACAAGACTCAGAAAAACACCATAATATGCACAGAACACCACTCTCTCTTCATTGATGGGCAAGAGAATAAAGTACATAAGGTAAGATGCACATATTACTATATTTGATCACTCCTGAGAGGCACCTGTTAAGGCAAAAGATATGTTTCTGATCTAGCAGCTAAAATACTCTCTGATATCTCAAATTCTAAATGTTCTTTCCTAACCAAACTTTTCTATTTATAGCATAAAATGAAGCTTAAAGCTTCCCTGTGGCCATTAAGATCCTAACCACCTTCAAATATGCAACTCTAGTTAACTGTTGTGATTTTGTATCAGACCCTCATGCCACAATCTTCTCAAGATCTTGTGTCAATTTACCAGCACCATTACAATTGATTCTGCGAGTCCCAAAATTATCCCACCTTTTCGCTAAGTCGATAGATGTAACCTCGGCCAATAGTGCAACAAAAATAGTCACTCAAACAAAGAGTTTAACCACCTTTGTCGTTGGGACAGATGGCACCTTCCGCGGGTCTCAACGAAGGCTCAAAAGGGGTACATGGTGGCTTCACACTCAATACACAAAAACTTAACCAAAATACTCTTCAAATGAGTGTGGTGGCAACACTTGTCATTCTCCACGGATTCTTCATATCTTATCAAAAGTCTTGGGTCCCACATGACACCCGGCAGGCCTTCGCAGCTTTTATCACTTAATAAAAGAGACCCCACAAATGACGCCATATGAACACGTGGAAAACTTTACAACCTCTTTAAAAAGACACATGGCAGCACGACGCTCCTTCAACAAAACTTTAACAAAATGACTTCTCAAATGAGAATGGTGTTGACACTTGGCTCATTCCGCAGGGACTTGGAGACTTTTAAAAGGAACTCAAAAGAAAATGCAGACACTAACAAGTGGCGGCCACCACTTCATCCTGAAGTATTTATTAACATAAACATGGCAGGGACACCTGTCGCACTCCGCGACTTCTTCAAAAAGACTATCGGTACCTTTACCCTTTAGGCTTAGCGATCCCATCTTAAGCCATGTGGAGCCTTCATGCTCATTGGGAGAATTTTTCTTTTCTGAGTCCCTTAGAAGAGTGCCGCTATGCCACTTGTCATGTTCCACAGCCTCAAGACTCTTTACTTGCTTTGCATAGCCCCGACCTACCTCAAAACATTAAACTTAGTCGATTCTAACTTATATTTATGAGTACAAAACGTAGAGTTTTATCTCTACAAAGTGAGTGGTTGAAATTGAAGTTTTTATTGTAGTAGATAGAGTTGTTGGGGTTTTCCCTCCCATTTTTCCATCAAATCCAAGTTGTGAAGGCTATAAATGGAAGATTGAAACTCTTTTCAAGGGTTGGTCTTTTGGCAGTTTTTAAGGCAACAAAAATGCAAAGCTCACTAGGGTTTCAAAGAACAAAAGATCCAGATCTCCAACAGAGAAGATAACAAGGTTATTGTAATAACCACCCTAGTTTTTTCAAAAATATGTTAGTCAAAAATCTAAAGCACAGGCAGTCTTCGAAGAACTTTCTGATCACCCAAATCCCTTGGAGGGCAAGGTGAGAGCATACAATGTCTTAATCACATAGCTATCTAAATGTTTTCAAGGTGGCAAGCCGACCATAACACATGCAAGGTGATGTAGCTGACCTATCTACCACTTATTCAGTGGGACCAACGTGTATAAACCCTAGCAGAATGTCTAAGCTTGTTCGAGACCAAAATGGTCAATAAGCTCATTCAATGCCAAAACAGGTGTTAATGCAATTTTCTATAAATACTAACAGTAAAATCATCGAGTTTACAAAGTGAAATGCAAGCAAGAAATGCCACCGACATTACTACCTTCCGGGTTTACAAACATGGACAATATTTCTTTAAAACCTTCATTCCAATTGAACATTAATTCTGATTTATAATTTTAGACTACTGTAATAACAAAATCAGATCTAATTATGCTCAAAAATTATCAAAAATTACATGAAGGAAATCATATACCAATGCTTGCAGCTAATGGAGGATGTTGTGTTCACTGTAGAAGTTGCCCAAACTGTTGATGCAGGTCTAAACTGAAACTAATCACACTGTTACTCTACTGCAACACTTAGAAACTACTAAAAAAGCTTTGAAAACACCTACCCAGCACCACTAAATCATTCACCTAGCCTAAATAAATGATCTTTCCAACCCAAACTCACTATAGAACACGTCTATACTCCTAGGTGCCACATTTTAGGGGGTTTTGGGCACTGTTGGTGAATAGATTTTGTCACCTAACTCTATATTCTCACACCCACACAAGTGACAACTGGACCAACAGTTGAACCAATTGCAATTATGTTTTACAACGATTCTCTGATTTTTTTACAAGGCGCAGCTACCTTCAAATGATATATAGAGAATAGAAATATAGTATGCTTTTCACCAAAGAGCAGAAAAGGTGGTGCTTTTAACCAGAAAGCATAAAGGCAATAAATATCAACATAAACTGAATTTAAACAAGTACAAATACTTCGATATCAATTATTCCAATCATACTATTAAAGAATTCTATCAACCCTAATATAATCACCACTACAAACCATTCACCCAAAGATAAAAATTCAAAGTAATGAGCAAGGATAATATCATCCAATTACTTCAATGCAGAACTGATAATTAGCAACTAGTAACACATTCAATATAGGAAGAATGAACATCCAATAACCATAACACAAAGTTTACGATCACTGAACTCCACCGCACCAATTTCAATTCATATATTAAAGCAACTGAAAGTAGCAATACATCAAAATTGATCTCTAACCAAAAAAAAGTGCTAAAGATTCTAAACATAGACATGCTTTCAAAATTTAAAGCCTTGTCATCATATCTATCTTTAAAAATAATGGCTTCTTGGGGACAGTCGATTTAAAGAAGTTTAAAATAAGCATAAATTTAAAGAAAGCGCTCTCCAGAGCCAATAGCTTTTCCATGAAATAAAATCAAAGCATATGAAAAAATCATTATGTGACAATTGTCACATCTTAATCAAGTTCCACCTCCCTTTGCGCCACTTCCTTCTCTTTATTTTGTCCATCACCTAAACTCAAATCGCCTTGTGTCGCTTGAGTTGCCAATGCCCGTAATTTTGCCTTATACGTCTTGTACTTGTCGATGATCGGTGTTAACGTCTTTCCACTTGGGCTACCAGTAATACTTGCCCGAAGCTTTCATTTACTAATCATCTGATCGGCATTCACCATCCTTTTATAGATCTCATCAATTTCACTTTTAAAGGTTCTAAGATAAGTTTCCATCCTTCCAAGTTTTCTAATTGATTCACTAATGACCGTATCAATAGCCACCAATTGCTCAATAATCATCTTCTTGAAATTCTATTTTATCTCTTTGATATCAAGCAACTTATCTTCGTCTTCTCTAAATGTTTTTGTGTCTAAAATGGTGAAATTACTCTTAAGATCTTTCATATCGGTGAAATAGCAAGTCAAGGTACTCCTTATCTCTTCCTCTAGTATTGCCCCCAATACAGACATCCTCCATTCAAGCATATCTAACCATATCGTAGATTCCATGTACCCCTTGGGTTATTTAGGACCTTCTCAGCTACCAAAATGTTAGTATCAAGATTGGCCATCTCTTGGTCTTCCTTGGGCACCATAAAAAGACTACTGTTGTCTTTTCTAACAAGTTGCAATTCTATGGCTAATGTCTCCCTTTTTCCGAAAAGCGAGGTGTATAACTTAACAAATTCCTCAATATAAATCAAACCATCAAGAGTGATTTTTTCTACCCATTTCTCGACGGCACTTCCTAGGGCTTGGCTCCATTTGATTTGTTGCAACAGATTGGGGTCTGGGCCATCTATAGCTATACTAGGCATTTCATCCGCAGGTTGAGTAATAATTCTCAAAATGGATTGAATAAATGAAGTTAATGACCTCACCTGGGCTTGTAGCTTGAGATTCTCCTGCCGCTCATTCTTTACCCTTTTTGACAATGCTCCCACAGAGAATTTGGCATGATAGATTTCTCCTTCTACCATGGAAGGTCCAATATCAACTCATCTCAAATCGAAGTCAGCTTCAGTGACCTTGTCTTCATTTTTGTCACCCACATGATCTGTAATTTCCATAATGTGATGCCCTGTAGAAGGATCTGCTACCATTCTAGACATCCTTTTAGCCCTTTTTGGTTTAGGTGTATACTGCAATAATTTGGCCACAATGTATATGTTTGTATCAATCATAGGAGCATACCTTTTCTTTTTGTCAACAACCTTCTTCAACCAAGAATGAAAGGACAAAACATGGAACATTTGCATTAACATCAACATTCAAAACCACACCATCTGAATGCATAGGAAGGGTATTGTGATCTAGAGGATCACTTAAATCAGGGGACATAGTATTACAAAACAATGATTGAAACACATTGTCTTCATTGATCTATTTGAAAATCAAAGAATCATTATCTGTTGCAAGGGGAGTAGAAGGGGGCACATGGTCTGCTTGTAATTGTGAAGCAACAAATCTCTTATCCGTTGTTGCAGTCAGAGGTACAGGTTGACTGTCCTGCTCACAAGCATTTTTCAATCTTCTCACATATTCAAGTTGCTCACCGTCTCCACCCGATTGTGGGCCAACTCTATGAAGAGTTGTGTGCAAACTCGATGTGCTCTTGGGAATATGAGTAACCTAAGCTTTGCTTTATTCTCTCATAGTCGATTCTTTCAGGGATAAAGAGCCAACCTATTCTTTGAACTTTTTATTGAGCCATTTCTCAGTTCTTAATACATGGAAAGAATGAATCATAGGTTCGTGACCTCTTTTTCTGACCAGTGCACTTGGGGCAGGGGTTGCAAAACAACACCCTGATAACCTTCATCCAAAATGTCCAAGTTATCATCTATACCTTTCGGGACTTGAAATGGTAAGTCAAAAGCACAGACTTGGTTGACTGTCAAGATCATCCAGCTCCTTCTATACGCTTCCCTTTCATCCATGCAATCCTCCCAATAGTCCTCGAAGTGAGGCTTATGTAAGTATAGACTACCTCTGTGCATATTCCTCTTCACGAAATTCTTACTGTCAAAGCCTAACCTTACAAGTAACAAGTGAAAATTATACTCGGCCAACAACTTCTCTACACTCTGAGCACTATCATTACTTTTACAGGAAAAGAAAGATAAAAACATGAGAAAGGAATATCATTTCTACTTCATAGCATGGTATTTGACATTTATAGTCACCATCTGACGACAAACTTCTAAAAGAACTAGAAAGTCTGAAGGATACCTCGACAATTTCAACAGGGTATTTTCAAAACCCCCAATTCTTAATATGAGAAGCAATTAAATTGAATATAGAAATTGCCAAAATTCATTACCAAAGTAGCCGCTTCAGAGGAAAATCTCTTCTCCAAAGAACCTTTAAATTTCTTCACAGATAGCATGAGGAAAGCATCATTCACTCTGCGGAAATCTTTCATTCCAATGTTTTTCTATAACTGTGGGAAGTAACAACACACAGGTGTGTCTGGAGTAAGAGACCCTTGGGTTCTCAAACCAGGCCAGACAACCTCTTTACTGGATACAATGTACACTAAAAGAGAACACATATGAAAAGTCACCTTTTGCTGAAAATTCACTAGTTGTTCATGCATGTGTTCACTTATCAATTTGGCCCAATCTATGTGTTGAGACTCGCTACAAATGAGTAGGATAAATTGGCACATCCAATACTCAAAAGAGTCAAATTCATCACTTCCAACGATACAATGCAGTAGAGTAATCATATCGGAGATTTCCTCTTTAAAGTGACCTCTTTTCAAACTGGTAGGGAGTCTAGAATTCCCTTTCCTCTTAACTGTTAGCTAGCTTTTGGCAATGTGACTTTGGCACCAGTCTTTCTTATCCCAATAATAACCCTAGCCAGTAGTGAGAGATACATCAACAAATATCTCATAATCCACCAATTTCAAATCATGTGACACAGCATCCGAATCAATTCTCATTATTATAGAGCCATCAAGGGCTTGTATCGCTTGTGAATCAGGGAAGTAATTATTCGTGCATGCAACAATCAAGTCTGGACAAGGCACAGCAGGCGAGAAACCCCCAGCTTGGGCTAATCCATTGCTTACAATTCTCTCCGCAAGGGAGAACCTGGTTTCTCACTACATTCTTTTCCAAAAATCTTCTAAGTCCACATGACCAAGGTCTGTGTCCCTCACATTTTACAAGCCATTTTCAGCAATAGAGACAATCAGAGACCCCTAGAACTTATACTTCATTTTGACTTGCTTGAGAAACTAGAAAGCAAATAATTTCAAACTAGTCAAGGACGCAAAAGAGGTCCACAAGACATTTGGGAAAAATGAACTATCCATATTCATGAAAGAAAATTTGTTCTTCCCAGACCAAATGAATCACAAATACACACTTTCTCAGCAAAAGAGGGAGACGAGGAGAAAAGCCAATTATCCTAACCTATTTGTGAAAAATCCTACGAACTCTTCATTAATGGCGAGACTGGAGCTCCTTTAGTGTATTTCTCCTTGCGGTGTAAAATGATACTTTTCTTTACAAGGTGACAAAATTAAACAAGTCTCGCATCGAGGCTTATTAAATTCTCCTTAAATGTCATTTAATCTTGGTGGTGAACCGTACTTCAAAATTCATAAACAAGCTCTTTTATTTCCCTTCGAAAAGTGTGCGGACACTTTTCCCAACATTCCAAATTTATGACGAGCTAATAGGTGTCACTTCTTTGTACATATTAATAGCTCAAAGGCAGCACTTTGGGAGTGATAAACACGTTCAATCAGGGCATCAGGGATTTCTTGAACCAATGAACCAACCAACCGAGAGTTTAGAAGTTCAAAGAACTTTTGACTCTCTGAATACAAAGGATTTTCTTTTAAACAAAAGATACAATACTGAAGGACAAGTCCTAGAGACATTCTCTTTTGTGAAGGGTCGGGGAATCAAGAGGTTCAAGAACTTTTGAACTTGCCGATTGAGTTTCAGAAAGACAAGGGATCACCGACCGAACATAAAAATGACTAAGGGGCAGCAACTTAAAATGAAGGCACAAATCATAAAGAATAAGGACGAAACAATGACTTAACATATGAATGACTTAGAAAAATTGAAAATGGGACAATAGGCACCAATAAAGAGGCATTTTAGCAGTCTAAAACCTCACACCCCCATAATACATCTGTACAGATGTCCTTTAATGTAAGACCAGCATGTATCGGTCCTTCCATTCATCTAAGCCTTCAAAGTTACTCCTGTTCTGGGTGTCCAAGGTCATAGGGAATATTCATTGCAACCTTCAACCATTTCAACAAGGAATAAATACTGGACAAGAAAATTAGTACAACAACCATCTGGAAAACCTGGTATGGCCTGCTGAGGAATTACACTACACACACACTCCCACAAACAACATTAAATCACTCCAAATATTGTATTGTAACTGCTCAATCCAAAGCTATTTCAAAACACATCAAAAGACTCAAACCAATTTCATTGCATAATGACTCCATTGAAGCTCCCTGTGATTTCTGAATTAAAATCACCGGATACTCCAGCTAAGGTTGGTCTTCCACAACTGAAACTAGAAGAAGAATGAGGGATGCAACCTCACAAGACCAAGCTTGAACACTCTCCACAAATATTTTAATCATAAAATGCATAAACTTGCATGAGCATTCAAAACTCCATTATATGTTTCTCGTGAAATGCCCAAGAGGAATATAATATAATATACTTTATGGGCTTCATGGGATATTTATTTCCCACTAAATGGAACACCACTTTATAAAAATATTATATTTTCTCCTCTCAGCACCCACCTAGCTAGAAATGTACACTTTTAAAATAATTAAGTTGTTAACTTTAAAATATAAAGTTAAAACCAAGGACAACATCAAATTAATTATTTTAAAAGTAATCTCCCTTAAAGTGACCAAGTTAGCCTTCGGGAAATTCAAGGAAATAAGGATAACTATCATCAAGTTAATTACCGAAGGAAAGGGGACATTATAGTTATGTAAAGATTCAAATTGGTTTCAAGATTCAATGTATGAACTCCTTTTTCTCATGTAATTTTTTAAGGAAATCCTAAGTTTTAACTAGGGTTTCCTCTTGCCACACTTCGTGGTATGATTGTAACCATTGACCATATGAATAGTACACATTCTTAAAACATTACATGTTATGTGATGATCTCTTCCATGGTTGTATATGAATGATTGCATTTTGATAAAGGATTATTAAGCATATTCCTCACTGGTTGTTTTTTTTGCATCTAGGTATCCAAAAAGTGCTTGTTTCTATTTCTATATTATCTTATCCTCCACTAAACTATGGACTCTATAGCCCATCCTAATAGGCACCGGTCTTAAATGTTTGACCACCCACACCTCTTTTAAAAACTAAAACAAATTTATCAAGTGTGAAGTAAATAGTTACAATTGTATGCATTGTCGTGGTTCTATATTTTAACCAAGAAATATTCTTAGTGAATTTTCAAAGTTCCAATTTTAGCAAACCAAGCATGCATACTAGCACCTTCCATTATTACAAGAGTGCTTTTCATCAGCTTAAATAGAGGTTTTAGTGTAACAAGATTGTCTTAATCTACTGACTGTATTTAGGGATTAAAACAATAGTTTGGGTATTGTTGCAATGATATGAGTTAAAAAAAATTGTTGTTGTTAATCCTTGTTAAGGAACACCCTCCTTGGCTTAGTAAGCTAGAATTGAAGGGGAGATTACCTATGTTGCACATATGTTACCTAAGATTGTCACTGATGTGGTTGTGTGGTTGTCATTGATGTCAACACTTAGATTGATCTATCATTGATGCTTATATTGATGGTGTGCTAGCAGTGGTGTTGTTGATGTTCATGGTTGGATGTCATGCCTTGATTAATCTCAAGTAAAGTTGTATTAAGCATGTTTGTGGTCAGCAAAGATGATCTATCATGATGATATATTAAGATGGGAATTAGAAGTAATTCTAAGATTGAAGAGATGTTGTTGCAGGCCTAAAGCATTTTGTACGCTCTCTCCTATTGTTTCTAAGGATGTATGTACTGTTACAAGAAGGTTCTGGTCTCCAGATGTTGGTAAAGGTTTCTGTTACAGGAAGCTGCCTGGTAAAATGCTCTGCATTCCTTCGCATTTGAATATAAGATCATGCAGTTTAGAAGTCAAGTTTAGTATGTTGTGAAGGTGTTATATCCAAGAATTCAAGTCATTATACCTTCAGTAGTGAAAGTTACAAGTGACATAGTTCCAGTCTGTGCTCTGGCAGAATGAGGTGATGATGAAGGTTGTTTGGAATGCTCTGCATTCCTCCGCAAGTGAATATTTGTCCATGCGGTTTTGTGGACATGTTCAGGGATGTTCAATGCATGCTAATTTGTAGTATTAAGAGATTTGGTGGTCTGCAAGTTTAGTTTTACAAATGACAGTGAGCTACAGATAGTTTCAAAAGCCTAATTGTTCTTAGAATACATGTTGAAGGTGTGTGCCACAAAGTTCTTGTTGTGTGGAGTTCAAGGAGTGTTTCGAGATGTTGTGTGGGTCATGTTGACTCATTTGGGAGAAGAACAAGTAATGCTTAATCATTCATTAGTATCACCACATTGTAATGACCGATGTGCTACAAGCTTCGTGTTTTATTGCTTAAAGGAGACCTAATTCAATTTTGTGAAGCGTGTGGATGTTGTTCTTTGAAGGATGATGCTATGAAGGATGTTTAGAACCAGGTTAAGCATGTGTTGGGATCTGCAAGGCATGTTTCTCTTCCCGGTGTTGCATGTAGTTCATGTTAGGGCTTGCCATCTACATGTTTCATGTTTTGTGATCTCTGGTCGACTTGTAAATTGTAATATTCTTGTTGTATTGGCCGACTTGTAATGTAATCAATGTAACATCATGTATATATTGTGAACCTAGTTGATCTACGTAAAGTATGATTGCAAATATGAGTATGTGAAGAGCAGAATATGAATATGATATGCATTATGATGTGCGACTGAAGGAGAAAGAGAAGAAGTGCTAGAGCCTATCTTGATTCATCTTGAAGATTTTTTTGTGACATAAGGGAAGTGAAGAGTGTTCCTAACTGATTCAATCATTAAGGAGTGTCAAAGCAGAATTGCAATCATCAAAGAGGAGTGAGATTCATTCTAAATTTTAGACAGTAGGACTGTCATGCTGTAATCATTCTGAGCTTGTTCTCAGTTCAGGGAGTAGTTGTTTCCTTGGGTTGTAGCCCTAAAACAAAGTCTACAGGGAGTAGTTGTTTCCTTGGGTTGTAGCCCTAAAACAAAGTCTACAGGGAGTTGTAACTTCCTTGGGAGTAACCCTAAAACCTTTCTTCAGGGAGTAGTAGCTTCCTTGAGTTGTAGCCCTAAAACAAAGTCAGCGGGGAGTAGTAGGTTACTTGGGTTGTAGCCCTAAACCAAAGTTGGAATTTTTATAGCAGTGAGCTTCATATATTGTGAGTTAATCCTCACAGTGGTTTTTCCCCTTTTGTAGTTTTCCATGTACATCTGGTGTTATGTGTTGTTATGCATTGTGTTGATCTTTCATGTTTATGTTAATGCTATAAATTTTAAGTTTTAGTCTGCTCCAGAGGATTTAAAATTTGTTTGAATACTGATTCACCCTCCCCTCTCTCAGCATTCGGGTGTGTTCAACAATTGGTATCAGAGCTAAGTTACTTAGAAGAAGCTTAACCACTTGAGAAAGGTATGGGATGGCTCATAATGGATCTCACAAGGCACCTATGTTTGATGGAACAAATCATTCCTTTTGGAAGCTAAGGATGGAAAACTATCTATCTTCTCTAGGGTTTGGTGTTTGGCAAGCTGTCAAGAATGGTTACTCTACTCCTACTTCTGATCCTGTAGATGTTGATGAGATTAAGTTGTATGATAACAATGCCAAGGCAAAGAGTGCTCTCATGAGTGGGCTAGCTAATTCAAATCTTTTCAAGGTAATGAGTTGCAAAACGACTAAGGATATCTAGGTAAAACTTGAAAGCATTAATGAAGGAGATAGTAAAGTGAAGCAAGCCAAGATGCAAATCTTCAAGAGCAAATTTGAGACCCTGAGGATGGTAGAAGATGAAGACATTGCCAATTATATGCTCTGAGTGGATAAAATAGTTAATGGCATCACAGGTCTTGGTGGAGAAGTGAAAGAAGATGAGATTGTGAAGAAGGTACTGAGAACTTTTTCTAAATCTTACAGTCATAAGGTATTTGTTATTAAGGAGACTCTGGATTTGGATCACTATACTATAGATCAATTGTTTGGCTCTCACAGCCTTTGAAATGAGAGAATTTGACAAAGGTGCTCCAAAGAAAGAAGCAACATTCAAAGCAAGTAAGAAGGCAGAAGATGAAGTAGCTGATGAAGATGATGACCTTGATGAGGTAGAGGCAAACTTTATAAGAAGATTGAAGAAGGGCACTAGAAAATACAGAGGTAAGTTACCTTTCAAATGTTTCAACTGTGGGAAAATTGGCCATTTTGCTTCTAAATGTCCTTTTAAATAATCAAGGGGTAGTAACAAGAGAGACAAGTCCAAAAGAAGTTTGTATTCCATAGAGAGTAGTTGTTCTTTAGAAGATAAGGATCATGATGATTCAAATGATAAAACACTTTTCATGTCCTTGAATGTTGGTGACAAAAAGGATGATATTGTGAATTGTCTAATACCTTAAAGGCTGACTAAGATAATGAAAAATTAATGGTTGTATGGACTGCATTTCATGCAAAAGAAGAAGCCAATGCTTGGGTAATTGATAATGGTTGCTCTAACCACATGAATGGTAACAAGGAGAAGTTTATCAGCCTTAAGAAGTGGAATGGTGGAGTTGTTAAGTTTAGTGGTGATGAGTCAACACAAATATGTGGAAAGGGTTCTATAACTATTGATGAGAAGAACAAGACTGGGGATATCCTCTACGTCAAAGGACTAAAGCCTAATCTTCTCAATGTCAGACAAATGTGTAGTAAAGGATGCAATCTTACCTTTCATGCCAAAGGTTTTGAAATCAGGAAGGCAAGGTCTGGAAGACTAGTTGCAGAAGGTATTAAGACATATGGAGATATCTATCGTCTAAAGGAGGTAAATGGAAGAACCTATTTATTGGCTCAATCTAGTGAGTGTTGATTGTGGCACAAGTGAATGGGAGACATCAACTTTGATAATATGGTAAAGATCAGCTCTATTCATGTGGTGAGAGATATGACTAAGATAACCAAGCCTGCCAACACTTTATGCAAGGAATGTCAAATGGGAAAGTAAACAAAGACAAATTTCAAAAGCAAGGAGTATTCTTCTACAATTTCATTGGAGCTAATTCACACTGACCTATGTGGTCCTACAAGAACAAAGAGTCAAAAAGGTGAAAGGTATTTCATGTTGCTTATTGATGATTACTCTAGAATGACTTGGGTTACTTTCTTAAGACAAAAATTAGAAATCTTTGATAAGTTTAAGATTTTCAAAGAAATAGTTGAGAATGAAATGGATGCCAAGATCAAATTCTTAAGATCTAATAGAGGAGGTGAGTCTTCAAATGAATTTGAAAAGTTTTGTGAAGATCATGGCATTAGGAGACATATGTCTGCTCCTAGGACCCCTCAATAGAATGGGGTAGTGGAGAGGAAGAATAGGATTGTGCAAGAGATGGCTAGGGCAATGTTGAAAGATGTAGACCTGTTGGTATGTGGTGACTAATCATGCAAGTATTGTACACTAGTTATGTATCATAAAAAAAAATCTCTCTTTTTTTGCACGATCGGAGTCGGATGTTAATTTTTGTTAACTGACAAAAGAAAAACGACATTGCAAAACCCTAATTCTAGAATCTTCCAAAAAGCTTGTTATAAGCAGCTGGGATGTATATTATGGTGAAGTATTCATGAGATTGTTATCTATTTTGCACTAGATAATAAAATCATTGGATGCTTGAGTTTCTGTGGATGTAGCCCATATTGGGTGAACCACGTTAAATTTTTGTGTTGATCTCTTTTTTGTGTTATTCCTCATTGTTATATTTGGGTTATTTAATCTACATATAATTGTTAGTGTTTATTGCTCTGATCTACCCTAACCCTAACAACTGGTATTAGAACAGGTTGTGTTTGATTATCATCTGCAGGAAGGTCTCACGGTTGAGTGGGAGTCTCACGGTTGAGTGGGAGCAATGGCGGATGAGGGTAAATTGAAGGTAGATAAATTCAACAAGTAGAACTATCAATTATGGAAGATGGAGATGGAGGATTATCTCTATCAGAAGGATTTATGAAGGCTGTTGGAACGAATAGCTAAGAAATCAGCAGCAATGACTGATGAGGATTGGGAACTTCTGGACATAAAGGCACTGGGAACCATTCGGTTGTGCCTGGCACCATCTGTGGCATTCAATATAACAGAAGTGAAGACAACGAGTGAACTGATGAAAGCTTTGGCCAAATTGTATGAAAAACCCTTAGCATCTAATAAGGTATTTCTCATGAGGCATTTGTTTAATCTGAAAATGGTTGAAGGTGGATCTATTTCAGATCATTTAAATGAGTTTAATACGATTACAGTCAGTTAACTTCTATAAAAGTAAAATTTGATGAAGAGGTGAGGGCTCTCTTGGTTTTATGTTCTTTGCCAGAAAGCTGGAATAGCTTGGTAATGGTTGTAAGTAACTCTGTCTCTGGTTCAAATACTTTGAAATTTGATGATGTTGTTGGTGTTATCCTTAGCGAAGAAATGCGATGGAAAAGCACAGGTGAGACTTCAACATCCAGCAATGCTTTGACTATAGAGAACAAGGGAAGAACAAAGGAGAGAGGAAAAAGCCCAACAAATCATGGGAAGTCACAAGGGAAGTTGAAGAAAAGGTAGATCTCAATCCAGAGGAAGAAGGGATTGCTAGCACTGTGGAAAGCCAGAACACTTGAAGAAGGATTGCTGATCTCGAAAGGGAAAACAAGGAGATGGACAACATGATGATAGTAAGGAAGCTAATGTTGCAAGTAATAAATTACAGGATGCTTTAATTTTGTGTTTAGATAATGCTAATGATTCTTGGGTAATAGATTCAGGGGCTTCATTTCATGCCACACCCCATAGGAAATATTTTGTAGATTATGTTCAAAGTGATTTTGGACAGGTATATTTGGGTGATGATGAACCCTGTCAGATTGTTGGAAAAGGAAAGATAAAAATCAAGTTGCAAAATGGAAATGAATGGTTGCTATAGGAGGTAAGGCATGTCCCAACTTTGAGAAGGAATTTAATTTTTGCAGGACAACTGGGTAGTGAAGGTTGCATAGTTACCTTTTCAGACAAAATCTAGGTCACTAAAGGTGCATTAGTAGTAGCTAAAGGTGAAAAGGTAGGCACATTGTATTTGTGTACTGGTAATACTTATTCTACCTTAGCTACTATAGAAACAGTTGCTACTGAGACAGTTATAACACTTGCTGCATGAACAGAAATAGAATTGTGGCACCATAGACTTGGGCACATGAGTGTTTAGTGGAAATTTGGATTTGTTAATGTTTTAGTGTTTTGATGTTTGAATCTGCCTTTCCACTTTACATTCAAGGATCTAGGGTTGAGTGGCAATTCACTATCATACCCTAGATCGCTGTGAGATGTAGGGAAACTTGGATTAGGGAATTAATTATCAATTTCTCTTCTCTTATGCTCAATTGACTATTAAAACCCTAATTATACAAATACGACAATAAACTGATGAATAACAAAAAAAGTTCTTGCAAACAGAAGTAAATTATCAAATCACAGAGTACCTATTTTTGGGGTTCCGAGGTGAAACAGTCACGGACACTGGAGTGGGCACCCAAGTCCAAGGTACCAATTTCTTTGTGGGATCCTGACCTCCTTCCGACACTGATCAGTACTATAACTCTTGTTTCTGGAAATTCAGTTGCGGAGGACACTAGAGAGAGCGTCCAAGTCCTGGAAATGCTCTGGTGTCCTGCTTCTCTTTGGATCCAGAATCTTTGATGTCTACTAATCCTTCCTGCAACTTAACTTTTCCCAAATGTGACACCTGTAACCTGTAATCACAAGACTTTGGGAGGGGGTTGTGGTATTTAGAGGCTTGCCTCAATCAAGCCCCGGAGGACACTTAAGTCTCCGAACACCATTGTCAGATAGAGAGTGTGTGCCCTTGTGAGGCAGAGGCAAAAACCAAAGGAAATGAAAACACAATATAATCTCACCTTGTAGTGAAGATAGCATGGAGGAAGATGCTCTTCATTCCATGATGAAATGGATGCTCAAATCTGCAAACACAAACACAAACCACACAAATCTGCTCTTGCAACACAATGAAAGCCTTGAATCACCTTGAGAACACTTGAACATCACAATTGCCATCTAGTTGAAATCTAGTTTACAAATGCATGTATGCAACTACAAACACTCCCGCCAAGATTTTGTAATTCAAACTTACCATGTCGGCAAAGGACCCAAATAACGATCATAAACCGACACCCAGAAATTAGGGCTGCCCCAAAATAGGGCAGGACTAGGGCGCGGGCACCCAAGTCCTCCCCCCTATTTTGGGTAGGGTATAGCTCAAGGGGTCCTCCTAGGTCCCATTTGTCATGTTACCTAGGGCTCATTCCATCGGGATGCCGAATTATGAACTAAGATGTCCTAAATGCATGCAAAAGACCCGGGAGATAAACCTTATGAGAGAAAAGCCCCCAAGGGGAAATTTTCTGACGTTACATTTAGCCCCCACTTTAATGTATGTATAAACATAAGGCCAATACATGCATTAAAGTAAGGTCACTCACACAGTAAACACATCAAGCACGGAGAAGACATGCCAATCACATAGAAAACAGTAACAAGCACGTAAAACACGAAGAAGACAGTTATAGTCATGCAAAACACGGAGAATACAACCAATGCATAGAAGACACATTAATGCATGGAAGACAGAAATGATATCTTTTCTTTTCTTTTCTTTTTCTCATATACATGAAATGCAAATGCAAGTACTGGAAAGTAAACAAACCTCCCATAATACATGATGCACTCATCATGCAGGTCTTTGTATAGATGGGGCAACACACATACAAGACACGCAAAACCTCCCAAAATGTAGGAAGGACAACCCTAAGGCGTTGATCTTTATACTGCATATGGGGCAACAAACACGCTAAAGCACACACACTTGAAGACATGGAGAAAACACGGCAGACAAGCGATGGAGTGTACCTATTTCAAGGTCCAACACCATCTCAAGCACATTACAGGCACACACCGATGATTAGGATTCACCACAACAATCGCCGAAGACACGCTTAAGGGTTGAGTTAGTCACAAAACCACTCCCTGCCTCTACAGAGGACTTTTGAAAATAACAAGATGTGCAATCTACTCTGAGAAATACACCATCCCCACCTCTGCAGAGGACTTTTGAAAATGACAAGATGATGTAATCTTCTCCAAGGAATACACCATCCCCGCCTTCGCAGAGGGATTTAGAAAAAGGATATGCTCGATATCCCACCTCCGCAGAGCGCTTACATGATTGATTATTTGCAAACAAGCTCATGATGCATGATCCACTCTTCGTGCAAGTCTTTGTACCTTAGGTCAAACACATTGCTAACATCTATAACAGACAGCTTACCTTATATATGACCCCACCTTAAGGTGGTTGATATTAGGTATCGATATCAAGCACGTTAAGGTAGGAATAAAACACACAAGGGAACATCAACTTTCATAAAGCCCATGCCCCCCAGAGGTGACATGTACTTCACGATCGCCAAATGTTCCCTCAAACACATCTCTGCAAGAAACATGTTAGTGTCTACAAAATCATGATAAACATCAACATCAATGCATGTGATTAATCACACAAAGAGCCAAGGTTATACTATGAATCTGGAGTTCGAGGATAACTATAGGGCTATATCACGAAGCTCTCCAAATCAAGTACCATCAAGGCTAGATTCAAAGACAAACAAAGGTGCATAGAGAAGCAATATTGTTAAGGTTTGTAAATGAGTTCGAAACATCAAATTCACTACGCGGAAAGCACGAGTGCTTCCACTAGCCAAGCGTCGGATAAAATATACAACCCCATCGTCATATTAGGAACTAAGTCCAATTTTTTATTGCTCTCGAAAGGGACACTAGGTCCACATCAATATAAATGTTTTTCATCATCTGCCCGCTAGATAGAAACACTAGAGGAAGGGAAACAATAAATCAGAGAGGAGAAACAAGTATCTTAGGGACAGTCACGTAGGAGGGTGCCCCCAAGTCACCAACCACAATGCTATGTCCGTAAGACACAACACACAACAATGAAATCAGAGAGAGCAATATAGAAGAATGATGTTACAAATAGAAGAAGGTCACAATAGAGGCAGTCTCCTGCTATCCCAGACCTTACGGGAGAATCTGAGGTCATCCCAAGAGGCCTAAACAACACATAGCACATCACGGGGGAAGCACATCACGAGAGAGATACAGGGTTAGAGATACTTACCTGTAGGGTCTTCATGCTAAGTCTTGTCATCAAGAAAATCATTGTTGTCTTCCCAAACATAAGGTATAATTGCCAAGTCATTGTCATTATTCTTTTGTTCATTCTTAAATGCTTCTTGGTTTGTCTCAATGTTAGGTGGAATGTGTTCTTGTTGAAGTTCATTAGTACAAATATGCTCTATCCTCTTAGATGGTGGGAGAAGTAAATTATTTTGAGTGATCTCAACATCCATCCTTGAGGGATTTAATCTGAGAGACTTCTCATCCACTAGGACTACATTCTTAGTGATGTCCAAATGACTTGAATATTCAAACAAAGGAGGGACATTAAAGGTCTTCTCTTCCTTAGTGAAATCCAAGGTGTGTGAACACTCAACTAAAGGAATAAGATTGTTGGGATGATCCATAGAGGTTTCATGCACTATGATAGGGAGAGAGTTTTATTGTTGTTAGATGAAAGGTCATTGTCGACCCATGGAATGTTCTTTGTTAAAGGGAACTCCTCATTCACCAATGCTTCATCTTGGCCAGGGAGAGCAATGGAATGGGAAGGTGGTGGTATGATGGTAAGAGATGTATCAATGAAATGATCCTCTTGCATCAAAGTGCCCTCATGAGGAGGAACAACTTTGGGAGAGGGATCATAAGGTAAACCAAAGTTATCATCACATGTTTTAGCAATAGGTGTCGTAGTGGAATGTTCCATAAAGTCATCTAAGGCTTCATCTAACATCTTGAGGTCATCACTAGTATATATATTATTGATCATGAATTTAGTGAGATCATCCAATATCCAAGGGTATATTCCCATGAAGTTTGTGAAGCTATCAAAATCATATATATGACAAAGTATTTCGTATGTGGAGCACATAGAGAGATCAACATCATGAATGTGTGTTATTTGTTCTAGAACTTGAGGATATTTATCAGTGAATTTAGAGAAATGATCCATGTCTATGATGTATGCAAACAATTCTTCCAAATAAGTAGCCATGGTATATGTCTCCAAATGAATGTAAAATCAGATTTAAAATTTTTCCAAAAGTATGCAAAAGACCAATGCAAACTATATGCCAAAAATGACCTAAAATGCTTGATTTTTTGTACTTTTTCCAATGCAAATGAATGAAACAAAGGATGTTGTAAGGATTTTGATCAGGGGTATGTCTGATATCAGTCCAAAATAGCAATAAGATCCTTCACAACACACTCTTGATGCAAATCTAAGATAATGTTAAGCAAAATATAGTGAAAATATGTCAAAATAAGCACTTTTTTCACCAAAACTCAATGCAAAAGAGAATAACAAAGGGTGTTGTGAGGAAAATGATGATGGACAGAAAATAATATTAGTAATAACAGCCACTTAATGTCAAAATATCCAACACAACATGCTTTTAATGCCACTTAAGGTAAAACCCTAGTGAAAATATAGTAAAATATGTAATTTTTCACGGTTTTGTCAATTCCAAGACCCAACAAAAGGGGTGTTGTAATGAATTTTAGGATGTACAAAAAATAATACTGATGATATCAATCAACTCAATCTATAAAATTTGTAACAACACACTTGGAGTGCAAACTAGGTCAAACCCTAGGGCAAAAATAGTCAAAATGTGTAGTTTTTCACTGAATTTTCAATACAAGAGCCCGTTAAAAGGGTGTTGTGAATATTTTTATGAGGGGAAAAAAATGATTACCTTTATAAAAGCCAATTAATGCAAAAATACTTTTCACAACACTCCTATGGTTCAAGTTTATAGAGTCGATAAGGCCAAATTTAGTGAAAATCGTTATTTTTGAAGCCCTAGGTTTGAGATCTTAGGACAAAATGCTATGTGAATGTTTTGAAGTCTGATTTATGATGGAAATGAATTACTCTCAGATCTGAAAATGATTTTCAAGCTCTAATATGCAAAAATGCAAAAATTTTAAATCTAAATGCAAATTTACACTAAAATGCAAGACTACAGCCAAATGAAAATTTTAATGAGCCTCTAAAATCAGTAGAAAAATCTGAAAGAAGATTTTGCCTGCTAACCCTAGATTTTGGAATTACTAGGTTATATCAAAATTGTCAAATTTTCTACAAAAGCCTAGCAAATTAATAACGAAAATGCAATACAAATTTCTGAATTTTTTTGTTTTTCTATAGTTTATATAAGATCTGATGCAAAAATCATGAATTAGGAAAATTTAGAAAGAATTGATGCAATTTAGTAAGCCAAACAGTGCAATTTTTTTTTTGAATTTTTTCAATTTTTCAATTTTTTTGAATTTTTCTTAATGAAATAAAATGAAAGACTATATGAATGAATTAAATCAATCCAAATCTAAAGACACACACTCAGCAAGTTGCAATTTAAGTCCAAAAATATCGGTTCACCAAAATGTTTAGTAGAAAATTGGTTTTATTAATGTTTGTGTTTTGATGTTTGAATCCACCTTTCCACTTTACATTCAAGGACCTAGGGTTAAGTGGCAATTCACTATCATACCCTAGATCGTTGTGAGATGTAGGGAAACTTGGATTAGGGAATTAATTATCAATTTCTCTTCTCTTATGCTCAATTGACCATTAAAACCCTAATTATGCAAATACGGCAATAAACTGACGAATAACAGAAAAAGCTCTTGCAAACGGAAGTAAAATATCAAATCACAGAATACCTATTTTTGAGGTTCCAAGGATGAATAGTTGAAGACACTGGAGTGGGCACCCAAGTCCAAGGTACCAATTTCTTTGCGGGATCCTGACCTCCTTCCGACATTAATCAACACTGTAACTCCTATTTCTGGAAATTTAGCTACGGAGGACACTAGAGCGAGCACCCAAGTCCTAGAAATGCTCCGGTGTCCTGCGTCTCTTCATATTCGAAATCTTTGATGTCTACTAATCCTTCCTGCAACTTCATTTTTCCCAAATGTGACACCTGTAACCTGTAATCACAAGACTTTGGGAGGCGGTTGTGGTGTTTAGAGGCTTGCCCCAGTCAAGCCCTGGAGGACACTTAAGTCTCTGAACACCGTTGTCAGATAGAGAGTGCATTCCCTTGTGAGGCAAAGGCAAAAACCAAAGGAAATGAAAACACAATATAATGTCACCTTGTAGAGAAGATATCATAGAAGAAGATGCTCTTCATTCCATGATGAAATGGATGCTCAAATCTGCAAACACAAACACATAAACCACACAAATCTACTCTTGCAACACAATAAAAGCCTTGAATCACCTTGAGAACACTTGACCATCACAATTGTCATCTAGTTGAAATCTAGTTTACAAATGAATGCCTAAACATGCTATTATATGCAACTACAAACACTCTCGCCAAGATTTTCGTAATTCAAACTTACCGTGTCGACAAAGGACCTAAATAACGGTCATAAAATGACACCCAAAAATTGGGGCTGCTCCAAAATAGGGCAGGACTAGGGCGCGGGCGTCCAAGTCCTCCCCCCTATTTTGGGTAGGGTACAGCTCAAGGGGTCTTCCTAGGTCCCATTTGTCATGTTACCTAGGGCTCATTCCATCGAGATGCCAAATTATGAACTAATATGTCCTAAATGAATGCAAAAGACCCGGGAGCTAAACCTTATGAGGGAAAAGCCCCCAAGGGGACATTTTCTGATGTTACAATGAGTGAGAAAGGGATGAAGATCCTTCACTCCAGAAAGTTACTACCAGGTCTAAAGAAGATTGACTTAGATTTTTGCAAAAATTGTGTTTATGGAAAACAGAAAGAGTCTGATTTCTCAAAGTTGGGAAAGAGAAGAAGAGTGAGAAATTAGAGCTTGTGCATTCATATGTATGGGGACCAGCTCAGGTATCTTTTCTTGGTGGTTCTTGCTATTATGTTACTTTTATTGATGATGCAACTAGGAAAACATGGGTGTATTTCCTTAAAAAAAATCAGAAGTATTTGAAACTTTTAAAAAGTGGAAAGCTTTGGTTGAGAATGAGACAGGAAAAAGGATGAAGTGTCTCAGATCTGATAATGGAGGTGAGTATTGCAGCAGAGAATTTGAGAATTACTATTCATATAATGGAATCCATAAGTAGAAAATGGTTCCTGGAACTCCACAAGAAAATGGTGTGTCTGAGAGGATGAATAGGACTATTATGGAGCATGCAAGGAGCATGAGATTGCATGTTGGACTACCCTTACATTTTTGGGCAGATGCTATACATACCGCTGTTTATTTAATAAATAGGGGACCTTCAAATCCTTTAGATGGTGGCATTCCAGAGGAGGAAAGGACGGGTAAAAAGGTAAACTATTCATTTATAAAAACCTTTAGTTTTGAAGCTTTTGTCCATGTTGATATTGAAAATAGAACCAAGCTTGAGGCTAAGTCTAAAAAATGTACCTTCATTAGATATGGAGTAGATGAATTTGGTTATCGGTTATGGGATTTTGAAAATCATAAAATCATTAGAAGCAGAGATGTTATATTTAATGAGAAGGTCATGTATAAGGATCAGCTGCAGGAAAAGAAGCATGAATAGGCCAAAAAGGAATATGTGGTGTTGGATGAGATTCCAGAAAATAAAATGTCAGTGGTACCTGATGCTCAGCAACAACAAGTTATCCCACAGACTCCTGCAAGTGTTAAACGTTCTACAAGGATAACTAGACCTTCAGAAAGATTTTCTCCATCATTATATTCTATATTATTAACTAATTTTGGTGAACCTGAAAGTTATGAAGAAGTAATGTAGGTAGATACCAAAAAGCAGTGGGAGCTAGGCATGAAAGAGAAAATGGATTCCTTGTTGCAGAATCAGACTTGGGACTTAGTCCAATTGCCTGCAGGAAAAAGAGCATTGCCAAATAAATAGGTTTATAGGTTGAAGGAAGAAGATGGATGCAAGAAAAGATATAAGGCCAGACTTATGGTAAAAGGTTTTGCACAGAAAAAAAGATATAGATTTTGATGAAATATTTTCTTCGGTTGTAAAGATGACTTCTATTAGAACTATTCTAAGTCTTGTGGCTGCGAAAGGCTTGCATCTAGAACAGCTAGATGTGAAAACAACTTTTCTCCATGGGGATTTGGAAGAGGAAATATACATGTAGCAACCACAGGGATATGAGGTCAAGGGTAAGGAGGATTTTGTGTGTAGGTTAAAGAAGAGTTTGTATGGCCTAAAGCAAGCACCTCAGCAATGGTATTTGAAATTTGATAGTTTTATGGCTGAACAAGGTTACAAAAGATGTCATTCTGATTATATTATTTATTTCAAGAAATTAGGTAATGGCAACTACATTATCTTGTTGCTTTATGTTGATGACATGCTTGTTGTTAGGTCTAACATGCAGCATATTAATGAACTTAAGCATAAATTAGCAAATTCATTTGTTATGAAGGATTTGGTGCAGCAAAACAAATCCTTGGTATGAGGATCACATGGAACAGGACAAATAGAAAATTATTTGTCTCAAAGTGAGTATGTAGAGAAGGTGTTGAAAAGGTTTAACATGCAAAATGCAAAAGCAGTTAGTACACCTTTGCCTAGTCATTTTAAGTTGACTAAGGAGATGTGTCCAAAGACACAAGAGGAGGAAGACAAAATGTCTAAGATACCATATACATCAGCAGTTGGCAGCTTGATGCATGCAATGGTATGTACAAAACTAGATATTGCACATGCAGTGGGAGTTGTGATCAGGTATATGAGCAATCCGGGAATGGAACATTAGAATGTTGTAAAATGGATTCTCTGATATTTGAGAGGTACTACTTCAAAGAAACTATGTTTTGGAGGAACAAGTTATGTTCTAAAAGGATATGTTGACTCTGATCTAGCGGGTGATATTGATAGCAAGAGGAGTACTACAGGGTATGTTTTTACTATAGGAGGTACTATAATTAGTTGGATTTCAAGACTGCAAAAGGTTGTTGCACTTTCAACCACTGAAGCTGAGTATGTTGTTGCTATGGAAGATAGCAAGGAGATGATTTGGTTACAACATTTTCTAGAGGAATTGGGGCAACGACAAGAAGATAGCCCTTTGTACACTAATAGCCATAGTGCCATTCATCTTGCTAAGAATTCATCTTTACATTAAAAAACTAAGCACATACAGCTCAGATACCACTTCATTCGGTCAATTTTGGAGGATGGGTAGTTGAAGCTAGAGAAAATTCACACAAGTCAGAATCCTGCAGCTATTTTCACAAAGGCTGTTACACTGGAGAAACTAATTTCCTCATCAGTTTCCATTCGCCTTCACTATTGATAATGGTGGATATAAGAAACCAGCTAGGCCTGTAATCTAATGGGAGCTGCAAGCGCAGCGGTGTCGTCCAGGATCAGTCTCCAAGTGGGAGATTGTTGGTATGTGGTGACTGATCATGCAAGTATTGTACACTAGTTATGTCTTTTTTTGCATGATCAGAGTCAGTTGTTAATTTTTGTTAACCGACAAAAGAAAAATGACATTGCAAAACCCTAATTCTAGAAGCTTCCAAAAAGCTTGTTATAAGCAGCTAGGATGTATGTTACGGTGAAGTATTCGTGAGATTGTAATCTATTTTGCACTAGATAATAAAATCATTAGATGGCTGAGTTTCTGTGGATGTAGCCCATATTGGGTGAACCACGTTAAATTTTTGTGTTAATCTCTTTTTTTTGTGTTATTCCTCATTGTTATATTTGGGTTATTTAATCTACATATAATTGTTAGTGTTTATTGATCTGATCTACCCTAACCCTAACAAGATCTACCTGATATGTACTAGAAGGAAGCAATTCACACTATTGTCTATCTGCTCAACAGAGTACAATTGAGGGTCAATAGCACTAAGACCCCTTATGAGCTATGGTATGGAAGACCTCCCAGTATCAAATACTTCAGAATCTTTAGCAACAAATGCTACATCAGGAGAGATGAAGAAGACCTTAGAAAGTTTGATTCAAGGAGTGATGAAGGGATCTTTCTTGGTTACTCTACCAGAAGCAAGGCCTATAGATGCTACAACAAGAGATTGGGAAAGATGATTGAAAGCACAAATGTTAACGTAGATGAAGACTTATACAGATCTCACAATAACCAGAGGATTGTAGATCTGATATACTTCCTTGCATTGAAGAAGAAGAAGAGAAAGAAGAGAAGGATCAAGAATTAGAGAAAATCCCTAAGACTCCAACAAAGTATGTTTAGAGGAATCATTCAATAGATCAGATCATTGGGGATAAGAATGGAGGTATGCAGACTAGGAGAAGGATCGTAAAAGAAAATGAGCAAGTGAATCTATGTCTACTGTCAAAGGTAGAGCCTAAAACCCTTGTTGATGCAAGCAAAGATTATGGATGGTTAAAGGCAATGGAAAAAGAATTGAATTAGATAGAGAAGAATCAAACATGGGAATTCGTTCCCAAACTGGCCAATAAGAATGTTATAGGAATAAAGTGGGTATTCCAGAACAAATTGAATGAAGATGGTGAAGTTGTAAGGAATAAAGCAAGATTGGTGTGTAAGGGCTATTTTCAAGTTGAAGGCATTGATTTTGAGGAGACTCTTGTTCTGGTAGCCAGGATGGAGCCAATCAGGATGTTTCTTGCCCTTGCTACTCACAAGAATTTCAAGGTTTATTAGATGGATGTGAAATCAGCATATTTGATTGGTGATCTAGAGGAAGAGGTCTACATTGAGTAACCAGATAGTTTTTAGTTATCAAAAGATCCGGACATGGTGTTTAAATTCAAGAAATCTTTGTATGGACTTAAGCAAGCTCCCAGAACTTGGTATGCTAGGTTGGATAAGTACTTACTTCAGCAAGGTTTCAAGAAAGGTACCACATATAGTAATATTTACATTAAGGAAGAGGGAGTAATGATTTTGATAGTTGCAGTATATGTTGATGACATTATCTTTGGTGGAGATGATAGTATGTGTAAGAGGTTTGTAGAAGAGATG
Organism: Cunninghamia lanceolata; assembly: GCA_027924645.1. NCBI lineage: Eukaryota > Viridiplantae > Streptophyta > Pinopsida > Cupressales > Cupressaceae > Cunninghamia > Cunninghamia lanceolata. Next base: position 943,796 of record BSBN01001500.1, read on the forward strand.
CAGAAAGAGTTTGAGATGTCTATAATTGGTGAGATGTTTTTCTTCCTTGGACATCAAATTGTTCAGCTAGATGATTGTATCTTTATTTCTCAGCCTAAGTATGTTAGAGAGATGTTGAAGAAATTTGGTATGGAGGACTCCAAACTAGTAAGTACTCCTATGGTTACTGGTTGTCACTTGAGCAAGACAGATGAGTCACCTAAAGTTGATCAGACTCTTTATACATCTATGATCGAAGGATTATTGTACTTGACTGCTTCTAGACTTGATATTATGCATGCAATTGTATGTTTGGTTGCCAAATTTCAAGCTAATCCTAAGTAAACTCATCAGAAGGCAATAAAAAGAATATTCAGATACTTGAAGGGAACTCTGGATTATGGCCTATAGTATCCAAGAGGTAATTGTTACCTAAATTTCACTACGGCTCATTTAGGTGGAGTTTTGCTTCAAAACTTGTAAGGTACATCTCATCTGGTCCTTCATACATTACATTTAGGTGCATAAATGAAAATAATTCAGGAGATTATGTTTATTAGTTTGCTGCATTTATCCAAGTGCATGTAACATAAGAAGGGTTTATCCAAAATCCTTTCCAAAAAATAAACAATCTTTATTGAATGTAAAATGTTCATCATCTCACACAAGCCGTGAGGTTAACTACCTTATTCAATGCAATAGAAGAATAATCTATACAGGAATAAGTAAATAATGTGCATGTAGGGTCAGAGGCCAGTCATTGCCTGAGAATGACTGATTCTAGCTTTGGTGTGTTGTCCTGTCGCCCCAAGTCATCTTTGTCCTTCCTAGCTTCATGTCCATTGTTCCTGCATCTGGCAACAACAATGGTGTTAGAGCAATGCTCTAAGCAATGAATGGTCACAAACCATACTTGAACAAATACCATACATGTATAAATTGATCCTCAATTTGCATTAAACAAGAAATGTATACCTTGGATGTCCTAGAGAATAATCAGTCATCAAACACATCCAAAACATGCATTTATTTTTCTAACAAGTTTGCTTCATGTGCAGATACAGATGTAATTATGTTTCTGTTTGATTCATCAGGTTATATTATGAGTGGAGGAAATGTGGCTCCCATAAGGGTTGAGCCCAGCTCATAGTCCTTACTGAAACATTGCATATGCCATATCCAAATGCAAGACAAACTGTCAGGAAGGTGAAGACAGTCATAAGAGAACTTACAGAAACAAAGATGCAAAGTCACAGGAAGTGCATGAGTGCTACAACAAGAAGACAGTGGTATATGCAATAAGGAATAGGGACAATCATCTCATTGACCGTAGCATCAGATAGTTCAGAATAGTTAAATGACTGTCCAATAAATCCATCCGTCAGAGGTAAACTAGAAACAACATCTTGTGCTCAGAATGACTGCATGCTAATAGCAGTCGACTATCGAAAGATAGAGCGGCAAACTGGTTGCAAGCACAATAGCAAAAAGACAGTCATAAAAAGAGATCATATGGAACAGCAGATTGTCATAATAAATGGACAGCAATCATGTAGTATAAAGGAGCAGCAACATCCATAAAGAAGACAGTCTTTTCATAAGCAGTGAAGGCACCTAATGAAAGGTAGTGGCAGTCACCAATCACAAGGAGAAACAGTCATATAGCTGTTGTAAAAGCGCAGTCATATCAGTCTGGACAACAGCGAGCAAGGTACAACCATGCCAAATGGAATGTGGTATTTTCATACACAGAAAAACACAAGAATGAAGTGTAGCCATAAAAGAAGGATTGAAACAACTTTCAAATGATCAAGTCATCACGATATATCCTTTATCCAAAAGAGAGTGCAGACAAAAGGTCAAAGAGCATCAGGATTGTGGAATCTTTGAGGGAGCTGATAACACACCGTACAAGAAATATGCAATGGAAGGTACAGCTATGTATAGGGAGTAAAAGATATTAAATGCAGATGTATTATACAAGGACAGCAAGTACCTCGTATTCTTCTTTAAATATCTTATACATATTGCAATGCATTCGTATTCCATGAATGTAAAAGGACAGATAGAGTACAGTATCAACATGTGAAAGCTTGTGATTATGTGTTAGAAGGTATAATAAATGCATTCAATTTATCATTTTCAGAAGAAAAACAAATGTGTATTAGATGACGTCAACATCTTATTGGAACAAAAGGAGTGAGACGGTTTTGAGGTTCTGCAATATTGTTTTAGGGTCTGTATACAAGTGTAGACAGCTAGCATACTGAGAAGGACAGTCATGAAGGTTTTGGGCAGCTCAACTTGGAGATTAGGCCACTAACAGTGTATGGAGCAGTCTTGTATGTAAAGGTCTAAAACAGTGAAAAGAGTGAAATTCCATAACAGAGGTATAGGCATGCAGAAGGGGTATTGCATACCTAAATACTGTCATAACACCTATGTAAGACAAGCATATAGTTTGACAATTTTCTTCCAATGCTCAGTGGCTGGCACTCTCAAGTAACAAAAGGTTGCAGAGACAAAGCTAAGACAGTGGTGACAGTCCTCATGTGTCAAAAGGGTCTTTGCAGTGACCTTGCAAATATGAAGCCACATATAAAAAATAAAGAGGATCATAGAAATCTATGATATATGGGATTGTCACACAACTTTTAAAGATCTATGAAAGTCTTTATTGCAGTCTATAGCAATCATACTCGAAAGACAAAAGATTCAGTCCACAAGGAGCGGTCACCAAATGTTGTAGGGGACAGTGCTCTTGAAGGTATAAAAGGTAGTGATAAAATGGACAGAGCAGTCTCGAAAGAACAATACAGAGGTTAAACCCATTGGTGTTTTGAGCCAAACAAGTGCAGATGTAAAAGAAAATGAAGTTGTTAACTCATTTCAGACACAAAGATACTCAGATTTTCATGAAATCGTGCCTCTATTCTTTTCCAAAGGCAAAATACAAGGACGAAACAGTTGAGTGGGTGACAGTAAAATTCCAACACATTTCTCCATCGGATGATGATTGGATTGGAGTTTTCTCTCCAGCAAAATTTAATGGCAAAGTGGGTCATAGGCTACTCAATGGCTCATATGTTTGGGGGCAGTTGAATTCATTTATATCATCTCCATATCTTGGGCAAGATTCTGTACGTGTAATTGTTTTTTGGTGACATGCAAAAGGCAGAACGTGACGGGTCTAATGAGTATAACAACTACCAGCCTGGGGCACTTAACACTACTGATCGGTTAATTGAGGACTTGGGGAACATTGACATAGTCTTTCATATTGGGGACTTGGTTTATGCAAATGGATACCTTTCTCAGTGGGATCAATTTACATGACAAATAGAACCCATTGCTTCAAAAGTTTCTTACATGGTAGCCAGTGGGAATCATGAACAGGATTGGCCAAATACAGGTTTCTTCTAGAAGAATGCAAATACGAGAGGAAAAATACAAAGTTTCAACTCTTTTCAAACTACAAAATACTCAGAATGCCCTCGAATCTCGCCTCTGGCAGCAAGGTGCTAGTAAAAGCTATAGAAAAATGAAGGTTTTCGACTCATTTCAAATGAAAAAAGGCCATAGAATGTCTAGATCGTGCCTTCTGGCAGCGAATATTCAAGTAAAAGAAACAGAAAAAATGAAGGAAACTTGACAGTGAGGAATTACCTCTGTGGTTTTTGCCTTTTGCTATGTCAAATCACATTTTCTTCCTCAGACGGCCATCCTCAGGAAGCCTCAAAATAGCCAAAAATGCAGTGAAGATAGTCGGCCACATCAAAGACAGAAAATGCACCAAAAAACCAGTAAATTCGTGGCCGCAAAAGACCAAAATCGGCCTAGAATCCGCATGCAAAGGTTCAAAATCACAGTGGAAACAACTTACCTTGCATCTTGCACACGAAATCGGCCTGCTAACTCCAAAAAATCACCTCAAAGTGATGCATTTTCCTCTACAAACCCTCATGGTGGCGCGGCAGCGAGCACAACGGCAGAGGCAAATGCAAAAATGAAATTTTTTTTAGGTTTTCTTCCTTTTGGGGTCGAATGAACCTAATTGCATTTGAGTTTTTTTTTTAAACTTTTGTTTGCAAATCATTGCAATCTTTTCAATCCCGTGGTAAAGACTTGCAAGTCTTTCTAACCTAGTCATGATGCAAATGGGGTCGCGAGGCATTTTTTCTAACTTCTTTCTTTCCAAGGTCAAAATGCATTATGAGAAACATAAGACCGAGAGTTATACCTTGCAAGGTATGTTTTATTATGAGTGCAAGGTGGATGAAGTGTAGCTTTAAGGCATGGTGAGGATTTAAGGATGTCTTTTTTGTGTCGACTTTGCATAGTATAGAAATAGATTAAATGTTGTAAACAAATGACAAAGTAAGCCTCTTTGATTACTTTGTCGTCTTTTTACGACATTTAATTGACCCTGAATCATGCAAAAAATTAGGGATTTAAATGTTCTGTCTTAAATGCCATTTTTCTGCATAGGTTTGTGTAATTTTGAATTGTAAAACATTTACTAAGGTGGTGTAATTATAAACCTCTTAGTTAAATGTTAATTAAATGCAGAAAAATGTGTATTTATGTCATTTATTTAAAAAATATCAGATATTTATGATGTTGCAGGGGAGTTATTACACAGATCTGACTTATGTCAGAAGCCTTAAATATCATTTAAAGGCATTCTATGACATTTTTAGGTGCCTTTATGATAGTTGATGGCATGCCTTGACCATTTATGCATTAGGAACCCTTTTTGGATGACTTTAGAGAGATATTTTGGGGATATTTATGACATCCACGAAAATGGAGAGGGCTCATGTTTATCTTGTGGCAGTTGTTTGGGAAGTATATAGTCTTCTCCCTTGTTCATTATTCAAAAGTTCTTGCTATTCACTGCTTTGTATATTGTAATTTTATGAGTTCTTTTGTAGAAGTGAACAGTCTTGTAACCCATTTTCAAAGATATACAACATTGTAACACCTTTTTGGCAGTAATAAGTAGTTTATACCTTCCCATTTCTTCTGATATTGTGTGTCCTCAGTGTTAGTGCAGATCTTTGTGATGTTTTTTGTCCTTGGAGTTGTATTTCATGTTGGTGCCTTTATGTAGGGATTACATATTTTTTGCAGGTTGTGAGATGTGCAAGGAATAACAATCAGTTTTGGGTAGTGAGAAAACCTCTTTCTCCTTTGCAGGACTATTGTTATTTAGCCTCCTTACAAAGTAATGATGCAAGGATTATGATTTGTTGGGTTGTGTAAGGGATTCTTATTATTACTGGTTCTGTAGTGTGTCATTTCTGTGTATTTTCTGATGATCTTTTGGTGCATCACCTTAGACAGTAGGTTTCATTTTCATGCAATCCTTCTTACCCTTTTCTCTGCAAAGACTTTAGTACAAGTAGTTTAGGTGGAGTATCAATAGGAAGCCGGCCTTCTCTGGAGGTTCTTTCCAACATAGGTGACCCACAGACCTAGAAAGATCCCATGTTTCTCCAGATTGCCAAGTTTTTACAACTCAGCAAGGGTGCAAATCTGCGAGACAACAGTAATGACTTTGATTTGAGTGCTTACACTGATGTTGATTGGATTGGTTGTGTTGATGATAGAAGAAGTACAAGTGGTGGTGCTTTCTTTTTAGGAAGCAGATTGGTTTCATGGCATAGTAAGAAACAAGATTCAGTATCTTTATCAACTACAGAGGCAGAGTATATTGCAGTAGCATCTTGTTGTACACAAGTATTGTGGATGAAGCAAACATTGAAAGATATCAAGGTACAGTATGATGAGCCTATTCCTATTTTCTGTGATAATACTAGTGCTATCAACATTTCCAAGAATACAGTGATGCATTCTAGAACCAAGCATATATCAATCAGGTATCACTTTTTAAGAGAGAAGGTTGTAGATAAAGAAGTGAATTTGGAATATGTTCCAACAAAAGATCAAATTGCAGATGTTTTCACAAAGGATCTTGCAAAGGATACTTTTGAGTATCTCTGGCAGAAGTTTTGGGTAATTTCCCCTCCTTGCTAGATGCATAATTGGTGCATCTATCCAAGGGGAGTAATTCATTCTATATCTTTTTCCTAGACTGATAGTGGCTACCTCTCAGGAGGAGCAGGTAGTGGCTGTTGCTGACAGGAGGAGAAGGTTGAAAAGGAGATTTTGTGCCTAAAGGGGAGAAGTTGCCCTTTGTCCTTGATGTCAAAGGGGAGAATGAACAAGTGTGTGTTGCCATCAATGCCAAAGGGGGAGATTGTTGCACATATGTTACCTAAGGTTGTCACTAATGTGGTTGTGTGGTTGTCATTGATGTCAACACTCAGTTTGATTTGTCATTGATGCTTATATTGATGGTGTGCTAGCAGTGGTGTTGTTGATGTTCATGGTTGGATGTCATGCCTTGATTAATGTCAAGTAAAGTTGTATTGAGCATGCTTGTGGTTAGCAGAGATGATTTATCATGATGATATATTAAGATGGGAATTAGAAGCACTAAGATGGGAATTAGAAGTAATTCTGAGATTAAAGAGATGTTGTTGCAGGCCTAAAGCATTTTGTATGCTCTCTCCTATTGTTTCTAAGGATGTATGTACTGTTACAAGAAGGTTCTAGTCTCCAGATGTTGGTGAAGGTTTCTGTTGCAAGAAGCTACCTGGTAAAATGCTCTGCATTCCTCTGCATTTGAAGATAAGATCATGCAGTTTAGAGGTCAAGTTTAGTATGTTGTGAAGGTGTTATATCCAATAATTCAAGTCATTATACCTTCAGCAGTGAAACTTACAAGTGACATAGTTCCAGTCTGTGCTCTGGCAGAATGAGGTGATGATGAAGGTTGTTTGGAATGCTCTGCATTCCTCCGCAAGTGAATATTTGTCCATGCAGTTTTGTGGACATGTTCAGGGATGTTCAATGCATGCTAATTTGCAATATCAGGAGATTTGGTGGTCTGCAAGTTTAGTTTTACAAATGACAATGAGCTACAGATAGTTTCGGAAGCCTAACTGTTCTTAGAATACATGTTGAAGGTGTGCGCCACAAATTTCTTGATGTGTGGAGTTCAAGGAGTATTTGGAGATGTTGTGTGGGTCATGTTGACTCATTTGGGAGAAGAACAAGTAATGTTTAATCTTTCATGAGTATCGCCATGTTGTAATGACCGATGTGCTACAAGCTTCGTGTTTTATTGCTTAAAGGAGACCTAATTCAATTTTGTGAAGCGTGTGGATGTTGTTCTTTGAAGGATGATGCTATGAAGGATGTTTAGAACTAGGTTAAGCATGTGTTGGGATCTGCAAGGCATATTTCTCTTCTTGGTGTTGCATGTAGTTCATGTTAGGGCTTTCCCTCTACATGTTTCATGTTTTGTGATCTTTGGCCAACTTGTAAATTGTAATATTCTTGTTGTATTGGCCGACTTGTAATGTAATCAATGTAATAGTATGTATATATTGTGAACCTAGTTGATCTAGGTAAAGTATGATTGCGAATATGAGTATGTGAAGAGCAAAATATGAATATGATATGCATTATGATGTGCGACTGAAGGAGAAAGAGAAGAAGTGTTAGAGCCTATCTTGATTCATCTTGGAGATATTTTTGTGACATAAGGGAAGTGAAGAGTGTGCCTAACTGATTCAAACATCAAGGAGTGTCAAAGCAGAATTGCAATCATCAAAGAGGAGTGAGATTCATTCTCAATTTTAGATAGTAGGATTGTCATGCTGTAATCATTTATGAGCTTGTTCTTAGTTCAGGGAGTAGTTGTTTCCTTGGGTTGTAGCCCTAAAACAAAGTCTGTAGGGAGTTGTAGCTTCCTTCGGAGTGACCCTAAAATCTTTCTTCAGGGAGTAGTAGCTTCCTTGGGTTGTAGCCGTAAAACAAAGTTAGCAGGGAGTAGTAGCTTCCTTGGGTTGTAGCCCTAAAACAAAGTTGTAATTTTTATAGCAGTGAGCTTCATATAATGTGAGTTAATCCTCACCATGGTTTTTCCCCTTTTGGAGTTTTCCACGTACATCTATTGTTATGTGTTGTTATGCATTGTGTTGATCTTTCATGTTTATATTAATGTTGTAAAGTTTAAGTTTTAATTTGCTCTGGAGGATTTGAAATTTGTTTGAATATTGATTCACCCCCCCTCTCAATATCTGGGTGTGTTCAACAACCTACTCCCAACCATTGGCCCTTAATCATCCTTATCCTATTGATGAACCTCTTTTATATCTCCTTGATGACATCCCTGGCCTTGAAGATTGAATGATGTTCTAGGGATTAGGATAAGCTATTTTGGGACCCAACAGAATCCTCTATCAATGATTGCATCATTTAGATAAGCACAAATTAAACCATAAATCATTTTACTAGTGAATATTATTTATTAATCTACTTGCCTAATGACTGATTTTATTTATCATATAATTAGAAATGCAAGTCAAACAATACTATGTTGTGTAAGAAGATGTGGAGGTAAGTAAATGTTCCCCAAGAATATTATATATTAATCTACTTGCCTAATGACTAATTTTATTTTGTATATATTTAGATATGCAAGTGAAACATATTGTGTTGTGTAAGAAGATGTGGAGGTAAGTAAATGTTCCCCAACGATATTTATAATTTCAAGCTATGATTCAATTAAGTATTGTTCTACATACTTATTATGTGATGTGGATATAACATGTTGAGTATTTGAATTCCAGTATGTGATCTAGTAGGTGATTTGTATTTGGTTGCATGGATGGATAATTCTAAATTGGATCCTCCATCCATGATTGCATCATTTAAAGATAAGCACAACTCAAACCATAAATCATTTTAATAGTGAATATTATTTCTTAATCTACTTGTCTAGAAGCATACTATGTTGTGTAAGAAGATGTGGAGGTAAGTAAGGATATTTATAAAATTTTAGGAATTGCTTTTTATTGATTATAAGCAAAGTATATTTAGTTACATTTCATTAACATCATTATAACATTTTGATAAGTGTTTGTAATTATTGTTTGTAGATGAAATTGTTCCCCTAATAGGTAGGCATTTAATATTTTGTATGTGTATAGAAATAAAGTGCTTCCTATACAAAAATAAAATGATTGATATATGATTCATTAAGCATTTAATACATAAACAACAAAGAAGGGATAAGAGATTTGTGTATCTATGTTTTGATTATTGACATGTGATTGCAATTGATTGCTAAGCTATCCGTGATAAAATCGGATGATCTTGAGTCTGTGATTGTGACCGATGCGAAACTGACTACAACTAATCTTTGGCTCACGACTACGTGTACTGCCTTGATCTAGAAATATCTAGCCTCAATCCTCTATATGAAACCTTTACTCAATGCTTAGAACATTAACAAAAGAATATTTTGATCAAGACCATAAGTGTCACCCTAAACCTTGTCAAAATGATCTTCAAAAATTTGTTTTCTTGTAATATCTAGTCTAGGTAGTTCTAAAAAGCATGGGTAGAGCTTGCTATCAATCAAGAGGGGGAAATTATGTCTTGTTTTGATTACAGTCAACCACTGTTAGATTGATTCTATGGTGTTTGAAATGATCTAAGACACACCAAGAAATCATGCAATGATGTTTGATGCTAAAATGTAGTGCTAAATGATGTCTATAGCCCACTCATCTTAATAGTCTAGCACTCTCTTATTGGAGTGCTAAATGTTAAATATGTTGCAAATATGTGCCTATGATGTGTTGTCATTGATGTCAACATATCCCTTTTTCAGAAATAGGGGAAACAGTGTATATCGGTGAAGTAGATTGCTCCACATTTCCAGAAGAATGAAGATCAAAGTACGCAGACCATATGGTTGTGTAGAGGATTATCTGAAGTAGCTCTAGTTAAAATTTGAGAGGTCTGCATGAAGTTCTGAAGAATCTATGGCCATCTGAGCAAAACTGGGTTTTGCAATGTTCAAAAGAGAGTGGCAGGAAATTGGTCCAGATTGCTCCTCAATGAAAACTTATGATCTGCGGATCTAGAGGCATGTTTGGGAAGTCAATGTGTATCCTCAACTCAAGTGGTTCATGGTTTGGAGGTCTGTAAGCAATCTTTCTAGTGTGACAGTCATGGCAGACAGTGTTCTTGAGGTACCGGATGAAGATGCAAGTGATTCTGATGATTTGGAGTAGTGCGGATGTTATTGTTGAATTTAATGTGCTTTTCAAGGTCTCTGGATTGTGTGCCTGTTGTGTTGGAGGTCCGCATTGAAGATTGAGCTTGTTGATTAAAGATTTCTTTCTTGGTATTGTTGTTCTTCTCGGTCTTGGCCGACTGGATGTTTCAAGCATGTTGCAGATGATCTAAGAGCAATTCTCTGGAGTGTAGTGTGTTTCGAAGAAGACTCAAGTCCCAGAAAATGTTTGGCCAACACTATAAGGATTCATATGTAATACTTTGTATCAAATCAAGTCTTGTAATTATAACAGTTTGGTAGGCCGACCTTGAAGAACAATTGTAATAAGATGTTTGTAAAGGCTGACTTTGATGATCATTCTAAAGTCGATGTCATATATAAATAAGTGAAGCGAGGCCGTCAAAGGGGATTAAGTGAGTGAAGATGTGGTAGAGCAGAGCAGAGTGTGGGAGCACAGCAGAGTGTGGGAGCAGAGCAAAGTGTGGGAGCAAAGCAGAGTGTGGGAGCAGAGCAGAGTGTGGGAGCAGAGTAGAGGAGTTAAGTGCTTCAATGGGACTAAACTAGGCATGAAGAAGATGTTATTTCTCAGTTCATTCTTTTTGTATTAAACATAAAATCTTGTAGGCAGTGAGCCTCTTTGAGCAGTGAGCTCTGGGCAATGCGCTCGAAGGAAAGTGCCTTCCCATTTCTTTTAAGTACTTTTAATAGGGTACGAATCTTGTGAGTTAACCCCCACCATGGTTTCCCCTTAACTGGGTTTCCACGTAAAAATTCTGGTGTTATGTGTGTTCATTTTGTTTCTACTCATGTGTTGTAAATTCATGCTTCAATGTTTACATCATTAATCTGTTTATAAGTTGTGAAAGAAGATTGAAAGCAGAAAAGGTTAAAGTAGTGGACAACTAATTCAGCCCCCATCTCAGTTGTCCGACCTAATTCCAATAATTGGTATCAGAGTCGGTTCCTCTAAAAGAAGCTTGACCGCTTGAGGAGATCCAAGATGTCGACTTACAAGAAAGAAAGTCTGAGGTTTGATGGAACAAATTGCTCCCTTTGGAAGGTGTGCATGTAGTGTCATTTGCAATGTATGGGTGGTGCCTTTTGGTTGATAACTAAGGATGAGTATAAGATTCTGAAGAATGGCCCTACAACTCTAGACGAACTCAAGGAAGATGAATACAATATTCGAGCTAAAGAAGCATTGTTGAGTGCCCTGACTGATACAGAAATGACAAATGTCCTGGAATTGAAAACTACTCATGAAATCTGGAAAAGGTTGGAAACTCTGTATGAAGGTGATAAATATGTCAAATGTGCCAAGCTACAGAGCCTGAAGAGTAAATACGAAAGGTTGATGATGAGTGAAGATGAAAACATTACTTCCTACATGCAGAAAGTAAATGAACTTGTGACCGATATCAAGAGTGCTAGTGGAATATTGGAAGAATCAGAGATTGTTGCCAAAGTGCTCAGATCCTTACCTGCGGCATACAAGCATAAAGTTGCTGCCATTGAAGAGATCAGGATTGTGACAATTGTTACAAGGGATCAGTTGGTTGGTAAGCTTTCAGCATTTGAAATGAGAGAGTTTGGTGATTCTCTTCCTAAGATTGAATCTGCATTTAAGGCCAGTGTGGACTCTGGAATATTCAGCAATTGCTCCCTGGTTAAAGGGCGAGGCATTGTGCCCGCACCCAAAGGGAAAATCGCAAATTGCAGAAGGTTTAGACTTCTTAGGTGTTACAATTATTTCTTATTTTATCTTCTTCTTTCCTTTCCTAAGCTTCAGCCGACTAGCGGCTGAAGTGAGGGTTTCTATGTCTTAAATTTGTATTAAAACCTCTGGGGAGGGATGTTCGGTGGCTTTACCTTTTCCTTTGCTTTGTTGGGTTTTCTTCATGTCTATCAATAACTAGACAATCATTAGCTCAAAAGGGGAAATAAATGTCTAGCATCATATTCTAACATCTATATATCAATTCTTGCCATTTTTAGGTTAGTAGACCTCCAGGCTGAGTGTTTGAGCCTCGGCTCTGATACCACATGTAAGGACCTGGTTCAGGGACCTTAGAGGAATTTTTTTTGTTTATCTTACTTAGGTATGATCAAGTTTCGGTTCCAGAAAATATTCTGAGTCATTTTTTTTCTAAGTATGAGTCTAGATCTTAGCATTTAGTTTATGAACTTTTAGTTTAGTCTGAATACTCAGGAAACATCAAGTAGTCAAATTTGGGCTAAGATGTCCAAACGGAACATATTGAGATAAAGCCAATACATGCTCTTCTGTCCTTTGGGCATACTAGTTCATACGGAACATGGTCTACGAACCCAACCTCTACCCAGTATGGGGTAAGTTAATAATAATGGCCATACGGGCCTAATATGTGGTCAAACGGACCAACACTCTATCTAATACGAGATATGTATAAAGAATAGCCAAACGGGTTAACAAGGATAGGAATATTTTATTTTGCTCTGTCCAGAGACTTAGACTCATTAGGATCAATTCGAATCCTAAGTCACAGGAAATTACGCAATAGGCCCATATATTGCATCGAGGAATCTTCGTAAGTTCATTTGATTAAGGTAATTGTGGATCTTGTACCCTCCCTCAGATTTCGGCAACCGGCCAAGTACAAGGTCAATCCTCCCGAGGATTCTTCTGAGCACTGGAGACTTCTTTAGTTTATCTAGCTTAATCTTCTTATGTTTAGGTTTTGGGATTACGAAGTTGATTATAAAAGAACACCCTATATCCTAGGCACCTAAGTACTGGAGGCATCCTTCACCTTCCAAACTACCTACATACCTTGTATCCACGGGATCAAGGTACACAAGATGCGACTAACGCTAGGATTTGCGAATATGTAGTTATGTTTTGCACTATGTTTGATTCAACTGCGAGTGCGTACACAACCCTTTCTAGGGTTATTTCCCGCCCCAGACAGTTCTTCATCAGTTTCCACCCACTCAGGTGAAACAGGGATGATAAATGGTCCACTATCACAAACACGTAGAAAGGGTGTTTGTTGTTTAAACTCTATTTTTTAGGAGTTCCTATTACGTGTCCACTCAAGGAATTAAGTTTGCTATCACAAGTCAAATTGGGTATTCTGGCGACTAAGTCCATTCGAAGATTCCCTATTGCTTTCTGATCACCAAGATCCATGAAGGCAAGGTAAGAGCATACAACAAATAGGGTTTCTTGTTTGGACTAGTTTGTGGGCTAACACCTTACAATTTTATTCTATAGATAGATTTCATGTTACCAATGAGCACCATTTTCTAATCACCACAATCTGTTTCTGGTGAGGTCAGAGCATACGACGACTACTCAATGGTTAACAAAAACCTACTCCCATAGGTATGAGGTTTATGATTAATCACTGGCATCCTTTGTTGTTTAAGTTTTGAAGAGTTTAAAATATCCCTACTCTACTTGACTCAAACGAAAGTTTAAATCAGGCAATATGATAAAAATTAACCAACGCAACCTTAATGTAAAAATGAATAATTAATAGGTAATAACAATTTTAGACTACTTCGTGCTTGAATATTTAGTAAGATAAAATAAAGAGAAATATCAAGGATTATTCACCCTACTCAACCTGACTCCAAACCCTTTCAATATTATACGAAAAGTCATTTTACTTGCTTATCATAAAATAAGAGACCATAAGAACCATGCCTTTTTTTCTTTTGAACTTCTTAAACCAACTAGGATAATATACAAGGGATAACTAACATAACCTTTAATCGAGCCCCAATCCATGTTTCATTTAAAGTAACGATGCCATATATCTAACAGGAAATATAAATATATAAAAAAGGAAGATCATAATGATGAATGCATCTAGGTCAGTGAATAACATAATACTTTCAAATTCATGCTAAATAAAGGAAATATTAATCACTCATACCAATTTGTTTTAAACAATGTTCTATTTGGGGAATAAATTTATACTCACATCTAAAATTATTCATCTATATTACTATTAAATTTTTACACCTAATTTAATGTTAACATTTCACATATTAATAATAAATTATTACATGTTAATATTAAGTTATTACATATTAAATTATTATATATTAATCTTAAATTATTACATATTAAATTATTGAATCTTATTTTATATTAACTTACTACTCTAATCTACTTTTAATCTATTTCTCCCAAATTACCATTTAATTTTATTTCTTATACAACACTTCCCTATCATTTTTTTCTTTACCAATTGCACTCACAAGGCAATATAAATCAATTAAAATCTCTTAGATATAAAGCTAAATTAAATTAATTACTATTTAAAATTAGAAACTATGGTATTGAAGAAATTTCCAATCTGGAAACCAAGGAAGAAAAAAAAATATGTATACCCTAATTCTATAGAAATGCAATCATTCCAGGAAGGAGCCATGAACGCTAGAGGAAGAAATGCACTGACAAAGCAATATAAATCAATTAAAATCTCTTAGATATAAAGCTAAATTAAATTAATTACTATTTAAAATTAGAAACTATGGTATTGAAGAAATCTCCAATCTGGAAACCAAGGAAGAAAAAAAATATATTTATACCCTAATTCAATAGAAATGCAATCATTCCATGGAAGGAGCCATGAACGCTAGAGGAAGAAATTTGTATGCCAGAATGGATTATTGTTGTCTGGTATATATATATATAGATAGTTTGTTTGTTATTTGTACTATATTATTTTTTATGTGTTTGATTAACAATGGAATAAATATAAATAAAAATAAATAAAAGCATCAGAGGAGGAGGAGGGTGCCTAGCAACACGCCTCCCCCAACCCAAGCATCGCCCTGCCTGGACTCAAAGGAGCCCATAATAGTTAGGAAAAAAAATTAAATTTATTCTTTTTTTTTATTTCATTGTTGTTGTTTTAAAATTGAAACTTGTATATGTATATATATATCTGTGTGTGTAAAATGAACTTCCTGCATGCACCTTTCAATTTTGTTTTTGAACGGCAATAAAAATTTAACATTGAGGATGGCTAATCTGGGTGATGGCTTGTAGGTTAGAATATTTATCCAGATTCCTAGCAAGTAGATTTTGTTACAGGCAGAGCAGATGGGGCACAAAGGTTTGGCCCAAAATTTTAACTGTACGGTGACCCAAACCGTAATATTTGCAACAGAAGAAGAGCTTTGCAATTACAATTTTGTTTTGAAATGATTCGGCTGAGGAAGCCCTAAATTTTATTGTAAAGAAACAGATTCAATAATGTATGCTGATGGAAATTTTCAATAGCATGGAATTTGTAACAGACGGGGTTTCCTTGAAATGAAAATAAGTGAAGTTTTAACATTCACATACCTTGTGTTATGCTTAGCACTACTTGCTTCTCTGAAATCCTCCTTCTGCCTTCTTTCTTCTCCTTTCCAGCTTGCCTCCTTTTGGTTTTCCCTGTGTCCTTAAAAATGGTTAGTAGGTAGGATTTTATTTTCTACCTCCAGGCGATGGGAAGATGTTCAGGCATTGAGAAATATTATTGTTTATTCATTTCATTCTTTCTTTTTGAGAAGATTTTCCATATCTGATCTTAGTTTTCTTCCTTATCAAATCTACTACCACCTGCAGATTACCTCATTTTATTTTCTTCTCACAAAGCCACGTTAGCTTAGGTTTCTTTAATGCCATTTCAATCATGGTGAGGACAGTTGTGTATCATCAGAGAGTGGAAAGAGAATAAAATACTTAGTCATTTATGAAATATTAAAACTATTACTTTCATCAATACCTCTCAAAAAACAAAACAAGCATAAATCGATCTCTTTGTACATAATCAAATATTTCATGGTTTACAGCAATGACCTTATTTAGCTTATCAAATGAATTATATGAGAAAACATGAATTATGTTTTGAGCCAGATCAAAAATAACCTTCCAACATAAGATATTTAGTAGTCATTAGTTTTCCACAGTCCATGATGTTATTGATCGTGCTTCTGGATTTGACTATGTTGATAATTTTTCCCCCAACGTGTCGAATCACACACAGTGATCCATCATCAGGAGAAAAAAGCAAGAGAAGAGAAGTAAAATGATAACTTGCAGACATAAGATTACTTAAAAAGGGGAAGGAAGGGGAGTGATGAGTGCGGAAACCAAGAGACCTAGAGAGAGGAGGGCAGCAACCAATCAAACAAGAGAATAGAGAACTAGGTGGAAAAAAGGCCAAGGCATACAAAATGAGAAGACCAAATAAAGAGAGAAAATAAATAAAGAAAGAAGAAAAATAAAAAAATAAAAACAAAAATAATGAAGACCTAAGAAGGAAACAATGAAAGAAAGAATATAAAAACGAGCAAGGAAGAAAAACTAAAAGAAGAAAAAAATGGAATATAAATAAGAAAAACGATTATAAATGAAAATAACCAAGAAAAACGATTAAATGAAAACAAATAAAAAATGATAAAAAATATGAGAATAAAAAACTATGTATAAATGCCTATAAAAGCCACAAGAAACCAGAAAAACGATTAAATGAAAACACAAATTAACAAAATGATAAAAAAAAAGAAAGAAATATATCTATATATATACCTATAAACTAAGAAAATTCCTCAAAGAGAGGACACAAACTTAATATAAAAGAGAATATATGAAAGTGACAAAATAAATATAAAAAGACAACACATACCTCTCAAGTGAAGAATAAAGAGGGCACTCAGAATGTGAAAGCAAAAGGAACAAGGCAAAAATAGTAAAATTATAAAAACAAAGAGGCAAAGAAAATTAGAAAACAAGGAGGGCAATATCAGAGATGTGAGAAACCAAAAGATAAGACCCTAGAGATATCTTCCTTAACTCAGGAGTCTACAAGGTGGTTTGTTCATGTGGCACACCCTATATTGGGGAGACAGGTCGCTCTTTTAGCACTAGGATTAAAATACACGGTGCTGACATTAAGCATGAACGAACGCAAAAGTCAGCCCTCGCCGAGCACTCCTCCAAAACCAAACACCACATTTGCTTGGAAGACACACAAATCTTGGTCAAGGAAGATAACTATTTCAAGCGAAAACTTAAAGAGGCTATAGAAATTGGCAATCACCCCTCTAACCTTAATCGGGATGAGGAATGGAGTCTTAGTTCCTCTTGGCATCCTTTACTCGCCCACCTCAGAAACAGCTCTCTCACCCGTCTCAATCCCCTCCCCTCTTAGTCTTATTCCTCCTCTCTCCCCCACCCTCTCTTGTCCTTCCCCTCTCATCCCTCCACTCTACCTCTGACCTTGCTTTCCTCCAGTCTTCTCGTATCCTTCTGCTCTTCTCCCTTCGTGTCTTGTTATCATCTTTCTTCCTTTCATCTCCTCCCCAGGTTAGCTCTCGACTTTTTAGTCCTAAACCCTCTTTGCTTGTTTCCTCTTTTACCCCTATTCCATTCTCCTCCTTGTCCATTCCCTTCCCCTTCCCCCCTCTCCTTGTTTCCTCCTTTCTTTCCCTCCTCTGCTCACTTCTCAACCCTCTCTCACTCGCAAACTTCACACTTGTTTCCTTGCCTCCTCCTCTAACTAGACCTCTAATCTTCCCTCCTTTGGTGGTTTGATGCCTTGGCCCTTATCCTTCTTGTTTTATCTTTTGGTTTCTCCCATCCCTAAGATTGCCCTCCTTGTTTTCTAATTTTCTTCGCCTCTTTGTTTTTATAATTTTACTATTTTTGCCTTGTTCCTTTTGCTTTCACATTCTGAGTGCCCTCTTTATTCTTCACTTGAGAGGTATGTGTTGTCTTTTTATATTTATTTTGTCACTTTCATATATTCTCTTTTATATTAAGTTTGTGTCCTCTCTTTGAGGAATTTTCTTAGTTTATAGGTACATATATAGATATATTTCTTTCTTTTTTTTTATCATTTTGTTAATTTGTGTTTTCATTTAATCGTTTTTCTGGTTTCTTGTGGCTTTTATAGGCATTTATACATAGTTTTTTATTCTCATATTTTTTATCATTTTGTTATTTGTTTTCATTTAATCATTTTTCTTGGTTATTTTCATTTATAATCGTTTTTCTTATTTATATTCCATTTTTTTCTTCTTTTAGTTTTTCTTCCTTGCTCGTTTTTATATTCTTTCTTTCATTGTTTCCTTCTTAGGTCTTCATTATTTTTGTTTTTTTTTTTTTTTTTTTTTTTTTTTTCTTCTTTCTTTATTTATTTTCTCTCTTTATTTGGTCTTCTCATTTTGTATGCCTTGGCCTTTTTTCCACCTAGTTCTCTATTCTCTTGTTTGATTGGTTACTGCCCTCCTCTCTCTAGGTCTCTTGGTTTCCGCACTCATCACTCCCCTTCCTTCCCCTTTTTAAGTAATCTTATGTCTGCAAGTTATCATTTTACTTCTCTTCTCTTGCTTTTTTCTCCTGATGATGGATCACTGTGTGTGATTCGAAACGTTGAGGGAAAAATTATCAACATAGTCAAATCCAGAGGCACAATCAATAATAAGATATTTAGTTTAAACAAACATTTTAATTTACTTAATATGCTTCCCGTATCTACTGGTGTTTTTCTATCCTCTTCATTTGTTTTTTTATTTATTTAAAGTTTATATCTTATTTTTACACCAAGATTACTTTTCAAATGTTGAATATTTTTAAATGTTAATAACTACTTATTAGTTGCAATTAATAAAACAACTAATAGATTTAGACAAAGTAAAAAGAATTAAAATAAAGACCATGATACAATACACAAAATTGAGAATAACCCATTCCATATACATATCGTTAAAAAAATGCTATGCCCTAATCCTTAGAGGGTTTAATCAATCAAATCTTTTTAAATAATTTACCAGAATTTAAGTATCAATAGTTGCATAAAATTTCCAATTTAGAATAAATGACAAAGCAAATCATCTAATACAATTATTAAGGGTTATCATCAAGCATCAACGAATACAATTACTAATTTAATTTAATTGAGGGTAATTAAGCATTATATTTGCTAATGATCAAATTTATTGCTCATTTAATTAAATTTTTAAATGGAAGCCAATAAAAAAAACAATAATAAACCATAAGGGAGCCGTAACAAGTTTGCCGATGAAGGAAGTCATCAACAAAGAAAGAAGGCAAAAAGGGAGAAAAAGACAAGTCAAAAAGGAAAGAAAAAGTTAAGTTATTGGCAAACTTGGTGATTCACAAACCACCAAGTTTGCCAACCATAGGTTTCACTGATTGATGAAATCGCCAACAAAGAAGAAAGACAAAGAACAGAAAGAAAATCGGCTAAGGAAAATGGTTCGCCAAAAGGTGATTTCGTCAACTAAAACGAAAAGGAGCAAAGGAGAGAAAATCGGCTAACTAGTCAACGAAGTTAAAAGTTTGTGAACTATAAAGTTCACTGACAGAGAGATGCACCAACCAAGAAAGTGAAGGAAAGAAGAAAGAAGTGCCAAAGAGAGGAGAGAAAACAAGATGGTTCTAAAGTTCGTGATAGATGAGATTTGCCAATAAAGCAAAATGAAGGAAGTAAAAATCAAGTGAAAATTAATGTAAATGTAAAGCATGTAAATAGATGTAGTGCTTTAAAATATTTGAAGGAAGTTTAAAATATTTTGAAGTGTTGTAAAATCTTTGCATAAGTACTTTTGGCGGGCATTGTATTTTAACATGTCCATCTCTCCAGTCGCCATGATTGCAGGATCAAGTCAACTCCCCAGCTAGAAGTAGTTGTTGGGTGTTTTAATTACTGCAGGTGGATGAGTCAAGTGCTGGTATTTAATGTAGATATTTTCTGCAGTGACTTCATCCTCCAAATCTTTTCATATTTATTGTTGCAAATCAGATCAAGGTCTTTTCTGCATTTATGTTTTGCAAGACGTGGACATTCCCTTAAAGGAACATCTTATGACAGGCCCATGGGCGAATTTAATATAGTGGTCAGCTTGGGCTAATGTGTTATCAATGTGATAAAATACTATATATGGATGAAAATCAATGTAATGAGGGTTGGACGTAGAGGCTTATTTTCATGCTCCAAATAGAACCCTATCTTGCAGTTACTGTGCCTTTTAATCAATACAATACTGGTTATTTTGTTCATGCTATTTTAGAACTATGTAATCTAGAACTGGTTATTGCTTGTGAATGTTTATTTCCTTGCAATCCTATTCTTATCCTTTACCTTTGTTAGGATTTACAGGATTTGTGTGAGTTTATTAGTTGTGTGAAATTATTCTGTGCATCTTAGCTTTGTGGGTGTTCTTTATATTAAACCTGGTGTATCACCTTTTGCCTTTCAGTTTTCTCCTTCTTCCCTTTTTGCGGTGGTGTTAGATTAGGTTTAGTTTATAGTTTTCTCTAAATCTCTTATTCAGAAAGAGGAACCAACCTTTTCTGGAGGTTTGATCTCATCTGCAAGGTCCCACACCTTAAGATCACTCCCATGTTTCATTGGATTGTTGCAGCAAACAGTCTTCAACGCAGGGTGCAAATCCAAGTGACAACAATCACTATTATAAATGATGGGGAATTTTGTAATAGTCTAGCTTAATAGGTCAAGGTTCACTATTATAAAAGATAGGGAATTTTGTAACAATCTACCTTAATAGGTCTAGGTTCACTATTATAAATGATAAGGAATTTTGTAACAGTCTAGCTTAATACGTCAAGGTTCACTATTATGAATGATAGATCACTCTATAAAAGATAGGTGACTATTATAAATGATAGGGCATTTTGTAACGGTCATTTTTTTAAATGATAGGTCACTAAACTATAAAAGAAAGTTCACTATATTGTTATAAAGGATGGATCAATGTTGATAGGTCAAGGTTCAAATTTATTGTTATAAAACATAGGTCACTATCGATAGAATATTTCAAACACTTATGGAATGCACTCCACATTTGGGATATATTTTGTAATTTTCTATTTAGGTTAGTTGGAAATTTATTCTACTGAGTAGTCTGAATGAATGGAATCCTTGTTTTCAAGTAGATAGAAAAAAGTTCTTTAGCACAGGATGTTTTTGGAGGTAATACATGGTTAACACTTTCATACTATGCAATTGAATTTGAGTGGATTTCTCATTGTGGGGCATCATTCATGAAAAATATGTTAGGAATTATTGTTCTCATTCATAAAATGTCAAATTATTGGCATCATTCATAAATTGCCATTCTAAACTCATTCATAATATTGGAAATTAATGTCATGATTTATAAACTATCATACATGGCCTCAAGAAATGCCCTATATTCATACATGGCCTTGAGTAAATAAAATAGTTTTAAATTAAAGTAAAATTGAACTTTTAAATAAAATTGACTGTCCATTCTCTCACCACTAAATTTGATGTCTCATGCCCATACAATTTTAAACCTTGGAATTGATATCTCTCATGGTCGTCTGCCATTAATTTCACCCAAGGTTTACACTTTTACAATTAGGGGTTTGCAATTGAATTTGAGTGGATTTCTCATTGTGGGGCATCATTCATGCAAAATAGGTTAGGAATTATTGTTATCATTCATAAAATGTCAAATTATTGACATCGTTCATAAACTCTTATTCTAAACTCATTCATAATATTTGAAATTATTGTCATGATTTATAAACTATCCTACATGGCCTTGAAATGCCCTATATTCATACATGGCCTTGAGTAAATAAAATAATTCTAAATTAAAGTAAAATTGAACTTTTAAATAAAATTCAATGTCCATTCTCTAACCATTAAATTTGATGTCTCGTGCCCATACAATTGTAAACCTTGGAATTTATATCTCTCATGGCCATCTACCATTGATTTCATCCAAGGTTTACAATTTTACCATTGGGGGTTTACAGTTCATGTCAGTGTAATCTTGGAATTTTAACATTCTGTGTTTTAATAATTCTATGGCCATGAGAAATATCAGTCCCCAAGCTTAAACCAACATAAATTGTACACAATCCCTTTTCAGAAGATATGAAAGCCATTTTCTAGTATTAAGTCTATATATTCAAAAGATACACTATAATTGTCCCAGCGACATATGAAGCAACCATCCATAATAGCATATTGTTTGTTTTTCAAATATAAACTCATTTACAACCAAAATGCATGGCCAAGTGTACCATCAAACAAACAGATACATCCCATATCTCATCATCAACTTGATTTATTCAAGTGATATTTTCCCTACTACTAGTCAGTTCCTCCATGATTAGTTCCTCCATGAATACTTGCTAGTAGCACACTGGAATGTGTAAGGTTCACCAATCAAGCCGTCAAAACAAAAGGACAGAAATCAATCAATTGTCAAACGTATTACCAATTTCTATTTTTTTATCATCCATCAAATTCATCATTTCATCTCACATGAATCGATCCACACAATTCAATTTCAATTTCAAACCAAACAAGAGGACAAAAATTTAAGACTTCAAACCAAACAAGCATTCAACCAAATCAATCAACCTCTCACTATAGACCTCTCCTATTTTTCCATTTTTGCTCTAGTAATTTCCAATAGGGGAGAATGCCCCATAGTGGGTCACCATAACTTTCAAGGTCAACCTGGAGCGCCACATCAATCAAAGATTGAAAAAAAACAATCTGCCACTTATGCAATAGTATTATTATTGCTTATTTATATGTCTTTTTATTGCATTTATCTTCATTTCATATATGCAATTAGTGAGTGTTATTACTGCATTAATCTTCATCTCAGATATCAAATTAGTGAGTAATATTATTGCATTTATGAATACAATATTTTGATTACAACTAATGTGGTTATTTTCAGTCATGCAAATTCTTGGCAGTAACCACATGGATGATGCTATATGTTCTATGAATGAGATTTAACTAGGTAATGTAATTATTATCATATACATGAAATATCACATTTAAATAATGAAGTTAAACATGACTAAACCTAAAGTTAAACATGAGTTAATCTATGTTGCAGTCTTCATTTCAAACTTATATGTGGATAAGTGCAACATGGCTTAGCACTAAAAATGCTTTGGCATAATCAAATCTCCCCAATGCGAACAATTCATACTAGTCTGAACTAATAGAGAGCTGAAGTGAACATGTTTGTTAGGAATTGAATGCAGAAAATATCAATTAAATGCAGATAAAGATTAAATAAAGGAATGAAAATACACGGAAATAATAACGACAGACAAGTTTTAACATGGTTCACCCAAACTTGGGCTACATCCACCGATAAAGAGTCCAATATTATTATCCAGTAAATCAAACTGATTACAACCAGCAATCCTTGTAACTCAATACCACTGCAAATGCTACAATACATCAACAAAAACCCTAACCCTTAGCCGCTTTTATCAAGCCTTATGTCAGTTATAAAATAGGGTTTTTTTATGTCGACCAATATAAAAAATAACTCCTGACGCCTTTATAAAATAATAAAAAACCGTTTGAGGTTTCAGGGGCGCTGCCTCTCGACCCCGCCCTGTATTGCAATAGGGAGCATGCCAGGGGTGCTTCCCCTTAACCCCATCTTAGGGGCGCTGCCCCTTGACTCCGTTAAACAATTTAGGGGGAAACCGTACCGATAAAAGTAGGGAAAATTTAACCTCCAAGTCTGATTAGGCTCCATATAACAACAACGTTTTGGTGTAAGAGGCAACCAACTTTCAGGAAGAGGAGTCTCGATAGTGGGGTGTCGATGAGAGATAAATGCAAGGTACTAAAGCATTGAAGGGTGCCATCCCATACAATGAAATGTGGATGGGAGAGGAGTTAATGTGGTTGATCAAGAAGGAAAGAGGAGGCAGTGAGTGTTTATTGTTAGCATGTTTTAAAAAGGTGGTGTTATGTCTGCTTGCCACAAGGCATGGTTAACATGTTGCCATGAGATCTTAGGGTGGGACTAGGGGTCCTCCTGACCCACCATTAGTTGGCCTTCAAAAACGTTATTTTAACATGCATTCACCGCTCCTTGTCCTCCACATGGCAAATCAATCGAACACCCCTCAAAACAAAATTTTGAACCTATCCACCTCACTGCATTTGTGTTTGAGTCAAAATTTGTAGACCAAGTGGATCATTGCCTTAGTGAGGAGTGAAATGAAGAAATCACTTCTAAAACAGTAAAGAATGTAAATCCCACGTCAACCTCGAAAGTTTTATATTGAGCATTGGAGATTTGGAAAATGCATATCATTGACAATATGGCAAACATAAATCTAAAATCCCCTTTCATTAATATAAGCCAAAAAGGAAAAATGATAGTTCATATAGTTAGGACCGATATACAAAATGCAAAAAAGATGTCTCCATAGGCTGCAATTCCAAATTTGTTTGTGTACAATGATTGCTTGCTCCCAATTTCACTGAAACCATGGGGAAATTAAAGTGGACTTGATGTGACAGAGCTTGTTCTTGTGTGGCTGCTTGACAAAGTAATCCCAGCCTCCTCCCTTGCTGGAATAGGAGTGTTGCTTACATAAGATGGGGTTAGACTTGGAATTGGAGTGTTGCTCAAAGGGGATGGGATCAGACCTATAGAATTCATTGTAGCAAAATAGTGAGGGGCATGAATGTGCATCATGTCCCTAAACAATGCACGATTTTCTGGAAAATGGTTTAGTGGATTACTTAAACGCATTTTCCTTCTAAAGCCCTCCTTGCCACTTCAAGCTCTTTTTCTCTTCTTTCTTGCCCCCTTTGAATCCTCTCTTGCTCCTTTTTATGCTCTTTTTCCTTCCTTTGTAATACTTTTTGTTGTTCTCTTGCTTGTTGTTGAAGGACACTATCTAATTTGGCTTGCTCCTTCATTTCTCTTGCAACAACTCGTGTTGTCTCTCTGTCCTCAATTTGTTGTCTCTTTCAGAATTTTAGCTCCTCAATTTCTTTCTTCCTTTGCTCTTGCTATCGTTGAAGGTCACTATTTAATTTGGCTTGCTTCTTCATTTCTATTACAACAACTTGTGTTTCCTTTTTGTCCTTAATTTGTTCTCTTTCTCGATTTCTTTCTTCCTTTGCTCTTGCTGCATTAATAGATTCATGTAATCATCTACTATTAAAAGCTAAGATTGTCAACTCAACCAAATTCCATTATCCTCTGCAGTCCTGAGTCTTTCCTTGACAATGTGAATGGGCAATTTAAAGAATTTGTTGATGTGTGAATCAATTTGGGAACCCAATGAGTGATTGAATTCTGCATTAATGGTATGTTCACCTTCATTGCAAATTGTCTCACTATCCTGGCTCGATTCTACATTATCTCCACCATCCCAACCTCCACATTCAACATAGTAATATACCATTTCAAGTACATTCGATGTGGGTGGTGGAGATGGAAAGGAAAATGTGTTGTCTTCTTGTTGGGAATGTAAATTAATACCCAAATTCATGGCTCCCTCCAATAGCCACAATAGTTGGCTTGGCTGACACAAAAGACTAAGTCTATCTTCCCTTCAATCGTGTTCACTTTCTGCCATGTCAACAGACAGTTCACCCCCCACCACTAGTTCAGCTGAATCATGAAAAGTACTTTAAGGTGAATCATGCATAGTTTCCTCTACCACTGTCTCTGTTGTTGTAGGATGTAATTCAACATTTGCAAGGCCTGATAGCAATGTGTTCGCCACTTCTACTTGTGAAACATCAACTCTGAAAAGACTATGGATGTTCTGCACTACAGACGCATCATTGTGCATGTTGAACTGAAACGTGTCACTGGAGTGCATGTCCTCCATAAGTGCCTCTAGATTAAGGGGCCATATACCTATTTTTTAAAATCCATTTGTGATGTTTGAGACTGTCAATGCTTTATTAAATGACTTGATACCCAGTTTTGTCAATTCTGCTCTATTTATTTCAATGTTCGAAAACCTTGCTAGCCACACTGCTCTTTCAGATTTGAAGTATGATTTAAATACCAAAAATACACTCACATCGAGTGGCTATAGTTTGTGTGAGGTGTGTGCAGACAGTGTCAACAAATCAATCCCCAATGACTTTACGTCTTGGATTGTTGTTACAGCAACATGGCTTCCATGACCATCAAAAATCAACAAGTGCCTATTTGTCAACGAGACACCACCCAAAATTGATCTTGCAAAATGATGCAAGCAATTCATAAATAGTTATTTAGTCATTCATGCGTAGAGTTGGGCATCCATGCAAGCACCCGGTTCATAGCTAGCAATGTAATTTTTAAGCTATTTTTTACCCTTGAAAAGATAAAGCCTAGTATGCTTTGTCTGACAACATTCACACAACACAAAATGGTAATTCATTCCCTACTTTTCGGTAGGATGTAGGAAACATTTATGTTACCTCTTTTCACCAACACTCGCATGGCTCCATTTATCCCTTTTTGAATGTCGGTTTCACCACAATTATATATTCTTTGAAGTCCATATGGATTGACATCATAGGCTTTAGACAGTGTCATGTAGAATGCGGCCACAACTCCAAACCTGAGGTTTAGTACTCTATGAGTTCAAGATGATGCCTTTTAAAAATAGTCCACCATGACTTACCAAGCAACTCATCCTTAAATGGGTTGGGTCGTGTTTGGCATATTTGTGTAACTTCTACCTTAAGATTGATAATCTCAAACCCATGGCCCACTAGTTAGATGGTATGACTTAAACTTCCAAAAACATCCTCCTACAATCTTGACATTAGATGAAGAAGCTTTAATCAATCCATATGGACTTCAAAGAATATATAATTGTGGTGAAATGGATATTCAAAAAATAGTCCACAACTCCAGACCTGAGGTTTAGTGCTCTATGAGTTCAAGATGATGCCTTTTAAAAATAGTCCATAGTGACTTACCAAGCAACTCATCCTTAAATGGGTTGGGTCGTGTTTGGCATATTTGTGTAACTTCTACCTTAAGATTGATAATCTCAAACCCATGGCCCACTACAACCATCTCTTTACACCATTCGATAGTTAAAGCTTCTTCATCTAATGTCAAGATTGTAGGAGGACGTTTTTGGAAGTTGAAGTTATACCATCTAACTAGTTGTTGAGTGTGGTGGTAGGGATTCCCCATTTCTTTGTTGCACTTCTTGTTGACATCAAGAGTCGAATCCATGTCCTCTTTGATCCACTCTCACTATATTGAAATCTTCTTGCTTCTAGTTGTTGCATTCACCTGAACAATTGCCTCAACTAGTTGCGGAGTGCTCCCTTTAGCAACTTAAGTCTCTTCATCTGGTGATAATCTGACTCCTTTTTTTTGTGGAGGTAGGGTTGTCCTCAATCTCTTCGGGTCATACCGAGTTCACATTTGAGCTATGCTCCTCATCTGTAGAGATATAGAAGCCACACATTGACAATTAGGAAAAAAAAACTATTGAACACATTGGAACAAACACCCTTGAACTCCAATTTTGAAATTTCGAATCTTTAGAATCTTTTCAGTAAAAAGTTAACGAAACAAAGAGCCTTAAGCATTCAACTGGACATTCTACCAACCATTATTGTGTCTTTGAAGATAATCACCTTTCTCGATTAGGAGAGAGGCCTGCAGGGTGGTGCAGCCTAACTTTCACGTTCCACGTAGGCTTGTACATGACAGGTAGACAAATTTTGTTTACTCAGCCATACATGCAGTGAGGTTGACAGTTTAAAATTTCTGATGGAAGTTAACAATGAAGAGTAACATTCAGTCAAATGGTTTTAATATAATGAACAAAAACAAATTTTCAATATCTCCATTTTCATTACCATTGAAATTACAGTTTGTAACAAAAGTTTGTCAGTTGAATTTGATAGTTCACAGTGATCGCTGAACAAAAGATTAGATTTTGAATTGATGTTTATAGTTTAACAGTTTGATGTTTACAGTTTGACAATTCGTATTCATTTTGTTTACAAAGGACTTTGTATTTGAAAAATAGTACTTTATTATGGGTGGTCGATGCATATGTAGTTCGGAGGACTAAACTCTATTTTTAATATAGAGTTTAATGTTTACAGTTTGATGTTTACATCATAAAGAAATAACTAAAAATGGCATATATGCACTTACAATATGTGGCTACATCAAATAGAACATATAGTGGCTACATCATATAGAACATATAGGCATTTACAGTATAACTAAAAATGGTATATATGCACTTGCAGTCTAGTGGCTACAACATTTACATCATATAGAAGATATAAGTACTTACAATATAAGCAAAAACAACATAACAGATAGGCATTTACAAATAGAATTATAAGGAATTTAAAGTATAGTGTGAACTTACAATATTGTAGATAGCAGTGTGCAATTTGAACTCCAGAGGACTTTTTGTAAGGGATGTAGGAAAATTGAACTAGAAAAATAGGGGCATATGTAGGAATATGTGCTAGGAATTGTTGATTTGTTCACTTTCATTTGATTGGTTCAAATTGATTTGTGTGGATCGATTCATTTGAGATAACCGGATGGATTTGAAATTGGTAAGTTTGAGAGGTGATTGATTTGATTGAATACTTGTTTGGTCTGAAGTCTTAAATTTATGTCCTCTTATTTTTACGGCTTCATTGGTGAACCTAACACCTTTGATTATATTGTTTGTAGGTATTCAAAAATTTGAAATTGACAATAAGTTTGATAGTTGATTGACTTGGTTGAATGCTTGTTTAGTTTGGAGTCTTAAATTTTTGTCTTCTTGTTTTGACGACTTGATTGGTAAGCCTTACACCTTGGAGTGTGTTGCTTGCAGGTAGTCATGGAGGAAGTGATCAGTAGTTGGTCAAATACCACTTGAAAGTATTCACTTAATGAGGAGATATGGGACACATCAATTTGTTTGATGGGACACTTGGCAATGACTTTCGTTTACAAAAGAGTCTATATTTGGAAAACAGTATTTTATTATGGGACAGTTGTTTGTATGATGGGACACTTTAATATGCATTATGTTAAGACAGGAATTTATTGTTGAAAAACAATACTTTATTATGGGTGGTTGTTGCATATGTAGTTGGAACAGTAGTACTCTATTTTTTAATATATAGGCTATATGTTATCTTATAGGTTTCAAATCCTACAGAATATGTGTACAATGTATGTCAATTGCTTTTATGTTTTAGGAGATTTGTAAAACTTTTTTGTCTACCACCTATTTTGAGGAAATAAATACTAATTAGTAAACAAATATTATGTGAACAATGATTGGTGCATATTTGTTTTGTTTTTAGGAATATTTTGATTTTTTTAACTTATGGTACTCTGCAACTAGCCCTATTTTGTTCAACTACTATACCCAAAATATGATCCTGCTCCACTATGGGGCCCTCTCCCCTGCAACACTTATTGTTGGTTACTCACCCTTCAAAACGACTTCCTATGATCACTGAAAGGAGCAGACTCCAACCCTCATCCTCACACAAACATCCATCCATGAAGGGCCCTTGTTGTAGATATGTTGGTGTGTTATGTGGAATGCAAAGAGAATCATCAAATCACAGAGCCAAAATCCATAGGTGTTCTAATACCATATTGAAATTGGTAGAGCAAACACAACTTATTTCACCATTATTACATTATTGTTGCAAAAATAAAATGTCATATAATATATTATTTCATCGAGTTTATAAGTTTTTAAAGGCACTGATTTATAAAAACTTTCCATTTTTTGTCTACGAAAAATAACTCCCAACTTAATTACTTGACAACTACTTACTTTTATAAAACCAATTAATTTATTTATTTGTTATCAATTACTAACCTATAACATAGCTTGATTAACTTTTATTTATATTCTAACCTAGCGATACAATACCAATTCCAACATATGTGAAATGGTATTATTATATTGGAAACTACCTTTTTAACTTGTAATTCAACCTGTCGTGTCTTTAATATTTTCCATTTTGGGCCTCCTATTGGTGATTCTTCACTTTCTTGTTAGGCTTTTAAAATGTGACCCCGCTTTATTATTTCGAGAAATGATCCTCCTTTACAATCACTATAAAGGATACACTTAGGGCATGTCTCCATGCGGCTGCTTAGCTTATTTTGGCTAGCAACCACTGCTCAAATTTTTTTAGGAGATATTTGTGGAGCTAGTGACCCCACGAATATTTTATTTTTCTGCTTATTTCAACCAATTATCTTAATTTGTAATTTTTTATTATATAAAAAAATAAAAATAAATTATTTTGAATTAAAAGAAAATTTAGAAAAAAAGGAGGAAATGAAATATATGCAGCCACATGGCATGTTTTTCATTATGTAGTGGCTGCCTATTTCCAGCCCCCCTTTTTTTCGCACTGCTTATTTACAATTCCTAAACAGTAGCTGCTCCACAAAAATAGGAAAAGATTATATATTATCCTTTTCCCATAATTGTAAAATTCCATGGAACCACTCCAACTGCTTAAATTTAAGCAGAAAAATAATTTAAGCAGCTGCATGGGTACATAGGGTTACTCTTTACTTAGGATGAATATATATATTTTTTTTCTGGAATTTCAATACTAATCGGTACCTAATTAAAAATTAAAAAAAAAAAAAAGTTCAATCTAGTACATAGATTCATAACTTTGATTAAGTTAACTATTTTGTAGCTCCTTCCTATTTTCACTCATTCCATCCACAACATCACACATACGTTTAGTTGTGTATAGTTAAAAATGTTATTCTATTTTAAAATAGAATAAAAATCAAAATTGTTATTCTATTTTAAAAAGTATGAAAATCAAAATTACTTAATGAAATACATATTAATATTTAGGATTTTTTAATTTCCCGCTCATGCCAAGTTTTTGTCTAGATTTTTACCCAGTCCAAGTTTGAGTCTAAAACACTTCTACTAGACAGTCAAAGTGTCAACAATACACCTACAATTACAACTAAATAGTTAGAATACTAAAAACAACTAAGTGATGAGTAGACCACCTAAGGGAAGATTGCAAGTGTGGGGACAATGGCAAAATTGTCACACTACAAACACTCTTTCACAAATAGGATGACACACCAACTCAAGTACAATTTTGTAATATGTGGAACATTCAAAACTCCTGTCAAATCTTTTGAATTGCAAGTGTGGGGACAATGGCAAAATTGTCACACTACAAACACTCTTTCACAAATAGGATGACACACCAACTCAAGTACAATTTTGTAATATGTGGCACATTCAAAACTCGTGTCAAATCTTTTGAATTGCAAATGTGGGGACAATGGCAAAATTGTCACACTACAAACACTCTTTCACAAATAGGATGACACACCAACTCAAGTACAAGTTTGTAATATGTGGAACATTCAAAACTCGTCTCAAATCTTTTGAACACTGTCATATAATGACCGCATTCTCTTTTGACCACTCTTTAAGAATGAAAGAGACCTTACACCACCATTAGGATGAATGAATGAATGAAAGATTTTAATAACGTCCAAACAAATAACCGCTTTTTTCGCAAATAGGATGATACACCAACTCAAGTACAATTTTGAAATATGTGGAACATTCAAAACTCATGTCAAATCCTTCGAAAATTGTCATATAATGACCACATTCTCTTTTGACCACTATTTAAGAATGAAAGATAGAGCTTGCACCACCATTAGGAAGAATGAATGAATGTAAGATTTTTAATAACGTCCATGAGACCAAACAATCTATGGGACTGAGTGCAGCAAAAGAGCACCACACCAACACAAGTAAGGACACATGGGCTTCCCCAAAAAGCCTTATAAAATTTCCTCACCCTTTTTGATGTCGAATCTTCTACTGTGGATCTTGATTAAAAAGCTCGCCATTTTAACTAGCCTCAACTCTTCAAATAAGGCAGTTGGGTTGTCCACCATTAGGAAGAGGAAAGACCGCTTTCAATGATTCTGCAACAAAGTTCAAAAAAAAAATCTGTTTCCTTGAATCAAGGAAATTGTGTTTCCTTCTCGTTACATTAAATTACAAAATATAAAAATGAACATGGCCCATATTTTTCAACATAACTCCAACTGTAACCCTCTGCACTGCTCTAATTATCGGCACACTCGGGGCCTTCAACAATGTGAGTGCTATTAATAGATAACATGGGTTATTTCTACGAGTCAGTTGCAACTCACTTATATAAACAGCATGTTTAATGATCTCAATCCACCTCAAATAGGATCTCTGAGCATATATCTAAAAAGGGAAAAAGTGAAAAATCATAGCTATGCTCTTTTATCAAATTGAATCTAGAAGAATAAGTTAACAGAGGATGCTTTCTTGTAATTTATCAGCCCTATAAAAGCCTTTGTACTTTTGACTGTAATTCAAAATTTCCTGGTAGAATAATTAGTTACGAATCGGCATCAGAGATTTTCTAGGAGAAAACATTGTACAAATGTTAACGTCTTGAGAAGTCTGAATAGAGCAGATAACATGAAATCATATTGTTTTCTTCATTTCATATTAGGATTCCATCAATCACCTTCTTGATGAAAATGTTTATAACTGCAATGCCCAGAGTTTAATTGCTAGCTGTGAAAGCCATTCAAAGATGAAGAATAATGATATTAAGGATAACAGCCGCAGATGAAGATCGAAGAATTACTGACTGCTCACCTCCCTAAAAGAAGATATATACCTCTATTTCGAAAATAAATCACCATTTTACTTACAGTTGCATCATTTTCTTCAATCATTGAAAAAAAATGCATTTTTTTCTTCCAAGGTCCTATTAAGTCCAATGGAAAAAAATAGAAATCATAAACGAAGTACTTAACAACACAATAAGTGCAGTGCCACACAATACATTGAATCCTGGAAAGTTCTTCAATATCTGCGGGGTTTGTGCCAATCTACATAATTATGCACAAACATCTGCTCTTTGGAAGATCCTTCTCTGTTTCAAAAAAGGAAGCTGTTAAAAATTCATGACAGAAATGCTATAGTTACTACCCTCAAATTCCAGAACATCACAATCACAAAGTAAAACTTCCTACAAGTGTTCTATTAAATTGATTTGGAGAAAGAAAGAAGCGAAAACAAATTATATAATTGTCCGTGAATGACCAAAGTAGGTCGATGGGACTCAAAAGTACAACCAATAATAATGGCATGTGGGAGCCAAAAGGAGCTCCATCCTTAAAATAGAAAATAGAGTACAAACCTTTTAATTGCTTCCCAAAATATTTCGAACAATATCAACAGAATTGTGAATTTTGTTATAACTTTCATCCAAGAGGCAAATTAACTAGTGCTTTTGTCTGACACAAGGAACTCAAACCTGCTGAAACAAGCTGCCATGGCTGAATCCGAGAAGGACGTGGTCTCCCCATTGTCCTTAAAAAAACGTTCAACATGTCTTAAAGAAGGGAAGCTAATTACCAACTGCGGAGGAATTTGAAACTTACTTGCAGTGAAACTGTACATAAACCGCTGTTATAGAAAAGAGTAGAACTAAAATCTAAATAGAGAACATACGCAACAAGAAACCCCAATCATTGAAATTCCAATGAATGAAGAAGCTCAAAGAAACATCTGGACGTTCAAAGAGAGGGCTCATCTGCAGAATTATTGGCCTCTGTCCATCCTCAAAGAGACTAAAGGGCTGGGCATTGATCGTGCAAGAGATCCCAAAAAAAACAAAATTATAATAGGTCCTAGACCCTATGTTACCCTCATTTTTACCACCAAGGAGAACACTTTGTCTATCACAAGGGTTGCATATATAGAGCCAGCCTGTTTATAAGTCCTAGAAGTCAAAACAGACGTTTTTTTTTCCTACTTAAGACCTGCCCCCTATCAATTCCAGTTCTAGTGAGAAGTTTTGCACTCCCAACAGGATTCCAGAACTACAGCTCACTCAAAGCCACTGGCAACAACCTAGAAGAATGTGCATGCTTAGGCTTTGAACTTCAATACGACAATCACAACCTATGGCTAAGTCTCTGTCAACCTTAATCTTGAGAAACCACTGCCAGACGAAATAAAGCTTAGGCCAATGGGGCAACTACAGGAAGAGCCAGTTGATTACAAAGGCAAAACATTAAAATGCAAGAGCTCACCCAACCTAATATGGACATCCTGAACAAAATTTATTTAAGTCCAGCAACAACCTAATGGAACTACATCCCCAACCAATGCTACTCCATCCAAGCTAGTCCAAGACAATCGCAGCAAGCAGAGATAATAAGTGACTATTTTGATCATATTCGGTACCCCCCTACCCACATAAGCAGCATATACCTCTCAAAGTCTATCAGCATAAGCGATTTCTTACCTAGTACATGTCTTAACAACAATTCAACATGATAAATAAGCAGTCAGAATATTCCCTAACCAATTACAAGTCCCAATGTTGAAAGCACAAGACACAGAGGATCAACTTGAGGATATATAATAAGAATCAAAATTACAAGAATAGCTGGTATCAGAACAACTGAAAATGTTAACCTTAACCATAACATGCAATTAGCTTAAACACAGCAAAACAATGAATAGCCAAGGCACATTACCCAAACTTCAGCTTCAGCACATAATTCTACCAATTCCTCAGGTCTGACCCTAAAATATAAATCCTGCAAATTATTTAGAGAGTGCAGTCGAAGACAAAGATGATAAACACTATATACAATACAAGAAAAATGTGAAAGCCTTATCAAGGAGAAACAAGCCTTTTTCCATAAGACGCCACTTCCACATGATGGAAAGCTAATAACAGGCCGAATCCAAGAGAAGCAGCAGGCCTTTGAAGCTAAACAAGCAAACATCTTGCTGAAACAGATGATGGAAGCAACAAGGCATCCTCAGAGAACAATTAAGAAGCTCCTCTGATGGAACAAATGGGAGCTTAAAATATTGTCTTAACATAATGCATTAGTTGCATATATACAGAACAAATATGATATGGATTTTCTGCAAGAAACTAAATCTAACTTTGGATAAGCACCTTAAATCATCAGGAATATTTAGAGATAAATATGGACACTATCTCTTTAAGGTAAAAGCAAGAACCAGAGATCCTCTGATAGCTTGGAACAAGGAAAAATGAAAGCTTATAGTAGAGCAACATGCCAATGGGGATTAGAAGGAACTTTCCAAATATGAGTTCAAAAGCTCAAGCTGAGCTTAAACGATACCCATGACATCCCTGCTCTCCTTTGCTAAGAAATTGCAAAAGCTGACACATTTGCTGATTGGAAAAAATTAGGGAGCATACATTTAACCTTTGTTGAGGCTTGTACCATATTCTATATGCTCACGAATAAAATGGGTTGAATACAACTAGCAACTATAGGAGTTGTTTTCAGAATCCAAAAATAAATATGACCTTTTGTGTCCACCTGTATTGAGGGAATTCAAAATGAGGTAATACAAACTATTCGACTCATTGCAGAGAAATTGGATAGATGCCTAATAACTGATAACTAGACCATTGGGACTACATTAAGAGACTTCAAAAAAAATCATATATTATTTCAGACCATAGACTAGTCATTTTAGCACTAGGCATGGAAATGCCTCCAGCTAAATCCTCTTCCAAATTTGAAAACATGTAGGAGCTGGGTACAATAATAGATAGACTAAATGAACAAATGGCGATGTTATGTCCCCTCTTCAGAACTAAAAAAAATTAATAATATTTTAATTTGGGTCCAATCACTTTATTTTCAAATGGGCAACTTAAATATTATTATAGGTCCTATGTAATATTTAAATAAGTGTTTTTAACACTTTATTCAATATGTAATTCAAAAAATGAGCCTTTGAATGTAATTTAAAAGTATTTTTAAATATTTGGAGGGAAAAATAAATTAAAATAAATAAATAAAATAGAGGGCCCAAAGTAGGCACCTACAAAAGAGAGGTCAAGGCTCACATCAAATCATCTATATTTATCATTTCGTTATTCCTTCCAATTTGGAGTTTTGAAGCATTCAAAGATGAAAACCTTAAGTGTGGGAGATCTTGAAGACGAAAACCCTCTTGGTTTCCAAGCTTGGATGAGGACGAAAACCCTCTTGTCTATAAGAGAGGTGATTCCACTCGGGGATCACATTTGTGCTCAAAGAATTGAAGTCATTTTCAAGGACGAAAACCTTTAATGTGGGAGATCTTAAAGACGAAAACCCTCTTGGTTTCCAAGGTTGGATGAGGAAGAAAACCCTCGTCCATAAGAGAGGTGATTCCACCTGGGGATCACATTTGTGCTCAAAGAATTGAAGTCATTTTCAACGTGCTACAATGTCACTACAATAAATTATTGAAGATTTCAGCTTGTAGAGGATTGGATCGAATTATACTTGCAAGCAAATCATTGTTATTGTTGATTATCAGAATTTATCAACATATGTTGCTATTGTTCATTATCAATATTCATTGTTTGGAGCGTCAAATTGAGGATAATCATTATTTGCTGCTGTTACTATAAAAATCAATCGTATTCAGGATTTGTTGCTGTCATACATTGTCGCCATACACCGCTATCGTACCTCCTAGTGCTGCCACCATTGTATATCATTGTCGCTACCCATATTTGCCACCATATCATCTTTGTTGCAAGGTTTTGTGAGTTTTTAGATCTGATATGAGTTTGATACTGTTGTTCTCATTTAAATCAACGAGCACATCCATGTTCTATTTCTGTTCTAAGGGTTTACATTATTGTACTGTAATAAATCAGCAAATATATTCATGATTTATTGATGTTCTAAGGTTTACATTGTTGTACATTCATAAATCAGCAAGTTCATTTGAGATCTATTGCTGTTCTAAGATTTACTACTGCTGTTCATTCACAAATCAGCGAGCATACTTGAGATCTATTGTTGTTCCAGAGTTTGATACTGCTGTTCATGCACAAATTAGCAAGCATACTTGATACCTAATGTTGTTTTAGGGTTCTATAATTGTTGTTCGTGCACAAATCAGTAAACACATTTGTTGGAATTGATCATGTGCATGCTAGATTTACTGTTGTGATACATTTGAGGGTTTATATCAGCATATGAGGGTTTGATTTAGCTACTTGAGATTGTGATCAACATTTGGTTTCATTTCAGTTTAATGTTGTAGTTTCATTCTTGTTTCACAAATCAGAAAATAAAAAACAAAAAAAATTGCATGTTTCAGTGTGATCCTGATTGGGGACATTACAGTGGTATCAGAGCTGTGATCTCATCAACCTGCAAGGAAAGCTAACGATTTGATGTAGATTACAATTCAGTGACAACGAAATCAGAAGTCATGACAACAGATACGATTTGTGCAAGAAGCTTTCAATCAAAGTCAGAAGGATTTAACAAAGATAATTGTTGATGGTTGTTTTTCAACAAGTCAACAAGTAGAGTAAAATACTGAGTATCTGACTCTCTCTTGAGCAAAGCCTCTCGGATGCTGAACTAGGTGATCAAACGAGATAGCTCCAAGGTTCCTTCTAATAATTTCGGTAAGAGACAGCTCAGCGATTTAAGTATGATTCTGCTGTTAACAAACAAAGGGACTTACACAATTGTTCAAGTAACGTGCTGTTTCAAGGACTATGGAAGTAAATACTAGAGAGCCTAAGTACTGCAATTGACGCGTATGATTTAGCAATGGATGTTCTTTGGTCCTAATCCTAACTTAATGATAAAAAAAAAAAAGGAAAAAGATGTAGGGTTTAGAAACACTAATCTAATCCTAAATGGAAGGACGTTTACTACTTAGAGTGAAATCGAACCAAATCCTGTTTCGCCAAGATAAAACAACTACACAAGATAGGTGCAATCTTCAAAGGTATACAAGATGTTTAAATCAATTATGCTCATGAAAGATTAAAGATCAAATTGACGTTCAATTGTTCAGAATAACCATGCACTGCAATCCACAAGCCGTAGACTACAAATGGTATGAACTTAAAGACTTCACTACAAAGCAATAAAGCAACCTTTCATTAACTAACTTAAACTCAAAGAAAACTTATAACTTAACTTAATGTTTGTTTGAAAATTGAAACCATGCAACACTCGGAAACATAAATAGAATCACCAAAACAATGAATCCTTTATAATCTCAGAGAGCTCTTACAACAATTTCAGAATTTCCAACCTCTTTTTATGAGAGCAATGAGAGCTCTTTTATAGACCTCAAAGGAAAGAAGGGTCAAGATCGATCGGCCGAATCAGCGGACCAGATCAAGCCACATCACAAGTAGTTGTAACAAACTATCCTTTATTAAATGAAGGAGGCTCACTTTATTAAATGAAAGAAGCCATGAAGGAGAGAACAAAGGCACGCTTTCCAAGAAGATAAGGAAGCCACATCATGTGCCTACTATGTAGTAGTACTATGAGATACAATGAATCTAGACACAATTTGAACAATCTCCTCCATTGGTACACTTGTCGCCGCATTAATGGATCCTTCTGCCACTGCTACATCTGACTCATAGACGCCAAGTGTCTTCTCCCAGTGGTTTATCCAAGACTTATTTTCCCCAAGACGATATGCAAGTGTGAATATACTATCTAGTTGACCTTGTTGTATTGAGATACTGATCATCCTCTCCTTAGTTGGAATGTTGAAAGTTTCTTCAACTGCCTCCTTTTGCAAATAAGCTAATATCATTCCATCTTTGGCTATAATTTGCCTTGTATCTACGTCATATTTCTTGACACATTCGATGATCATCTCCGGACACGGCAAAGCTGGCGGAAAACAAGCAGCTTCAATGGCTCCACTCCTCATGATGGCTCGAGCAAGACTTCCTCCGTTGGGTTCTTCAAGGACTGACTTGATATCTTCTAAGCTGTTGTTGCCCATATTCGTGTCTCCTACATTTGTCCACCTTGAGATGAGCTTTGATTCGGGAATCTTCCCCTTAGCATCCATCCGGATCTTCGCTTGTCGCTCCTTAGAAGTCATTGCCATGATCCTGCAGACTTGACGCGAATAAGTGATTGCAAACACAATCTAGACTTCACTTCAGCAACTTTAGTGGATTAAATTTATGAAGTTTTCCTTTACAATTATGAAATATTGCTACTAAACTCAAGGAATCTATGAAAATCCATTTATCCTTCTTAAATTTTACCAATACTTGAACAATTTTGATGCATCTAATGAAGGAAAAAGAAGAAAATCAGATCAGAAAATATTCAGATCAGACTTACTTGATGGACTGCTTTGAATTAGATACCTTGAAATTTAGTCCACCACTTGCTTGAATTTGATAAAATCAAATTTGTACTTCTCTAAAAAACTTCTTGTTGCTGCTCCTTGAAGACAAATCTGCTCTTGGAAAACAAGTCTGCTTTTTGAAAATGATAAAAATGAAAAGGAGATGAGGTATATATACATAATTTGCTTTAAAAACTTTACCTCTTACCTAGGCCGACCTCCTTTATTATAGTGCAAAACATTTAATTTAGATTGGTCTTTATTTAATAAATGCAATTTTCACGTTTTCCAAGGCAAAAATCATTAAATGTTTCTAACTTCTTTGGATTGGCGCATTGGATGGGGTCTTGACGATCTCCTTGTAGATTGTAATTACCTTCTCCCTCAAGCACATGGGATCAAGAATTAAAATCCTCTTGTCTTGCATTTCGCATTGGATGGGCATGGTGAAGTCTTCCTCTTTGAAATAGCATGATCTTTCCTCATAACCCTCTAGGTGCCCTAGATCAAGTTTTTAAATCTTCTCAACATGTCGCATTGGATGAAGCTCTAAGACTCTTCTTCAACATTTCGCATTAGATGAAGCTCTAGGACTCCTCTCAACATTGGTTTAGATTGCACTTAGTTTTCACTTGCTTAAGGGAGTGGCGCATTGGATGGAGGATTGAAATCCTCTAGACTTTGGCGCATTAGATCATCCATTTGAATTCCTCTTATGCATGGCGCAATGGATAGGTAACATGAAGTCTTCAAAATCAAACTTTATCCTCCCCTTTGGTGTGGCGCACTAGATGGGTAGTTTAAGTTCTTCTCAATCAAACTTTATTCTCTCTTCATGTATGGCGCACTAGATGCCACTTTTGATTTCTTCTTATTGAGCGCTTTGATAAGGGGTCTTAGAAGTGGCGCATCACTTCACTAGGTTGAAGTCTTCAAAACTTTGATGTATTAGATGGTCTTTACCTTGATGGTGCATGGTGTTGGCGCATTAGATGCCCTTGGAGAATCCTCTAGAAACAAATCTCACTCTTCTTTATGTTGCGCATTAGATGACCTTGTTGGAAGCCTCATGATGTTAGTGCATTGGATGGAGGATTGAAATCCTCTAGACTTTAACCTTGAAGGCTTAACCTTGGATCTCACCTTCCTCCTTGTGGGGCGCATTGGATCAAGTTTTCGAATCCTCTAGATTGCGCTTTGGATAAGGATCCTTCAAACTTCACCTTGAAACTACTTGGGCGCATTAGATCAACCTTCTGGAATCTCTGGAGTTACCCCTCATGAGGTCGCATTAGATGAGGCATTGAAGATCTTCCAAACTTGGCCTTGGAGACTTGACATAGAATAGGCGCATTAGATCAAGGATTAAAATCCTCTGGCTTCTAGCGCATTAGATAGGCTTTTAGAATCCTCTGGCTTCACATTTTGGTGAAGTGGTTCCAATACTTGTGTTGAATGTTTGAGTTTGTTCATTGGCGCATTAGTTGAAAGGTAAAAATCCTTAAGTTTTGGCGCATCACTTAGGCTTTTGAAATCCTATTACTTCAAGGTTTTAGATGGGCGCATTAGATCATTGATTGAAATCCTCATGCTCAAGCGCCTTTTCCTTCGTGATTTTGCGCCAAGATTTTGCGCCACTTAAGTGCCCTGTCGCACTAGATCAGCTTTTTGAATCCTCTGGACTTGTCAGGTATTTTTCAGGATCGCGCGAGTAAAGGTATATTGAAAAATATATTTAAGTATAAGTTGTCAGGCATCTTAAATCCGGTGGATTCGGGACCTATCTCAAACATCTTAAATCCGGTGGATTCGGGACTTATACTTTAAATATTTTTCAATATACCTTTCAGGATGTTTGAGATAGGTCCCGAATCCACCAGATTTAAGATGCAAAATATAGAATTTGGAGGATTCACCAAATTTCAGACTTAGCCATTTTTCAGGATTTTCAGGATTTCAGGCTCCAGGCTTAGTCTTTTCAGGGTCTCAAACATTCTTCAGGATTGACTTCAACATTCAATATCTAGATGGGATTCGATCAAGATTCTTCATTATTGCAAGTTGATCTGCCTCCTAATCATGAACCAAAGATCATAGGAGAGGAAATTATTACCGTATCGGCAGAAGGAGATGAGTCAGGTCATCATTAAAATCTCATTGAAAACTCATTGAAAACTCCTTGAAAACTCATTGAAAACTCATTGAAAGCACAGAGCTCAAAAAAAAAAAGGGGGTCCCTATTCCTAATGGGGTGATGTGTGATTTGGTCACAACAATAATTAGAGAGCCAATGGCAGAAATAGCACAAGCCATAAGGTATATAAATCCGAACAGAGAAAATCATGGAGAAGGAAGTTCTTCAGCCAATAGTAGAGTTTCAATCAACCCTCCTTTCTACACCCTCTGAGCAAAATTCTTAGAAAAAGAAGTGTTGGTGAAAATACAGAAGAACAAAAGAGACAAACATCCAAAAAAGGAAGAGCCACATCGATTTGATGTAGATTACAATTCAGTGACAACGAAATCAGAAGAAGTCCTGACAATAGATAAGATAAGATTTGTGCAAGAAGCTTTCAGTCAAAGTCAGAAGGATTTAACAAAGATAATGAGAGAGCCAATGGCAGAAATAACACAAGCCATAAGGTATATAAATCCAAACAGAGAAAATCATGGAGAAGGAACAAAAAGAAGTGTTGATGAAAATACAGAAGAACAAAAGAGAGGAACATCCAAAAAAGGAAGAGGCACATTATCATTACATAAGAGGCAATATGGAGATATATGGTAAAAAATATGATAATTTAAGCTGTTTACCGCAATATGGTGTGTTTCACAGAATATGAAATAACCCGAAATAAAGTAGTAGTATAGTGCATCATACAAACATAACAGAATTACTCAGAACGGACCATTGTATTCATCATTGATTCACAGGAAACATTACAATGTTCATGACAGCAACATACATACTTCATTATGACTCCAATGTCTGCATATCAATTATTGTCAAATCACCGATATCTGACTACAATGCATTGACGATTTAAATACTCATGGCCAAGGTTGGTTGTGACACCAACCATTGGTACCGACTCCAAACTACCCGACCTGTCGGTTGGTACCAACAACTAATTACATCATTTGTTTACTTAAACTATTTTGCTGTCTACATCTATCCCCCCCCCAAAATTGGTCTACATCTATCCCCCCCTCAAAATTGGTCGTCTTCCAGACGACATTCACATCAAAATAACAAAACTCATAAACATTCTACTGAGAGTGAGGAGGTTGGGAAGACGTCCCTGGGTGTACCGATGAGGTTGGGGTGGCTGATCGTTGTTGTGCTTGCAGCTTCCTTGCTTCCTCAGTCCTTTGTCGCAGCTGGTGTTGGGCTACTAGCTCCCGCTCTCTTGCTGCCTTCACCATGTGACCTGCTTCCATTACTTGGGCTTTGGCCTTCATCACTTCTGCATCCTTTGCCTCAAGCTAGACTCCCATGTCCTTCATCTTAGCCTCCATCTCCATCAACTTGGCCTCTAAGCCTGATGCTCTGGCCTTTTCTACTTCAGTGGCCTCTGTCTGCTGTGCTAACTGTTTGTGAGATCTTTGAATATGTTCAACCAATTCTTTCTTCTTTGTCAGTAGGGCTGCCTCGCTCTCCTCCTTTTTCTCCAACATCCTCTTTTTTATTCATCTTATAGAATACTTGCTTATATGCCTTCTCTATGGTGAACAAGGGCTCTATGACCTCTACGTCTCTTCCCCCTACCACTGGCCGTGACCCTCTCCATCGGTCATGCATGTCTCTAGCGTCTATCTCTGGCCATCCTCTCGCTGTGAAATGTCGAGCAAATTCCTCACAGCCCAACTGTACAAAGTTCCTGATTGTCCTCGCCTCTTGGGCCACTACCTATGATCGTCCCAATCTCAGCCATTTGGAGATCTTAGCTATCTCCCCCATGTAATCTGCCACGTTCTCTAAGTCCTCCATGTACCTCTGAATGGCACCTATTGGGTCTGAGGGCTCAGGTCTGGAGAGTGTGAGGGTCAACCCCTCTAGAAATCCCTCCTCCTCTAGTGAAGTGGTCACTGGAGTGGTCACTGGGGAGCTCATAATGTCTATGGAAGGTCCCCCTACCTCCTGTGTAGCCAGTACTGGCTGTGGTAGAATGCTCTGCTAGGTGATCTGACCAGTAACGCTGAGCTGCTCTACACTCTCTGTCCCCCTTGGTGTGTTGCCCTCCTCCTAACCCTCTGTCACCATGTGTAGTGGGCTCAGCAAGGGTACTTCAGGCATGTCTACTGTTAGGCCAATGTCACTTAACCAATTATCTATTTTGTCCTGAGGACCTCCTGTCGCTGCTGATGGTAACTCTACCTGAGATGTGATCAACCCCTCTATTGTGGAGGGCTCCACTAGCGAGGTCGGGCTGAATATGCTGGTTGTCACCAAAGGTGTGGTTGGTGATGGTGTGACTCCTGCTAACAATCTTATCCTAGCTGGCAGTGTGGCTGCACCTTGTGCCTCTGTACTCTGTGAGGGTGCCGATAATGTGAATGATGCCGATTTGAGTTTTAGAAGTACCAAACCTCCTTTAGGCTGCCCCCTTTTCTCTGCTGGTTTCTCTATCTTCGTGGGCTGTCCCACCTTTGCTGTTGTTGTATTCTCCTCAGTATCCTTCATGGTGGCGGCCTCTCTCACCCCACCCCGTGTCATTCTTTGTGCAGGTATTTCATCTATGGATGAATCACTTTCTACTAATGGTGATTGCCCCCTGTCTTCTTCTTCTTCTTCTTCTTCTTCTTCTTCTTCACTATTGGTGGATGTTTCCCTTTGCTTCCTTTTCCTCTTTGGCCGTCGTGATGGCTCTTCCCCATGCGTTGTATCGAGACCTTTCCAGTAGAAGCCTGTAGGCCACCCGGCTCTATCTGTGATATTGGTTGCAGCCCACCCCATTTGTCCGCTGGAACCTGGGTATGGACAGCATCGAGAAAGAGGGCAATGGCGTGCTGCGTCATGTAGAATACCTTGTGTCGCTGGGATAAAAATTCCTTGATCCTCTCCGTCAAATACCTCGCCCAGTTGTAGACCTTACCAACACTCAGTCCAACCATATAGTCAACCATCCACAAGGCGATGTCTGATGCCCTACTGGAACCCGTCAGTCTGCATTTCATTATATCCATGATACATTTCCATTCTTCATTTGCAAATAAATTTTTCCTCAAACCCCGATTACCTGAATTCCAGATAGTATCTTTTTCTTTGTCTGTGAGGTCACTTCGGCATACCCTCTGGATTAGGGTCTCTTTGTGCTGATGTGTCATTCGGCCCGGTTTCACCACGCTCGAGCCAATGGCTGGAACTCCCATCACTCTGGCAAAATCTTGTGGCCAAAATGGTACTGATTGTA
This sequence comes from Cunninghamia lanceolata, assembly GCA_027924645.1. Lineage (NCBI taxonomy): Eukaryota > Viridiplantae > Streptophyta > Pinopsida > Cupressales > Cupressaceae > Cunninghamia > Cunninghamia lanceolata. The sequence goes on from BSBN01001500.1 coordinate 988,398, forward strand.
TGGCCCCGATACTCAACAATGGACTTGGAGTGCTGGCAGAAGTTGTTGACCATGGCTTTCAAATACGGCTCGAACTCCCTGGCATTGAAGTAGGGCATCAGTATTGCCTTGTCGACCTGGGCATGTTTTAATCCTATCTTCAGCACATTGTTTTCAGGTGTATTTTTCCACCATTGTTTGCACTCATTTCCTGTGAGGCTTTCCCAGGTGATGGCTTTCGCTCCTGTATCAACACTTGGTTTTTTCTTCTCCTCCGATGCAATCTTCGACCTATAGGATGCAATCTTCTTTCCCTTGTCCACTTTGTGCCTTTGACTTCTGTAATCTTCCTGGAGGGCCTTTATAGCGATGTGCTACGACCAATAGTAATGTGCAAGTGTCCACACTTCGTGTCTCCTGGCGTGAATTCGTACGGCCTCAGGACTGTACGGCATCAGCAACTTCCTTTCAACAATTTCCTCTCAGCAATTTCCTCTTTGGCAAGTTTTTTTTTTCCTTTGGATTTGTTGCATGGCAGAGGGTTGTTAAAGGGGCGGTGGGCCGTATGCCGTACAGCTCAATCGTACGTCATACGGCCTGGTCGTACGTCGTACTACATGGTCGTACATCGTACGACCTATTCTCTTTTTTTCCTTTTTTTAAATTTTTTTTGGCAAGAGTATGCCGTACGGCCTGGGCGTAAGTCGTACGACCTGCGTTAATTTTTTATTTTTTTTTAGATTTTTTTTCACCTAGTCTAATTTTTCCTTGCCTTTCCGCTGCTGCGTTATCCCGATTGCCTCGGTCTCCTCCACGACCTCGATTTCTATTTTGTGGCGAAATATACATTGTATATACCCCTTCTATCGAAGGCAATCATTGGAACAGCATTGATCAACTTCTTCTAGCTCCCATATCCAATCCACTACTGTTTTTTCATCTTGCATAATCCTCAGGGTCCACCCCATCGGTTCTGTAATGTCCCTTATAAGGAAGAACAAATTTATTAACCTTGCACACAATTTTACTTCTTGTATGATCAATTGCTCTTAGTAATGCTTGCTGATATAATACCTTGTGCTAATCTAATACTTGTATTTGATGGAAGACCAATATGTTGTTTGCTGATTTATATTACTATATAATCTTTTTTACTTCACACTTCCTTTTTATATCTTCAATAGTGTATGGCTGCAACTATTAGCCAAGAGAGGCAACACTTCATAAAGAGAATTATTCCCTTTTAATATATTTTTTTTCTTTAACTCAAAGCATATATATTATATCTCAAATATATCTGATGTTCTTATAAGGCTGCTAGTGTACATAAATATCTCTAAAATGGTATATTACAACTCAAAATATATTATTCCTTATATATTGCATATTTAAATCTGCCATGAATATATTTACCATTTCCAAAAATTCTATATTATATCCTTCTTGTTGTTATATTTATAATTCAGAATTATATTCCTTATGTATTCTTTTCTATTTTCCTTACCCTCTCCAGATATATATTTTTCTTATTCCTTTCTTTCTGCCCTTTATGTTATCTTCTTCCTATCTTTATATCTTCCTTTAATGAAGGGATGTGTCTTATTGAAAATAACCTTTAATTAATATATACCTCTTTTATTTACTAATAATCTAACTCGCTTCCTCTAACATAATCATGCATTTATCTTTGTTTTAATAAGCTTTGTCTTTTAATAAACTTGATCTATCTTTATTTGCTGCTGTATACGAATCATAGCCCTTTATTGATATCTTCCAAGGATATTAGTTAATATTAATTTTATATATATTTATAATATTATATTTATAATGATCATACTTTATACTAATATTTGATTTAATATTTACATTGATAATTATCATTATTATATAATAATAATAATATTTATATTTATATTTATTATATTATAATAATAAATGATTATAATAATATTTCTTATTTATATTTATACATTATAAGACATTTGTCTTATATATATTATATGATAATTATATTATAATAACATTTATTTATATTTATATTAATATTAATATACATATATATATCATATATAATATTATATATGTTTATTAAATATTATTATATATATAATTATCGTCCAATTTGATGATGACAAATAATGTCTTAATGTTGGGACATGACAGCCCTCCCCACTTGAAATTGCTTGTCCTCAAGCAATCACATTGAGTTTTTTCATTACTTTGTGCTACCTTTCGATGTGTTGAGACGAAGTCATAGTTTTGATTCAGAATGAACATACTTTAGTGAAGAGAAAATGATTGTGATTCATGAAAGATAATTTGCGACCAAAGAATACTTGAAATGTTTAATGAAGACAAATGTTCAGGTAAGCATTTGTTTGATGTTTTGAATAATAATGTGATGCAAGTATCATAGATGAAGACGTGGTTTTAGGCGATGAAAATATTTTTAATGCTAAAGAAGATTATAGGAGCATTGAGATTCCAAGATTCCAATGAATGATGAAGATATATTGATCTTTGATTACAAGATTCAGTCTTATACTTGTCATATGTTATTGACCTCAAAATTGAGAAGAGTCATACTCTTGAGGAGTAATTGATTAAATGATGTCATGGGGAGAAATTTTATGATCAAAGATTTGGTAAGATTTTATTTGAATAGTGATGTGCTTGATGAAATATAAGTGTTATAGATGAAAAATGATCCTTGGAGTTTGTGGGTTATGGGCCCATAATTTGACTTAGTATCGGTATTATGTTATATAAATCAAGAGAAGAATTCAAAGAAGATTCTTGGAAGAAATGAATTTAATTCATGGGTCTTGTGATTAGTGAAATTAACTTCCTTATTTCCTATACTTCCATAAGGTCTCCTTATACTCTTGATGGAGGAGTGAGGTTTCAAAAGGGTATCTTAATGTTCCAACTCTTTAGGCCCAAGGGCAGAGCTCCTTTGGCCCAAGTGAACATGTCATTTCTATCACGAGTGGCGTATCTAGAAGAGCATATCTCTCCCTAGACCCAAAGGCAGAACTCTTTAATTAAAAGGTAGAACCCCCTTGGCTCATGTGATCTTATTAATTCCATCATAAGTGGCATATCTAGAAGAGCACATTTCTCTCTAGACCCAAAGGCAGAACCCTTCATTAAAAGGCAGAACCCCTTTGGCTTATGTGGACTTATCATTCCTCATCATGAGTGGCGTATCTAGAAGAGTACTTCTCTCCTAGACCCAAAGGCAAAACCCTTCACTAGAAGGCAGAACCCCTTTGGCTCATGTGAACTTATTACTTCCATCATAAGTGGCGTATCTAGAAGAGCACATTTCTCTCTAGACCCAAAGGCAGATCCCTTCATTAGAAGGCAGAACCCCTTTAGCTCATGTGAACTTATTACTTCCATCATAAGTGGCGTATCTAGAAGAGCACATCTCTCTAGACCCAAAGGCAGAACCCTTCATTAGAAGGCAGAACCCCTTTGGCTTATGTGACCTAATTATTTCTCATCATGAGTGACGTATCTAGAAGAGCACATCTCTCTCTAGACCCAAAGGCAGAACCCTTCATTAGAAGGCAAAACCCCTTTGGCTCATGTGAGTTCCTTGTCCATTTGGTTGTTGTTACATGCGTTGTACCTTCTTGAGTAAGACTGCATCAAATTTCCTCACAGGATGGCAGGTCGAATGCTCTGATACCACTTGTAATGTCCCCTTTAAGGAAGAACAAATTTATTAACCTTGCACACAATTTTACTTCTTGTATGATCAATTGCTCTTAGTAATGCTTGCTGATATAATACCTTGTGCTGATCTAATACTTGTATCTGATGGAAGACCAATATGTTGTTTGCTGATTTATATTACTATATAATCTTTTTTACTTCACACTTCCTTTTTATATCTTCAATAGTGTATGGCTGCAACTATTGCCAAGAGAGGCAACACGTCATAAAGAGAATTATTCCCTTTTAATATATTTCTTTTCTTTAACTCAAAGCATATATATTATATCTCAAATATATCTGATGTTCTTATAAGGCTGCTAGTGTACATAAGTATCTCTAAAATGGTATATTACAACTCAAAATATATTATTCCTTATATATTGCATATTTAAATCTGCCATGAATATATTTACCATTTCCAAAAATTCTATATTATATCCTTCTTCTTGTTATATTTATAAATCAGAATTATATTCCTTATGTATTCTTTTCTATTTTCCTTACCCTCTCCAAATATATATTTTTCTTATTCCTTTCTTTCTGCCCTTTATGTTATCTTCTTCCTATCTTTATATCCTCCTTTAATGAAGGGATGTGTCTTATTGAAAATAACCTTTAATTAATATATACCTCTTTTATTTACTAATAATCTAACTCGCTTCCTCTAACATAATCGTGCATTTATCTTTGTTTTAATAAACTTTGTCTTTTAATAAACTTGGTCTATCTTTATTTGCTGCTGTATACGAATCATAGCCCTTTATTGATATCTTCCAAGGATATTAGTTAATATTAATTTTATATATATTTATAATATTATATTTATAATGATCATACTTTGTACTAATATTTGATTTAATTTTACATTGATAATTATCATTATTATATAATAATAATAATATTTATATTTATATTTATTATATTATAATAATAAATGATTATAATAATATTTCTTATTTATATTTATACATTATAAGACATTTGTCTTATACATATTATATGATAATTATATTATAATAACATTTATTTATATTTATATTAATATTAATATACATATTTATATTTATATAATATAAATATATATATATATATATCATATATAATATTATTTAATAATATTATATATGTTTATTAAATATTATTATATACATAATTATCGTCCAATTTGATGATGACAAATGTCTTAATGTTGGGACATGACAGGGTCCTGGGCCCACTGGAATGTTCTTCGGTCACTGTTCATCTTCGTACTCTTGGTCCTGAACTTTGCTTTTCCAAATTCGACTTCTTGGAATCTGGATATGTGGGGTTCCCTGGTTCTTCATTCTTAGTTGTAGAATCTCATCCTCATAGGGTGACCTTTCAATTATGAACATGCTCTCCACTACATACCTTCTCACCAAAGTTTTTATTTCTCTTGGTAATAAGAATTCAAATTTATCTCTTACCTTGTTGCATTCTGCTATCCACAGGTTCCACCCCTGTTCCTCCTCATTTTGGGTGTCATCATCGCCATTTTCAATAATGTCTCCACCAACCATTCCTTCTCGAATGCCGGTTTGCATTGTTCTCGATCCAAAGAACCCGGTTACAGGTTCATATGGTGCACTCCGGAAGCATATTCCATCACCCCTTTGTTGTGTCTTCCATCACTGTGTATCCCAACATGTTGATCTCTATTGTCTCTTCCCTTTTCTGCTTATATTTCTTCAATTTTGACCCGTTCACTGTGTCATTGATTGGGGTTCTGTCGAAGTTATCAAGTCTTATAGCCCCATTGTCCAGTATTTCCCGTACCCTGAACGGTCCCAACCAATGAACTTTGACCTTACCGGGTTTGATCTCGTTACGACCGTTATACTTGAGGACCAACTGTCCCGGTCGGAAGTTCATTCGCTGGATGTGTTTGTCGTGCCAAAATTTCCTCCTCTTCTGCATCACTTCTATGGACCACTGAGCCATAATCCGTTTTTCGTCAAGTTCGTTCAATTGGCATAGTCATTCTTGCAAACTCTCTGTGTCCCCCAGTCTGTTTTCTACTGCTATTCTTAGGCTTGGGACTAGGTATTCTGCCGGTACCACTACTTCTTGGCCATACATGAGTTGGAATGGTGTGTGTCCCATGGTTACCTTGTACGTCGTCCGATATGCCCATAGTACGGCTGATAGTCTTTCTTCCCAGTCTGCCCCTTCTATCCCATAGGACTTGTGGATCACCAAAATTAACACTTTATTTGTTGATTCTGCTTGCCCATTCGCTCTTGGGTAGTACAGACTCGACAGTGTATGAAAGATCTTAAACTCCATTGTCATCAGTCTGATCACGTGGTTGACGAAGTGTCCCCCACGATCACTCGTCAGCTGTATGGGTATGTCGTACCTTGTTACTAGCTGTTCATAGATGAATCTTGCAGTGCTTAAGGCAGTATTGTCCTCCAATGCTCTTGCCTCTGCCCATTTCGTCAAATACTCGGTGGCTACCACTATGTACCGACACCGATGCAGTTGGCTGACTTTCAATGGTCCCACAAAATCTAGTCCCCACCTCTCAAAAAGTTCTTGAGGCTGGGTTGGCCACAGGGGCATATAGTCCCTCCTCAATGGTTTCCCTACTCTCTAGCATGTGTCGCACTCCAATACCCATTCTTTGGCATCTGCATACAATGTTGGCCGCCATAATCCGGCTAGCAAAATTTTTCTCGCTGTGGTATCCGGACCCATGTGCCCTCCTGCCAGTCCTTCATGTGCTTCTTCTAGTACACCCCTTACTTCTTCCATGACACATCTCCTCAGGATATGGTCTGGTCCCATCATATAGAGCAACCCATTAATGAGCTGGAATGTCTTGCTTTTCTGTGCGATCCTTCTCTCATTTGAAGGCATTCCCTGAGGGAATGTTGACGTCGATAAGTATTCACCGATCTTCTCGTACCATGATGGCAGTGCTACAATCTGGAAAAGATGAGTGTCGGGGAAGTCTTCATTTACTCCTTCGGCCGATTCCCCTGATCTAATGCGTGACAACTGATCTGCTATTATATGACTCTTCCCAGGTCGCACTATGATCGTGAAAGTAAATTCCTGCAAGAGGAGTAGCCATCTACTGATTCTCCCCTGAATGATCGGTTTATTCACCAAGTACATAAGTGCTTGATGGTTGACATAGAATGTAAATGGTGTTGCCAACAGGTAGTGCCGAAATTTCTGCACTGAATACGCCATTCCAAGAGCCTCCCTCTCAGTTGTGCTATAATTCTTTTCTGCCTTCGAAAGTAATCTGCTGGCGAAATACACCCGGTGGTCCAGACCATGGGTTCCCACCTGTGCTAATGTAGCCCGATTGCAAAATTTGAGGCATCGACGTGTACATGGAACTCTTTATCCCAGTTCGGGTATGCCAGTATGGGTGCACTTATCAATCTGTTCTTTAGTTCCTCGAATGCCTTTTGGTGTTCCTCAGACCATACGAATTGGAGTCCCTTCCTTGTCAACATGTCGAGTGGGCAAGAGATCTGGGCAAAATTCTTTATGAACCGTCTATAATATCCGATGTGACCCAGGGATGATTTTATTCCTGTGATGTCACTCGAGGCTTCCATCACCACGATCACCCATATCTTATCTGGATCTGCTTTCAGTCTCGCTTTGAGGCACCATGAATTGACACTTTTTCGGATTCAGTGCCAACCGTGCAGCTCTGCAACGCTCCATACATTCAGCAAGTGCCTTCAGATGTGTTTGTTTATCGCTATAGATTGACCAATCATCCAAAAATGCCTTGAAATTTCCCACTGACATTTTATCAAAAATATGCAAAATGATTCTTTGAAAGGTTGCCGGTGCATTACAGAGACCGAACAGCGTCCGATTGTATGCATAGACGTTGCCCTCGACCACAAATGTCATCTTCAATTTATCCTCTTCCGCAATACTAATTTGGTTATACCCCGAGAATCCATCCATGAACGAATACATTTCGTGGCCAGCTACTTCTTCCAGAATTGAGTCTGTAAACGAGATGGGAAATGGATCCTTGTTAGTAACTACATTCAAGCATCTGAAATCTACACATATTCTGATCTACCCACCCTCTTTTTTGAGTGATATGACGATGGGGGAGACCCATTCGCTAGTTTGTACTTTGAATGTGATTCCGGCCTCCAACATCTTCTCTATCTCCTCCTGGACTTTGGCCGCATAATTCTTATTCATTCTGTATGGCCGTTTTCTCACAGGACGTGCTCCAGGTACCAGTGAGATCCTATGAACACAGTTCTGGAGGGATTCCTTTCAAGTCCTTGTACGTCCAAGCAAACACCTTCTTATACTCCATGAAGATCTTGAATGCCGCTGCTTTGAGGACGGGATTCCAATCATCTCCTGCCAGTATTACTCGAGGGTTACTCTCTTCACCCAAATTTACCTTCTTCATGGATGGTTCCTCGTACTTGATCTTCCCCTCGGCTCCAAAGTTGTGAGCAGGTGTACTGTCTCTCTCGGCGATCCCTTCTGTGTATTCCCTGAAGGTAGTCAGGAAGGTGTTGGTCGTCGTTTCCTTCAAATTTGTCATGTTCTGTGTCTACATTCACCCGAGAGGTCTCGCCGATTTCCTTTATGAAGATCATGTTACATTCCGGCTTGAAGAACTCAGTCCTCCATCTGCCAATGGAAAAGCCCACTCATTGAATCAGTTTCATCCTAAGAACATTCTTGTAGTTTTAATACTCCCTCCTCGTCAGGTTCCATTGGTCCTCTGCCAACTGACTCCCCTCCGTCTGAATCGGAATTCGATGCTAGTTCCTCACTTACAGCATGTGTTCTCAGATCTATGACAATCTTCTTGCCTTTATTCTCTATTGACAATGTGTTTTTTTTCCAATTATAGTTGGCCTTGGAGGCTATCAGCCACCCTCGGCCGAATAATGCATCGTACGATGCATTTTGTGCTGTTATGACTACAAAGTTTAACCGAAAGAGTTGGGTGCCAATCTTCACTTTCTGAGCCATTAGCACTCCTAGCGCTTTAATTCCGTGTTGGTCTGCTCCCAATAACTGGAAATTTTGTGGCCATAATGTAGGTTTTCCCAAGCACTTCCACGTATCTTTTGTCAATACATTCACTCCCGATCCACCGTCGATTATTGTGTTCGTCAGGTACATCCACCGATTTCCATGTGTATGACGGTTGGATTCTTGCCATTGTTAATTGCCAATAGTCTTGGGTCGATGACTTGTTCTCCTTCCAGCGGTGGCTCCACTATGACATCTTTGTCCTTTGTTTGCCCGTTTGGTTTCCCTTCCGTCGTCTTCGAGATTGCCATCCTCAATTGCGGCATGCTCTGTAGAAGATCCGCTATCTTGACCGATACAGTGGTTTGTAACACCTGATTCACGATACTCTTGTCTGACTTTGATCATATGGTAGTTGTTTTTCTGTTCTTCCCTTCCGTTTCCATTGCCATCTCTACTTCTTTCCTAGCCTCCCGAAGTCTCTCCTTCTCGGTTCGGGGATCTCGATATGTCACTTTTTTCCATTGTGCTCGGGTGACTGACAGGATCTCTTCATCATTTTCCTTGAAACTGATGAGGTTCGCCCCTTTTTGCTTCAGGCAATCTTTTTCTTCGTGATCTCCAGGCCCACACCACTTGCATAATGCATTTATTGTGTTCTAATTATTGTTCGGGCATTCTCTTGCAAAGTGTCCCCATTCGTTGCATTGCCGGCATTGTATCATAGGTTGCCCCTTGCTATCGTACTACAATCTGTTTCTGTTATTTCGGTACCCTCTAGGGGATGCATTCGGACTATTCTGAGGCTTCAAGGGTGTCATCGGCGGAGTTGACGATTCTCCTTGTGTAAAAAGCACCTGGGTACTTCTCGCTTTTAGGTTAAATGGGCATTCCTTGATTGAATGTCCCATTACCTGACAGATATGACAGAAAAACTTTCTTGGACAGTTTGCTTTTACGTGACCTTCCCCGTTGCACTCGGTACACCATAATTCTCGGCCTTCTTTAGTTGTCTCTTTATCAGTCTTCAGTTCTTTCATCATGCGCATCATATCTCTCCTCAGTGCCTGAATGGTTTTTGACTCGCCTTCACTGCTGTCATCACCCGTACTTTCATCGTCCTCAGTCCTTCTCTTACTCCGGTAGGATGTTTTGTTCTCACTTTCTATATCCATCGCCCGATTGTACGCTTCAGCGTACGATGATGCTGGTACGACTTTCATCTTTTTCCTTAACGACGGGACTAACCCTTCGATGAACCATCTCTTTTTCAGTCCATCGGCTGGTTGGGTTTCTAGTTTTCTGAGTAGTTCTTTGAGCCTCCTATTGTATGCCCTTACATTTTCATTTTTCCCTTGTCTGGTGTTGTAGATTTCCGCTACAATCTCATTGTCATCTCTTAGAAATTTAAACTCATTCTCGAAGGCTTTCCTCAATTCATCCCATGAGGTTTTCTGTGCTGCCTCTAGGTCTGTATCCCAGTCAATAGCGATACCTCTTAGCGTCGCTGGGAACGCTTTTACCCAGTAGTCTTCGTCTTCTTGTCCATTTGCCACCAATATGGTCTCACAAGTTTTGCAGTGCCGAACAGGATCCTCTGACCCGTTCCCCATGAATTTCGGCAACTTATGCCTTTCACTCACCGGTGGAGTCACCATCTTTTTCCTAGGGTACCCTCTCTGTGTCTTTGACCTGATTGGACTGGTTCTACTGTGTCATTTCGATGTCCTCCTGACACTGTCGGCCACGTACAGTTCCTTCCCACGTTCGTTCTCGGCGTCCTCTACACTTCGAGTCACCTCTGGTTCTCTCTGGTTCTCCCTCTACGCAGGGGTCTTGGGCTCAGGTCCTCTGATCCTCGTCCTTTCGTCTGAAATCGATAATGCCACCATATGACGTATACTATCCTCTAGTTCTTCTGTCAGTTTCTTCCCATTTTCTTTTTCTCTATTTGTTATTGGTGTTCTAAAATTCTGTTCATCAACCCCTTTGTTTACTTCATGTCGTTCATTTTCTCTTTCAATAATCTGTTTTAATCTTTTTCTGCGTTCTTGTTCCCTTAGTCTTAGTGATTTTCTCAATATTTCTTCGGGTGTTTCTTACCCAACTGGTATTTTATTCTTGTCCTTATTAATGAGCATTAATTATGCTTACCCTTATCAGTTGTACGGCGTGCGACGGCGATTGGTGTCGCGTTCCTCCTCTTGTTTCAGACGCTCCTCATACCTTCTGAGTACTTGTTGCTGTCGCAATTCCCTCTCTCTTTCTTCTCGAAGGTCTTGGAAGGTTATCAAGTTCCTTGCCAGGAGTCTAGGAATGTGGTTCAAAAGGTTGTCCACTCGCTATTGACACGCAGGTTTTCTAAAATAACCTCCTCTGGAACCTCCCTGCGGATAGATTCGTCTCGCATATTGTCCAACTGATAATAACCACAGTTTTACCAATTCCTGCGTTACTTCATCTTCTCGGCTTCTTGGTTCATTCTCTTCTCTGTTGCTTCCCTCGCGTTCTTCTTGAATTTCTTGTACTATTTCTTCTACGTGCGATTCAAAGGCCAGAGCATCAAGCTTAGAGGCCAAGTTGATGGAGATGGAGGCTAAGATGAAGGACATGGGAGTCCAGCTTGAGGCAAAGGAGGCAGAAGTGATGAAGGGCAAAGCCCAAGTAATGGAAGCAGGTCACATGGTGAAGGCAGCAAGAGAGCGGGAGCTAGTAGCCCAACACCAGCTGCGACAAAGGACCGAGGAAGCAAGGAAGCTGTAAGCACAACAGCGATCAAACACCCCAACCTCATTGGTACACCCAGGGATGTCTTCCCAACCTCCCCACTCTCAGTAGGATGTTTATGGACAAAATAGAAGGCACGTAGAAGAAATAGTACAAGAAATTCAAGAAGAACGCGAGGGAAGCGACAGATAAGAGAATGAACCAAGAAGCCGAGAAGATGAAGTAACGCAGGAATTAGTAAAACTGTAGTTATTATCAGTCGCACAATAAGTGAGACGAATCTATCCGCAGGGAGGTTCCAAAAGAGGTTATTTCAGAAAACCTGCGTGTCAATAGCGAGGTGGACAACCTTTTGAACCGCATTCCTCAACTCCTGGCAAGGAACCTGATAACCTTCCAAGACCTTCGAGAAGAAAGAGAGAAGGAATTGTGACGGCAACAAGTACTCAGGAGGTATGAGGAGCGTCTAAAACAAGAGGAGGAACGCGATGCCAATCGCCATCGCACGCAGTACAACTGATAAGGGTAAACATAATTAATGCCCATACAGCTTAATAAGGACAAGAATTAAATACCAGTTGGGCAAGAAACACCCGAATAAATATTGAGAAAATCACTAAGACTAAGGGAACAAGAAGAATGCAGAAAAAGATTAAAACAAATTATTGAAAGAGAAAATGAACGACATGAAGAAGTAAACCAAGGGGTTGACGAACAGAATTTAAGAACACCAATAACAAATAGAGAAAAAGAAAATGGGAAGAAACTGACAGAAGAACTAGAGGACAGTATACGTCGTATTGTGGCATTGTCCATTTCAGACGAAAGGCCGAGGATCAGAGGACCTGAGCCTAAGACCCCTGTGCAGAGGGAGAACCAGAGGTGACTCAAAGTGTAGAGGACGCCGAGAACAGACGTGGGAAGGAACCATACGTGGCCGACAGTGTCAGGAGGACACCAGAACGACACAGTAGAACTAGTCCAATCGGGTCAAAGACACAGAGAGGGTACCCCAGGAAAAAGATGGTGACTCCACCAGCGAGTGAAAGGCAGAAATTGCCAAAATTCATGGGGAACGGGTCAGAGGATCCTGTTCGGCACTACAAAACTTGTGAGACCATATGGGTGCCAGATGGACAAGAAAACGAAGACTACTGGGTAAAAGCGTTCCCAGCGATGCTAAGAGGTATCGCTATTGACTAGTATATAGACCTAGAGGTAGCACAGAAAACCTCATGGGATGAATTGAGGAAAGCCTTTGAGAATGAGTTTAAACTTCTAAGTGATGACAATGAGATTGTAGCGGAAATCTACAACACCAGACAAGGGAAAAATGAAAATGTAAGGGCATACAATAGGAGGCTCAAAGAACTACTCAAAAAACTAGAAACCCAACCAGCCGATGGACTGAAAAAGAGATGGTTCATCAAAAGGTTAGTCCCGTCATTAAGGAAAAAGATGAAAGTCGTACCACCATCATCGTACGCTAAAGCGTACAATCGGGCAACGGATATAGAAAGTGAGAACAAAACAACCTCCCAGAGTAAGAGGACTAAGGACGATGAAAGTACAGGTGATGACAGCAGTGAAGGCGAGTCAAAAACCATTCAGGCACTGAGGAGAGATATGATCCGCATGATGAAAGAACTGAAGACTGATAAAGAGACAACTAAAGAAGGCCGAGAATTATGGTGTACCGAGTGCAACGCGGAAGGTCACGTAAAAGCAAATTATACAAGAAAGTTATTCTGTCATATCTGCCAAGTAATGGGACATTCAATCAAGGAATGCCCATTTAACCTAAAAGCGAGAAGTACCCAGGTGCTTTTTACACAAGGAGAATCGTCAACTCCACCGACGACACCCCCAAAGCCTCAGAATAGTCCGAATGCATCCCCTGGAGGGTACCGAAATAACGGAAGGATTAATAATAACAGCCCCAGAAACAGATTGCAGTACGACAGCAAGGGGCGACCTATCATACAGTGCCGGCAATGCAACGAATGGGGACACTTTGCAAGAGAATGCCCGAACAATAATCAGAACACAATAAATACATTACGCAAGTGGTGTGGCCCTAGAGATCACGAAGAAAAAGATTGTCCAAAGCAAAAAGGGGTGAACCTCATCAGTTTCAAGGAAAATGATGAAGAGATCCTGACAGTCACCCGAGCACAATGGAAAAAAGCGACGTATCCAGATCCCCAAACCGAGGAGAGACTTCGAGAGTCTAGGAAAGAAGTAGAGATGGCAATGGAAACGGAAGGGAAGAACAGAAAAACAACTACCATACGATCAGAGTCAGACAAGAGTATCGTGAATCAGGTGTTACAAACCACTGTATCGGTCAAGATAGCGGATCTTCTACAGAGCATGCCGCAACTGAGGATGGCAATCTCGAAGGCAACGGAAGGGAAACGAAACGAGCAAACAAAAGACGAAGATGTCATAGTGGAGCCACCGCTGGAAGGAGAACAAGTCATCGACCCGAGACTATTGGCAGTTAACAATGGCAAGAATCTAGTCGTCGTACACATGGAAATCGATGGATGTCACCTGATGAACACAATAATCGACAGTGGATCGGGAGTGAATGTATTGACAGAAGATACGTGGAAGTGCTTGGGAAAACCTACATTATGGCCACAAAATTTCCAGTTATTGGGAGCAGACCAACACGGAATTAAAGCGCTAGGAGTGCTAATGGCTTAGAAAGTGAAGATTGGCACCCAACTCTTTCGGTTAAACTTTGTAATCATAACAACACAAAATGCGTCGTACGATGCATTACTCGGCCGAGGGTGGCTGATAGCCGCCAAGGCCAACCATAACCCGAAAAAGAACACATTGTCAATAGAGAAGAAAGGCAAGAAGATTGTCATAGATCTGAGAACATAGGCTGTAAGTGAGGAATTAGCATCGGATTCCGATTCAGACGGAGGGGAGTCAGTTGGCAGAGGACCAATGGAACCTGACGAGGAGGGGAAATTAAAACTACAAGAATGTTCTGAGGATGCAACTGATTCAATGAGTGGGCTTTTCCATTGGCAGATGGAGGACTATGAGTTCTTCAAGTCGGAATGTAACATGATCTCAATAAAGGAAATCGGCAAGACCTCTCAGGTGAATGCAAACACAGAACATGACAAATTGGAAGGAAACGACGACCAACACACCTTCCCGACTGCCTTCGGGGAATACACAGAAGTGATCGTTGAGATAGACAGTACACCTGCTCACAACTTTGGAGCCGAGGGGAAGATCAAGTAGGAGGAACCATCCATGAAGAAGGTAAATCTGGGTGAAGAGAGTAACCCTCGAGTAATACTGGCAGGAGATGATTGGAATCCCGTCCTCAAAGCAGCGACATTCAGGATGTTCATGGAGTACAAGGAGGTGTTTGCTTGGACGTACAAGGACTTGAAAGGAATCCCTCCAGAATTGTGTTCATAGGATTCCACTGGTACCTGGAGCACGTCCTGTGAGAAAACGGCCATACAGAATGAATAAGAATTATGCAGCCAAAGTCCAGGAGGAGATAGAGAAGATGTTGGAGGCCAGAATCATATTCAAAGTACAAACTAGCGAATGGGTCTCCCCCATCGTCATATCACTCAAAAAAGAGGGTGGGCAGATCAGAATGTGTAGATTTCAGATGCTTGAATGCAGTTACTATCAAGGATCCATTTCCATTCTCGTTTACAGACTCAATTCTGGAAGAAGTAGCTAGCCACAAAATGTATTCGTTCATGGATGGATTCTCGGGGTATAACCAAATTAGTATTGCGGAAGAGGATAAACTGAAGACATTTGTGGTCGATGGCGGCGTCTATGCATACAATCGGATGCCGTTCGGTCTCTGTAATGCACCGGCAACCTTTCAAAGAATCATTTTGCATATTTTTTATAAGATGTCAATGAGAAATTTCAAGGCATTTTTGGATGATTGGTCAATCTATAGCGATCAGCAAACACATCTGAAGGCACTTGCTGAATGTATGGAGCGTTGCAGAGCCGCACGGTTGGCACTGAATCCGAAAAAGTGTCGATTCATGGTGCCTCAAGGGAAGTTATTGGGTCGCATTGTATGCAAAGCGGGACTGAAAGCAGATCCAGATAAGATACGGGTGATCATGGAGATGGAAGCCCCAAGTGATATCACAGGAATAAAATCATTCCTGGGTCACGTCGGATATTATAGACAGTTCATTAAGAATTTTGCCCAGATCTCTTGCCCACTCGACATGTTGACAACGGACTCCAATTTGTATGGTTTGAGGAACACCAAAAGGCATTCGAGGAACTAAAGAATAGATTGATAAGTGCACCCATACTGGCATACCTGAACTGGGATAAAGAGTTCCATGTACACATCGATGCCTCAAATTTTGCAATCGGGGCCACATTAGCATAGGTGGGAACCCATGGTCTGGACCACCCGGTGTATTTTGCCAGTAGATTACTTTCGAAGGCAGAAAAGAATTATAGCACAACCAAGAGAGAGGCTTTCGGAATGGTGTAGTCAGTGCAGAAATTTCGGCACTACATGCTGGCAACACCATTTACATTCTATATTGACCATCAAGCACTCATGTACTTCGTGAATAAACCGATCATTCAGGGGAGAATCAGTAGATGGCTACTCCTCCTGCAGGAATTTACTTTCACGATCATAGTGCGACCTGGGAAGAGTCATATAATAGCAAATCAGTTGTCACGAATTAGATCAGGGGAACCGGCCGAATGAGTAAATGAAGACTTCCCCGACGCTCATCTTTTCCAGATTGCAGTACTGCCATCATGGTACGAGGAGATCGGTGAATACTTATCGACGTCAACATTCCCTCAGGGAATGCCTTCAAATGAGAGAAGGATCACACTGAAAAGCAAGACATTCCAACTCATTAATGGGTTGCTCTATAAGATGGGACCAGACCATATCCTGAGGAGATGTGTCATGGAAGAAGAAGGGGTGTACTAGAAGAAGCACATGAAGGACTGGCAGGAGGGCACATGGGCCCGGATACCACAACTAGAAAAATTTTGCTAGCCGGACTATGGCAGCCAACATTGTATGCAGATGCCAAAGAATGGGTATTGGAGTGTGACACATGCCAGAGAGTAGGGAAACCATTGAGGGACTATATGCCCCTGTGGCCAACCCAGCCTCAAGAACTTTTCGAGAGGTGGGGACTAGATTTTGTGGGACCATTGAAAGTCAGCGAACTGCATCGGTGTCAGTACATAGTGGTAGCCACTGAGTATTTGATGAAATGGGCAGACGCAAGAGCATTAGAGGACAAGACTGCCTTAAGCACTGCAAGATTCATCTATGAACAGATAGTAACAAGGTACGGCATACCCATACAACTGACGAGTGATCGTGGGGGACACTTCGTCAACCACGTGATCAGACTGATGACAATGAAGTTTAAGATCTTTCATACACTGTCGAGTCGGTACTACCCAAGAGTGAATGGGCAAGCAGAATCAACAAATAAAGTGTTAATTTCGGTGATCCACAAGTCCTGCGGGATAGAAGGGGCAGACTGGGAAGAAAGACTACCAGCCGTACTATGGGCATATCGGTCGACGTACAAGGTAACCACGGGACACACACCATTCCAACTCATGTATGGCCAAGAAGCAGTGGTACCGGCAGAATACCTAGTCCCAAGCCTAAGAATAGCAGTAGAAAACAGACTAGGGGACACAGAGAGTTTGCAAGAACGACTATGCCAATTGAATGAACTTGACAAAAAACGGATCATGGCTCAGTGGTCCACAGAAGTGATGGAGAAGAGGAGGAAATTCTAGCACAATAAACACATCCAGCGAATGAACTTCCGACCGGGATAGTTGGTCCTCAAGTATAACGGTCGTAACGAGATCAAACCCGGTAAGTTCAAAGTTCGTTGGTTGGGACCGTTCAGGGTACAGGAAATACTGGACAATGGAGCTATAAGACTTGATAACCTTGACGGAACCCCAATCAATGACAATGAACGGGTCAAAACTGAAGAAATATAAGCAGAAAAGGGAAGAGACAATAGAGATCAACATGTTGGGATACGCAGTGATGGAAGACACAACAAAGGGGACTGATGGAATATGCTTCTGGAGTGCACCTTATGAACCTGTAACCGGGTTCTTTGGACCGAGAACAATGCAAACCGGCATTCGAGAAGGAATGATCGATAGCGACATTATTGAAAATGGCGATGATGACACCCAAAATGAGGAGGAACAGGCGTGGAACCGGTGGATAGCAGAATGCAACAAGGTAAGAGATAAATTTGAATTCTTATTACCAAGAGAAATAAAAACTCCGATGAGAAGGTATGTAGTGGAGAGCATGTTCATAATTGAAAGGTCACCGTATGAGGATGAGATTCTACAACTAAGAATGAAGAACCAGGGAACCCCACATATCCAGATTCCAAGAAGTCGAATCTGGAAAGCAAATTTCAAGACCAAGAGTATGAAGATGAACAGTGACGGAAGAACATTCCAGTGGGCCCAGGAACCGATGGGGTGGAACCTGAGGATGATGTAGTCGGATCAACATTGGTCCTTGGCCGACCATCTCTGGTCTACTTCTGTAATAATCTCATGTGCTAATAAAGTAGTAGTATAGTGCATCATACAAACATAACAGTATTACTCAGAACGGACCATTGTATTCATCATTGATTCACAGGAAACATTACAATGTTCATGACAGCAACATACATACTTCATTATGACTCCAATGTCTACATATCAATTATTGTCAAATCACCGATATCTGACTACAATGCATTGATGATTTAAATACTCATGGCCAAGGTTGGTTGTGATGCCAACCGTTGGTACCAACTCCATACTACCCGACCCGTCGGTTGGTACCAACAACTAATTACATCATTTGCTTACTTAAACTATTTTGTTGTCTACATAAGCTAGGTAGTACGCCATGATTTCACATATCCTAAATTATGTGATTTAAGGATGAAACATGGTTCAAGGAGAGGAAGAAGAACTCAACAGAAGCCAAAAAAGGTGTTCTTAGAAAAAGAAGAGGTCCAACAAGCTACACAAGAATCTGCCATGCAAGATGAATGTAAGGATCATTTATCAGAGAAGGATATTTTATTGACTTCTAACGAATGTGTATGCCAACAAATCATGGATGAAGTCAAGGAGGGAAAGGCCTCACTTGTTCAATGTGAAGAGCCCATGATGGAAAAGTTGTGCCAATCCATGTACTACCCATCAATCTTCCAAAAGGTGAGCCATTGCCATATGTCATTGATTTTCAGAGTAGCTATGTAGAACATGCAATTGAGGAGAATGTTTTGGTTGATCCTAACTTGGAAATCTTGAATCAAAAGGATGGTGGTGTTGAGGATATCTCAACAATTTCTAATTTGGCAAAGAAAGGTGAGCACTTTGATTACAGCCCAAGGAATGAAAAGGATGGTCGTATTTCAAGTTAGTTGCTTCATACTATGTCATTACAAGATTATTGTCATCATGGAAAGCATTCTAAAGAGGCTGATAGAGTGAAGAATACAACTTGTAGCACAATGCATATAGATTCTTTGATGCAAGTTCAAAATTGTTTTTGCATATGGGATCCGGGTGATCTTTTGAGTTACAAGGATAAAGGCTTCGATGAGATCAATATCACTATTTCTAGTGGATTCTTCATCCCATGTATTTGGATAGAAAGAAAGCTCATGAAGAATCATACAAGATATGTTGTGAATTCTAACAAAGTTGTTAAGGACCAATGCTCACAGTTCATAGGTCACACCTTGCAGCCAAGTTCTACGATTGAAGACAAGGTTATGGAGATAGTCACAGGGATAGCACGATGCTTGATGTTGGAAGGTGGTAAGCAAAATAGGTATCATTTTGATATTCGAGATTTTCTGACTAAGCTTGGTGTGGTGTCTTTGGAATCAAGCTACATACAAGTCTGCCACCCTTGGATGTATAAAGGAGAATTCACAAACGATGAGATACTACAAGATGGCTTCACCATTCCTTGCATCATGAAGGCACAACTACTTGGCATCACACCGAGTAGACTCAAGGTGTGCAATGACTCCTAGTCATGGGTCTAGGAGAGATCGGCATAGTATTGGGCATGCAACGGTTACCCTCTTTTGGAAAGTTTACTATGGAGTTGAAATCCAAGGAAAAAGTAGTGCTTCGAGGCATCAAAGATGGAGCTCCAAGAGTTGTCATGGCTAAGTGGCAGGAACAGCCATTGGTGACAACCACGACTTCATCCAAAGGTGATATTTGATCATGATGGTATTTGGTCTATTTTGGATCAGCATAGTTTGGACAACAACCTCTAGGATGGCCACCAAGTAGAGGGTTTCCTCAAGAGATAGAGAAGACACATGTTGGAGATAGTAACTAGCACCATAAAAAGGTTTCAAGAGGGTGTTCATAATAATATCAGAGTAGTGCAGCATAAGCTTGGTGGAATGATTTCAAAAAATAGCAAACAAGTCATAATAGGGAAGAGTAGTAAGGGCATATTACAGTTATGTTGCAAAGGAAGCATATCAAGGGTTGCTGCCATCATCATTTCCGGCCACTCTACTTCACCATTTGTAGCCATACAAGTGTTTTCAGACATAGGGTTGCTGAATTTTAAGGGTTTCAGGTGTGAGCTACTGGTTTTTTGAAGGATTTTTAATTTTTTAGTCATTGTTTGGTTGTTTCCAGTCTCTATATTGCTAACGTTGCTGATTTTTGCAAAGGATTTTCAGTATGACAGTTGCTGTACCATTTTTATACTACTGATTTTCAAGGTTTCTAATTTTGGACTGCTGTTATCAGTCATATGCAGCCACCGGTTTGCAGATTTTAAGAGTTTTTCCTTGTATTATGTTGTTTGTGAGAGGTTTCAGCCATTGGACCAGCTGAAAACAATTATCCCTGCCGCCATACTGCTGATCTGAATGAAGTTCCAAATGATTTATGACTTACAACTTCATTTCAGTTTGCATACAATCTGATTTGCACCATTTTATAAGGGTTTTTGCCTGAAGTACAGTTGCAAGGTTTGTTGGGATTCACGAAAATTATTATGATGCTCAATTGGGGACTCCAGATTCTTCTATTCATAATGATAACAGAGTGGCACAGTGAAAACATGATGGTAAGTTCATAAGGTAGCCCTTGGCCTCGTGGGAGTTTGGGGGTGTCCTCAAGCATTGGGGAGAAGGCATCATTTGTCATCACATCAAAGAAGAGCATATTGTGAGTTGGTTGCATTACTTGCCTAATCCAAGTCAAAGGTGGGATGGTCCAATCATGCATCTCATCATGGGCCTCCCAAAGGCTTGCATTTATGTTGTTCTTCAAGCAGCGCACACAAGAGGTGTACCGACTAAGAGCTCAGCTTTCCCAGCAGCAGCAAACGTCAGTGTCTGCCCCGTCTACTTCAGCCCTACAGGGACGCCCACTTCACTCCCACCTTCCTCTTAGTAGATTAGTTTTGGATTTTCTTGAGTTGTTTTGTCCCTGGGTTGTTTGGAAGACGACTAAAATTTTGGGGGGATAATGTTGCAAGCATTTTATACTTATGTGATTAGTTATCTGTTAGTTGTAGTCGGTAAGGTTGTTACCTACCAACAGTTGGAGTCAGTCGCGACGGTTGGGCCACCCAGGCAACTGTCGGCTCCTTATATAATTGTCATCAGCATTGTAAGGAACAACAGTTTTTGTGTGGTCATGAATAGTACATACAAGTTCTGAAGTAATATGTAATTCTGAGTTCATTGTGCAATGGAGTGGAATATACTGTTCTGATTTTCCTTGTATGTTATGCAATGTATTCCTGTTACTCTGTTTACTCTGAATGCTCAATAAAACTACTTCAAGAGTAAACAACTCGGTTACGAGTTTTAGCAAAAAATTGCATTGATTTTCCAAAAAACGCTCCAAAAATCGCAAAACTCACCTAGAAATCAGGCAAAAACTCGTCTAATGTTTTCTACTATTATACAGGCACGATTTTATTTTTTTGGAGCAGTTTTTTGAGACTAAAGCAAGCGAAACGGGAGAGAGAAAAGCAGTACGCGATGGCTAGGGCACAGTTCTACAGGATAAATATCAGCGAGATGCGCCCAAGCGATGAATGTAAGGTGATAGGAACAACCAACAAGTTTAGAAAATTTTCCAGCATGGATTTTTTTACAGCGTGGAACAATTCCGAGCACTATAATGCTCACATATAAAAGCATATCGGCTAATTAATATTATATTTAAAATTTAAATATTAAATGATATGATATATATTAATATATTATATATAATAATATTATAATAAATATATTATATGATATAATATTTATTTAAATATCATATAATATTTATTTAATAATATTATAATAAATATATTATATCATTTAATATTTATACATATTATTATATTATTAATATTTATATATTATATAATATTATATTATTACATATTTTTTGTTTAAAGTTTAAAAATTGGTATTTAATTCTCATTTTGATTTATACATATGAATAAAATCATTAATATGTTTCATAAATTCAGTAATATGCATGTTTTTTTAGAATATTTTTTAAAATTAATGTATTTTTTAATGTTCGATAAATTTGCCGAGTTATTGCCAAGTTTTTAAAATTTTTGCGTCAGCCGAGTAATTGCTGAGTCCGAGTTTTTAAAGTATGATTATAATGGCTCAAAGACAAGGATTGTTTTCTTTCCATATATAAATATATATTTAAACTTTACATAATTAAAAACAAGTACATTTATTTTTTGAATTTCTAATCCCTAGAAACATATCGTACAAGTTTGCTCTCTTGAAAAGTACAATCCTCACAAAAGTTGATAAATGTTAAAACTATATTCTATGGAGATTTTTACAATTTATATGGAAAGAAAAAACATTCAAACAGAAGAAGCAAGCATTTATAATATTTTTACAAAGAACAATATTCTATGGAGATTTTTGCATATCTTAAAGGAAGTTATTAAGTACCTGAATTTTTGTTTGGAGAGCGTACTATAACAAGCATTGTAATGACCCCAACTGGAAGGTCGCCCATAGGTATCCATGATTCTGTAAGAGTCTTATTGTTCTCCAAAACTTTCCCAGCCGTGATGAGCATTATATCATCTATTTTTTTAGGAGCATTTCCCTTGTCTGAAATACACAAACACATTCACTAGTCAGGATTGTATACAGAATAGAGAAAGGACCATTAGGATAATGGTTTGACTAAAAAATAAAGAGGTTAAAATTTTAAAGCATCTTGTGCAGAAACAATGCCATCATTACCAAGCTATATTTTTAAGTGCATGTTGAAATGAAACTACTGTTTTCAACAACAAGAAAAAAAACTTAATGAAGAATTCACAGCATATATTTGCAAGGTAGCAGATTGTTGAAAATTTACAACATGGGGGCAGGAGAGGCCCCCAACACTATTCACATACACCTATATACTTCCTATGGTGGCCTGTACTAAGGAATTATGAGCAGTCTTTTAGGTGTATAAGCAGATACAAGGTGTCACGAAGTAAAGCAAATATTCATATGAAACAAAAGAGGAATAGAAAAACAAGAAATTAGAAATTAGACACAAGGCTCCATGAGAAGATGTGTATTGCATATTTCAAAAGGGGTATTTATACAAAGACTCGTACATGACATATGCAATATAGATTATGCATGTACTCTTACACCTCACATTTATTGCAAGTAGAAACACTCTCTTTCACACTTAAGCTGTATTTGTGAAAACATAACAACAGCCCTGTATGACATTATTTTATGACCAACAAAAGACTTTGGTTGACTCGAAGCATTACTATTGCAACATTTATCCTTCATACTCATCACTGTTAAATCACAAGAGTTTTCCTGGATTTCTGAAACTTTTCTCAGGACCATCATTACCAAGCTATACTTTTTAGTGCATGTTGAAATGAAACTACTGTTTTCAACAACAAGAAAAAAAACCTAATGAAGAATTCACAGCATATGTTTGCAAGGTAGCAGATTGTTGAAAATTTACAACATGGGGGCAGGAGAGGCCCCCAACACTATTCACATACACCTATATGCTTCCTATGGTGGCCTGTGCTAAGGAATTATGAGCAGCCTTTGAGGTGTATAAGCAGATACAAGGTGTCACGAAGTAAAGCAAATTATCATATGAAACAAAAGAGGAATAGAAAAACAAGAAATCATAAATTAGACACGAGGCTCCAAGAGAAGATGTGTATTGCATATTTCAAAAGGGGTATTTATACAAGACTCATACATGACATATGCAATATAGATTATGCATGTACACTTACACCTCACATTTAATGTAAATAGAAACACACTTTTTCACACTTAAGCTGTATTTGTGAAAAGTTGAAAACATAACAACAGCTCTGTATGACATTATTTTATGACCAACAAAAGACTTTGACTCGAAGCATTACTATTGCAACATTTATCCTTCATACTCATCACCGCTAAATCACAAGAGTTTTCCTGGATTTCTGAAACTTTTCTCAGGAAAGTGCCTTTATTGAAATTAATATTGTAGTGCTACAACTCAACAATGTCTTTTTCAATGGCTCTTTGATGAAGTGTAGGATTAGTTTATACTTTATAATTCTCCTGCTTAACTTGAAGATCTTCCAAAGTCGTTCCAAGCCATATTACTTCACAACATAGTTTAAAAAACCACCAATTACTCGCCTAACTCGCAAGTGCTTGCAGAAAATTCATGCAGGCGAGTGATTAGCTCAAAAACTTGCCGCCGGGTTATTGAAAAAAATCACAGCGATTTTTACATGTTAAATCGCGAGTACTCCTTAAAAATCGCAGGTCAGATGCCAAAAACTTGCCCAAAATGCTATAAAAACATGCGATTTTTTTTTAACCTTTGTTTTTATTGACGGAACCTCGCTCGCGCATTCCGGTGGTTTTCACAGAGCTGCGTCGCAATTTTGGACGGATTTTGACACAGATTCGGGTAAGTTTATGTATTTAATAATTTTAAATTTTGCTTGCTTCTTTTAGGGCATTCAAAACCGTGCTAAAAACATACAAATAAACCTGTTAACAAGAATAGGCCTATGTCATGGAGACTGAATAAATATTAACGCTAACAGGCAGTTGATTCCCAAAAAATTGCTGTTACATACTGATGCATTGCATAAACACCAAATAGATAAGATAAATTATCCAAACTTATATAATATTATAAACCAATGAGATTGCAAAACATGTGTTGTTAATCTAAGTGATACTACTCAACATAAAAATTCAACTACCATCTTCCAATAATATATCTTGAGAAGACAAAATACATCAACAATATGAGTACATTCCTTAACAATCTAAAGCTGTGATTTCAAAAAAATTGTGTGTGATTAAACATATAAACAAATGAGAACAATTTCAGTATTAAAAGCCAGCTGTCAAATGCACATCACTTTGATTGGTAGGGAGAGTTCAATGCAATAAGGTTGAAGAAGATACGCAACGAGTGTTATAAAAATTTAGAGCATAAAAATTAAGAACAGTTTCCTCTACAGTTAGTTGCGTTAATAGGTAGTGTAACTGTATTTCATCAAGATGCAAACCACAAATGTCGGAATCAGATTTTACCATTGACACATATTGTGTGTCAAAAGCCTAATCTTCACGAATTCTTTGTGAACAAAAAAATTTCTGACCAACTAAAACCTACAGCATTAAATGACTGACATGAAGAAAAATTAATCTTTCAAAATACAAACAAATAAATAGAACCAACCAAAAACTTAAACAAATGAAGGCACAAGAAGTGGAATGGATATATGTTTGGTTACGAATTTGTCACAACTCTCAACAATACTTTAGCATTAAAATTTATTGCCACTGTCAAATTGTGCAGATCATTACTGTGTTTCAGACTTTCAGCATCAGTCTTTGAAGCAGGTTTCTAGACAAACATAGAGGCATCACAGTCATAGTATTGCATCACAGTCATAAACAAACATAGAGGAATGAACTGTTTTTGATTCACATACAATGAACATGTTGACATTAGATTAGCTTATTTTTACAAAGGTCCTACATATTAAGAACTCAACGCATTATCTTTGATTCTTTACAAACTTAAAACTTCAAACTTTCTTTACAAATGTATATGCTAAAGAATTAAACTTTCTTTTTTGGCAGGCTTTATTTCCATCATTTTGAAACAGTGAAAAGAATATGGCATCCGTGACTACGGCAACTAGGAAAGGTGACAAGCCTAAGGACCCTTGTTGGAAACATGGGAAAGAAGGTCGGGAAAAGGGAATGGTTATTTGCATCCATTGTACTAAGGATATGAGAGGAGGTATAAATTGGCAAAAATATCACCTTACACAGGTCCCTTGCCAAGATGTTACACCATGTACTAAAGCAACTTTGGAGGTTCAAAATGAGGCAAGAGCTCTCCTTGAAGAATATGAGCAGAAAAAAGCGGCAAAAAAGAGGACAACAAAGGCAATGGGATCCGTTGGGGGAGACATTGGGGGCTCTTCTTCCCTTAATCCACAAATGAGAGGATTAAGCAATGTGGGCAGTGCCACATCTAGTTTTTTTGTTCCTCCTAACACTCCTAGTGCACAACTTTTGTTGGAAGGTACTTTGTGGAATAAGGAATTGCATCATGAGGCAAAGTTGGCATGTGCCAAATTTTGGTACTACAATAGTGTTCCCTTTAATGTTGCTTCGAGTCCTTATTGGAAGGAGTTGGTTACTGCATTGATTGTGGCATATAAGGGGTTCAAAGCCCCAAGCAGTTATGAATTGAGAGGTCCATTATTGGAGGATGAGGTCCAAAACACATATAAATTAGTAGAGCAACAAAAAGAGATTTGAAAAAGCAAAGGTTGCAGCATTTTATCTGATGGGTGGACAGATGGCAAAAATAGGACACTGATTAACTTTTTAGTGGCTCCGGGAGGATAGTTGGTCTTTCTGAGTCAGTGCATGCCTACTATCAAGTAAAAAATGTCAAGACCTTGTGTAATTTGTTGGATGAGGTGGTGATGGAGGTGGGAGTGGATAATGTTATCCAAATAGTTAAAGACAATGCATCTGCATATGTGGCAGCTAGTAAACTGTTAAAGGCAAGGCACCCTACACTATTTTGTAGCCCTAGTGCCGCCCATTGCCTTGACCTTCTCCTTGAAGACATAGGGAAATCAAGTTGGGTGAAGAATGTGGTGAGGGATGGAAGAAATATAACTAAATACATCTACAATCACACATGGATCCTGAATCTCATGACAGAGTACAACTCATGTTCAAGAGTGACATGCTTTGCCACCAATTTCCTTACCTTGCAAAGTATAGCAACTACATTGCCCAACCTTAAGCGTTTGTTTGTGAACAAAAGGTGGTTGGAGAGTCCTTACTACAAGAAGGTTGAAGCAGAGAGTGTCATGAAGACCATTTTTTATGATGCATTTGTCAAGACCCTAGAGGAGATCAACAAGGTAAGTTTTTGATCAAATTTTCTTCTTTTTAAAATTCTTTTACAATGTTACAAGTTTTTATTTTTGTAATATTTTGATATTTTAATTTGCTGATTTTTTTTTTAAATTTCTGATTTACTTTAATTATTTAATTTCCTTTTCATTTGCTCTCTTGTTTTAGGTGTCAGAACCATTTGTTAAGGTTTTGCAGTTGGTGGATGGGGATAAAAACCCCATGGAGTATTTATATGAGGCCATGGGTAGGGCCAAATAAGCAATTTACCATTTGTATGGGTTCAATAGAACCAAATATGAACTCAGCTGGCACATTATTGATCGGAGGTGGACCCAACAACTCCACCGACATATTCATGCTGCTGTGTAATATTTGAACCCCAAATTTTTCTTCTCCCCTTCATTTAGAGCAAATGCAGAGGTTATGTTTGGCCTCAACATGCGTAGTAAGAGGTTGATCCCTAATGACAACCTTCGAGACCTTGTATACGATGAGCTACAAAGCTATAAGAGGGCATAGGGGGGTATTATTTTCTTCATCTTTATGCATTCGTAGGACAGAGACTCTACAGCCAGGTAAAAGAAATATTATGTTTAATTTTAGTTCACAATTTATTTCAACTTTTAAGCTTACTAAAATTCTTTATTTTTTACAAAGTTATAAATGACGTCCCTATATATTTGTGGTGGGAAGATTTTGGTGCCACAACACCTAATCTTCAAAAGCTTGCCATCCACATTCTATCTCGGCCTTGTAGCCCTTCTGGTTGTGAGTGCAACTGGAGTGTCTTTGAGTCCATTCACACCAACTCAAAAGCGCTTGAATGACCTTGTGTTTGTGTGGTTCAACCTTCAGCTACATGAAAAGAAGGTACAAGGGGAGGATACACATCAAGCCCTTGACCTCGATAAGATTGATACATATTCAGATCAGGTTGTTGAGGATGTGGATATGCTGCTTACAGCTGATGAGATCACTGATTTGGAGAGGGAGGAAGCTGAATGGAAAGCAAATGTGTCAGCATATGAGGCTTTAGAAGAAGAGTTTGGCAAGTCATCAAGGGCAAGTTCGCAGCATACATAGATTGATCCCATGCCTGAGTATCCTGTTTGGGATTCTACAGCTATACCATCAACTTCCACGACACCAACACAAGGGCAACAGACTTTTATGAGTTTTAGTTGTAGAAGAAATTTATGATTTGTAATTTTTGTTGATATTGAAACTAGAAGTTTATATGTATTGAAACATTGAAGTTTGAACTCAATTTTTGGTCTATGAAGTGTATTGAACTTTAATTTTGATCTATATATGAAGGAAATCGATAATATGGTTCATAAATTCAATAATATGCATGTTTTTTAAATTTAATATATTTTTTATGTTTGATAAATTTGCCAAGTTATTTTTCCCTGAGTTTTTGCCAAGTCCCGACTTCTTAAAAATTTTGGGTCCGTCGAGTTATTGTCGAGTTTTTTCCCGAGTTTTTGCCAAGTCCCGACATTTTAAAAATTTTGGGTCCGCCGAGTAATTGTCGAGTCTGAGTTTTTAAACTACGCTTCACAATATGTCGATGCTGCGGCCTTATGTCGCACTTTTGTTGAAGAGAGAATCTGTTGGTTGTGGCTTACTATGCTAGGAGACTACCGCAGTGAGTCACCATTAAGGTTGAAAGTACACTATTTTTTTTGCCATCAATACCAACCCAATCAAAATTTGTCAATCCAATCAGATTATGACTCTTTGGACTATAAATAGAGTTGGATCTGATATGCTTCTCTTGAAATTTCTTTTCTTTACAAATAAATCACTTCTTCAATACCAGACTTTAGTTGCTTTCTTCAAGTTCAAACCATAAATTGCCTTCTTCAATATATATATACTCCATGTTCTTTTCCTTTCTAAATGAAGCCTTAAAGTTGTGCCATTAATTTTATTAAATCCAACATTATTATGCAAGAAATTGCCTTCTTCAATATATATACTCCATGTTCTTTTCCTTTCTAAATGAAGCCTTAAAGTTGTGCCATTAGTTTTATTTAATCCAACATTATTATGCAAGAAATTACTCTTTTACATGCACCAGATGAATTTGTCACTTCTTGTGTGATCCATAAACTGCAATGGATAGTCCATTTAATAGTTCATCAACAACAGATTTAACTTGGAAGAGAAGAACTACAAATACGAACATGAAATCATCAAAACAAGCCACAAAACATGAAACAGCAGATTTATCTTGGAGAAACCCACTTATGGCAAAACTCCAGCAAGAGTGAGGTCTAATGGCCTCCTCATCCACTATCTCAATAATTGGAATTACATCTTAGGCCATTAAGTATCCAAATGATTGTTTAGTGCCTATTGAGTCTAAACAGAACATACAGAGTAAATAGGATGTATATGAACTGAGAGTAGAATAACATCATAACAATATATTGATTGCGAATGCACAACAAAACTCATATATGTATTATATCCGAATCTACTTAACACAATGCTATCAAAACAAAATTGTCCCCATTACAACGATATGACAAGTATATAAAGGAGGGTGACAGTTGCCAGGGTGGCCAACCGTCACCACCGACTACAACTGTCGAGAGGTAACAACCTCACCGACCACAACTAAAACATAACTAAATACATAAGTATATTATGCTACTAACATTATCACCCCCAAAAAAGTTTAGTCGTCTTCCAGACGACTCAGATACAAAAACTCACAAAAACCCATAAACTAGACTATTGAGAAGTAGGTGGAAGGGAGGTAGACGTCCCTGGAGGAGTAGATGCTGATGGAGTCGATGGAGCTGATGAAGTATGTTGCTACTACTGGGAGACCAGAGTATGCAATCAGTAGACCTCTTCAATGCATTGTTTTGAAATAATGAGCGGCCTTCGGCTCCCTCTCTCTAGCCTCCTTTACCATCTGAAAAGCTTCAGCCAACTATTTGTTGGATTGCTCATGTGTGTTGGAAAGTTCGGCCATGGCTTGACCTTGAGCTACCAACTCTTGTTCCTTAGCTATCAACTCTTTCTGTGCAACCTCAGCTCTATTCTTCTCCATCTCAGTCAATGCTGTCTGTTGGGCCAACTGTTCCCTCAAGCAATTGAATTGGTCCTCGAAAATAGTTTTGTGTTCATGCAGCACCCTCAAGAACTGATCAAGCTTGGCCTTAGCCTTTGTGGACGCCTTCTTCTTTGCATAAAATAATGCTTTATAGTGTTCTTCAATGCTATATAGGGCAGCCAGCACCTTGCTGTCCCTACCACCAAAAAATGGTACATTTCTCGTGGGCTGCCATGCTTTCCGCATCTCCGATGTTTCCTTCTACAGCCACCCCTTCTCCCCAAAAATCCGTGTAAATTCTGAGTCACATTCTTCCTTCACAAATCTCTCAATGCGTTGTGTATCTTAGAATACCAAGGGGGAATGAGTACTATCCAAGCCACGTGCAATCTCTACCACTTTAGTGATAAGTGCCCCTAGGGGCTCCATGTCCTGCACATATCTCACCATGGTGCCAAATAGATCTTCAGGATCAGGTTTGCTAAATCTCACATCCAACTCTTCTAGGCTCTGTGGTATGGAGGATGAAGTCTCCTAGTCACTTCTAGTGGGTGTCACCTCAATAGATATGTCCACTAGTAACTTCCCCTCATTCCAGGACAGAACAACTACGAGGTCCTCCTCAATAGTCGTCTCCACCATAGATACTGTACCCTGAGGAATAGTGGGTTGCACTGCCGATAACGTATCATGAGGGGGGCTCAAGGGAGGAAAGTCCTCTAGCCCTAGAGTGGCTCCCAATGTATTGAGCCATGCATCCATATGAGCACAGTCATGCTCCGGTGACCACCCAGTGCGGGTAGTGGGTGTAGGGCTATCGTGTACTCGTTGATCAACCGGTGCCAGTGTCCCTACCCCACCTGCTAGCCGAGGTCGAGGAAGACACCTCAATGGTATCCTCTCCCTTATCCTCATCTAAACTATCTACTTCCTCCTCTGAGGATGTGTCCATTGTCTGATATTTTCTTTTCTTGCCTATAGACTTAGGTTTTGAGGATACACCCAACTTGGCCCACATGAAAACTGTTGGCATTGCAGGGTCATAATTAGGATCCGATTGAACTGGCCACCCTCCAACGATGGCACCTACCTATGTATGGCATCCAAGAATAATCCTATCAAATGTTGTGTTATGTAGAACGTTTTGTGCTTCATCATCATGAACTCCTAGATGTATTGGGATGGCACTGCTGCCCAATTGTATACGGTACTCTCCCGTAGCCCAACCATGTATTCAGCCATCCACACTGCAATATCCGATGACTTTGTCGCCCCAACCAGCCTGATTTTGATTACATACATGATGCACTTCCACTCATCATTAGCTAAATCATCTTTTCTAATTCCTCGGTTTCCCTTCCCCCATATCTTTACCCTAGCTTCCTTCGAGATGTCTGGTTCACAAAGTCTCTCAAGAAATGCCTCTTTTCCTTTTTGTGTGACCTTAGCTGGAGGTTTCGTCACATCTATTCCCCAACTAGGAATGCTGAAAACCCTTGTAAAATCTTCGGGTTTAAATGACTGTAAGTGTAGTATGCATTTATTGAACTTTCGTGTAATTTTCCAGCCAACTATAATGTGTAATCATGCTCCTCAGGAATGCTTACAGGAATGGCTCGAAGTCTTTGAAATTAAATATGTGTGATGTCCCGATATTTAGGCATTGTTTAAATTAAAAATTTAAACATCATGATGCGATGTTTAGTTTGAATGATAGAGATATATAATATTGTTTAATAAATAATATTATTATATAAATAAATTAAAATATAATATATAATATATTAACAAGATATATATTATATAAAATAAATATAAATATTAAATTAAATATTATTATAACTATTATTATATTGACAGCGGTTACTAGATAAGCTTGCAAGCTAATTAAATCATATATATAAACAAGTGATTAGGAGTCATCAAGCGATATAAATAAGACAAAAGGTTGGAGTTAAGTTTAAAGTAAAATAAATTAAACTTAAAGAGCAGCGATCATTACTAAGAAAAGCAACAATTCCATTAAGAATAATTAGTTAGTACATATGCAACAGCAGGCAGTTTAATAAATAAGGAGCGGCGATTAGACTACCTGCAGCGATCAAGAATATATCATGAAGACCGATCTACTATATGGTGTGATTAATTCATATTAAAGTGTGGACAAAGAAGGACATAGAAAGGTTGATAAAAGACAAAGGAGTGAGTGCTATGTCTTAGAAAATATATATGCTATTTGCAACTGAAAAGAGATATGATCTGAGTGTTAAGGCAGCGATTGAGTCTAAAGATAAAACATAAAAAAAATTACTACCAAGGCCGACTCCCTTGTGTTTAGCGCTAAGGACAAACTACATGTTAGCCGACCTTATGAAGAGGTGCCTCCATAATCAAGGGTCACTTCCTTTATGACAGTAGATGTCCTTTGGAAAAAGATGCCTCTCTCCAAGCATACATAAATAAGAGGCTGTGAAATGGAGTAAAGTGGGTGGAAGTGAATGTGTGGGTAAGAATAAAAGATATATATCAAATCTACACCTACAGATCTACGTGTGAGAATATAAGATCATCTTTGTAAGAGTGTAGAGAACGGAGAAGAAATAGATACATTAGTTCTGAGTTTCTAATCTGCAGCAATAAAGCATAAGAGACCAGCGATCAGGTAAGAGTATGTTTTAGTGAATAGCAGCAGTATTGGTAGGAGTGGTATATGTATAATAATAAGGTTTATTTATTATTGTTCAATTATCCAATGTGCATGAAAACTGATATAAGATCTTTCATAATTTTGTATATATGTTTGGTACTAATGTGTTAATATGGAATTTTGTATGGGTGTTATGTTTACTATGATGGAAGGAATGTGGAGCAAGAGGGGTACGGCGATGGGGCACTCTTCTAGGTACGCCACTCCAAGGGGATTGGATAATCCCAAGGGGCCAAGGGGGTACAAAGGGTACTACCCTTGGGCTTAGAAGAGATGGCTTCCGGGGCACCCTTTTGTGATCTCATTCTCCTATCATAGACATGCAAATTCAAAGGAACCAATCATAGAGAAAGGGAAAGGAAATGATAAGATGAGGGGATAACGAATACTACACTAGGTAGACCACCTCATATGGATGGCATGGGCCACATGAGGCCAAGGGGGGATGGTATATCTGCTCTTGGGCCTAGGGTATCCAGGAAACCCCATCGAAGTCACACTCTTCCACTCTCTTATGGTTGAGTCTCCTAAATAGTTAGGCTTTGTTGGATTAATAATGCCATTATGAGTTTGTTAATCATGTTAACTTGATTGTGAGAAATATTATTGCAAGTATTTTCTAACTTGTTTGCAGGAATTAAATCAAGCCAAAGTACTCTCTAAATCTTTGTTTGCTTGGAAATTGATAATTTAGGGTCAAATTAGTATTGCTCCTATAAGGGACATTACAATATGGGAGCTAATATTACCTTGTCAACTCTGGAATCTTTGAGGGCTTCTTTGAGTGGATGGTCTACTACATGTTTGTGCCACCATGTGCAGCACTCGTTTCCTATCAAACTCTCCTAGTTGATGGAGTCTACAATAGGTTTTTCTTTTGCTGCTGACTGAGTGGGTTTTTTTTTCACAAAATCTTTCAAAATTTTTGGTCTAAATTTTCCCGGGGGTTCCTAGGTAATGTCTTTCACTGCCATTTCTCCCCAACTATTGCAAAAAATGTTCTCCGACCTACTCCTTACTGCTGTAACAAACTTCCCCCAGCTATTCTCACTACTCACTGTTGGAATGAACTATCCCGATTATACTAAAAAATGTATGATAAAATTTATTTACCCTCACCTTCCATGGCCGCAGCAGGATGAACTCGTGCACGAGTGTTCGACAGAATGTGTGGCTTTGTTTCCTAGCCTTTACGGCCGTGGCAATTTATGTGGTGCACCCTATGACTTTTTGGTCGCCCCTTCTCCACAATCCTTACGCCTTGCTGAATTTTACGCAGCCTGAGAATGGTATGACGGTGGCTTCAACCAGATGATTTGCTCAACTCCCGATTGCTAGAATTTCTCAAAATGAATTTCATAGCATTTTTTTGTATTGTTGCCAAACTCTTCAAATACAACTTCGGCCTCAAAGACTTTTAACTCAGAAAATTCTTGTAGAAGTGAAAATGTTGCCCTAGAGTCGATTGTGAATGGAAGCCTGTCCTTCCACCTTGTGCACCCCCACTCAGGTTACAAGCTCAGTTGCAACAAGTCGATTAGCTCTGTCAATTAAAGTTATGCAAGAGATGCTCAGCTGAGATTTAGCAACTACTGGGAGTTGAATGCAGATGTGTGGTGAAGAGATGTCAAGAAGCACACTGAAATCGTACGGCTTTGAGATAGGGAACAATTCACTTGATGCGATTTGTAATAGTCGAGCTCAGAATGCAATCGTATAGCGGACGTCAATCTAAAATGCAAGTTTTGTACCAAAAATGTTTATTGCCTGTCGATTGAAAGGGTGAATACCTATCGATTCAACTTCTACAATTCCTGTTGTCTTAGCCCATATTCGCCCAAGCACTTGTCGATTATGAGAGGGGGTCGATTGAAAAAAATTCATGTCAATGCAGGTATCATCGACACCTTTATACTCGTCGTCGCTTGGAAGGGTCGTACGACCCATAATCGTACAACTATAGTCATACATTTATATATATATATATATATTTTTTCCTTTTTCATTTTCTTTTCAAACCTTTTCTCAAATTTTCTAATTTTCTTTTTTTTTTTTTTTTTTCTCCAATTTTACTTTCAAGGAGTGGGTATTTTCCCATTTTTCAAAGTCTAATTCTTGCCATAATTTTCCCACTCCAACTTTTCTTCTTCTTTTCGGTCTTCCCCGACCACCTAGATTTTTGTCATGTGGCGGATAAATACAATCCTCATATGTCTTCCATAGGCAGTCATTAGAACAACACTGGACGATTTCTTCTAACTCAAAAATTTGATCAACTAATTATAATTGGCCCATACCTTTGTGTAATTGATCAACATCGATTAACTTCAATTCACCCGATTCTTGGACCCATCAAACTGTTTTTCCATTCTTGTCTACTGTCAACTGTTTAGTTTTGTATGTTGCTTTCCATATCCAACTTTTGGGAAGTGGTGCACTCCGAGGTGCCCCTTGGGGTAAATTCCTTTTGCTTCTTTCCCGAAGTTCATCACCATAGGCTAAATGTTCTAAAAAAAATGTACTTTCTGCCAGATACCTTGGTGGCCTTGGTGGGACAACCTCTCACGGTAGCAAGAATGCAGATTTTTCAGTTAAACGTTGATCTTCTCAGATCCAGTCATTATCCCCTATACTTTTGTCTTCTTCTACTTCCCATGGCTCGACATCTTCCACCACTCCTGTTCTTATTCCTGCATACGGCATATAGGATCTCCAGTAATTGTACATCTTCATAAGGTATCTTGGTGGCACATACAAGCCTGTAACTTCATTAGGATTCATACTTAGAAAGAATATCCCGTCTATGCTTTCATTCATGTCTAGTCTTACAAACTGTTGTTCTACTCCAGCAAATCCCCACTTGCTTGGTTCATATACCAGTGCCTTTCCAAACTCCATGAGATTGATTGAAATTACTTCCTGTCTCTACTTATAAATCTTAAGCTTGGATCCGTTTACTGTATCTTTGATCATTGTGCCATCCAGGTTTTCCAGTTTTATTGACCTATTTCCCAGTACTTCTCGTACTCGAAACAATCCTAACCACCGCACCTTGAACTTACCAGGCTTAATCTTGTTACGACCGTTGTACTTGAGGACTAACTATCCCTGCCGGAAGCTCATTCTCCGAAGGTGCTTATCGTGCCAATACTTGCAACGTTTCCGCATCACCTCGGTCGACCACTAAGCCAGGACTCGTCGTTCATCCAATTTATTTAATTGAAATAGCCTCTCCTTTAGGCTTTCTGTGTCACCCAATCGGTTCTCCATTGCTATCCTCAAACTTGGAACTAGGTACTCTGCTGGTACTACAGCCTCTTGACCATACACCAATTGAAAAGGTGTATGTCCCGTCGTTACCTTGTAAGTCGTACAATAGGCCCATAGTATTGCTGGCAGCTTCTCTTCCCAATCTGTCCCTTCAATGCCACATGATTTGTGAATGACAAAAACTAGTATTTTATTTGTTGCCTCTGCCTATCCATTTGCTCTTGGATAGTAAGGGCTCGACAATGTGGGAAATATTTTAAACTCTGTTGTCATAAACCGAATTACGTGGTTGACGAAGTGTCCCCCACGGTCACTTGTTAATTGGATGGGAATTCCATACCTTATGACTATCTGTTCGTAGATGAACTTGGCAATACTTAACGTTGTGTTGCCTTTGCAGGCTCTAGCTTCTACCCATTTCCTAAGGTATTCGGTTGCCACTACTATGTATCGACACCGATGTAGTTGGCTGACTTTCAATGGACCTATGAAATTGAGTCCCCACCTCTCGAACAACTCTTGGGGCTGCGAAGGTGACAAAGGCATGCAATCCCTCTTCAAGGGCTTCCCTACCCTTTGGCATGTATCACACCCTATCACCCACTCTCAGGCATCTATATGCAGTGTTGGCCACCACAGACCTGCCAACAAAACTTTTCTCGTCGTGGCATCTGGTCCCATATGTCCACTGACCAACCCTTCATGAGCTTCTTGTAACACTCCTCTCTCTTCACTCATCACACATCTTCGGAATATGTGGTCCGGTCCCATTTTGTACAGAAGCCCCATTTATTAACTGAAATGTTTTACTTTTTAGAGCTAACTTTCTCCTTTCTCCTAGCAGCATGTCTCTAGGAAATGTTGAAGTAGATAGATACTCACCGATATCCTCATACTATGGTGGTAAAGCAACAATCTGAAATAGGTGAGCATCCGGGAAATCTTCGTTTACCCCTTCTGGAGGTTCTCCTGACTTAATCCTAGAGAGTTGGTCTGCTATTACATGGCTCTTCCCTGGGCGTACCACTATTGTGAATGTGAATTCTTACAAGAGTAATAACCATCTACTGATGCATCCTTGTATGATTGGCTTATTCACCAGATACATCAATGTCTGATGATCTATGAAGAAAGTGAAGGGTGTCGCTAATAAGTAGTGCTTGAACTTCTGCACTGCGTATACCATCCCCAGTGTTTCCCTCTT
This sequence comes from Cunninghamia lanceolata, assembly GCA_027924645.1. Taxonomy (NCBI): domain Eukaryota; kingdom Viridiplantae; phylum Streptophyta; class Pinopsida; order Cupressales; family Cupressaceae; genus Cunninghamia; species Cunninghamia lanceolata. Next base: position 1,025,609 of record BSBN01001500.1, read on the forward strand.
TGTAGTACTGTAATTGTGTTCTACACTGGAGAGTAATTGACTCACAAAGTATACTGGGCGGTCGAGTCCTTGTGGCCCGACTTGTGCTAGTGTAGCTCCGATTGCAAAATTGGAAGCATCCACATGCACATGAAATTCCTTGTCCCAGTTCGGCTAGGTGAGTATGGGTGAACTAATCAGCCGCGTCTTTAAATCATTGAAGGCTTTTTCTTGTTCGTCCGACCAAATGAATGTTACTCCCTTCCTCGTAAGCATGTCAAGTGGGTAGGAAACTTGTGCAAAATTCTTTATAAATCGTTGGTAATAACCGACATGGCCGAGAAAGGACTTCACACCCGTCGCATCTCCTGGTGCCTCCATTTGTACAATAACTCTTATCTTATCTGGATCCGTCTTTAATCCTGCTTTGTAGACTGTGTCCAAGGAGTTTGCCCTGTGGTACCATGAATCGACACTTTTTTGGGTTCAGGGCTAGTATCGCTGATCTGCAACGCTCCATGCACTCAGTGAGGGCTTTCAAATGGATTTGTTGGTCACTATAAATTGACCAGTCATCGAGAAAGGCCTTGAAATCCCCCACTGACATCTTGTCAAAAATATGAAGAATGATCCTTTAGAAGGTGGTTGGAGCATTGCACAGCCCAAACAGCATTCTGTTGTAGGCATATACTCCATCTTCTACCACAAATGTAGTCTTCAACTTGTTCTCTTCAGCTATGCTGATTTGGTTGTAGCCGGAGAAACCATCCATAAATGAATAAATTTCATGTCCGACCACTTCTTCGAGAATTGAATCTGTGAACAGGATTGGAAATGGGTCCTTAATGGTTACTGCATTCAGGCACCTAAAGTCCACACATATTCGAATCTGTCCTTCCTTCTTGAGTTAGATGACAATGGGTATCAGGTGACAATTGGGGATACCCATTCACTCGTCTCTACTTTGAAGATTATATTGGCTTCCAACATCTTTTCTATTTCTTCCTGGACCTTTTTTGCATAGTTTTTATTCATCCTATAAGGTCTTTTTTTCACTGGTCTTGCTCCTAGTACCAATGGTATTGTATGAACACATAACTCTGGAGGTATCCCTTTCAAGTCCTTATAAGTCCAAGCAAACACGTCTTTATATTCCATGAAAATCTTGAATGCAGCTGCCTTAAGTACTAGATGCCAATCATCTCCAACCAAAATCACTTGAGGGTTACTTTCCTCTCCCAGGTTTACCTTCTTCGTGGAGGGCTCTTCATACATTATAACCTTTTCTGGTTCAAAATTGTGTGCCGGTGTAGTGTCTATTATAGCATCTCCCTCCTTGTATTCTTCATATGTTGTTGGAAAGGTATGAGTTATTCTTGGTTGAGTATCCTCTTCCTCTCGGGTGTGACTTGTGTGGAGTGCTCCACCTATCGATCGAGGGTTCCCAGGTGCTTCACTCATCGACCTAGGGTTCCCGAGTGCTTCACTCGTCCGAGGGTTCTGTTGATGTTTGTTTTTAGACAAGTCAACAATAGAGTAAAACACTAGAGTATCCCACTCTCTCTTGAATAAAGCCTCTCGAATGTTGAACAAAGTGATCAAACAAGATGACTCCAAGGTTCCTTTCTTATGATTTTATAAGGGATAACTCAATGACTTGAGATGATTATGCTGGTAAACACAAAGGGACTTACGCAGACTCTTCTTCTTTCATTGAGCTTATCTTTCCTTGGTGTGGATGATGTATTAATGATAAAGAAAAGACAAAAAGATAAAGGTTTAAGGAATCTAATCTAAGGTCAATGAGGCAATGATGAGGTATTAAACAGACAAACTCTTGATTTAACCTAACTTCACTTCGCCAAGGATGCCTACAACTACATGAAGTTGGTGCAATCTCCTAAGGTTACGCGAATGGTTTTCAAATCATGATGGTTCATATGAGCACCCATTGAACGGCGCAGCTCAAACAAGCATCCATAATCGAACTTAAGCAAATGATAGCTCAAACTAGCTTTACACAACACTTCACCAGCGATGAATGTTAAAAGCATGAGCTAGGAGTTGATCAAATATCCAACACATACATGCATTACATCAAAGAGCTACTAATCTATTTGTAGTCTACTTTGAAACATCTCTCCATTTCATCAAGATACAGGAAACCATGTTATTTCACAAGATAACACTTAAACACCAAGTGAACTCCAATGTTCTTTGCATTAATCTTGAGATTTATTTACAACAATCTCCAAGTCCTCTCTGAGAATTTCAAGAGTCTCTCCTATTCTACTCCTGCTTTCCTACCAACTGAACTACTGTATTACAAATGAGGCAACAAGGCCTTTATATAGAAGCCCAGGTTACAATGAATGGCTAAGATTGATTCGATAGCTAAGGGTCTAGATCATGCCACCTCAATAGGTAGTTACAACAACTTGCTATTTTTAGTACATCATAGAGAGGCAATGAAGGCAGGTTTTCCAATGTGATAAGGTAAGGCAACATCATTTAAAACATCCCCACATAGGAATCCCTTTGGCTTCTTTTATTAAATGATACATTTAATGCTATTGATTTGATGTGGCTGATATGATTGGATGATGACATGTCTGCCATGTAGGTGCCACTTCAGCATACTTTGAAAATTGTATCATCAATGTGGTGATGTATTCAATGTGATTGCTTGAACTTGTATGTTTGAGAATACATCATGTTGATCTTGCCTTGATCTTGAATTGTAAACTGGATGAATGATACTTTATTGCTCATTTGACTAACTCTGTGTACTTTCTTCTTCTTCTTGTAGGTTGATGTGAATGATCTTCTTCTCTGGATGATCCTTCTTCATAAAGAGTGGAGTAGCAAATAGATAATGATTCCTTCATGTAAGAGTAGGAGACTCTCTTGGACTTGAAATTGTAAAGTCTTGAAGTTTAGGTGGATGAATGCCTTCGCTTGATGTAGAAGTTGATGAAGTGATCTTGCATGATGATCTTCGAAGTGACCCTTCGGAGTGTAGATGACAACACCTTCTTTGGATGTGGAGTAGATGACCTCTTCAAGGATACTTGAAACTTGATGAATCTTTGAAGATTGGGAGAACTTTACTTGAAATTTGGATGAGTGAATGCCTTGTCTTTGAACATGATGCCACTTGATGAAATGCTTCCTTGGAGATGATCTTGAATGAAGTAGAATATATGAAATGCTCCAACTTGATGATAACACCTTCCTTATGATAGAGCAGCTAATCTTCCCAAGGAGACTTGAAGCTTAATGACATGAGGTTTCCTTGAAGTAAAGTGGATGCCTTTGGTAGATGAAGTAGTTGATACTTGAAGTGATCGTATAGGGTATCCTTGAACTTCTTGTTCCGATGACTCCTTAGCATCATTCACATTCCTGCAAGACATCAAGAAAAAGATAACATCAATCCTCTTGATAAATGCTTGATTTCATAACATATAAGAATCATTACATGCATCTTCAAGCTAAACGCATTAGATGGAAATTTCAATTTCTTCTTTAAAAGATTTTACAAAATCTATATTAATACTACACGCTGCATTAGATAGCAAGTTCTTGATCTTTATTGAAACTCTTGACTTCAAAATTTCTTGACAACCTCCTCAAACTTGTTCTTTCCTTATGGCGAATCACTTGAGGGTTTTGAATCCTCATTGAAATATACTCAAAACTTTACCCTTTCAAACCACTTTTAGCGCATTGGATCAGACTTTTAAAATCCTCTTGAAAGTCAGCGCATTGGATCAGACTTTTAAAATCCTCTTGAAAGTCAGCGCATTGGATGAAATACTCGAATTCTTCCTCACTAGATTAAGGATTTCGAAATCCTCTTATTTCCTTCACAAAACTTACATTTCGCCATCATCCAAAGGTGGCGCATTGAATCAAGGAGGTGAATTCCCCTTGATTTTTGCATTAGATAAGGATTTCAAATCCTCTAAAAACTCCTATGAAGTTGGCGCGATGGTTAAGGGCTCGAGAATCCTCTTGATATATTATAAAATTTTGCACTTTAACACTTGTCTCTTTATCCCGGCACGCTAGTTGACGATTTGAAGATCCCTTTGTTTGGCGCATCGGTCTAGTGTTTTGGTTTCTCTTGATATTGGCGCCTTGATTAAAAGTTTACAGCCTCTTCAAATTAGCCTTGGCGCATTGGATAAACAATTTAAATTCTTCCTTGAGATCTCATAAACCTGAGTTTTGATAACTCTGTCTTATCCTCCTTGACGCACTAGATAGGAAATCTGATTTCTTCTTGTTTAGCGCATTAGATCATGTTTTTGGATGCTTCTTGAGGCTGGCGCAGCAGTTGATGTCCTTGACTTCCTCTTATAATCCAAGCGCATTAGATCATGTTTTTGGATGCTTCTTGAGGCTAGCGCAGCAGTTGATGTCCTTGACTTCCTCTTATAATCCAAGCACATTAGATCATATTTTTGGATGCTTCTTGAGGCTACACAGTGGTTGGAGGTTTTAAATTCCTCTTGAAATCAGCCTTGGCGCATTGGTTCACACTTCCAAGATCTTCTACAAATCGGCGCATTAGTTCACACTTGCGAAATCTTCTTCTAATCCTCCTCTTTGGCGCACTGGTTGGAGTATTGAGAATCTTCCTGATGTAGCGCATTGGTTCACCCTTTCGAAATCCTCTTATTTCCTTTGGCGGGGTGGTTCGAGTGTTCGAAATCCTCTTGTTTTGCTTGTGGCGGATCGGTTGAGGTACTTGAATTTTCCTGATTGGCGCGCCGGTTCAAAATTTCAATTTCCCCTTTCTTGATAGGCGCGACGGTTTAAGATCTTGAAATTTCTTGTTATTGCTTTCTTTGGTGTTGGCGCGGTAGTTAAGGCGCAATAGTTAGGACTTTAGAGATCTTCTTGAAGGTGCGTCGGGGCGGTTGACACTTCCGAAATCATCTTGTTTAGCGCAACAGTTAAAGATATGGATCTCTTTTAGATAGGCGCGGTGGATAAGGCGAATGAATTCCTCTTGATGTTTTCTTTGATAAACCTTTACACTTCTCCTTGCTTGGCGCGGGGGTTAAAGGATTTCAAATCCTCTTGGAATAGCGCGTGGCAGTTTAGAATTTAGAATTCTTCCTTCCCGTTTCCTTGTCGCAGCGGTTGGAGTTTTAGAATCCGCTTATTTTATCCTCCTTTATGTTGTGCGGTGGTTAAAACTTGCAAAATCCTCTTGAAGATGCGCGGCAGTTGGAGATCTTGAAATTTCTTGTTGTGGCGCATTAGATGAGGAGTTTAGTGCGTTTTTTAGGCTTTTCAGGATTTCAAATATACAATTAGATTGATCTCATTGTTCAGGAATGGAATTTTGATCAGGATTCTTCATTTCTAGAGACCTCCAGTTATAGAGCAAAAACCTTTCCAGGAGAAAGACTTTCTTGTATAATTGGCAGAGAAAACAAACTTAAGGCATCATCCAAAACTAAATGCAAAGCATCGGAGCTCAAGAAAAAAGGGGGTCCCCATTTGCAATGGGGCGATGTGTGATTTGGTCACAACAGGTTCCCCATCAATCAAGGGTTACCAAGTGCTTCACTCGACCAAGGCTTCCCGAGTGCCTCACTCCTCCGAGGATTCCCGAGTGCTTCACTCGTCGACAGATAACTCTCTTCAATTTCTCCTATTTGAATCATATTACACTCTAGCTGAAAAACTTCATATTCTTCCATCTGCTAATGGAAAAGTCCACTGAATGAACTTGTCTCGTCTTCAGAACACTCTTGTAATTTCAATATCCCTTCATCATTGGGCTCCATGGGCCCTCTTCCCTCTCCGACAGATGTCTCTCCTCCATTTCAGTCAGAGTCGGATGCCATTTGTTCACTCAGTCTGAATTCTCAGGTTGATCACAAACTTTTTACCCTTATTCTCAATCGACAATGTGTTCCTCTTGCAGTTGTAGTCAGCTTTGGCGGCTATTAGCCACCCTCGGCCCAATAATGCATCATATGTTGCATTATGTGTTGAAATGACTACAAAATTCAATAAGAATTGTTGAGTGCCAATCTTTACCTTTTGAGCCATAGCACTCCCAGCACTTTGATCCCGTGCTAGTCATCTACCACTAACTAGAAGTTCTGTGGCCACAAGGTGGGTTTCCCAAGATTTTTCCAGGTCTCCTCAAGTAACACATTCACTCTTGAGCCCCCGTCGACCATGGTGTTTGTCAAGTTCCTTCCGAGAATTTCCATATATACCACAGTTGGTTTCTTTCCTACACTAATTGCCAACAGCCTTGGGTTGACAACTTGCTCGCCATGCGGTGGTGGTTCTACTATGACGTCCTCATCAACAATTTTCTCGATTGATTTTTCTTCCACCACATTAGATATCGCCATCCTTAATTGCGGCATACTCTGTAGGAGATCGGCCATCCCTATTGGAATCGTGGTTTGCAGCACCTGACTTGCAATATTCTTATCGAACTCCAACCGAGTGACTGTGCTTTCTTTTGAGTATCTCTGTTCTGTCTCCATGGCATATTCAACTTCTTTTCTTGCATCACATAGTCTCTCCTCAGTTCGAGGATCCGGATAGTTTGCCTTCTTTCCTTGTGCTTGGGTTGTTATATGGAGCCCAATCAGACTCGGAGGTTAAATTTTCAACACTTTTGTCGGCACGATTTCCCCCCAAAGTATTTAACGGGGGAGTGTAGGGCACAAGCCCCTCCTGCAGGGCCCCGAGGGGTTATCCTCCCGGCAAGGGCCCGGGGGCAGAGCCCACAGTGGGGGTTTGGGGGCAATGCCCCCAACGGGGGTTGCCGGGGGCAACGCCCCCAAAGCAAAAATTGCCTATTATTTAATAAAGGCATCAAGAGTTATTTTTCTATTGGCCAACTTATAAAAACCTAATTTTTGTAACCGCCATAAGTCTTGATATGAACGGCTGGAGAAGGTGAAAAGCTTAAGGGTTAGGGTTACAATTCATATTGCATTGTACATATTGCAGTGGTATTAAGGTTGCAAGAGATTGTTGGTTGTAATCAGTTCTATTTTTGTTGGATAATAATATTGGACTCTCTATTGGTGGATGTAGCCCGAGTTTGGGTGAACCACGTTAAATTGTCTCTCGTCGTTTTATTTGTGTATTTTCATTCCCATGTTTAATCTCTGAATATCTGCATTTAATCAATATCTTCTTCCTGCTATTCCTAACACGGGTGAGGACAAAGACTTCATCTTCTTCTTCTATGTCGATCAAGTTGATCGTACCCTTTTGCTTTGGACAGTCATTATCTTCGTGGTCACCGGGCCCACACCATTTGCATAATGCGTTCATTTTGTTCTTGTTATTGTTTTGACATTCCCTTGCAAAGTGCCCCCATTCACTACATTGACAACATTGAATCATTGGCCGTCCTTTCACGTCATATTGTATGCGGCTTCTCCACCCACTGTTGTTATTAAATCTATTATTCCCTCCTCTTCGGTTGTTCTGATACCCACCTAGAGATGCATTCTAATTGTTTTGTTTTGGCGGCGTAGTCGGTGGGGTAGATTGTTCGCCATGTGTGAAGAGCACTTGGGTGCTCCTCGTTTTCAAGTTATATGGGCACTCTTTAATGGAATCCCCCATCACTTGACATATATCACAAAACATCTTCTTGGGGCAATTTGCTTTGACATGACCCTCGTTATTGCATTTTGTGCACCACAGTTCTTTGCTTTCCTTGCCAATTTCTTTTTCTGCTTTGAACTCCTTCACCATTCTTATCATATCTTTTCGGAGTGCTTGTACAGTTTTAGATTATTCGCCGCTATCGTCCGAGCTTTCATCATCGTCATCCCTCTTTTTCCCTCGGGTCGACATCTTATCTTCACTTTCGATGTCCATCGCCCTATTGTAAGCCTCGGCGTATGACGACGGCGGTATGATCTTCATTTTTTTTCCTAAGCGAGGGAATCAAACCCTCAATAAACCAGCGTTTCTTTAACCCGTCTGCGGGTTTCTTCTCTAGTTTTACTAGAAGCTCTTTCAGCCTACGATTATAAGCTCGCACATTTTCATGTTTTCCTTGTTTTGTATTGTAAATTTCAGCAACGATTTCATTATTGTCCCTCAGGAGTTTTAATTCTTCCTGAAACACCTTTAATGCATCCCAACTACTTTTCAAACTTGCCTCCAGTTCGGTGTGCCAGTCAATAGCTATACCCATAAGGGTTGCCGGAAACGATCTCAGCCAATAGGACATGTCGTCATGTCCATTGGCTACCCATATAGTTTCACAAGTTTTACAATGTCTGATTGGATCCTCCGATCCATTTCCGAGAAACTTCGGTAGCTTCTGCCTCTCCATACTGGACTGCCCAACGGAGTCACCATCTTTCCTTGACACAATTTCAATGTTTGGTTTTTGGTCGGAGAGTTTTGAGTCTTGACTTGTACGCCCCAGTGTTGTCCGCGCACCCTCGGCCACGCAAGTGTCCTTCACTCCTTCCTCAGCAAACCTCACGCTCTTGTTACCCACAAGGCTTTTCCTATGCTCCTCTAGTCTCAAAGTTGTAGGCTCACGCTCACCGATGTACAACTCTTCAACTCGTCAAGTAATGTCTTCATTTGTCTCTAAGAGTGAGTCCTGCCATGGTTGGTCTTCCCACTCATCAATTGATGAGAATCGTACAGTTGAGTTTTCGGCCTAGTCGACAAGATCCTCTTCTGTCTTGTTAGGGAGTGGTAACTGCTTTGCTAATTCCTCCCACTCTTTATTTGTATGTTGTCGTGGTTTAGTGCTTTGTCATACGTCAGGAATTTTCTTCTCCTCTCGACTACAACTCCGACTGAAACTTCTATTCCTTTCTGGCAATGGGCTTTCGCTCTTCGAAAACAACCCTTTTGTTTCCTCGGTAATTCTTTTCAATCACCTCCTTTCTCTCTGTTCTTGTATTCTCAATGATCTTCGTGTTTCGTACTCAAGTGTTTCCTAACCACTTCATGGTCGTTTGTACTTATTCGGATATAAGGGCATTAATTGTATGGTGTGCAACGTTGATTACTGTCGCGCTCCTCTTCTCGATTCACACGTTCCTCATACCTTTGCATTATCTGTTGACGATGTTGCTCCCTTTCTCTTTCTTCGCGTAGGTCTTGCAAGATTAGATAGTTCCTTGCCAAGACCCTGAGCATATGTGTGAGAAGATTATCGACTTCCCTATTCACTTCGAGATTTTTCGAGTTCTGGTATTTCTCTACGATGGGCTTCGTTTCTTACGTATTGTCTCACTGATACGCTCCACAAACCTACCAGGTCTTGTGTCAAGTCGTCCTCTTGATCATTTTTTTCTCGGTCATTGTCTTCTCTATCCCAACCTTCTCAAGCAACTTTAGCCTCTAATTCTATCGAAACCTTAACTTCCTTCACCTAGAATCACTTCAAAACCATGTTCTCCTCTAGTCATAGCAACATGACAACTTGAGCTCTTTTCAAGGGGTCCTTCATGGATCACACCTCCCTAATATAGAGGCTTTTGGTCCCCAAAATCTCATCCATCCATGGAAATGAGAAGTAGCCTTCAAAATGGAGGAATTGCACCTACACCCTAAGCCACAAACAAATACAACCACTCTGATACCACCCAAATCGTAAACTACGATGGATGGTCCATTCAATAGTTCATCAACAACAGTTTTAACTTGGAAGAGGACTGCAAATATGAACATGAAAGCATCAAACAAGCCACAAAACATGAAGACGATATATTTACCCTAGAGAAACCCACATATGGAAAAGACTACAACAAGAGTGAGGTCTAATGGCCTCCTCATCCACTATTTCAATAACCAAAATTACATCATAGGCCTTTAATGATCTCAATGATTAAGTTAAAGAGCACCCCCTAAGATCTAAACTAGCTCTCAAAGACACTCTCATCTACTCACAACTATTTGTACAATGGAGAAAATGTAATTAGAAGATCACAACTAGGCAATCCTTATAAATGACCCTTAAAAATGGGTGTCTAATGGATCTTCCATGTTCCATAGGGTTTCTTGGATCATCTTGGGTTGTTGCTTATGCTCACATAGGATCTTCTGCAACCTCCATGATCTCTAGATCTTCCAAAGACCTCTAATGGACCTAGGATGCCAAACTATCTTCCCTAATGCTTTCACATGTCTACTATCTCCTCCTCCCCTACTTCCTGGCTTGTGGAACAAATTTATAGACTTGTACAAACCCAACTGGAAACTAAATAGTCAAAGAAATGACTGATTGAGGGATTTGGAAAGCCAACTATAGTTTCCTTACTACATGACGAAACTATCACTTCTTGATAGTGTGAAAGCATTGCTAATCAAGTGAAACTACCACATATCACTCACAAGACTACCACTACACTCGAACGAACTTGTCACTTCTTTTAAGGAAACCGCCCTAGTCATAGAGAAATCGCCACCTATGCAAAACTAGCAATTTCACACAAAAAACAAAAATGACTCCTTTTTCAAGATTTCTCAACTACCAAAATTGATACAAAGTTGTCTCATACCATCACAACCTTCTCCAACAACCGTAGCCTCTACTTTTTGTCAAAACCCTAACTTCATTCACCTAGAATGCCTTCAAAACCATGTTCTCCTTCAATCACAACAATATGGCAACTTGAGCCTTTTTCAAGAGGATCTCTTACAAATCACACCTCCTCAATACAAAAGCTTTTGGTCTCCAAAAGCTCACCCATCCATGGAAATGAGAAGTAGCCTTCAAAATGGAGGAATTGCACCTATACCCTATGCTACAAAAGGATACAACCTCTCCGATACCACTTGATCCATAAACTACAATGGATAGTCCATTTGATAGTTCATCAACAATGGATTTAACTTGGAAGAGGACTACAAATATGAACATGTAAGCATCAAACAAGTCACAAAACATGAAGAAAACAAATTTAGCCTGTAGAAATCCACTTATGACAAAAAATCCAACAACGGTGAGCCTCCTCATCCACTATCTACATAACTAAAATTACATCTTAGGCCTTTAATTGTCCAAATGATCAAGTTAAAGAGCTTTAACACTCCCTAAGATCTAAACTAGCTCTCAAAGAGACTCTCATCTGCTCACAACAATTTGTACAACCTAGAAAACAGAATCAAATGACCACAACTACATAATATGATAATCCTTATAAATGACCTCTAAGAAATGGGTCTTTAATGGATCTTTCAAGTTCCATGGGGTTTCTTGGATCTATCCAACCTATTCCTTGGGATCACGTAGGATCTTCCACAACCTCCATGACCTCTACATCTTCCACTAACCTCTAATTGGACCTAGGATGCCAAACTATCCCTTTAATGCTCTTCCATGCCTATCACCTCCTCCTCCCCTACTTCTTGGTATGTGAAACAAATATTAAGACTTGTACAAACCCAACTAGAAACTAAACATTCGAAGTTAACGACCAATTGAGAGATCTAGAATGTCAACAATCACTTCTCTATCACATGACAAAACTATCATTTCTTGACAATACAAAACCACCGCTTTATGACGCAACTATTGCTAATTGGGTGAAATGGCCACATGTTGCTCATAGACCGTTGTTGTCAAGACCGTCATTGCACTTCAACGAAATCGTCGCTTCTAACTAAATTGTCGCTTGTAAAAAACTAGCGGATTCGCATAGAAATTAGAAACACCTCCTTTTTTGACATTTTTCAACTGCCAAAGCCAATATAAAGATGTCCCATATCATCCCAACCTTCTCCAACAACCTTAGACTCTAATTCTAAATGCAAAGATGTCCCATTGTGATTATTATGTAGTATCGCATAGGAGAATTACTGTCTCTCATCCTAGATGCACAGTCGGAGTACTACGGTCACAAAATGATCCTATGGCAAAATAAAACACCTCAGGTGAAAAGCAAAACCTGTGAAAGACAAACAAACATTAGGAAAAAAAAAAAATTAGGTGATGCAAGATTGCTCAACCCCTGAGATGCTCCTACATCACATAACAGATTAAAGCTTATGCATGCTGATTTTCATTAGCAATTTGCATTAGATCCACACATAGGTAATTCTAAATCTGTCAAAGAGCTCCGAGAGCATGAAGATTTCAATATCCAAGTCAATTACATATCAAGCAATATTAAAGCAAGTTTTGCAAAGAGCTCTGCGAGCATGAAGATTTCAGTCAGAAAATTACCGAGGAGAATCAAGGGCTAAGGAAGATGGTTCAATAGTTGCAAGAAGGGGTCTAAGAGCTGCAAAATAAATTGCACAGCTATGTTTAGTTTCTTGCAGATGCCCCAAAAGAAACAGAAAAATGTAGATCTCAATTCTTGGACAATTGTCTTACAAAGAAGGGACCAGCTAGAGGAAAGGAACTCTTAGGTCATAGGAAAGATACAAAATGAATTGGCATCTAAGGAACTCACTCAATTTTTGCTAATTTTGCCAACCATTTGTGTTAGGAATCTTGATCAGCAATTTTGGCTAATATCCACATGTCTAGGAGATGAAATGGAAATAATCATGTCTATAATCATAGTCAATACGGGATACAATAGCATCTTCTTCTTCACCTACTTCTGACATTAAGTTTGAAAAATTTTACCTTTTTTTGAATTTTTTTGCAATAGTAGAAGATGCAAATGCAATCCTCGCACTTTCTGATCACCCAGATCCCAATGTGGGCAAGGTGAGAACATACAATGTTCGGAAAACACGTAACTGTATGAATACACTACTGAAAAAGTAAAAGGCAGCATAGCCGACCAAAGCATATAGACGGCATAGCCAACCCAAATCTACACCTCTTCGGTGGACAAGTATGCTTGAAATGTAGAAGCCACTAGCAAATTCTAACAAGTCTGATCAAACCAAATTGGTTGATTGCAATGCAAACCTAATCAATGCCAAAACAGACTATACAAAATGCAAATGCAATTGGGTCTAGCAGTGAACCGACCAAGACCTCCTTATAATGAATGCAAACTACTAGTGATATACCATCCAATTTTTACAATATGATCAATATGCAACTATTGTCTGGTGGAAAACCATCTAGACTTACAATTAGAATGGCATATGAACTACTGATAATTATATGGAAAGTACTAATTAGCAACTCAACTGAAAATGAACATAATCAGCAATATATCAGTGTTGCAGCCAAGGTTCCTACTGGAAAAATGAGCAAATGTGAAATATTATCAAATCCACATGGTACCGATAGTCAAATGATGCAATTTCAGCATTAATTTACTGATTTTGGAGCTAATTCTAGAGATTAAATGATGTTCAAACTCTGATTCAACATTAACTCTGCAAAATCTCACATTTCCAGCGTTGTACGACTCACCCCAAACTCCCACAAACTGCTGCTAGCCAAATCCCAAGGATGCGGTTGGTACATAGGACATTACAGTCTGCAATTTCAGGCAAAGAACAGCCTTCAAAGTGCAGCAACTAAACTCCAACTTTTCATGCCCTCCCTCAAGTATTGTACTGCCTACCAAATTTGTACGACCTCTCTGCTAATTGATGATAACTACCATAAAGTGTACAGCCAGTTCTTGATGTGGTACAACCTCTCACCAAAATCTCCTAACGTGAATTCCTTCAAATGGCGATCAGATTTGCATATGGAAAATAAATCTTTGGTACCCACATATCTGAAAGAAACTCCACACAAACTGAAGCTTTAAATCTGGAACAGCTTCAAACCAAACTATTAGTAGCTTCACACCAAAATCCACATAAGCAAACTAAAATAACTCCACAAATAAACTAAAACTTATAACTGCAAACATTCAACTCACTAGTGATTCCTAGATGAAATCACTCTAATGGCTAGGAGGGTTTCCATCCTCAAAACCATTATTTGCCAAAGAGTTTTTGTCCTAGGCAAAAGAAGATAAATAGAGTTCAATCTTGATACAAGGGTTTTCTCATATTCAACAATTAATCTCTTTCTGTTCTAATTTTTTTCATTTATAGGCAATTTTAGGGCAAATTTAGGGCAACCAAATATTGTCTCTTTTATTTTCACTTTTCCCTTCAATAATAATAATAAAGTGACTTTCAAATCTTTTAGTTTGATAATACTTTTAATTCCCATTTTCAACGTCACTTTATGACCCTCTTTTAAAACGACTTTTTAAGTCATCACCTTGTACCCAATGCCTAATGTTATCACTTTTGGCCCTCTTTTAAAAACACCTTATGACATTGGCCACCCTTCTCTTACATAAATAACTAAACATAAGTTGCCTTTAAGAAAATCATATAAAGTTACCTTAAGACAACTTAAGTTAATTATTTAATTATTTTCCACACATCATACCCAATGTCTACTGAAAATATTAAAATGGACTAATTATACTTTCCTAATAACTCCACCAACACCTTAAGTGCATAGGTCTTCTGCCCACAGAAAGTTGGTGCTCTCCAAGGAGGATGGAATTCTCCAAGAATCTTGGAGCTTTACAAGAATCTTGAAATGGACCAGAAAAGGGGCATTACAGACACTCCTCTATAATTTGGACCTTGAAAGATTTTCCTATAAGGTTAGGGTTTGGGTGGGAAGGTTTTCAATATCCCTTGGGTTTTCATAGTTTTTAGGGTAATCATCTAGGAGATAAAAAGATATTGACTTGCCAACCACTCCATAAATTCATGATCCTCTCTCATTTGAAAAGACAACCTGGCCATACTTTGCATATTAAGATGGTTCTAAAACTCTTCCTTTCTTGAAATGCTGAAACTCCTCAGCTTCCGTGATGACTACTAACCAGAAAATACCATTTTCTTGTCAAAACAAGATTAATTCTAGGAAAACAGGAAAGCTTCTAACTGTGGCTTAAACTTCTGGGAAGTGCTTAGAGATACAAGGGTCAGCAAACCTGCTTATCCAGTCATTCCTTGCAAAGAAGCAAATATTTAAAATATTAGGTAAAATTGTCACTAAGGATATGAAACTAGTTAATAAGTTCCTGGGTTCAATCCTCATATGCATGAGGGTTCAACCATAACAGTTGAGACAGTCAGAAAGAAACATTGGTGCCCTTGTAGATAAAGCAAAATATTAAAAGGATATCCACGTTCCCTTTTCAACCTAATTAGTACCGCTTGGAATATCAATGGAGATTTTCCATCTTACTCACTCAGCCTAGTAAGACTTGGAAGATGGCTAAATGACAAATGTTCATGAAGAATCCTGCACCTCCTTATTTGGATAACAAGATATTATCAGTTTAATTCATATGTTGGATGCAATTGATTTTGAGTTTAGGAATCTATATAAATTTTCCAATCCCAGTATCTTCCATGAGATTGTTTCGTCAACATTGTTACTGCTCCGCTAGTGACTCCACTGCAGCAATTATTGCCTTGAGTTTTGACAGAGAAATATTTTGGCAACAAAACCCGACATTCTTGCCCTCATTCGAATTTATCTGAATCTCACAATCATTAGTTATTGTGATTTAATTTTTCTATCTATGGAGGGGAAAAATGTCAAAACATTATAGCATGCTAAAATAGTAGCAGCAGATACCACAATAATTACAGCAAGTAACCAAGTTTCAGCTCTCCCAACACAAAGGACGATCTTCTTGCTACTGTAGTGTTACTTATATTGTATGAACTGTCTAAATAAATTAGAATCTTATGTTATCAAAAATTGAAAGAGTAGACAAGTTTCAGCTCTCCCCATACAAAGGATTATCTTCTTCTTGTTGAAGCATTACTTAAATTGTATTACCTGCCTAAATAAAATAAATTCCTAAGTTACCAGAAACTGAATGAAAAGGGTTCGTCACATTAAATATCCTGCTGCTTTATAAAACAACTTTCCTTAAGACTGTCTCTGACCTAAAACAAATGGCTAGCAAAATTACCAAAAAAGACACTAACCATTAATCATTCCAATATATGCCCATAATAACTCTGCCTTCTGATCTGTTGCTCGCATACCTCTATTGAGATGGACTTCCACTCCTCAGTCTCCTATTTAAGTGTTTGACAGATTCTTTGCTGTACACAATTTTTTTTCAGGTATCCTCTAATTGCTTCTGATAATTATGTGATATTTTCCAGTCATCTCAAAAAATTTATTCAGCCTACTTGTGTTAGGAAAAGTCCTAGAGTACAATCTGATCGTGATATAGCTGTGCATTTGTAAAATGTCGAATGATTTTTACTTTTGTATGGGGATAGTTAAATTTTAATAATTTCTGCATATGTATTTAAAAACCAAAAACATTTCAAATTTCTGAGATTTAAAACCTTTTTTCTCGGCCCAAACCCATATTCCTTTTGTTTCCTATTTCTGGTATAACATTTAAATTCTCCACTGATCATTCAATAATATAAACGACTACAGGGGATGTCAACAGGATATGTCAATTACTCAACATCAACAAATTGTTTTTCCTATGAGTATGATTGATTACCTCAACAAGAAGCTTTGGCATGGACTCCATAATAACACACTATCGTATGCCTTTGACTGATATCACAACTTTGCCGTACAACAAACCCATGCTGTACTAGCAGAATCAAACATTCTTTAAAATTTGTTGGTTTTATTTTGATCTGCTAATCAGTGCATCATGTATCCTGAGACGACCATGAATGTGGAAAGTATTATGGGTTAATGGACCTGCAGTTTTCATTGCTTTTGCCCTTAATTTTAGTTCTGTCAGTGATCATGGCCAAGCCAATAGTTTGTTTATTTCATGGAGTAATAATATCCTTTGTGCATTTCATGTTTATTTGCAGCCGCAGGCATTACGGTTGAAGTATAATCTATCCAGGCATGTACCAGCATCTCTATTTCTACAATGTTGTTTCATACTGAGAGATTGAAAGTCACATCCAAACCCTTCTTCTCTCTGAGCATACTCATGGAAACTGCTATTACCATGAACAGATTAGAATTTCTCCATTTTTTGTATTTTAATAATTCCTGGGTGGCGGGTCCATAAATAGATCCCTTGTAATTACTAAGAAAAAAATAATTCATCCTTAACATTGGTTTGTGTGTGCCAAATTTAAAATGAGGTTGATAAAATGTAAAAAGGAATGGAAAAACAGTCTGCACACAGAATAAACTCGATTTGATTTAATTACTTTTAGTAAATCAATTTATTTATTTCGTGTCCAAGGGGTTATGGTGTAATAATAATGAGGACATTTGTAAGAGGTGACCTAGAAAAATTCCCCTCACTGCATAAAGGTAGCCCACAAACCCAACAGAAATGTGATGAGGTTGTGGTGCAGCAAACATGGGTTCATAAGAATAACCTATGTTTAGAATATTAAGATTCAAGAATGCCATCCAATCTTGAGGTTCATCGCAATAAAAGTGGCCAACCACCATTTGGTGAGGTTCATCGCAATAAAGAGGCCAATGTTACCAAGTGATCAGGATGTGGTGTAACAAGCATGTTTAAAACAGAATGTGACCTAAGCTTAACCCAATTAGCCACGTGATGAAGTTGTGATGAGGCAAAGATGGGTTTAATCAAGTGTAACTCAGGTTTAGAATCTGAAGCATATCATCCAAGCTTATCCTACATTGCAATAAAGGTGGGCAACCACCATGTGGTGAGGTTCACCACAATAAAGATGACCAATGTTACCAAGTGATCAGGATGTGGTGTGACAAACATGTTTAAATTTTAAAACAGAAGGTGAATTAGGTTTGTCCGAAATAGAACTAAAGTTGCCCCATACTCACCAAGTAGTGAGGTTCCAGGCGATAGTTAATAAAGATTGTCCATCCACTACCAAGTGGTGAGCTTGTAGTGGTGTAACAAACATCAGGTACATTCAAGTGTGAACAAGATTTGTAATCTTAACAATGAAAGACAAGCTTATCTCAATCCCTAACAAAGGCAAAGCATAACCTTGCCCAAGATTTACCCCAAAAAGTTAAAGTACTCGTGGTGTAATGGTCTGTCCAGGTTCAGACCCTTCTCACTGCAATAAGGCCAAGAAAAATATAAATTCAAAAAACTATTTTAATTTTTTTAATTCTAAAAGAACAATTCACAACAGTCAGGAGCGAGGGGAAAACAAAGCCATTATGACGTAAGATGTAAAAATAGTCACAACGCTAACCTTGTGGCCATTGACCAATTATGCTTTCCTTAACTGTAGAAATGGTACTGGCTGAATCATACTTATGAGGTCCAATATCTGTGCCATCATGAAGACGGAACTTGAGTTCCAGCAACTCCACGTCTGCCATTGCAACTCTCCCTACAATAAATCTGCATCAACACACAAAATCCATTTATTTCCATGCATATTGTGTAGTATTAAAATCCTTCTCAGGGTCTTACAAATTAACACAAGAAAAAACAAAATGAAAGCTAAAATCCTCCAATGATTCTGTGGGTTTGATATAAAATTCTAAACAAAAGATTGTTAGATGATAAAATTTAAATTTTAAAACTTTTTGAAAATATTTTACAAAGTATTCAGTGCTTTGACAAATTGCGTGAGTTGTACGCCACAAGGTAGCAGTTCAAATCTCCCCCAGCTTAATACAATTAATAAAAAAGTATTCAATGCTAAACAAAATTAGAAATCCAAAAATAATCAAATTGTCTCCCAAATCATGCTTCCCTAATGATGAGTGACTTTGGTCATTCAAAACCTCATACGACTTCAACACAGGTTATGCACAACAGTGTGTAAATCTGTGGGCTAATCTTCTTTCTATTTTTTTTTAAATCAAGAAAATTGGCAAAAAGAAAGATATCCCATGAAATAGTAATACCTTTATGGAATATTAAATATTAACCACTTAAAAATTAAAATCCAACAAAAACCAAATGAAATATTTCTCTGATCATGTTTCCCTGATTGATGTGTGAGACAGCTCGCTGGGAAAGCATTTAGAAAAAACATGAAACCTACGAAGACATGTATATTTTGCCCA
The DNA here is from genome assembly GCA_027924645.1 of Cunninghamia lanceolata. Taxonomy (NCBI): domain Eukaryota; kingdom Viridiplantae; phylum Streptophyta; class Pinopsida; order Cupressales; family Cupressaceae; genus Cunninghamia; species Cunninghamia lanceolata. The sequence continues at coordinate 1,044,543 of BSBN01001500.1, forward strand.
ATCTCATAATGTTATATACATTTTATACCCAAAAAAATTCTTTGGTGATCAATTGATAACTGACAAATTAATTTTTTTTTTATTATATGGAAATTTAGCCAATTGGGGCTGAGAAAAATAGCCCCATAAAAACACCTTACTCGAGCCCTGGATACTAAACCCGAAACTAAAATTGCACAAAAACAAAATACATAAATTAAAAACAGAAAGATAAAAGCTACTGAAACAAAAAGAAAATACCTGACTTAAGTACAATTTTGTTTCGAACATCCGAGCCTGCCTCGCAACCTCAAACCAAAAAAGCCCTTCAATATGGCAAATTATGAAACCCTATATACAGTCCTGCGATTGTAGACAATATGTTAGTGCAAATAAAGTGCACTGCACTTTAAATCAGAATAACACATGGCAGTCTGAAAACTAAATGCTAGAGTAACGTACATTCAATTGTGCTCATATCTCGGTATTTTCTCAAAGCAATGTATATGATCAACTTAAATTGTGAAATAGAAAGTGACGAAAATTTTTCTATTTCTAATATTGCAAACGCTATTTTCTGCAGTTTTTGAATGAATCTCTTCAATTACACCAAACGCCATAAAAAAATATTTGAAGATGAAAATTTCAAAGGTTTTGTTTTTGTGTTCTTTTCCTTTCTAAATGCGTCCATATTACCTCCAAATTGAATTCCACCGGCTGCTTCAGCTTCTTCTTCGGAATTAACCGACTACGGTGTAATCGAGGAAAATTTGGGCGATGTACAGTTCAAACGAGAAATTTCAAGGAAATTTTATGCACAAAAGCTGGCAAGTAAGAAAAAAAAAAAAAAAAAATTTACAGTTTTAGGGGTTGAAACATCGGCAAGCAGAGAAAAAACAAATATTTCGGTAGGACTATGTACGTTTTACGCGCTTTATTGGGCAAATCAGTTGATCCGTTTCTGGTTATGCTTGCCACGTGGAATCTTTAGAACTCCCGGATGGTCACCCACCACTACCATCCCTTTCCCTTTCTTAATCACTACCTAATTTAGTTAGCTTGAAGGGGAGAGGAATTGTTGTTTATTTTACACGCCTAGTAAATGGTATTTTACTATGGAGAATTATAGAAGTGTATGAAAGGGAATTGACATGATTTATATGATAATAAGTTTTAATATAGAGTGGTTTTGTCTGGGGTTAGAAGTCAATAAATTTACAGGTTATTATAATTAGATTGGATTTTTTTTTATTATGGAGTATATTAATTTTGTCAAATTTGGTTATAAATAGTTGGAATTTTTAATTAAGAGTTTAGGATGGTAGGTATTTGGTCAAATTTATGTATAAATAATTAGAATTTTTAATTAAGAGTCAATTATTTTGGGTATTTATTTTGTTGGATAATTATTTTTTCTTTATTAAGAGTTAAAGATTATGAGGTATCTACTCAAAGCAATTCATTCAAAATAGACTATTTTGGTGAGGGGTATCTGTTCCCGTCATTCTTTATTAAGAGTTAAAGATATGGGGTATCCAATCAAAGCAATTCATCCAAAATAGACTTTTTTGGTTAAGAGCTAAGGAGTGAGCCTATCCACTGGGCCAAATTTGTTTATGAGTAGATTTTTTTGACTAAGAGCCAAGGATTGAGAGGTGTCTAATCTACCAAAGAGGTGAACCAAGGACTTAGAACATCCACTCCATAGATTTTGCCCATAAACAAAATTTTTAAATTAGAAGTCAAAAATTAAAAAGTATTACTTTACAAATTTGTCTATGGATAATCAAACTTATTTAACTAAAAATTAAGAATAAAAAGATATCCACAATACCAAATTTAAATTTACTTGAAAGATAGATAAAAGATAGATAACTTAGTTCCTTATAATATCGAACGAATCAAATTAAAATAAAAAAACGTTTGGTAATCTTTTTAAAAACCAAACTACTTCACAAATAGACGAGTAACAACCTCACTTTTGATGTACATTTTATATCTGTAATATATAAAACAATTAAATAAACTACTTCACAAATAGACGAGTAACAACCTCACTTTTGATGTACATTTTATATCTGTAATATATAAAACAATTAAATACTAGTTGCAAGAAAGGAAATAAAGTTTTATTTAATGGATTTGGTTATGGTTGCTTTTATATTACGATGCATAAATTGCTTATGAATTATTTATACATGGTACAAAATATAAATTATTAAAAGAGTTTACTATATTATGCACCATGAAATTTTTAATTATATGATCATTTAAATTTTTTTAATCTTTTTAGTGATATAATTATATGATCATTTAAAAAAATTTAATCTTTTTAGTGATATGGTTGGGTTTAGTTGAATGGATGGGATAGATAATTTTTTATTTTGTTTATTTTGTTTTGTTAAAAAGATGGTCAACCACTTGTAAAATAATAGGAACAAAATGAAGTAGACAATACTAGAACAAGTTAGAAACCCATTCCAAATAGAAGATTTGTTAGATGTTGGATTGGAGTCCAAGTTGGTTGATCATGATCATGTTGCTAGCCTATTAAGTCTTATTGTTTATTTTTTAAAATCTAGAAAATGATAATGTAATGTTTTGAGCAATTAGTCTTTTGAACCATCTAGTAGAGTACTTCTTTTCCTAGGCTTAATGTGATTTATGAGACTTCGGGGCATGATCCCATACTATACATATTTTTTTAAATAGTTTTTATATTATTTTTACAAATAATCTATAGAACTGTTTCTTTTTTTTTTCAATAATGAAGGTTTTATGGGGGCTCTGGTCCAAGAAAATACACAACAAGGTACAATCAACAATGGAAAGCATGTGTAATACCAAGATAATGAGACTACAAACGAAAAGCTCAAAGAAACCAAGAGAATAACCCCCTCACAAGAAAGGAGAAAACGAGCTAAAAAATTTATTAAAAAAAGAAAGAGAAACCCATAAGAAATAAGAAGAGCACAAATAAATCAAATTAGTTCACATCCTTTGATCCAAGACCTAAAGCCACCCCCTTCTTGTTGTGAGATTTGAGAACCGTCTAACTAAGAGTTTTCTTCCTAGATGAATATTTCTAATTTTCAATTATTGGACATCCTTTTGAACAATCCTCTACTAAGGAATCAAAGATTGAATCTAGAAGTACCTATGCATTTGAAAGGACAATTCTTAGGGTAGAGGTAGGAGATGTAAGGAAAGCAAAGGTGCGGAAAACAGCTTCCCTAATGTTAATTCCTAGGGGACAGTGCAGACAGGTCACTTTTCAAACTAAATAACTCAGATGAGTACACGAGAGAAACCAAATAGACAATATTCAAACAAGATACAGAGACTGACACACCATTTACATGGGAAAACTCTTTCGAGTAAAAAACCCACCACCACAAGAAAACTATCTTTATTACCGTAAAAGAATATACACTAAAGATCCCAGCTTCTTGTTCTGGTTATCTATCCTTAAAAAACCATACTCAGTTCATGACCACACTGCATATATACAAAATGAACCAAAGGTTCGAATCTTCATAATCATCATCCAACGACACTTGCAGACCTGTATTTCTATTTCCAGACTGCAAGAACAAGAATTGTTACACATTTCTGCCCTAACCGATAGAATATACTCCTCAGGCGTCGCTGCCATCTAACTGTCGCAAGGTTCATATTCCATCGAGACCTTTAGTCCCACACGTAGCATGTTGCCAAAGATTTCTCAGTTTATAACCGTTAACGAACCAAAGACTATCGTCAGTAATTTTGTTGCCGACGATACCAAGCCTTCATGTCCATCGGCCTAACAAACCTCATCGGTCATCAAACTACATCTCCCACCAATAAACAGAGTCTCCCCGATCACCAAGCGTAACCTTCATCGGAATGACTTTCATCATCGGTGAACAACCCAACGCTTACTCTGATGGGCCCTTGTCTCGTCGAAGCCTACACACAACCTTCATCAGAGTGACACTCGCCATCAGTCCAAGGTTGTTAAGCTTTGTTGATAGTTCTTGTCTCACCAACGCTAGCTCAGAATGATCATCAGAGTGACACTCGTCATCGGCCCAATCAATATGCATTGGTCTGACGAACAATCTCTGGCTGATAGGTCCACTTCCATCAGTGTGACACATGACTCCGGATTGACATCTCATAGCTTGGCCGATGGAGATTCTTACGCCGATGATCCATTAAACACTTCCAACGTCAACTCGTATCGGAGTGACACACAATCATCAGAGCAGCCTCAACATCCTTCGCCAATCTTCAACCTCAAGCCGATGACTCACATCCTTCGGTGAGACCTTGGAGATCGGTGTGACACTTTCAGCTTCCGCCGATGCAATAAGGCACACCGATGGTTACCACATTGGTGAGACTCATACCATCGATAGGACACTACAAAGTTATGCCAATAGTGTTAGTCAGTCTGATACATGAGGTTCAAGCAGTAATTTGAGACACTAAGTCTCTTCAATCTCCCACTTGTCGAAGAGATTACTGCTACCTCATAATCCTCATACGATTACTAAGAATTCTGGGCCCCCAGACCCATTTCATCTTAACACCATTTGAACTTGGCCATACTCACTGGTTTAGTCAAGGCATCAGTGACATTTTCCAAAGTGTTAACTTTTTCAAGCTTTACCTTCCTGTCTTCCACCATATCACGAACAAAGTGATATTGGACATCAATATGTTTTGTCCTAGCATGAAATGTAGGATTCCTTGCCAAACATATGGCACTTTGACTGTCACGGTGAATTTGTATTTGCCCTGCATTAAAACCAACATCAGAACACCACCTCTTCAACCAAACGGCTTCTTGGCATGCATGAGTAGCTGCCATGTACTCTGCCTCTGTTGTGGACAAAGTGACTATAGCTTGCCGCTTGCTCATCCAACTGATAGCACCACCATTTAACGTGAATACATATCCACTGGTGGATTGTCTGCTGCCAATATCCCCTGCCCAATCAGAATCCACATATCCTTGAATGCTAATAGATCTCTATGATCCAACTGAGTTTCCATGATAGCAAATAGCATAGTCAGAAGTTCCCTTCAAATACCTCATAACTCTTTTCATAGCATCCCAATGTGATCTGCCTAGATTCACCATAAACTGGCTCAAAACTCCCACTGCTTGGGCAAACTAGGTCTGGTACAGACCATTGCATACATTAAACTGCCAACAACACTTGCATAAGGTACTCTCTTCATGTCATCAATTTAACTCAAAGATTCTGGACAATCTTCAACAGATAATTTCGTTCCCTGCAAAACTGGAACAACTAACTGTTTAGAATCAGACATATGAAACTTATCAAGAACATTGGTAATATACTTCCTCTAGCTGAGCCAAATCTTTCTCTTAGATCTATCCCTTTTGATTTCCATTCCCAGAATGTACTTCGCTGCCCCCAGATTCTTCATTTCAAATTTCAAGGACAACTGAGATTTTAATTCTGAGATCATCCCCTTACCATTGCCAATGAACAACATATCATCCACATACAGTGCAATTATAAGAATTCGATCACCTTCAGTTTTATAATAGACACAATGATCAGATTTAGATCTCACATACCCCGAGGATATAACATACGTATCAAATTTTTGATACCACATTCTGGGAGATTGCTTCAAACCATAAAGAGACTTCTTAAGTTTACATACCAGATGTTCTTTACCTTTTTCCACAAAATGCTTTGGCTGGGACATATAAATTTCTTCTTCAAGGTCCCCATGAAGAAATGTTGTTGTCACATACATTTGCTCAATTTCAAAATCATATGATGCTACAAGTGACAACAGAAATCTAATGGATGTCAGCTTAGCTACAAGAGAAAAAATTTCTCCATAATCAATACCTTCCTTTTGGGAATACCCCTTAGCAACCAGTCTTGCCTTGTACTTATCAACACTACCATCTGGACCATATTTCTTCTTAAATATCCACTTACAACCTATAGGTTTTCTTCCTTTAGGCAAGGGCACCAGATCCCAGGTTCCGTTCTTCTCCAATGATGTCATTTCACTATCCATGGCTTCCAACCAAGAATCTAAATCAGGTAAACTAATAGCTTCTTTCACAGTCCTAGGTTCATTAGTATCAGTAAGCAAAGCATAGACACAACTTGAATCAAGTACTGAAAATCCATACCTATCTGGTTGTCTTCTTTCACGTGTAGATCTCCTCAAAGGTTAAGGTGCAGGTTCAGGTTCTTGCTCTAGACTTCGGAGCTACTTGAACTCTCATCTGAACCATCTACACTTGGTGCTTGTTGTTGTTCCTCTTTTACAGGGGTCAGAGGAATATTCACAACACTCTTTTCTTTCTTCTCTTCTGTCTTTTCCAGCTTAGAAATACTAACCAAAGGTTTCAGCTCTTTGAAAATTACATTCCTGCTGTAAATTACTTTTTCAGTTTCAGGATTCCACAGCTTGTATCCTTTAACACCGACTCCATAGCCAATAAAGATACATTTGACTGCTTTGTAATCCAACTTAGACCTTTTTACCTCAAGAATATGAGCATATGCCTCACAGCTGAAGACACGAAGATGTCTTAGAGAGGGCTTCTTTCTGGACCATGCTTCCATTGGCGTCTTATCAACCAATGCTGAAGAAGGAGAACGGTTCAGCAAGTAACAAGCTGTAGCAACTGCCTCAGCCCAGAACCTTTACTCAAGACCAGCATAACTTAACATACTTCTTGCTTTCTCCATCAATGATCTATTCAACCTTTCAGCAACTCCATTTTGCTGTGGAGTATAAGGTGTAGTTTTGTGTCTTTTAATTCCATGATCTATACAATACTTATCAAAATCTGCATTGCAATATTCACCTCCGTTATCTATTCTCAAACATTTTAATTTTATTCCAGTCTGATTTTCCATAAGAGTTCTAAATTTTTTAAACCGACTGAACACTTCTAACTTGTTTTTCAAAAAATATACAAATGCCCTCCTTGAATAATCATCAATAAACGATACGTAGTATCTTGACTTAGATAAAGAAGGAACATCAACTGGACCAAAAACATCAGAATGCACATAGTCCAGAACACCAGAAGATTTATGAGAAATAGAGTAAAACGAAACACGGTTTTATTTTCCATATATACAATGTTCACAGAAATCGAACTCCAGATTACAATCAATCAGCCCATCTACCAAGTTTTTGTTTTTCAAGGTTTTTAAACCTTTTTCACCTATGTGACCAAGTCTATGATGCCAGAGCATTGTTTTCTCTACAGGAAGTTTAACTTCCATAGAATTTACATCATGTGTTACAATAGTAGCTTTTCCAGCTTTTACAGAGACACTATTACAGCAAACTGGTTTTGCATCTAACCTATACAGAGTTCCAGTGCGTTCATCCTTTGCCAGTACAATAGAACCTCTAGTCATCTTATAGCCACCATTCACAAAAGTAACTTGCACTCCAACATCATTAAGCTTACTAACAGAAAGTAAATTTCAAGCCAGACCTGGTATGTGAAGAACTCCATTCATTCCCTTTATTCTGCCGTCCGGGAACTGGATTCTGACTCGTCCTCGGCCAACAATTTTCAGTGTTGAATCACTCGCCAGGAACACCTTCCCACCAGCATACGATTCATACTTTGTGAACCACTCTCTATGAGATGTCATATGAAATGATGCTCCTAAATCCACCAGCCAAACATCTTCAGATGCAAGCGTTGCCAAAGCAGCAATGAAGGCATTAGCATCACTCTGAGAAGAATCATTGTCAGAAGAGTTCTTCTTCTTCTTCTTTTTCTCCTCTTTACAGTCTCTTCTGATGTGACCTTTCTGCCCACAATTCCAGCACTTCACCTTAGATTTTGTACCAGGAGATTTTGATTTCCCCTCTAATTTGGACTTAGACTTCTTATCCTTCTTATTGCCTCTTTCTTTTGATCTACCTCGAGCAAACAGGGCCTCTTTGGCTGTTTCAGAAGATTTCCTCCACATCTCTTCAGATAATAATGAGGTAACAACCGCTTCAATTGTAAACGTGGTTGTTGTACTTCCAATAGCCATCACAAGTTGCTCCCATGAATTAAGTAAGGAACACAATAGAAGCATACAACGGTCTTCCTCTTTTATTTTTACACCTACGGGCCCAATTGATATGCATTGGTCCGATGAACAATCTCTGGCCGATAGGTCCACTTCCATTGGTGCGACACATGACTCTGGATTGACATCTCATAGCTTGGCCGATGGAGATTCTTACACCGATGATCCATTGAACACTTCCAATGTCAACTCGTATCAAAGTGACACACAATCATCGGAGCAACCTCAACATCCTTCGCCGATCTTCAACCTTAGGCCGATGACTCACACCCTTTGGTGAGACCTTGGAGATCGATGTGACACTTTCAGCTTTCGCCAATGCAATAAGGCACACCGATGGTTACCACATCGGTGAGACTCATACCATCGATAGGACACTACAAAGTTATGTCGATAGTGTTAGTCAGTCCGATACATGAGGTTCAAGCAGTAATTTGAGACACTAAGTCTCTTCAATAGAATAACCCCAAAGGGATCCAAGATTGGCTCAACCTCTAATGTCAATGGAACCTAAGGGGATCCACAACATTGTAACATGGTGAATTCCCAATATTAATATGAACAATATATATTCAAACACAATGTAGTATTAATTTAGGAAATCAATTTATTTATGTATAATATTTAATTAAATACAATATTAAATATTTAAAATATAAAACACAAAATTAAATAAGCAACAGTTAACAATCCATTATCATCAACTTCAAATATTTCATTTGAGATCCAAGAAGTGAAGTAATACGTATCTGAGATAAACTCTGGAAATAACTCCACGTGCTCTAGAAAATCAGTGGTAAGGCCTCATAACTATGGCACACTCTAGGAAGTACCTATGTAAAAACACAACATGTGCCTATATGCACCATAAGCCCTAGCCAAGACCATCTCAAGTGTACTCTATACCTCAAGTTAGATGCACTTTGTATGCCCTTTTCTATGCCCATAGCCTACTTACCAAACCACTATCTTCTAAGAGTGACCCACAAAATATATATTTCTTTTACATTCAATTCACAGGGTTAAGCAATAACCCAAAGGGCAGCTTCCAACCATCACATCCAATCATTACAAGATAAGGAATGTAATTATTATTTTTATTTGCACTCTTCTGGTAAGAATTAAACTCAAATATGAGTGTTTTTATTTTTATAAGGTTGTTTTAACTTTTTAACTTGAAAGTAACTTTCTTTTCATGCTTTTGTTTTACACATCTATTTTAATATTAAATAAATTGACTTTCTTTTATTTTTATTCTTTAATAAAGTTTTGTAAACTTTATTTGTTTAGTTATTTTCTCAGAAAAAAAAAAGGTCCCATAACAAACATGATTATGTTATTTAGGAAAAGAGGGAATGATGATGAGGTTGATAGTGTGATTAAATCCTCCTTTCACATATAACATTCAAGGACATTATAATGAGTCAAGTGACAACTTTTGCAAGAGGACTCAGCTACAGGTTTGGTGTCACTTAGAATGATAAGGAAATTTAGAATTTGTTGATTGATTTGTTAAACCCTAATCTGATTATGCCTTAAAACCCTAATTATATGAAATCATAAATGTTGTCACATAGATTTGCACCCAGTGTTGAAGGCTTTTAGGGCTCCAACAATCTAGTGAAACCTTGAGATGACCTCCAGGTGTGGGACCCTACAGGGAGGCCAAATCTCCAGAGAGAGGCTGGGTCCTTTGTTGAATGAGAAGAATTCAGCTAACCTAAGACTAAACCTAATCTATCCACTGGTTATGAAAAAAGGAAGAAGGGGTAAAATTTAAATTAAAATGAGGTGATACACCATGTTTGAATATAAGAGCCCTCACAGAACTGAGAAGATGCACAAAATGACCAAATACAACTAATCAACATACACAGATCAAACTGATTTTAATAGAGGTAAGGAGCAAGAAATGATTATAAAGGAATTAAGCATTCACAAACACATCATTCTTAGTTCACACAGGGTTAAAACTAGCATGAAAAGGTAAAATAACTAGCATATATTCAATTAGAAGGTAAGGTTATAGTAGAAGAGTACTTTGTTTGGAATACAGAAGCATGAAGACTAACTATTTTCCAACCTTTTTTACATCTTACATTCATGCATATATAGCACTTGATTTCAAACGACCTAATTCGGTTAAAATAAATTGCCCCTTGCGCTCTATCAGAAAATATCTATGCCTGAAAGGATGTCTATCTGCAAGAATTAACTACAGAAAATATCTGGAGACCTGGGCAGATGAAAGATATCTCCCTTCAATGCGAACAACTAATTTTTCACCTGCTACCATAAATGTTACAAATATCTAATAAGGGACAAGTGAAAAGATTAGATCTGCATTGATGGCATCTGAGACAAATCTCCTGAGCAAAGCTTTTACAACACTTTAAATTTTGAACCCTTGGAATCTCTGTGTTGATTAAATCCTTTGTTGCACCAACTTTATACATTACCGCAATCCCGCATGCCATATATGATGCTACGTAAAACCGTTGCGGGGTTGCGGGCTACAATTCATACTTTACTTCATATTGTCAGCCTATAAATATCCCCATCGACCTCTGTGAGACTACGGTGAGCATGATGCTTCACTTACCCCTTTACCGCAAACTCGTGGCAGTCCCTCAAGACCTCCTGTGGTATAGCGGCAAGCATCTTATCCTTTTACCACCAATCTGCGGACTGCTCTAACAATTGTCGCGGTAGCGCGGTAAACACATCCACACCACTTGAAAACCCTTATACCGCACCACCGCAAGCCTCACTTGAAATCGTTGTGGGGAAGCGATGACCATTTTACATTGGCTCCCTCTTACAGCATTGCCGCCGGTCATGCTCTTACCTATCGTGGGACCGCAGTGACATATTATATGCCGCTCAAGTTTATACCACCAGCCCGCAGACTTCATCTTGAGACCTCCACGGGACCGCGGTGAACACATTGTTTCTCATCGCGATCCCGCAAGCTATTCTAATAACTATCGTGGTAATGCGGCGATGACATCATTACTTTCCTACCGCGATCTAGTGGGCTTCTCTCTTAACTATCGCGGCAATGCGGCGATGGTTAGATCCTTACCACTGGCCTGCCACGCTTCTGTTATGTCAGAAAAATGCACCCTTGGGGGCTTTTTCCTTTTAAGGTTTAGCTCATGGTTTAGATTGCATTTAGAGCATCTTGCATGATAATTCAAACTCTAGATGAGAAAACCCTTGGGCCTTGTGACAAATGGGACCTAAGGGTGACTATTTTGATGATCCCGGAGCAAAGACAGGGGGTGGACTTAGGCACTGGCGCCCTAGTCCAGCCCTATTTTGGGTCTGCCCTAAATTCAAATGTTAGGTTTGTGACCATTATTTGGGTCCCAGGCTAACATCATAAGTTTTAATTATGAAATTCTTGGTGGGAATCTTAGTAGTTACATATATAAACATGTGTAGGTTATCATTTAGAAACTAGAAGATGTTTATGGTTGTGAGCTATTGGCATACTTGTGATTTTCATTGTGTTGCAGAGCATATCATTGTTATTGTGTTTGTTTTTGCAGGTTGGATTACATCTTCTCCTCATGGTATTGAAGAGTATCTTCCTTCCATGAGAGCTTCATCATCAAGGTGACATCTATTGTGTTTTATCATCATTATCATTTAGATTTTTGCCTCTATCTTGCGGGATATGCACTCTCATCTAACAATGGTGTTCAGAAGACTTGAATGTCTCTCTGGGGCTTGACCGAGGCAAGCCTCTAAATGCCACAACCCCCTCCCACACTCTTTGTGATTGCAGGTTATAGGTATTGGATCTAGAGAAAGTGGAGTTGCAGGGAAGATTAGGGGACATTGAAGATTCAGGATCTGAAAAGAAGCGGACACTGTGTGAGATTTTGGGACACATGCGCTATCAACATTGTCCTCTGCATTTGAAGCTATAGAAACAGATTAGACAATGATAATTAGGGTTTGCAGAGCTTCCGACATCCGACAGAAGATTCCCCAATGGACTAGGGCACCATCAATAGTGTCCTTCGCATCTGAATTGCCAGAAATGGAAGGTACAGTGGAGATAAGTGTCGGAAGGAGATCAAGATTCTACAGAAAAAGCTACATCTTGGACTTGGGCACCATCATCATTGTCCCCGACATTTTTGTTTTCCAAACTGCGAAAAATAGTGACTTAAGGTTCTTTGCCCTTTGTCTTATTTCAATAGCATCTGTCGTAATTTACAATTTTGCTTACTGTTTTGCTTAAATTAGGGTTTCAATAGCATTAAAGCATTAATTCAGAGATATTGTGTGACAACTTCTAAATTCCCAAGCTTCCCTTGTGGCAACCCAACCTGATAGGTGACTCTCCTCTCGAGTGGAGAGGCAACTCAATTGAAAAGCCCTTGGAATGTTTAGTGGAAAGGAGGATTCAAGCTAAAACCCCCATACACCAACAAAATCAACAACCCCCCTTTTTAACCATTAAACATTTTGGTGAACCTGTGTTTTTGGACTTTTTGGCACCTTGTTGAGGGTTGTTTAATAGATTTACATTCATTCATTTGAAAAATTATTAAAAAAAATTGAAAATTTTGAAAAATTGGCAGATTAGGCTTGCATTTTTTGTAAAATTTAAAGTAATTGGCATTTAATTTAATTTAATTTTTGTTATTTTCATTAGACCTAATTTAAATTGCAAAAATTCATCATTTACATTGCGCTTGCATGCTTGATTTATTAAAAATTGCTTGAAAATTGTGCATTTTTCATGAAAACCTAGTTTTGCATGAGCCAGGGTTGTAGTCAAAATCTTGTTTTAGATTTTACTACCTTGTCAAAACACTCATTAGGTCTGATTTCTAATTGTAGTGTTGCATCATAGTGGCCTTCTTGCAAAATTTCATGTCTAGGGCTTGAAAACTTGCATTTTTCACTAGATTTGGCCTTATCATCCTGTTAGATTTGCACTCCAAGCGTGTTTTAAGGGATTTTGCTACATTAATTGTATTTTATCAAGGTTATTATCGTTTTCCCCTTCTCATTTTCCTTAAAACACTCTTTTTCCTACTCTTTTTGCACTGAGATTTGGTGAAAAATCGCATATTTTGGCCTATTTTCACTAGGTTTTGATCTATCAACTCTCTAGAGTTACTTCAAAAGTGTGTTGTGAAAGGTATTTTTGCATTAGTGGACTATTTTTAGGCACACCATGTGTTGTTCCTCTTGAAAATCTTTACAACACCTCTTCTTTCATTCGTTAGCATTGAGAAAAGTTGAAAAAATCAACTATTTTAGAGCATATTCGACATCACTTTTGCATAAGTTTTGGAAGATCTTGAAAATATGATTTGACACTCCTTTGCAAACTTACAAATGGCTTCTTAATACAATAATAATGCTAGGTTTGTTCCTAGGCCTCATTTGAAAAGAAGAGCCCTTGAGCTTGAAATAACATTCACACCTCATGACAAAGAAATGGTAGAAACCGAAAGGCCTCTATATATCACGATAAAGATAATGGAACAACCTATGCATGGAACACTCATAGATCCTAATTGCATAACAAATGTGGAAATGGAAGATTTCCTCCTTAAATATGAAATGGTACAAGAATCATATGAACCGTTAGATTTGAGAATTAAAACACATAATGGAGTTTTAATGAAACCAATTGGCAAGATAACTTTAATGGTCTCGGTCTATGATAAAGTTGTGGACCAGTCATTTGATGTAATCCCCTTATTCTACCTCTTTTGTGTAAAACTTGGATATCCTTGTCTTAAAGCTATGAATGTTGTTCCTTCTACTATTCACAAATGTATAAAATTTCCTTTGCGTGGAGAGATCCTTACTATCCTCCGTAATGATTATCAACCTCTAGCTAAGGACAAGAACTTTATTCTTGATTAGTTTGGCCGCAACCTGAGATAGATCCTGATCCACAAAGAGATAGAACTTTCATAGAATACAAAAAATACAAAGCAAAACAACTAGCTCGAGTGGCTAGGTCTCTTTTGCAACCAATAAGAGAAGAACAAGAAGCAAGCACAAAACAAGATTATTATGGCTTTGATGAAATTTTTGGCATGAGAAATGTGGATAAGGAAAGTTTCCATAACCTTACTCATCCATGGAGAGATGGCATTTATGCTGAGGTCCCTCCCCCATCATCCTTACAAGGATCAGGAGGCTTTCATCGACAACAAAATATTCCACCAAGACCGATGAGATTTGAACATGGTGCTTCCTCCTCTACGGTACAAACTATGGCAAACCATAACAATGATGAAATAAGCAATAAGACAAGAAGAAATAGACTAGCAAAAGAAAGGAGGAGGAGGAGACGGGCCTTTGCCCAACAGATCACAAATGGACAAGAGAACATTCAACCTAACATTGAAACAAATCAAGAAGACCTTACAAATGAGAAAAATAAGAACAATAGTTGGGCTTTGGTGCCTTAAACACCTCTTTCATCTACCATTCGAGACTAGGAGGATGATGACCTCCTCGATGATGACTTGTAGCATGAACCTCACAGGTAAGTATCTCTAACCCTTTACCTCCGTCTTGTGTTTCCCCCATGATGTGTTATGTGTTGTTAGGCCTCCTGGGATGACCCTTGATTCTCTTGTAAAGTCAAGGATACTAGGAGACCACCTCTATTGTGACCTTCTTCTATTTGTATCATCATTCTTTTATATTCCCTCTCCTCTGATTTCATCATTGTGTGTTATGTCTTACGAACATAACATTGCGGTTGGTGACTTGGGGGCACCCTCCTACATGACTGTCCCTAAGGCACTTGTTCTCCTCTCTGATTTATTGTTTACCTTCCTCTAGTGTTTCCACCTAGCTGGCGGATGATGAAAAACATATTATACTGACGTGGACCTAGTGTCCCTTTAGCAAGTAATCAAAACATGGACCTAGTCCATACATGACAACAGGGTTGTTACATATTATCCGACGCTTGGCTAGTGGAATCACTCCGTGTGATTTCTCTATCTTGATGTTGATGTTGATGTTATCTTATCTTGCTAACAACACTTTAACAATATTGTTGCTCCGCACACTTTGTCTTTCACCTTGCATGGCTCTTTCATATAGTTGATCATATGCATTGTTGTTTATTATGATTATTTGGACACTAACACCTTTCTTGCAGGAAATTATGTGTTTGTGGGAACATTTGGTGATCGTAAAGTACATGTCATCTCTAGGAGGCATGGGCTTTGCGAGAGCTCGTGTTCCCTTGTGTGTTTTCTTCCTACCTTAACGTGCTTGATATCGAGACATGATATTAACCACCTTAAGGTGGGGGCATATATAAGGTAAGTTGTCTGCTTTAGATGATAAGTAAAGCATGTTTGAACAATCTGAAAATCAATCACAATCATTTAATCCCTCTGTGGAGGCGGGATATCAAGCATATTGTTTTGTCTTAAGCCCTCATCGTGAGGTGAGGATGGTGTATTTCTCATAGAGAGTGCACATCCTGTCATTTTTAAAAGTCCTCATCGCGAGGCAGGGAGCGGTTATGTGACTAACTCAACCCTTAAGCGTGTTTTTGGCAATTGTTGTGGGGAAGCCCAATCGTCGGTGTGTGCCTGTAATGTGCCTGAGATGGCGATGAACCTAGCAATAGTTTCACTCCATCACTTGTTTGTCATGTTTTCTCTGTGTCTTCCATGTGTGTGTATGGCTGTTTGTTCTCAAACTACAAGACCAGTGGTGATGAGCTCCTCTACACTTTGGGATTTATTTGGCATGTTTGTTCTCAAGGTGCAAGACCGGTGGCAATGAGCTCCTCTACACCTTGGGATTTTGTTTGGCGTGTTTGTTCTCAAAAGGTGCAAGACTAGTGGCGATGAGCTCCTCTACACTCTTTTGGGATTTGTTTGTTTACTTTCCTTGTGCTTGCATTTTGCATTTCATATGGGAAAATCAAAAATAAAATAATCACTGCATTCATTGTATTCTCTGTGCTCTGTGTGTCTTCAATGTTGTATTCTCCGTGTTTTTGCGTGACTGTAACTGTCTTCTCCGTGTTTTGTGTGCTTTATATTGTCTTCGATATGTTTGGTGTGTCTTCTTCATGCTTGACGTGTTTGTTGTGTTTGTTGACCTTACTTTAATGCATGTATTGGCCTTGTGTTTATACATACATTAAAGTGGGTGCTAAATGTTATTTCAGAAAAATGCACCCTTGGGGGCTTTTTCCTTTTAAGGTTTAGCTCCCGGGTCTTTAGATTGCATTTAGAGCATCTTTCATGATAATTTAGACTCCCGATGAGAAAACCCTTGGACCTTGTGACAAATGGGACCTAAGGGGGACTATTTTGATGATCCCGGAACAAAGATAGGGGGTGGACTTGGGTGCTAGCGCCCTAGTCCAACCCTATTCTGGGTCTGCCCTATTTATTCAAATGTTGGGTTTGTGACCGTTATTTGGATCCCAGACCAACATCATAAGTTTTAATTACGAAATTCTTGGCAGGACTCTTAGGAGTTGCATATATAAGCATGTGTAGGTTATCATTTAAAAACTAGAAGATGTTTATGATTGTGAGCTATTGGCATACTTGTGATTTTCATTGTGTTGCGGAGCATAGCATTGTTATTGTGTTTGTTTTTGCAGGTTGGATCACATCTTCTCCTCATGGTATTGAAGAACATCTTCCTTCCATGAGAGCTTCATTGTCAAGGTGACATCTATTGTGTTTTATCATCATTATCATTTGGATTTTTGCCTCTATCCCACGAGATACGCACTCTCATCTAACAACGGTGTTTGGAAGACTTGAATGTCTCTTCGGGGCTTGACTGAGGCAAGCCTCTAAATACCACAACCCCCTCCCACACTCCTTTTGATTACACGTTATAGGTATTGGATCTAGAGAAAGTGGAGTTGCAGGGAAGATTGGAGGACATTGAAGATTCGAGATCCGAAAAGAAGAGGACATTGTGCGAGATTTCGAGACACGGGCACTATCAACATTGTCCTTCGCATCCGAAGCTATAGAAATAGACTAGACAGTGATAATCAAGGTTTACAGATCTTCTAACATCCGGCAAAAGATTCCCCAGTGGATTAGGGTGCCATCAACAGTGTCCTCCACATCTAAATTACCGAAAATAGAAGGTACAATGGAGATCGAGATTCTACAGAAAAAGTTGCATCTTGGACTTGGGCGCCATCACCATTGTCCCTAACATTTTTGTTTTCCAGACTATGAAAAATAGTGAGTTAAGGTTCTCTGCCCTTTGTCTTATTTCAATAGCATATGTCGTAATTTGCAAATTTGCTTAAATTAGGGTTTCAAGAGCATTAAAGCATTAATTCAAGATATTGTGTGACAACTTCTGAATTTCCTAGCTTCCCTTGTCGTAACACAACCTGATAGGTGACTATCCTCTCGAGTGGAGAGGCAACTCAATTGAAAATCCCTTGGAATGTTTAGTGGAAAGGAGGATTCAAGCTAAAACCCCCATACACCAACAAAACCAACAACCCTCCTTTTTAACCATTAAACAACTTCATACACACTATTGCGGTATTGCGGTAAGTTGTTCAGAATACCTTTTAGCTCCCGCAAGCCCGCAATCTTTTCAATTGATGGTCGCGGTAAACGGCGATATTGCACCCTAGCTCCTACAAGCCCGCAAGGGTTCATCAGACACATCCACGGGGATGCGGTATTGGTAAAATATTGATAAGATTTAGCATAACATGACAAGAAATGACCTAGGGCTTAAAGTAAGGAAAACACTTAGAGATTTTTTGATTTGGGCTATTTGGCTGGAGAGCAAAATAGGACAACATTTTGGTGACTTCTTAAGGGTGTTTGCCTACTAAACAAATGGAAACCAATGGCCTTAAGCATTTGTTGGGCATAGAGTCAAGTCTGAAACATGTTGGAAAAAACTGAAACCTACCTCAAAACAAGACCATAAAAAGAAACAAGGCCTGCATTCTCCTAATGACAATACAACCTGTGCAAGGCACTTAGGGAAAGGAAACCTAAAGCAAAAATAAACTAAAACAATATGTACAAAATCTCAGACCAACCTTAATGGTAGGGTTTGAGATGGACCCCATTGACTAAGATCAGAAGAACTTCACCATCCAACCTTGAAACAATGAAGGAGTTTGCTTGCTTGCTGTTGATGATGACATAAGGCCCACTCCAAAGTGCATCAAACTTGGTATGGCCTCCTGGTTTGGCTCTGTCTGCATCCCATTTCAGGACAAGATCTCCTTCTTTGAAGGTTTGGGCCTTAGCCTTCTTGTCAAAATACTTTTTGGTCTACATCTGATGTTCTTTTAATGAGATCATGGCTGATTGTCTTTCCTCTTCTAACTCAATTAACTCAGCTATCCTAATAGACCTTGCATCCTCTCCTTCTAATGCCAACTAATGAGCTAGATCTAGTGCAAGAAATTCTAAAGATATAGGCAATCTAGCCTCTCTTCCATACACCAGAACAAAAGGAGAATTCCCAATGGCTCTTTTGTAGGTGATCCTATATGCCCAAAGAGCTAATCTAATTTTATTGTGCCATTGCCTCTGGTTTGTCTCCATGGTGGACTCTTCAAAATACTGATCAGGTTCTTATTGGTGGATTTAGCCAGTCCATTACCTTGGGGGTAATAGTTGGACAAAGTCTTTAAGAACACATTGTACTTAAGAGCCCAATCAACAATCCTAAAACTAGTGAATGCTTTTGCATTATCAGAAATAATAGTATGAGGAGCTCCAAACCATGTCATGATTTCTTCCAAGAAATCCATGATTGATGACTCAGTGGCCTCCTTGACTGGGACTGTTTCAACTCACCTGATGAAGTAATCCATTGTCGTCAAAACCCACTTATGACCAGCACTGGAAACATGGTTTATCATGCTAATGAAGTCTAAACCCCATTGTGAGAAGGGTTGATCAGCCTGAATAGGGTAGAGTGGAAGTGCTGCTAATCTCTTCTTTCCTGCAAAGAGAGCACACTATTTGCATCTTCTTACCCACATGTGGGCATCATTGAATAATGTGGGCCAAAAATAAATTGCCCTCATTATTTTCATTGTTGTAGCTCTAGTAGAAAAATGGCAACCAACTGGGCCAGCATGAAACTTGCCAAGAAGTCTATCAACCTGATCTTCTTCTATGCATCTCAGTAAGACTCCATCCAAGTTTCTCTTGAAGAGAATACCATCTACCAAACCATAAGGGATAGACTACAACCTAAAATGTCTTCTTTTATCTCTATCCAGTCCATAGGTATACTCATCAGTGAATAGGAAACTAGCCATATTTGTTGTCCAAGAACTCACAATTGATGGCTTAGTTGTAGGTTCCTCCTCATTCAAAAGGCAAGATGAATTCACCTCATCTACTGATGTCTGAGCTAGTTGTTCACATAATTCTCTGCCTCTAATCAACTTAGTGGCTTTGATGATTAGATCATATTCCAGGATCTTGGTGACCCAGCCGGCTCGTTTTTCATAAAGCTCTATCCCCATTATGTAATCTCTCACACTAGGATGAGAAACTAAAACTTTAATATGATTATTTGCTAGCATATATATAAATTTCTTTAAAGCTCTAACAATGGAAAATACCTGCTTATCCATGGGGCTATATCTAACCTCATAATCCTTCAAGGTTTGACTGAAGAAGGCCAAAGGTTGCTCCAGTCCACATTCATTTTGTTGCATTAGGACATAAGCAGTACTATTCTCTCCTCCATATTCATAAAGGGCAAAGTCCTCATAATTTGGGTTCATGAGAGTAGGTGCCCGGGTAATCTCTTCCTTGATCTTTTCAAAACCATCCTTCCCCTCCTTAGTCCATCTAAAGCCCACGTCTTTCTTGAGCATAAGGGTTAGAGGCTTCACTAAGCCAGTGCAGTTAGGAATAAACTTCCCAACGAAGTTGATTTGCCTTAGAAATGATTGTAAATATTTTTTGTGAGTAGGAAGAGGAAGAGAAAGAAGGTCAAATGTTCTATCTAGATATATGGATATCCCATCTTCAGACACTATGTGGCCCAAAATCTTACCTTGGGCAACAACAAAAATACATTTCTTGGGGTTCGAAGACACCCCAAACTCTTTGCATCTCTAGAAAACCTTTTCTAGATGCTCCATATGGTTCTCCCCTTTCTTGGAGAAGACTGTGATGTAATCCAGATAAATTAGGATGAACCTATTTATAAATCCTTTGAAGGCAATATCCACTGCCCTTTGAAATGTGGCACCAGCATTAGACAAACCAAATGGCATTTTTACGTATGCCATGATTCCCCATTTGGTTGTGAATGTCATCTTAAATCTATCCTCCTCTCTGACAAAGATCTAATTACAGCTAGAGAAGCCATCTGATAATGAAAACCTCTCTGTCCCTACAACTATTTGCAAAATTTGATCCATAGAGGGTAGAGGGTAATGATCCTTCAAAGAACCCTGATTCAGGTCCCTGAAGTCTACACAAAGCCTAATCTCTCTATTCTTCTTTCTCACAGGCACTAGATTAGAAACCCAAGTATAATACTTGATAGGGAAGATAATCCTTGCTTGTATGAGCTTAGCAAGCTCTTTCCTCATGAGTGGTTCATTTTTTGGATTAATGGGCTGTTGTTTTTGGTGAACTGGCTTGCAGTTAGGATCCAAATCAATGGCATGTTGAACCACATCTAGATTGAATCCTTTAAGATCTTCATATGTCCATGCCTGGAAATCATTATACTTCTAGGCAAGCTTTATGAACTCTTGCTCTTCTACATCACCGCATACCTTTCCTAGCGTCAACTCTTTGTCTTGGGCGACAGTCACCTTCTGGTAATCTTCTTTCTTGAAGGTCATGTTATTTCTATCTCCTCTAAACTCATCATCATGGCTAAAGATGGCCTCAAGAGTAACTATACCCTTGGGTAGCTTGTTTGATTTGAGCTAGATGATATGATCACCGTAGCATTCCTACAACCTAGGTTGCGCTATGGAGGAAAACTCTGCTTCATTCTGAATGAAGCTCATGACAATCTGCTCATTGTTGTCAAAGACCTATCAATGGATATCATTATCAGGAACAGATGGTCTGACAACAATCCTCACATGCTGATCAGGACCTTGGAATAAGTCTATAGGTGGAGAAAACTGAGCCCCCACTGTTGCTAATTGATCAACATTAGTATTTAATTTCCTTAGGATCACCTACAGGTTGAGAGCGTCAAAACTCTCAAACAGGTCCCAAACTCTATGTCTATAAGCTCTTAGAAGCTAGTTTTTTGTTGCACATCTCTCCTTGACTTGGTTAACCACCAATTTAGTATCGCCAAAGATCTCCAAATGCTTGATATTTTTCTTCTCATCAATCAATAGGCCATGAACCAATGCCTCATACTTTGCTACATTATTGGTACAAGAAAAATGCAACCTATGAGCAAAATGCAATTTCTTACTAGTCAGAGAGACTAATAAAACCCTTGCACCAGCTCCATTTTTGCTCTTTGAACCATCAAAAAAATCTTCCATGGGCCATTAGAGTCCTCATTTGGCTTGAGTACAGAAGGAGTTGAAGAATCCCCTTCATGGATCATGTAGTTGCCCAAGTTAGTTGCCTCAGTGGTATAATAAGGATAAAAAATTTCATGATTCCTTGCCCACTCATCTAAAAATAGGTCAGGGATAGGAAGAGGTGAAGGTTCTGCCTCAATAGGTTCTGAGTCATGCACTTCCTCACCCTGAATCATCACATGTGGGTTCACCAGGCTATGGTCGTAATTCTCCACATGATAATCTGAAATTGGTTCAGCCTTGATGGTGAATCATGTACCATATATGGTCCTCAACAACATATGAGATCAGTCAAAAGAAAGGTATTCGCCTACCTTTGCTATGAAATCTCTTGATAGACAAATGGCAAAGAAAGGAGGAAGATCAATGATTGAAATGTCTTGTTTGAAAGTTAGGTTAGGACATGCATATAAAGTCAAGTCCAGTCCCTTGATCACTCCTATAGTGTTCATAGAGGTGCAATCCAGTTGTAATACTCCTGATGAAATAGGGATATACTTGATGCCTAATGCATCTGCTATCTTTTTGGGCATGACCGAAACACTAGCCCCAGAGTCTATCATGCAGCTGTGCACTAAAAACTTGCCAACGATTAAAGATAAGTAGAAAGGAGATGGTTTCTTGACTGCACTTACTTGTCCTTCACTTGGTTGCACTAGGCTAACAAGGGGCTTTCTCTTTCTGTTTTGATGATGGATTTGATGCTGCTAACTCGGCTGATGGGAAGTGCTTTAAGGGTTCTTGTAATAGATCCCTCTGGGAAGGGATAGACATTACTTCCCACATGGAGACATTAATATTTGTTTTCTTCATCTGTTCCACAATATTTAATGGAATAGTGGCTGCTTTATGCATAGATGGAATCCATGTTCCTTTATTTGTTTGATTTGTAGTTTGTTCAGGCACTTTTAAGCCTGGTGGAATTTATTTTGTAGCAGCTGATTTATTTCTTTGAATTGGGGTTGTGGTATTGACCACCTTTGCCTTTGAAATAGGCTCCTTTTGTAACACAGCAGGTATAGGGCTAGCCTCCAACTGCCTCTTCTTTGACCTGATGTTGTCTGCAATATGTATAACAACACTGTCCATAGGCTGATTGATAGTGCAAAAGTCTTCCACAGTCCATAGAACCATACTAGGATCAGGGGTAGCCTCATTTTGAACTTCAGGGTTGCTATTGGTTGTCTCTGATAGTGATGCCTGCTGAGTGTGGAAGTTCTACACCATTAAAGCTCTTTCTTATGCTCCAAAAGCACAAGTGGACTAATTATGAGGTTGGTTGTAGGGATAGCACCAATCTGTCTCTTGGGCCAGATTATTTTGAGTAGGGACTAAGGCCCTAACTAGATTCACAACTAGTATTTGTTGTATAGGTCTAATAGTTTGTAAAGGCTGTGCAGAGTTAGGATTTTGGTATCTATTTTGCTAATAACCATGATTCTAGTTTTGATTTCTACTTTGATTATACCCTTGATTCCAATTCTGATTAGATGACTGCCCCTGATTATAATTCTGATAGGGTTTGGGAGCAGTTTGAATAGCTATACTATTCACCTTATTTGTCAAATTAGACATTAGGGTCTTAAGGTCACTCTCTTCTTGAGAAAGAGAGGATGTTGAAGTTTCAGGCTCTGGGATAGGAGCAATAATGGGTTGCTGTGATGAGGAAGGCAGCTCTGAAAAAAGTGGGATAGGAGGCCTGGGAGCAATTTTCCTAGCCTGTATTAAACAATTTTTAGCTTTCAGAGTTGTCTCATAGCCAGTTGGTAGAGTCTCAGCACCCATGGATTGCATCATCATAGCAATATCTGAATTTAAAGCTCTTAAAAAGTACAAGAAAGCACCTTGTGGAGATGGCATGAGGGTAGCTGGAATTCTTTCCGACGTCCTCTAGAATCTAAAGTTGAAATCTACCAGCATCTCACTTGGAGCCCTCTTGATAGTTATCAACTGCTCAAGTAGTGAAACGTTATTTGCCCTCTCTCCAAACTATTTATAAAGGGCCTATCCCAGCTTGTCCTAGGTATGTATTGAAGCAAGGGTCAAGCTCCTGAACCATTGAAGAGCTCTTCCCTTGAAAGATGAGACCATGAGACAGACTGCAACATCTTCATGTTGTATATGATGAACCGAGCATGCGTTGGTTATATCTTTGATATGCTCAGCAGGGGTTACTGAACCATCACCCGTGAAGGGTGAAACACTTTTCAGGGCTGTAGAAGTTATGTCATTGTATGCAACCAAATCTAATGGACTTCCTCCATTGAAGGTTACAAAAGGCAAATTCCTTGCCATCCTAGGAATGTTCAGATTCAGTCCAGGGATATGCAAGCTTCTTCTATTATACTGAAACCTAACAGGAGGGGATGTAGATTGAGCCCTTGAAAGAGGTAAAATAGAGGTGCTACCCCTTCTCACAGGAGACCTAGATAACCAAGACCTTCTCCTTGAAGTAGCAACAAATAATTCAATGAACTAGAAGTTACCTCTAGAAGATGCCCTAGTTTGTACAGGCATAAAAGATGGCACTAATCAAAACTAGTAGTATGTAGAGTCGTCAGGTGCATGAAATGTCTGCCAAGATGCAGAGAACTAAGAAGAACACTAGATTCTTAGCTTAATTCATTTTTCTTTGAGTCCCATCGGGCGTGCTAGAAATTGTTGTCACATAGATTTGCACCCAGTGTTGAAGGATTTTAGGGCTCCAACAATCTAGTGAAACATTGAGATGACCTCCAGGTGTGGGACCCTATAAGGAGGCTGAATCTCTAGAGAGAGGCTGGTTCCTTTGTTGAATGAGAATAATTCAACTAACCTAAGACTAAACCTATTCTATCCACCGGTTATGAAAAGAGGAAGGAGTAAAACTGAAATTAAAGGGAGGCGATACACCAAGTTTAAATATAAGAGCCCACACAGAACTGAGAAGATGCGCAAAATGACCAGATACAACAAATCAACATACACAGATCAAACTAATTTTAATAGAGGCAAGGAACAAGAAATGATTAGAAAGGAATTAAGAATTCACAGACACATCATTCTTAGTTCAACAGGGTTAAAACTAGCGTGAAGATGTAAAATAACTAGCATATATTCAATCAGAAGGTAAGGTTATAGTAGAAGAGTACTCTGATTGGAATACAAAAGCATGAAGACTAACTATTTTCCAACCTTTTTTACATCTTACATTCATGCATATATAGCACTTGATTTCAAACGACCTAATTTGGTTACAATAGATTGCCCCTCGAGCTCTGTTAGAAAATATCTCTACATGAAAGGATGTCTATCTGCAAGAATTAACTATAAAAAATATCTCGAGACTTGGGTAGATGAAATATATTTCCCTTCAATGCAAACAACTGATTTTTCACCTGCAACCATAAATGTTACAAATATCTGATAAGGGGCACTTGAGAAGATTAGATCTACATTGATGGCATCTGAGACAAATCTCCTGAGCAAAGCTTTTACAACACTTTAAATTTTGAACCCCTTGAATATCTATGTTGATTAAATCCTTTGTTGATGCCAACTTTATACATTACCGCAATCGTGCACGCCATATCTAATGCTTTGTAAAACCGTCACAGGGTTGCGGGCTACAGTTCATACTTTACTTCATATTGCCGGCCCACAGATATCCCCATCGACCTCTACGAGACCGCGGTGAACATTATGCTTCACTTACCCCTTTACCACAAACCCACCACAGTCCCTCAAGACCTCCTGTGGTATAGCAGTGACCATTTTACATTAGCTCCCTCTTACCGCTTTGCCACCGGTCATCGTCTTACCTGCCGCAAGACCTGTAAGCACAAAAATCATGCATTGCCTCCACGAGGACCCCTATGATGAGTCAGATCCTTATCACGTACATGTAAGCATGAAAATAAATCCTTTGGGCAGTAGGCCTCTTGATGACGTGTCATCTCTTCTTGTTTTGTGTCATTTCTGCTTTGTCGATTCTCCTTCTTCTCCTTCTTCCCCATTTGTGACACTTTTCGACACTTGTCGACTTGCGTTTTCTGGCTTGCGACCTTAATCCTAGGCCTTGTGAGTGTTTTGTAGGTGAGTTTTCACCTCGTCCCTTTGTGTTTCATCTAGTGCACCTCATAGAAGCCTTCTAGAGGTCCCTCGATCCCTCTCCCGCTTTCTATTTTCAGTTTCGACCTTCCTATCGAAATCTCCCCCTATTATTTCCAGATCTCCCTGGGAGATCCTGCAAACGCAAGTGGAGATTTGGATTCTTCCTCATGATTGACCTGTTTCTTGATGCATAAATCATCTCTTTCCCCCCTTTTTCCTTCTGCCACCCTGATTTCTGCATTCTGCCCTATTTCACCCCAGATCTCCCTGAGCGACCCATGATCTCCTTAGATGACCCTGTTTGACGAAAGTGGTGACTCTGCCATCTTTTGTCTTGCCAAAAAACTAAAGTTTCTCTCATGTTTTTGCTCCGTTTTCACCCATTTTTCTTTTTGTTTACATGATTTTTGATCCTTGATATAGAGTTAACTATTTCATGCACCCACACATGCATAATTAGCTCTATTTGATCTCAAATTAACTCTCCAATCAATCTCATGCATTTCTCCTATCTCCTTTTCTTCTTCAATGATAAGCTATCATTGCTTCATCAGTCTCTTTCTTGTTGAGTTCACTGGGCAATCAACCTTGATAACTCCCCAATCTATTCTTGTTAACTCATCAATCAAATGAGTTAACTCTTCAATCTAATCCCTTCTTCAAACCTATAAATACCCCTCACCTCTTCATTATTTTCCAAGTTGAGCAAGTTGGAGAATACCCTTCTCATCTTCACAAGTTTTTTCAAGGTTTTTCACAAGCCCTTGAGCCTCTTTCTTCACTTCTTTCTTTATTTTTCCAAAGTTTCAAAGATTTCATTTTTGCATATCTTCAAAGCTCTTCCAGGGAGACAAATTCATTGTGCACCAGCTCTTGCCAAGTTTGCTCTCCAACCTAGCATCCATATGCTCAATACAGGACGTAAGTGCCTTTTATTTTCTTTGTTTCAATCAAGCAGCATCACGCTGCTCAATTTTCAGCCATTGTGCTTAATTCAAAGCTCACATCGAGCTCATACAAGCTTCACAAAATCTTCTCTTTGCTTCTTTGGGTCATTTTGTCGTCGAGAGAACCAACTGCTGTCACAAAAGGATTTGAGGTTGCCTACACAAGGATCACTAAGGGATAGTGGAGTCTTCAAATCTTCATCTATTCAGGTTCTTTTATTGTTTTCATAATAATTAGATAATCATCTTGCTCTTGGGAATAGTAACATACTTGCTTTTTCCTTGATAGATTAGATCTTGCATGCTAGATTAGTCATTTTTGCATTCTTAGATCTACTTTGTTAGAAAAAGCATCTTTCCTTTTTATTAGATTAAATTGCATTGAAAACACCAAAAACCCAAAACATAGCCTACACATTGCATTTGAAAAAGACATAGGATTGCATACATATTTCTTTCATAGATTAGAAGCATTTTCCTTTCCAAAAATACTCAAAAATACCAAAAAGACACATTACATGTCATTTAGTTTGCATTCATATAAAGTAGATAACATTGAAAACCCTCGATTCCATCATGAGGTAAATACGGTTCAAGAGACCTTAAACAAACCCTTGATTTCATCACAAGGTACAAACAAAGTCAAGACACAAGTCAAACCCTAGGTCGACAAACCCCAGGTTAAAACCTTAGATCTGGTTAGAGTTAGCAATCACACGATTTCCTCTGTCCTGATTCACACGTGTTTAGGAGTGAGGGGAGAGTGGGTGAGAGCTATCCAAGATGACATCGACGAGATCCATCTATGACCACAACAACAAACACACATTCCACCTCAAGAGGATCCATTTGTTCTCTTAATAATTGAGGAAATTAGGAAATTATGATTACACAGAGCATTTTTCAGAGACATAGAAACAAGAGAAAACATCAACAAGAACAACCGTTTACCCACACAAAGGTGGAATTCAAGGAATCCAAATAGAAGAAGAGAGACTAGTGACCCTTCGAGTCATAGGGTTATCTCAACCACCACAACAATTAAACGAAACATACAATAAAATGCACAACAACAAAGGCCATAGAACTTGTTGACCCCCCTTGCAAAGTCCAGCTCTCCAATGAGCTAGATGCCCTTTGTGTCTTGCCTCCTCTCGATTGGCTAATTCCACGTGAGTGAGAGTGACGTGGCAGATCACCACATGGCAAGGAGAGAAAAGGTTCGTGTGCGTGCCGAGATCTGACCCGACAACCTCTAGGCAACCGAAGTCACAATTTCAAGCGTACAGAACTACGGTGACATATTATATTCCACTCAAGTTTATACTGCAAGCCCACAGACTTCATGTTGAGACCTTCGCGGGACCGTGGTGAACACATTGTTTCTCATCGTGATCTTGTAGACTGTTCTAATAACTACCGCAGTAATGTGGCAACAACATCATTACTTTCCTGCGGCGATCCCGTGGACTTCTCTCTTAACTATCGCGGCAATGCGGTGACTGTTAGATCCTTACCGCTTGCCCACCATGCTTCATACACACTACTGTGATGTTGCGGTAAGTTGTTCAGACTACATTTTAGCTCCCGCAAGCTTGTAAGATTTTCAATTGACGGCCATAGTAATGCGGTAAATGACGATATTGCACCCTAGCTCTTGCAAGCCCGTGAGGGTTCACCAGATATATCTGCGGGGATGCGGTATTGGTAAATATTGCAAAGATTTAGCATAACATGACAAGAAATGACCTAGGGCTTAAAGTAAGGCAAACACTTAGAGATTTTTTGATTTGGGCTATTTGGCTAGGGAGCAAAATAGGACAACAATAAACAAATGGACGAAACACGACAAATGCTCGCACAAGAAGGCACTAAATGCAGATTAGAAACATACCAGGATTTAGATTCTAGAAAGTAGAAACTTTGGAGACACTGGGGTGGGCACCTGTGTCAAATAGGCATCTTTTTCTAAGGGTTTGTAACCTAAATCTATTCAGACTGTAACCTGCTCCAAGATTCCCAATGATGCAAAATTGGAGGACACTAGGGCGGGCGCCTGTGTCTAATCAGGGATATTTTTTGTTGTTTTCTTCAGATCCCAAATCCTTATCCTCTGCACTGATCTCCTCTAACTCCTCTTCACAAGATTTTGCACTTGTAACCTGTAATCACAAGAGAGTGGTTGGGGGTTGTGGTGTTTAGGAGGTTGCCTCAATCAAGCCCTAGAATGGCATTCAAGCCTTCCAACACCATTGTTAGATAGAATGTGTGTCCTTGGTGGACAAAGGCAAAAGCAAATGATATGATAAATTGATTGAAACACAAAGTAGTTATCACCTTAGTAGGTGTAAACCCTTACGAAGATGAAATGCGTCCACATCATGAGGAAATGAGTTGATGGAGCCAAATCTGGAACAAACACAACACAATTCTGCTCTGCAACACAATGAATGCCTTGAATGCTCTTTGCTTGATGATCATAAGTTCGCCTTAATCAACTAGGAGTAAAATGAAGTTCTAAACATTTTTATATATGCACTCCCGCTAAACATTTGTAATTCAAATTGAATAAGTCAACAAAGGGAAACCTTTTAACAGTCACTTTGTTGACATTTAAAATTTGGGTCCCGACAAAATAGGTCTAGACTAGGGCACGGGCGCCCAAGTCCATGGTCCTATTTTGGGACTTGATTAAGCTTAAGATGCACCCCTAGGCCCCATTTGACATTAAATCTAATGGACCAGGAGCTAAACTTAGGAGGTTAAAGTCCTAGGGGACATTTTACGACATAACATTTAGCCCCCACTTTAATGTATGTATGATCTTACGACCCATACATGCATTAAAGTATGGTCAAAAACACATAAAACAAGCCAGGAACTTGAAGCTAAGGCATACACAAAGATTGACAAACTATTTCTAGCCCCCAATCTTAGGTAAGAACTAGAAGACACATCGAGACACGCAAAGCATAATGAAGACAATAGGAAGCACGCAAGACACAGAGAAGATAGTATTAAAGACACACAAAACATGATGAATACATGAGAGCAGTCACGCAAAATACATCAAACACGCTAGGCACTTGAAGCTAAGGCATACACAAAGATTGATGAAATATTTCTAGCCCCCAATCTCAGGTAAGAACTAGAAGACACATCACAAACATGCAAAACACAATGAAGACAGTAGGAAGCATGCAAGACATGGAGAAGATAGTATTGAAGACATGCAAAACATGATGAATACATTAATATAACATTTTCATATAAAATAAAATCCTAAAAAGCACATAAAACAAAAACCCAAAATGTAGGAGGATCTCATCGCTACACCCTTGATACTACACCTGGGGGAAAAACACGCCATACAAAACCTAAATGTGGGAGGAGCTCATCGCTACACCCTTAAAATCACACATGGGGGAAAACACACCAAACAAAACTTGAATGTGGGAAGAGCTCATCGCTACACCCTTGAAACCACACATGGGTGAAAACATGCCAAACAAAACCTGAATGTGGAGGGAGCTCATCGCCACACCCTTGAAACCACACATGGGGGAAAACACATAGAAGACACACAGAATACATGAGCGCCGTATAGCATGCCATAGACATACTATATGTCTTAAACACGACAAACATGGGTGATGGAAGAAGCTTGTTGCTAAGTCCCACCATCTCAAACAAGCAGCAGACACACCTGACGGTTGGACTTATGCCACAACAACCACCAAAAACATGCTTAAGGGAGGATAGCTCAAGATCCAACCCTACTTCTCGATGAGGACTTTATATAAAAGGATGTGCACTAGCTCAAGAGATACACCATCCCACCTTGCGATGAGGGATTTTGTATAAAAGGATACACACTAGCTCAAGAGATACGTTATCCCGCCTCTTGGAGAGGGATTTTTTATTGAAATTGATATAAGGATGTGCACTCCCGCTAGAGATACAACATCTCGCCTCATAGAGAGGGCTTACAAACATGCTTTGTTAGTATCAAAATCATCAGACATATATCATTATATATGCCCCTACATTAAGGTGGTTGATGTCATGTACTGATATCAAGCACGTTAAGGTAGAGAGAAGACACACACAGAAATAAGCACTTTCGCAAAGCCCATGCCCCCAAGGTGACATGTGCTTATGATCACCGAATGTTCCCACCAACACACTACTATAATATGCTACGATAAATAACAAGATGGTTAGAAAATCTTACTCTAAGATAACAACCATATCACATCATGAACGCTATGCATGAAAACATTCACATCAAGGACCAAGGCTATACTCACAGGTTCAGAACCGAGTATAACCGTTGGGCTATACTATAGGTACCTCAGAACTGAGTGTAGCAACAAGGTGAGATACCAATCAAAGTGTACAAGAGTAGATTGAGTGGATTGTAAAATGTTAGTTACAAGAAATGCCATAAGATGATACATCACACGGAGTGAGTCTACTAGTCAAGCATTGGATATATATAGATCAACCCCATCTTCATAAATGGACTAGGTCCATTTTTGCTTACTCACTGAAGAGATGCATGGTCCATATCAATATTTGTTGGTTTTTGTCATCTGCCAACTAGGTAGAATCACTGAACAATGTAAACAATAAAAATGAGAGAAGAGAACAAGTGCCTTAGAAACACCACGTAGGAGGATGCCCCCAAAACACCCTCCGCAATGCTATGCCCCTAAGGCATGACACACAACAATAAAGTAGAGGAGAGGCAAGATAGAAGAATGATGAAACAAATAGAAGAATGGTCACAACAGAGGCGGTCTCCCGGTATCCTTGACCTTACAAGAGTATCAAGGGTCAGCCAAGAAGGCCTAAACAACACATAACACATCATGAGGAACACAACAATATATAGATATATATTTGTATTTTATCTAAGAGGAGTCCGAACTTGTGAGCATCTTAGAAAGGTGCTCCATCAAGTTTTGTAAAAAGTGTGAGTAGTTCATACTTGATTGATTCTTCTTTCCAAGATGGTCATGTGGTGCTTGTTTCTCAAGTCCTTGTATATTTGAAATCTTTTGTTTCTTGTGAGGAGGGGAATTAATGTTATTTCCCACTGATGATAGTCACCTTGTTCTTTTCTAATCTTTTGCATTCTTATTTTGATGAATAAACCTTTCACGGTGGAATGGAATACTTTCCACCATGGCAACCTTTTCTTGTATCATAATATCTTGTCACGGTGCATTTTGGTTGACTCCTGATCCTTGAAGGGATAATGGCAGAGGAACCTCAACATAGAAACCTTTTCCTCATGGATGAGGTGAGTCTTCAATATTCTCTTTATCCACTTCTATCATGCCGACTATTTCATCATAATCTAGATAGTCATCTTCTTGCTCAATTGTGTAAATTGTTCTACCATATTGTTCTTGCTATGCCTTAGAAATGGATTTGTAAAGATTTGTAAATTCAGATTCGGAGGGGCAACCGACTTATTTCCATTGTCATTCACTCCAATTACCTATATTATATTAGAATCGATGAGGTCTTGACTTTCATGTTTCAGACACATACATCATTCAGTGTCATGTCCTGTCGATTGGTGATACTAACATAAAGAATTTGCATCAAAATTAGGTCCTTGTATTCTATTACTGTCAAATGGTTTCACAAGAGGAAGCTTTAGAAGATTGTTGATTACTACTTGATTCATAATTGATTAAAGAGATTCATATAATGGAGTAAACTATTGATGTTGTTGTTGTTTGAATTGAAAAGGTTCCCATTTAGGATTACTAATAGTGGCCACTTGTGATTGAAAATTATTTGAATGTTGTCCATTAATCTTGATGAAACTCTTGTTATTCCTCTTAAAGTTGTTTTGTGAAGGTCCAACCATGGATTGACCAACTTGAGCTGATGAGTTTTGATTTTCATATTGACTAGACGAAAGTTGATAATCACGAAGGGTTGTACATAAATGTTGAAAAGAGCTATACTTCATCAAGAGGATTTTATCACAGATGTTAGGTTGTAAATTTGTAATGAATACCTTCTGGAGATCTTCATCTTTGATTGGGTATTGTATTTTCAAGATGAGACCTTGATACCTACTGATAAATTCTATTAATTTCTCTTTTGAACTTTGTTTACAATGAAACAAGTCAATCAAAGAGACCGTAGGTCTAATGTTTGCTTGGAAATGTTGTAAGAATTGATCAACTAGTTGTGAGAAAGAGTTTATTGAATTCAAAGCTAATGAGAAAAACCATTCCAAAGTAGTATCTTTGAGAGATCGTGGGAAAAGTTTCACTAACAAGTCCTCTTCAAAGAAGAAATCACTACACATCATTGTGAATGTTGCCACATGAGTATTAAGATTACCCTTTCCACCATACTTTTCAAAGTGAGGAGTCTCAATTTTTTTGGGCATAGGAGTTCTCAAGATTGCATAAGATAGAGGATTACGAGCATGATATGTTGGTAAAGTAGGTTGGGAAGGATTAGTCAAGTTTGTCACCTTTTGTTGTAAATAAGTTATGCTTTGTAAGAGTTGATTTAAAAGGGCTTCATTACGAGATGCGGTTTGTTGTTGAGAAGAATTAGAAGTTGTGGTCATGAAAATTTGAGGTGATTGGTTGTGAGTGGTAATGAAAGGAGGTTGAGAACAACTAGAAGTGAAAGGTGGTTGAGAACAATTGTAAGTGAAAGGTGGTTGAGAATAAGTGGAATGGAGAGGTGGTTGAGAGTGATTATTCATATAAGAAGTCACCCTAGGTGCTAGGTTTTGATAATTGAATCCCACAACCTTGTAATTTTGTTATTAATGCCATTAGATACTCCAATACTAGTGGTAACATTACTACAAGCTTGTGCATTAGTAGTGAGAATTGATGATGTAAAAGTAGACATTCTGGTAGTTGATATAGGTGTCAATACTTGTGCATGAGTCTGTGACATCTCATTCCATAATACTCAAGATTTAACATAATCATGCATCTAAATCAAGAGATCAATTATCAATATGATTATCCATTTCAAATTAAACAATAATGATTCGCTATCATTTCCTTAATTAAGAATGTTATTCTCACAGAATATAACAAAGCTTACAATCACAATATCCAATTACACATCATAAATGAAATACTCTCACTATGTATGTACAAAGTTATGCTCAAGACATCAATATCAAATTATACATTACAATTGACGAATAGGTCATAAAATGTAAAAATACTATATTAGGAACAAATGACATCTATCTCCATAAGCCTCAGCTTGTCTCATGCTTGGGAAGGAGAGCATCATCCTGGTGCTTTTCCACCAACCACGGACCTATGGTCTCCCTCTCAACTTTCTAACTAGAAGTGGCCCTACCCTTCACGGAAAGGTTAGATATTAGGAACCATTAGGTTAGCCATTTGAGTATCTGGTGTTGTGTCCCTCCTAATGTCTCATGGTCACACAACTATAGATCCACTCTAACTATGTATGACACTACTAGAGACAGTAAGCCATCTGGAGCACTATGGACCGACAATGCATGTAGAGACGGATGCATTACTTTGGCCAAAGATTTACATACATATACGTTACACAATGAAAGTCATCATATGTCCACCACCCTAACTCAACTTATAAGCTGTCATGTCCTATAGTAAGTTCAAATTGACCTTTCTCTCTAGGTCTAGTATAGGTGGGATCAATTCGATTCATTGTCCATACCTAGACATTCGACTCCCATCATGGGTTAGTTATGAATAAATGGGTTGCTTTCGTAACAAGGAACTTGTGACTCCTCGTCACCTTATTCCACTTTCAATTCATATCAAAAGTTGACCATTTATACCACCTTGGGTATTCCATGGTTTACAATTTTGATTTAAAATAACTTATAGGTTAGAATCATATTCTTGATGCTCTAGGCATACCTTTCCTTAGCAAATGTAATGGTTTCCTAATGAATAATAGCTCAAATTACCTTTATGAGCTTTTGGTAATAAACACTCCCATTAGTTTACTCATAAGTAAAATAAAGGGTTTAAACCTTGTAATATTAACCATGTAAGTCTTAGTAATCAAAATAGAACAAATCTTTTACCAATAGTTTAGCAAGCATGCAAGATGTCGTATGATTAAAATATGATCTTTGATGATCATACCACCTCCTTAGTCAAGGCGAAACAAGTATAATCTTGACTATTTTAATAACCCTTTCATAATCCATAGTCGGGTTTACGTGCAAGCTAATCCAATATTTTGCTTGAGTGCTATAAGCACGTTTAAAGACTAAGGTCATATCAACCCTTACTACATTTCATGGTGATTGCAATGGCCATACACAAGCCGAACAATGAGTAAGTACTTAATGCATCATTCTGCACTTTCGTGCCATGAGCACATTCAGCTCATCTTATATACGAATGTTGGCACTAATATTACTCAAGCCACATCAATAGTTGGCATGTAATGATATAGAGGATATGTGTTCATCCATAATGGACTTGAGCTATAGATTCAGTAAGATATATAGTGAAATAAGACTTGGCCACATCAGCCTGGAGCCACAGTCGTAATATAAATAATAAAGATTCATAGCTCGGCCTTTGGGCCTCGAGCCACTTCTACAGTGAAGAGTAAAATGAATTTAACACTCGACCATAAGGCCTTGAGCATAGCCTGAAAAAAGTTACAGTACCAACAACTTGGACATACAATCTAGAGCTTAGTCTCAATAAAGATTATGATGCAAAATCACTCAGCCATGAGGTCTCGAGCTACAGTTTTGAAAGGAATTTTGTGGGTTTTAAGCTCGGCCCTGTCGGCCTTGATCTATGACCATCAAGATTTTAACAATGGATAGAAACACAGCCTCAAAGGCCTCATGCCACTATGCTAATAGTAAAGCCAGAAACATAATGCCATACTCACACTATGGAAGCTTAACACAGTTAAAACTATTTAAACCTTAAAGTAAATGGGGATAGCGTCCACTATCTTACCTGAACAAGTCTGTTAAATGCAATGCAATTTTAATCTAATTCCTGTTCAAGCTGCTCTGAGTTTATTTACTGCTCGAGCCTCTCCAGAGAGCACCACCACCCCACACCAAAAGAAAAACAATCATACCCCCAAAACGAATCGTCCCCTTCAAATGATAACTAAAATTTGTTATCATGCCATTCTTGGCATGTTGATTTGGGTGGGGAACTACCATCCCACTCGACCAGCTCCCTCAATCTTAGGCTCATCCAAGGTGACATGTGCCAACCTATAGCGAGCTCAAAGCTCCCATTAACTCCTCAATGCCAACTAAACAACAAAATTATTAATATTCAAAATAGTGTTACTTAATATAGCATAATAGGTTTTAAAATAATCACAACATTATTGTTGTCAACCTCTAATTAGGTTCCCACCTTTATATATAGATAATCACCCTTACTAAATGACAAGGGTTAAATAATATATATATATATAATATTAATGATTATCACTATAAAAATGAAATCAAAAGACGACACACAGCTAGATTAGGATTGTCGAGGTCGAGTACTACTCCCCCAAAATTGACTATAACCCTTAGTTGAATCACTTAAGAAAATAATATCCCCATATACAAATAGGATAACGAGAGATCTCTTCATCACTTAACATGACTATCTCTCTATTGGTGACGATGTTCCAGGAACATCATCTAGTTGTCATATCTTGTCACACCATCGGCAAAACGACTCACATAGAACATAATTACTACGAAAAGAGACATGGCTCATGACAACTTACAAAGGGATTCAGAAGGACATAGAAGCTGATACTCAGATGACTATTCCACTCTATTTTCTCAATGTCTAACCCTTCCTCCAGGATGATACCCTCCTTCCTTCTTTGAAGGTCGTTACATTTTCCTGTTCACACTCAGGACCATAAAACTATGATCAATGCATCATTATCATATCCCATA
Source organism: Cunninghamia lanceolata (assembly GCA_027924645.1). Lineage (NCBI taxonomy): Eukaryota > Viridiplantae > Streptophyta > Pinopsida > Cupressales > Cupressaceae > Cunninghamia > Cunninghamia lanceolata. The sequence goes on from BSBN01001500.1 coordinate 1,081,179, forward strand.
ATATAAATTAATTAATGTTCAAAACTAATTAACACATCAGTCACTAACTTCATAATCAAAGATCAAATCAGATATTTCCACAATATCAAATAAGTTAACTATGATAAATCCTCTTGATTATCATGCAAAGTTAATGATTAAGTCTAATTGTACGTTGGGGATGTAACAGAGTCGATGACGACATATTAGTAATAACGTTCGCACATTTAGTCACAGGCATAACATTATGATTCACTATGTGCGCTAAGACATGGAGCATGTTAACACCATCTTGTCCTTTTAACAATTCTCATAGATTATGAACAACAAGCACAACTTCTTCTGCTATCCTTTCTTTTTCCACCAATGCTTGAAAATCTGCTAGTTCTTTATCAAGTTTGCTTATTTGTTCATCAGGTACATGTGTTATTATATCAATAGGATCCTAAAAATCATGAAATGTCTATTCTTCAATTGTAGTTGTAGGAGGTATGATATCTTGCAAAGTTTGTGTTTCTCCTTTTGTAAAGTAAGTGTTCAATGGATTTTCCGATGTTGGTACATTGTTGCTATCAGGAGCACTAGAATCCATTAATCTAAGATTTCTCCTTAGAGAGGGATGTTTCTATTAGGGAAGCGGGTTATACAACTCATGCAAAAGCATACAACACTCAATGCACAAACTAATAGAACAAACCAAAGGAGCAAGATATGCTTGTTGAAATACACAATGTGTAATTTAACAAATATGTCAATTTTCAATCTAAAGCATTAAATGATGTCAAATTTTCAAACAGTCAATTAATATATGCTTGAAATTGAATTCAAGATCTGAAACGAATGATATTAATGACAAATGCAAATAAATAAAGCAAAACTATACTTGCTTATGCACCTAAAATGCTCAATTTTTTCACGTTTTTCAATATAAATGCACAAAAGATGTTGTAAAATTATGCACAATGATGGATGAATGAAATATAATCTGATTTAATGTGTGAAATAACTTAGATCAAATTTTAAAATGATGCCAAAATTCTACAATGCTTAATGCAAAGTCAAAATTAAGGCAAGATGAATGATAATGCTTGTTTTTGTTGAAATACACAATGTGTAAATGCAAATTTGAAATGTAAATGCAAAAACACGCAATGATAAAACACTACAGTCCAAAATCAAATTTGAATGAGTGTTTAAATGAGTAATAAAATCTGAAATTAGATTTTAATTACAAACCCTAGCTTTTGAAATTACTAGGTTATATGAAAAATGCAAAATTTCAAGCAAAACCCTAGCAAGTGAGATATGAAAATGCAAGGTAAATGATGGTAAAAAGATAAAATGCTGCAATTTATCTCAGATCTGATGTAAATATCAGAAAATTAAATGCTTTCCATAATATGCAAGGAAAATAGTGCAAACTATGTCTTAATGTAAGCTAAAAATGCCTTTTTTAAAAAAAAATTTCAAATTTATGCAACATTTTCAAATGTATGAAGATGAAAATGAAATGTATGAATGCAAATATGATTTACAACACTCAACAAGGTGCAAAATTTAGAAAAAAAAACATGGGTTCACCAAAATGTTATGTAGGAAAAGAGGGAATGATGATGAGATTGATAATGTGATTAAATCCTCCTTTCACATATAACATTCAAGGACATTAAACCGAGTCAAGTGACAACTTTTGCAAGAGGAATCAACTACAGGTTTGGTGTCACTTGGAATGATAAGGAAATTTGGAATTTGTTGATTGATTTGTTAAACCCTTATTTGATTATGCCTTAAAACCCTAATTATATGAAATCGTAAATAAATAGATGAAACATGACAAATGCTTGCACATGAAGGCACTAAATGCATATTAGAAACATAACAGGATTTAGATTCTAGAAAGAAAAAACTTCAGGGACACTGGGGTGGGTGCCTGTGTCCAATAGGCAGCTTTTTCTGAGGGTTTGGAACCAAAATCTTCTTCAGACTATAACTTGCTCCAAGATTTCTGATGATGCAAAACTGGAGGACACTGGGGTGGGTGCCTATGTCCAATCAGGGATATTTTCTATAGTTTTCTTCAGATCCTAATTTTTTATCCTCTGCACTAATCTCCTACAATTCCTCTTCACAAGATTCCGCACCTATAATCCGCAATCACAAGAGAGTGGTTGGGGGTTGTGGTGTTTAGGAGCTTACCTCGGTCAAGCCTCAAAATGGCATTCAATCCTTCCAACTCTATTGTTAGATAGAGTGCGTGTCCTTGGTGGATAGAGGCAAAAGCAAATGATATGATAAATTGATTGAAACATAAAGTATATATCACCTTAATAGGTTTAACCCCTCACAAAGATGAAATGCCTTCACATGATGAGGAAATGAGTTGATGGAGCCAAATTTGCAACAAACACATACAAACACAACACAATTCTACTCTGCAACACAATGAATGCCTTGAATGCTCTTTGCTTGATGATCATAAGTTCACCTTAATCAACTAGGAGTAAAATGAATTCCTAAACATGTTTATATATGCATTCTCGCTAAACATTCGTAATTCAAATTGAATAGGCTGACAAAGGGAAACATTTTAACGGTCACTTTGCCGACATTTAAAATTTGGGTTTCGACAAAATAGGTCTAGACTAGAGCACATGCGCCCAAGTCCAAGGTCCTATTTTGGGACTTGATTAATCTTAAGATGCGCCCCTAGGTGCCATTTGACACGCTTTTTAGGGGATTTTGCTCCAGGATTCATTTTTAACATGCATGATTAAATCTAAGGGACCTAGGAGCTAAACTTAGGAGGTAAAAGTCCTAGGGGGACATTTTATGACATAATAGATCCAAAAGGAGAAACATCCTTCACTGAAAAAGAATGTGAGTGAAACATCATAGTAGAATCATGGAATGCCCAATAGGAGCATCTAATGTAAGAGGTGGCAAAGGTTCAAAATGATCAAGCCCAAGAAATGCTAAATTTAGAGCCCAAGGAGACGAAAGAAATAGGAGAATCAACCACAAACTATTGATGTTGAGGGCTAATCAATTTCCACCAAGAAGCCTCCTTAAAGCTATTTTTTTATGTAGACAAGTCTCTTCTAAATAGCTATGTAAAAGACAATATCTGTACTAGAAGGAAAACCTTTCATAATCCAACTATTGCTTCCAAACATGATCACCAACTTTGAACCAAATCTCATCTAGTAAACCCACTAAGAAATCCATCTCAAAAAAAGTCAAGCAAAGGTGGGATGAGAACATGATAAGATATCTTGAGGAATAGAAATGAGATTCCTTGAGAATTTACTAATAGCCAAAAAACTAGCAAGGCACTAAAACTACAAGGGGAGAAATTTGTTAATCTCACCCTAACTAAAATTGTTGAGAAGGTTTTAGAAGAGGAGTTGAAATCTAGATTATGTGGATTTAAAAGAAAAGTAGTTATGCCCCAAGCCTAAGGACCCCTCTCAAGGATAAACTCTCAATCCACTCCATCCTTGTAGACAACACTAGAAAAATCCTATGCACAGGGATAAATGATAAGATTGGAGAGAAAAAGATTCCATTGTTTAGAGATCTAAGCATGAGGATCAAGGCTACGTCAAAATTCATGAAACATATAGATAATACCAAGTTTTGCATAATGCTTCTTTTCCCCTAGAACATTTGAACCCAACTTAAGCAAAGGGTTATTATCAAATTTAGGAATCACACATGGAACTCTAGATCAAGAAAAACCATGGTCAACATTGTTCTCGAAAATATAATTGGTAATAACTACCTATCAACCAACAAAGAAGTAGTTTGAGCACTACTAGAAAAGGCCATTACACTTATTGAAAGAGAAATGTCTAGAGTTGGGAACACACTATTGGGGAGAAGATAGAGAAGATGACTGTAGAGGGATTGAATGTAGAGAAGCACAACCTATTGCATAATTATTGAGAAAAATAGATGGATAATCTAATTTAGGAGTTAATTTAATATTTTATATCAGATTTACATCAAACTTAAAATCACCACAAAACTAAAATATGTTTTTAAATTAGCAATAATGGAAATAGAAATAATCACACATAGAGTTCACATAATGTACCAAATTTACCTTAGGAAAACCCTTTTAGGAAAAAAATTGGAATCAAATCAATAAGACTCACTATATTATTAATGAAAAGTCATTATGATACAACGAGAAAGATGATTAAGTGGCATGCACTCTATGCTCCAAATTTATAAAAGTTCAAGTAACATTCCAATAGCACGTCCTTTTCTCCAAAAACAACACACTATGTCTATCTTTCAACCATTATCCCAAGCATCTATATATAGGCAAGGGAGAAACAAGAAAATTACTACTTCAATAAAACCTACTAAGTTTTCCTAGTCAATGCACTAAGTGACAATTCCCAAGGTGGATATGCAAGTAAGACTCTACCAACCTAAGAATCATTCCAAATTCCAAGAAAATCCCCATATTATGTTGCAAGTATGTGCTTACTGTTGTTGTCATTGATGTCAACATATCTGTGTTGTCATTGGTGTCAACTGTGCTCTTGTTTTGATGTTTAATTGTGTTGAGTTAGTTGCTTTGTATTGGCTTATATAAGTGTTGAAGATAATGAGAAAGTATTCTTGATACTGAGTTTCCAAGTGCTTTTGTGAAAATTTGCTCTCCTAGTGGAAACAGTGAGTTGCAGAGTTTCCTAGCTTGCTGAAATGCAGTATAGTGTTTTGCTCCACATATTTTGTATACTGAATATCTTTGTCTGTGGATTGGAAGTTATGTTAAGGAATGTATGTAGATAATATGTTTCAAGTTTGAGCCTTTGGTGTGAAGATTTGAATGATATTTGTTCACCAGATTAAAAACTATTTTTTTGTGCATTTAGTGGTGACAGGGAGAATGTATTCTGCTCTGCATTTCTCCGCATTTAAGTCTTACAGTCAGCGGTTTTGGAATTAAGTTTGTAATGATGTTATGTGCCTTCTATTCAAATGGTTCATGATTTAGCATTTCGCAAGTGATCTTTCTTTTATGACAGTGGCCGATAGTAATGTTCAAGTGCTCCGATTTGAAGAATCTTGTGGATAAAGTGTTTAGAGGTTGTGCGAATATTCTTGGTGATTGTAACATGCTTGTGGATGTCTCTAGATCATGTTCTTGCCTTTTGATTGGTCCGCAAAGTGTAATCCAGATCATGCATGAAGTGTGTGGTTACAGGTCTTAGTGTTAACACTAGTTTTGGTCGACTTGGTTGTTTTCACTACTTGCGATTATGCTTTGGAGTTTGCGATAGCGTGTTGTTGCATGGAAGATTGCATTTGAGTCCCAGCTAAGGTATGGTTTGGTCCACGTTCATTCTTTTCTTTTATAAATTTATTTAGCTCCAGACCTGTTGTAATGTATGTGTATTTGCCAACCTTGGAGATTGTTCCAATGGTTGATGATCTTGTAATGTCGACCTTGATGATCATTCCAGGGTTGATGAATTGTATAAATACTTGTAATAAAGTCATGAAAAATGTATCCAAGTGTGAAGATGCGAAGATAAGTGTGGAGTGACAAAGTAGATCAGAGCAGAGGATATTTATTATGCTTCAATGGAACTGAACCTTAACAAAGTGTAGATGCTACTATCTCAGTTCACCAACTCTAGCAGTGAGCCACCCACTGGCAGTGAGCCACCCATCGGCAGTGAGCCACCCCATTGGCAGTGAGCCTCTTCTTTTGCAGTGAGCAATTTGGGCAGTGAGCCCTAAGGAAGTGAGCCTTTGATTTTCGGTATTGTTATTACATATGATATTGTGAGCTAATAGTCGCTGTGGTTTTTCCTTATTGGGTTTTCCACATAAAAATTTGGTGTCTCATGTGTTGAATATGTGAATGTGTTTAAGTTTCTGATTTCATGCTTTCATGGTTAAAATACAATAACAATGATCAAGTGGATGATGTGTTAATGGTTTTGAAGTGTTGGTTACAACTGATTCACTCCCCCTCTTAGTTGTCTTGCCCTTTTCAATAATTGGTATCAGAGCAAGGGTTCCTCAGCAAAGAGCCTAACAGCTCGAGGTAGATCCAGGATGGTGCACAGGAAGGAGTCACCGCAGTTTGATGGAACAGATTATGCTCTATGGAAGGTACGAATGAAAAGTCATCTCATTTCTCTTGGTTATGGTGTTTGGAAAATGGTAGAAACCAAGTATACTCTTCCTCCAAATGGTCCATTAGATGAAGATGAAGTCAAACAATATGAATTAAATGGAAAAGATAGAGATGCTTTGTTAAATGCCTTATCTAACACTGAGTTGGTGAAAGTTATGGATTTTGAGAATGCTCATGAGATCTGGGATAAGCTAAAAAAATTATATGAAGGAGATAATTCTGTAAAGAGTGCCAAATTGTAAAACCTGAAGGTGAGGTATGAAGCCCTGAAGATGAGTGAAGATGAAAACATAACAATCTACATGTAGAAATTTGATGAAATTGTCAATGGAATCAAAGGTCTTGGAGGAACTATTAATGAGGATGAGGTTGTGCCGAAGATTCTTAGGTCATTACCTAAATCCTACGGTCATAAGGTGGCAACAATTGAAGAGGTTATGAGTGTGAAAAAGATTTCAAAGGATCAGTTGCTCGGGAAGCTTACAACTTTTGAAATGAGAGAGTTTGGTGATGCCCTGCTAAAGACTGAGACTACTTTCAAAGCCAACACTTCAGAAAAGACTTCAAGAGCTCAAAAATATGCTGTGGAATTCGATGATGACCTTGATGAGATTGAAGCCAACTTTGTGGATAGAATGCAAAGAGGCACCGATAAGTTCAAAGGCAAATTACCATTCAAATGCTTTTCTTGTGGTAAGATTGGCCACTATGCCTCTAGGTGTCCGAAGAGAATTGAGAGAGGTAAGAAGAAATTTGAAAGTAGACCTAGAGTCATGAAGAAAATCTATTATGTTAGAGATCTTGATGATGATGGTGTAACAAATGATGAGACTGATGATGCTAATACTAGTGCAAATGAATGCTTGTTTATTGCTATTAAAGAAGAAGTTGTGTCTACTAATCCTACTAGCTGTGTGAAGGAAGAAAAGCCAGTGGAAGAGAGTGCTTTATCTGTTTAGGTTGAGAAGGATAAGGATGAATGGATTATTGATAGTGGATGCTCACATCACATGACCAATGATAAAAGTAAGTTTATAAGTTTGGAAAAATATGATGGAGGACTGGTTAGGTTTGGAGATGATCTAGTTGGTAAGATTTGTGGAAAAGGATCTAGATATTTCTTTTGATGGTAAGCATAACATAGATGATGTTCTATATGTGAAGGGTTTGAAGTATAATATTTTAAGTGTTGGTCAGATGTGTGACAAAGGGTATGATATGAGATTCAAGGATAATGGTTGCAAGATCATGGAAAGATCCGGAACAATGATTACTACTGGTAAGAAGACTAGAGGTAATGTTTATCATTTGAGAGAAACTAATGATTATCGTTTGTTGGCTCAGACAGATGAGAGTTGGTTGTGGCATAGGAGGATGTGTCATATTAATTTGGACAACTTGGTGAAGATAAGTTCAGTACAAGTTGTGAGAGATTTGACTAGGCTTGTGAAGCCTGCTAATACTATTTGCAAGGAATGTCAATTGGGAAAATAGACGAGGACAAGTTTCAAAAGTAAAGAACAATTTTCTGCTGGACTACTTGAGCTGGTGCATACAAATTTGTGTGGTCCTACAAGAACAAGAAGTCTATAAGGAGATAGGTATTTTATGTTGCTTATTGATGATTATTCCAGATTGACTTGGGTTACTTTCTTAAAGGATAAATCAGAAGCCCTAGATAAGTTTAAGGTTCTCAAGGAGATGGTTGAGAATGAGTTAGATTTGAGTCTCGAGTGTTTAAGGTTTGATAAAGGAGGAGAGTTTACATCAAATGAATTCAATACCTTCTGTGAACATGGGATAAAAAGACAGTTGTTTGCTCCTAGAACTCCCAGGCAAAATGGAGTTGTTGAAAGAAAAAACATGACAGTTTAAGAGGTTGCTAGGTCCTTGATGAAGGAGGCAAATCTACCAAAAGTGTATTGGAGAGAAGCTATACATATTGCTGTCTACATTCAAAATAGAGTTCAAGTCAAAGGTAATGGTACTAAAACTCCTTATGAATTGTGGTATGGAAGAGTTACTATAGTGAAATACTTCAAAGTTTGGAAGCAAATGTTATATTAGAAGAGATGAGGAGTTAGGGAAGTTTGATGCTAGGTGTGATGAAGGAATTTTCCTTGGATCCTCCACTAAGAGTAAGGCCTACCAGTGCTACAATAAGAGATTGAGAAAAATCATTGAGAGTACAAATGTGAAAGTTGATGAAGACAGGGAAAGAATATCAAATCTGAGTGGCTATAAATCAGATGAACCTAATACTACAATGAATGAAGAAAAATTTGAACAAAAGGATAGTCAAGTTGAAGAAAAAGCTCTAGAAAGTAATGTTAAGACTCCTAGGTATGTAAGGATTAATCATTCTGAAGATTAGATTATTGGTGAAAAAAGCAAAGGGGTATTGACAAGGAAAAGAGCTACTGAGGAATAGGTGAACTACCGTTTACTTTCATAGATTGAACCTAAGACTGTAAATGATGCATGCAAAGATGAAAGTTGGGTAAAAGCCATGGAAGAAGAGCTGATGCAGATAGAGAAAAATCAAACTTGGGAATTGGTTCCTAGACCTGCTGATAAAAATGTGAGTGGAACTAAATGGGTGTTCAGAAACAAGATGAATGAAAATGGAGTAGTAAGAAACAAAGTAAGATTGGTATGCAAAGGATATTCTTAGGTTGAAGGCATAGATTTTGAAGAGTCTTTTGCTCCTATGGCAAGGATTGAAGCAATAAGAATGTTCCTGGCATTTGCAGCACACAAAAACTTCAAAGTGTACCAAATGGATGTGAAGTCTGTATTCTTGAATGGAGAATTGGAAGAAGAGGTTTACATTGAACAACCGGAAGGATTTCAGTCATCAGACCAAGGTGAAATGGTGTGCAAATTGAAGAAAGCCTTGTATAGACTTAAGCAAGCTCCTAGAGCCTGGTATACAAGATTGGATAAATATTTGTTGCAATTAGGGTTCAGTAAAGGTACTGCTAACATCAATCTCTATTTCAAAATCAATGATGATCAAATTCTGATTGTTGTAGTCTTTGTTGATGATATTATCTTTGGAGGCAATGAATGTATGTGTAAGAGATTTGCATAGGAAATGCAAAAAGAATTTGAGATGTCTATGTTTGGTGAAATGAATTTCTTTTTAGGACTGTAGATTACTCAATTAGATTTTTTTAAAAAAATTTTCAGTCCAAGTATGTGAAAGAATTGTTGAAGAAGTTTGAAATGGAGGATTTCAAGCCAGTATGTACTCCTATGGTAACTAGTTGCAAGCTGAGAAAGAATGATGAATCACCTAAGACTGATCAGAAAAAGTATAGGTCTATGATTGGAGGACTGCTCTATCTAACCCATACCAGACCTGACATAATGCATGCAGTCTATCTAGTGGCAAGATTTCAAGATCCCAAAGAGTCACATGTGATGGCAATCGAGAGGATCATGAGGTATTTGAAAGGCACTTTAGACTATGGATTGTGGTATCCCAAAGATATTGATTTCACTCTTAGTGCTTATACAGATGCAAATTGGGCTGGATATGCTGATGAAAGGAAAAGTACAAGTGGAGGTGCTTCCCTCTTAGGTAACTGATTGGTTTCATAGTTGAGCAAGAAGCAAGAATTAGTTTCTTTGTCTACTGCAAAAGCAAAATATATTTCTACAGCATGTTGTTGTACTCAAGTGTTCTGGATGAAGCAAACATTGAAGGATATGAGAGTTGTGTATGAATAACCAATTTCAATCTTTTGTGACAATACAAGTGCTATAAACATTTCAAAGAATCTAGTGATGCACTCAAGAACAAAGCATTTATCTATAAGGTATCACTTTCTGAGAGAAAAGGTAACAGAGAATGAAGTGAAGATGGAATATGTATCTACCAAGGATCAGATTGCAGATATTTTTACCAAGCCTCTGCCTAAAGATACTTTTGAGTATCTCAGAGAAAAGTTAGGGGTTATTACCCCTCCTACTTTACACTAAGATGCATGGGAAGTGCATCAGTCTAGTGGTGCCCAAAGTCTTATTCTATGATTTGGATTGATGTTTTTGAAGGCTACCTCTCAGGGGGAGTAGCTAGATGTTGCTGATATGAGTTCGTGACAAAAAGTAGTAAGTGTTGCAGTGTTGCAAATAGAGTAATTCCAATTTGATCATAGCAGTAGTTTGCAAGTATGTACAGATGAAGAGAAGTGATGCCCTTTGCCATTGATATCAAAGGGGGAGAGAAATCATGTGAAACACTTAGGGGGATAAAGAGTTCAGATGTGTAAAAATAAAGGGGGAGAAAGTAATCAATGCCGAATCTTGTCTTGATGATTCTTATATTTTTTTACATCAATGTTGTCATCAATGACAAAAGGGGAGATTGTTGCAAGTATGTGCTTACCAGTGTTGTCATTGATGTCAACATATCTGTGTTGTCATTCGTGTCAACTATGCTCTTGTTTTGATGTTTAATTATGTTGAGTTATTTGCTTTGTATTGGCTTATATAAGTGTTGAAGATAATGAGAAAGTATTCCTGATACTGAGTTTCTAAGTGCTTTTGAGAAAATTTGCTCTCCTAATGGAAACAATGTGTTGCAGAGTTTCTTGGCTTACTGAAATGCAGTATAGTGTTTTGCTCCGCATATTCTGTATATTGAATATCTTTGTCTGCGGATTGGAAGTTATATTAAGGAATGTCTATAGGTGCTATGTTTCAAGTTTGAGTCTCTGGTGTGAAGATTTGAGCGAGTTTTGTTCACCAGAGTAAAAACTATTTTTCTGTGCATTTAGTGGTTATAGGGAGAATGTATTCTGCTCCGCATTTCTTCGCATTTAAGTCTTATAGTCTGCAATTTTGGAATTAAGTTTGTAATGATGTTATGTGCCTTCAGTTCAAATGGTTCATGATTTGGCACTTCACAAGCGATCTTTCTTTAATGACAATGGCCGACAGTAATGTTCAAGTGCTCTGATTTGAAGAATCTTGTGGATGAAGTGTTTAGAGGTTGTGTGGATATTCTTGGTGAGTGTAACATGCTTGTGGATGTCTCTAGATCATGTTTGTGCCTTTTGATTGGTCTGTAAAGTGTAATCCAGATCATGCATGAAGCGTGTGCTTATAGGTTTTAGTGTTAACACCAGTTTTGGCTGACTTGGTTGTTTTCACTACTTTTGATTAAGTTTTGGAGTTTGTGATAGCATGTTGTTGCGTGGAAGATTGCATTTGAGTCCCAACTAAGGCACGGTTTGATCCGCATTCAATCTTTTCTTTCATAAATCTGTTTAGGTCTAGACCTATTGTAATGTATGTGTGTTTACTGACATTGGAGATTGTTCCAATGGTTGATGATTGTAATGTCGACCTTAATAATCATTCCAAGGTTGATGAATTGTATAAATACTTGTAATGAAGTCATGAAAAATGTATCCAAGTGCGAAGATGCGAAGATACGTGTGGAGTGACAAAGTAGAGTAGAGTAGAGGATATTTATTGTGCTTCAATGGAACTAAACCTTGGCATAGTGTAGATGCTACTATCTCAGTTCACCAACTCTAGCAGTGAGCCATCCACTGGCAGTGAGCCACCCCATTGGTAGTGAGCCTCTTCTTTTGCAGTGAGCAATTTGGGCAGTGAGCCCTAAGGAAGTGAGCCTCTAATTTTCGGTATCATTATTACATATTATATGTGAGCTAACACTCACTGTGGTTTTTCCCTTATTGGGTTTTCCACGTAAAAATCTAGTGTCTCATGTGTCTCATGTGTTTAAGTTTTTGATTTCATGCTTTCCTAGTTAAAATACAATAACAGTGATAAAGTGGATGATGTGTTAATGGTTTTGAAGTATTGGTTACAATTGATTCACCCCCCCTCTCAGTTGTCTTGCCCTTTTCAACATATTAAATGCATTTTTATGTGACCTCCAAATTAATTGCATTTCCAATGTTACATACAACAAATTACAAAGTGGTCCCAAGGTTGTCTACCTAGTATGGTGTCCACATTTATCATGTCCCATTTTTGAGCTAAGGAAATAACTTAATAATTTAACTTAAGTTGTTCAAAAAGTAACTTTATGTTATATTTTAAAAAGGCAACTTATGTTATATTATTATAAAGTTATTTTAAAAGAAGGGTCCAAAGTAATAAAGTGTTTTTAAAAGAGGACCTAAAGTTATGTTATAAAATGTCACTAGGACTAGGGTCCAAAAGTGATGGAGCTTTCTAGACACTTTTTAAGATGAAAAAGGGAAAAAAGAAAATAATATTTTAGTTCTTCAAAAGTGCCTATATAAAGAGTTGTGCACAAAAGAAGGATTCTAGCTTATTATCAATTTCTTATTTCCTAAAAATGAACAAGAGTTCTTCATTTTCCCTAGGGCAAAAACTCTTTGGCAAGATGGTTTGGAGGATGAAAACCATCCTAGTCATTTGAATAATTCCATCCAGGGATTACTTGTGTGCTGCAAGGATTAGATTTGGGGACGAAAACCCTCATCTCCGTTTGAGTGATTCCATTTAGGGTCACCATTGGTGCTAAATGTTTCTATATTTTAGTTGGTTTGTGGGTTTCTAGTTTCAATTATTTTGGTTGTGTGGGAATTTTTAGAATATATTTTAGTTTGGTATGATTTCCAGATTTTGTGTGTGTTGTGAAGTTCCCAAATTTTGGTGTGAGAAGTTATCTGCGACAGATAAAAATGATTTCTAAATATTTATATATTTGAGTTTTAAAGTGAAAACTTTTAAACATTAATTTTGGCCATTCCTAGGTTGGTCATACCTTTACTTTTTCTAGCCAACCATTGGAATTTTATTTGAATGTTTGAAAGGAAGCTACCGTACCTTTTTGAGGTGCTGAATAAGACAAAAAAAGTTACTTCAAGGAGACAAAGTCTGCCATCTTTGTCTTGGTCTACTATATACTTATTTTACATTGTTGAGTTTAGATTTGGAGTTGTCATAAACTTCCAAAAACTATGGAAAAGATAAAAATTAGCTTTTTGGTGAATGTTTGCCCCCCCAAAGGTGTCATACAATTTTAAATAACCTTTGTTACAACTTTGTGTAGTCTTCCATATATATTCAAAAGGGATGCAAGAGGTTTATAAAGCTATCATAACATTTGATACTAATATTTACTAATTATTTAATGATTTAATCCTGTCGTACACTCCCACACATTGTCGTACTTTATTGAAGTCGAGTTATTTTATAGTGTGATTCATATCAACAATCTGCCATACATATTTTTGGAGCCATTTAATCTTTCAACTAGTTGTGCTAGATCTCTTTAATGTTGTAGTAAATTATTTATGTGTTATGTACATGGCGTTGAGAGTATGTTAATGAAATTAGTTTCTTCTCATAAGGGACTGTAATGATTAGTGGCTATTATTTTGGGGTTTTAGGCAAAGTTTGTGACAATAATATTAATTATTTGTCCTTCTTTAGCTGGTCACTGAAAGGAAGCTTGGTGTGCGGAAATCGCTTCCTACACTAATCTAATGAGGGGAGGAGAGTGCAAATTCAAATTTATCCTAACTATTACAACAACATTAAACCATTGACATGAGATATTGCAGAAAACACATAAGGAAGAAAGAATGACAGAAGAAGAGAGACACAAGATATACGTGGGGAAAACCCTTACGGGTGAAAAACCCCACACTCCAAAACACTGCTCAACTGTATTACATAAACAAAGAGATTACAATACAAATCAGAGTCAATGCTCTTGCAAGAGTCTTCGACACTCATATCTGGAGATGATCCAATAGCATAACAGTACTTGTAAAACCTGTAATACATCACCTCCTCAAAGCACCTGATTATATAGAGTTTATAAGGCAATTTTGGCTTTATCTTGGAATGGGCGTCCAACATGGCCTCATGGCCCAAAACCCATGCCTATGGACACTTGTCCAACCTTGTAGAATGTTCCTGACACTTGTCAAGTCACCCCATCCCAAAGAGGTCGCCTATTCCCAAAATGGGTAATGATAGATGCTTCTACGACTTTTAGAATCATCATAGAATCTGTCATAGCATAATGACTTACATCTGCAAGAGAATCTATCATCCACATGCTATAAATAACATATTCTCTTACAACATGTCATAACCCACCTTGGGGCACCCAAAGATGCCTTCCCCAAAGATGTTCTTTGACACTTGTCTGTACCTGTCATAGAATCTCCTATTTCTGACTCTTACATGTCATAAAACTGTCATAGGAATCTGTCATGACCGTTTCAGTCAAAATTCCCTTACACAACACCCAAGATGCTGACACATGGCAAAATATTCCTACCACTAAGTGGGATGCCTATCTCCTCATGTGAGGACAAAATTACAAGTTGTCATCTTCCATGTAGGATGACACATCACCGTGCCACATCCCACAAGATGACAATATGAATTTACAATTAATTTACATCATAGACAATGTATGGGTAAAATGTGAATCAATCAAATGAAATATATAAGACCCAAACACCAACAGAATAGAAGATAACAAGAAAGATTGAACGAAAATAGCAATGAATAGCACAAAGCAAACCTTCCCTAAAATCGATGCTTCTGTTGTTTGCCTATTACAACCGTCCTTTTGCAGATGAAGTGAGCCCTCAGAGAGTGCACTCCTTTAAGCTGTGTTCGAGGAAGTCGATGGTAAATGGCTGTGGTGATATGCAATGAAGATGAGCTCCAAGGCAAGTATGTGATCTCAAGCTAGTGAATGGTAAAAGGGTGCCAAAGGCGCGCTGGTGATATTTCTGCAAAGTAACAATATCAAAAGCCTGGATGAATAGGATGGAAGAATAAGGTTCCATTTATAGACTCAGAAGAATGAGGATCAACGGTTGAGAGGAGATATGAAGATCAACAGCTGAGGATGGTTGAGGAATGTGCAACCAGTAGGAATGTGACAAGTGTCTCACCTCCATCATAAAAGAGGGGATTTGACAAAATTGATTAGAGAGTTAACTCCATTGACTGAACAGTTAACATACTTGATTGATCAGTTAGGAGAGTGGATTATGGAACCGACTGAATTGATTGAGGGATTGACTCAATTGACAGGTTAGTTAACACTTTTGATTGATTAGTTAACTAACCTCTGATTTGAGAAGAAATAGGCCATGTGGGTGAGGGAAAATAAGGTAATTAAATATTAAATATATTTAATTACATGTGCAACCTGATGAGGTGGACAAGGTGAGGTGGATTTTTGAATTTAGAACTTAGGATAGAGGAATTTTGATTAATTAAATAATTTATGATTATTTAATTGTGTAGGACATTTAGAAGAATTTTAATTAAATAAATTAAATTTATTTAATTATGGAACAGTGAATCGATTAAATAAATTTAGAATATTTATTTAATTGGTAGAAGAATAGAATAAATATTTAGAATATTTATTTAGGATGATTTGTGTCATTTTTAGACGTATACATTTTGCCCCTCTTTGATGCAATGTTGTTTATAGCATTGTTTCAAAGAAGTTGATAGTCTGACAGTGATACATGCCCCAGTTTACACCTGGTACAGGCTTATTGACGATAGGATGCCCCCTTGGGAGATTGGATGAGAAAAGGGTGAAAGAATCAGAGACGGACAATCTCACGAAGACGAAGGGGTTAGGATAGGTTGGAGGAAAAATGACGCGTTTCAGGGAAACGGGAAGAAAACTAGAGAAAAAATGGGCACGGGAAGTAGTCATAGTCATCACCTAGCCAGAATTAGGGTTTAGAGGCTATAAATAGGAGTTGGGTCCACGAGAATAGTCATTTGTACACTTGTTTGATCTGGATTGGATAGAGAGAGCTTAGAGCAAACTTGGAGCAGCATGGCAGCTAGAGTAGCAGACATTCCACGCGAGGAGCATTGATTCGAGCGAGTCCGTTGATTCGGGCGGCCAGCAGAGGCAGGACCCCCGGTATGTGCTTCAAAAAAATTCTCCTAGGGTCGATGTAGGGTGTCATAAATGTATGCAGAAAATAGGTCAAACATAAGCGCCGAAATGCAGAACGACGCATATGCTGCGCGAAGCGGCGCTTTTGTCATTTAGCGGCGCATATGCCGATTGCGGCGGCGCATATGTGAAAACAGCGCATACGTGCATTGTAGCTGCGCTTTTGTAGTTAGGCTGCGCATGTGTAATGAAGTGGCGCATATGTTTAATGTAGCGGTGCATACGTGAAAGCCACGCATATGTTGAGTTGAGCGGTGCTTCCATAATATGGCGGCGCATATGCTGAATGTTGCGGCACAAGTATTGAAAATGTGCATATGTGTACTATAGCGGCGCTTCCATAATATGGCGGCGCATATGCCGAATGTTGCGGCGCATGTATTGAAAATGTACATATGTGTACTGTAGCAGCGCTTTTGTAGTGAGGCGGCACATACGTTGATTCTAGCGGCGCATACACCAAGAAACGGTGCTTTTACCACCTGTAGTGGTGCATTTGCCTTGGATAGCTAATTTACTTAGCCAAATTGATTTGATTAGCGTCTTGTTTGACGCGGGAATCGATGAGCTATCTCCAAGATTGCAGGAATCTAGTCAAGAGATGTAGTGTGCTGTTTTGATCAATTTGAGATGCTAAGTTGAGTTGATATAGTTCAGTAGGTATGTTGAGTATGGTATATGCCGTTTGAGACTAACGCGTTGCCTTGCTTGCTTGCAGGAGGATATTCTAGACACACTGCAGTCGAGGGAGACGCTTCCCATGCCCCTATTGCAGAGACATATGCTGACAGAGTGGCGCTTGGTGCCATGGGTTTAGACTATGTTTGCTTCATGCTCGAGGTGCGGGCGAACCGGGGATTACTGACAGCTGCCGTGGAGAGATTTCACAGTGAGGACGGAACCTTCCACTTTCCTACTGGAGAGATGACTGTGACACTAGAGGACGTCTACCGGATACTGCACTTACTCGTGGTAGGTGAGTTAGTAGAGTATGACGCACAGCGGGATGCGGGACTCGCCGAGTGTAGGCGAGTGTTCGACGATCCCAAGCTGGTTGGACAGGTCATCCCGTGGCATGATATATACGATTGCTATGACTACTTCCTGAGGATTGTGGCTGGATTGATCGGGGGCGTTGTATGCCCCGATAGGAGATCGCATGGGTTCCCCATTGGATGGGGCAGGATCATGGAGCGGATGATGACTGAGGGCACCCGATATGCATGGGGAGTCTGTCTACTAGCCCATTTGTACCACGACATGCATCAGGTGGTGTACCACTGCAGCATGAGTCTATCAGCTGGGGTACTGTTGCTACAGTTCTGGCTGTGTGAGCACATAGCGGTGACTAGGCCGATATGTGTTTTTGCGAGGCAGCGAGGAGAGCCATATAGTTATGGCTACGCAGGAGTGATTTCCCAGCACAAGCTGGGGAAGTTAGAGTATTGGAGGCACACCTTGGATGGAGTAGATGTGGTCATCTGGCGACCATATCTGGATTGCAAGCCTTGGGATGACGAGGGAGATGAGCTGCTGTATTGCTTTCAGACCAGGTGGCTGATAGGCCGTACACGACATATACTAGAGAGGCAGATGGTGGGCCAAGTGTTGAGACAGTTCGGCAGGAGGCAGGGCATGCCACAGGGACAGGCACTTTTTACATGGACACATGCAAAGAGGGTCTGATGGGGGCCGATGGCTTTGTATGAGGAGGCCTTGGCAGAGTTCAGGCAGACTCCCTATGTGGCATGGGATACAAGGACAGAGATAGCAGACGCAGGGGTGACATAGGATTACGAGGATTGGATGACTGCACACCCGTTCCTGAGATATTCAGGACCTGGCATGCTGGTGCCTCATATTGACGAGGCAGACTCAGAGGAGGAGGGACAGGTTGGCCCAGGTCGGAGGGGAGTTAGAGGAGGACAGGGACGAGGAGGATGGGGTGGTAGAGCTAGAGAGAGGCCGAGACAGCGAAAGAGGATAGGCTAGGCCGAGCAGGCAGTGCCAGGACAGGTGGCATAGCAGCAGATACCTCAGCAGGTGCATATGCCGCCACCCCAACAGGTACCACAGTAGCAGGTGCCCCGACCACAAGGGCCAGGACAGGTAGAGGCAGCATAGGGGCCAGTACAGGCAGAGGTGCATGAGAGGGCCATAGCCAGCCTGAGGGGACAGGTGTGAGCGCTGCAGGCACAGCTGAGGAGGGCCGATGGCAGGCGAGAGATGGATGCAGCAGTTATCGCTGGGTTGACTCGCGAGAGAAATATGGCAGACGCATGGGTACGTATATTCCGCGTAGAGCGGGACACTGCTGTGGCCGCCATGGGGACAGATGCAGCGAGTTCATTTTTGGTTGGGCAAGTGCAGCAGGCACAGGCACAGGTAGGCCAGTTGCAGACACAGTTGGCACAAGTACAGGCAGAGCTTGCCAGAGCACAGTCACAGGCTCAGTACTACCGAGGTTTATACCATGGTGCTGTGGCATCGAGTCAGAGGGCGGGGAGCTTCAGGAGTCAGTCTGGGACTACTCATAGAGCAGGTCCATCACAGTTAGAGGCTTCCGTGATGGGTCCCCAGCAATCAGGAGCTGGCAGTGGTGGCCCATAGCAGCAGGGATAAACACAGACAAGATTTTGTACATTTTGGGGCATGTATCACCGTCCATTTGGATGTATATTGTATATGACACTTTGATTCAGAGAGAGAGATGGTGATATTGTACATTTGGACCTCTTATATGATAGTATATATGATGATGCAACTTTGTATCTATTGCATGTGTTATGAGATGATGATTTACTTCTATTGTATGATGTGATGTATGTGTAGACTTAGATAGTCTATCCGATGCTATATGAGATGCTTTTTGATATGATGCTATATGATGTCTATATGATTGAATACTTCGAATGTATGCATATGTAACAGGATTTTTATGTGATGATGCAGCTTTGTGTATGATGTTATGGGATGTCTATATGATCTAATGTTTCAAAATGAATGCAAATGTAATATGATTTCTATGTGATGATGCAGCTTTGTATGCGATGCACTTAGCTATGTTGTTTTTTAGATTTTCTGTGCCTGAAGATGTGATGTAATGCTGATGTATTGATGACCTAATGCATTGGGTGATGTACTCCACTGACTTAATCATGTTCATGACTAGCCCTACATATGATATGAGATGCTCCTATATGCTTTGTTTTTGTGATGTCCAAATGTACTCTATCGACACAAGAATGACATGATAGATAGAAGAATGGTTGTGATAGAATGACTTAGAAACTTTATTTGATATTGTTACTCTACATAGTTTGGGTAATGAGGGTTGTATGGGATATGGATGCATGGATGTGTATATGGATATAGGATGGATGCTTTGCTTTTAGAGTGCTTTATTTTATCATTGGGCATTTTGTTTTTGGTACATTTTCTAAGTTGTTGTAAGTGAATACAAGCATCTAGGTATAATTGAACCGAGATGACTTGAGTACCGCTTACATGGATTGTGATTTAGCAAGTTAATACAAGCATCTAATCAAAATTGAATCTAGATGACCTGATTACTTCTTGTATTTCAACAAACAAGGATTGCCCTCGTTCATGTTATACCTTTGATGTCCTCGATGATCTTTTGCCGATCATGTCCTTAGACAAGGCTTCACATTACTAAAGTTTAATCCACAAATAGCAAACAAAGAAAATAATCATGCCCCCATCATAGCATCTCTAGCTTTTGGCATCCTTGAGTAGCATAGGAAGGTATGATAGCAAAAATCAGGATTCGAACTGTTAACCATGTTTTTGATCTACAAAGCATATTTGTGTTAATATATGTTTAGTTCTTGCCTTAATTTGCATAAAATCATTTAGAAGACTTTAGGTATTTGCTTTGCATTGGATAGGTTAAGATGCTCACAGTCAAGATTTCTACTTGAGGCGTGGGTTCTGCTTACATTTGCTTGCTTGGTGAGAAGATTGCAAAATCCTTATTGGGGAGACAGACTCTAAGGGACTGACCTAGTGCCTCGGGGGTGCATTGCTAAATGGCCTTGCCTACGTGACAACGCAGAGGCAACGTAGTTCGGGGTAAACCCTAATGGACCATGGATGGACTAGAAGAAAGATGACAAGAATGAAGACAAGAATGGGGATGAATGGGAGAAAAGGGAAGAAATGGAAGCCTCGGGGGCGCATTGGAATAATGGCCTTGCCTACGCGACGGCGCAGAGGCAACATAGTTCACAGACTTGGACCATGGACACTGACAAGAGACCCTATGCTAGGTTCACATTGAGGAGACGGTATGGGACAAAACCTTCGTTGACAAGGCCACAAGGAGAGTATCAAGCCATGATAGGTAACTGTCAAGTGTTTATTTGTGGGATAGATATGGGTCGAATGGGGCAAATGGAGAAAGAATGGACTCAAGGTGATTGGATTCCCAAAGATGGAGAAGGCGGTTTATCACAAGTAACGCCTGTTTACCAGGTTTTCACCACTTGCTTTTATTTGCACGAGAAACTAGAAAGTAACATGACGCCTGATTGCCAAGTTTTCATCATGATACCTATCCAAGGCGCCTGTTTGCCAGGTTTTCACCAAAGGACGATTTTTTTTTGTATGCTTTCTATTTTTTTCTGATTTTTTCTAGATTTTCTCTTTTCAACTGTTTTTTGATTTTGATTTTTTTTTTTATTTTTGATTTTACTGTGCCCCCTTGCATTGGGGTTCTCCTAGGTATAGAACCGACGAAGGTGCATGCTGTTGATTGGATCATTGAATAACTCACCCTTTGAAGTGGCCAACTGATATGCCCCCGATCTGTAAGTAGCTACAATCACATAGGGTCCAAGCTAGTTAGGTTTGAACTTACCTTTTTTTCTCTGTCTTGTTGATTGCGAGGGTTCTCTTTGAGAACGAGGTCCCCAACCTTAAAGCATCTTGGGCAAACCTTGTGATTATAGCTTCTTGACATCAACTGCTGATATGCTTTAAGATGATCGAAGGCTTTCTGGTGCCTTTCTTCTAGCAGCTCTAGTTCTTGTAACCTGGAGACTCTGTATTCTTCGTCTGATATGAGACCTTTCAACAACACCCTGAGGGATGGTAGTTTGACCTCAATGGGGAGGATGGCTTCTAAACCATAGACAAGGGTGTAGGGTGTAGCACCTGTGGGAGTGCGTATACTGGATCTGTAGGCCCACAGAGCGGGATTGAGTTAGACATGCCAATCACGGCCAGCCTCATTGATAGTCTTCTTTAGGATTTTTAGAATGGTTTTATTCGATGCCTCGGCTTGGCCGTTACCTTGGGGGTAGTATGGAGTGAAGAAACAATGTTGGATTTTGAAATGCTCACAGAGTTCCTGGACATCCTAATTTTTGAATGGTCTTCCATTATCTGTTATGATGGATGAAGGGATGCCATATTGGCAGATAATGTAATTCAAAATGAAAGAGGAAATTTGCTTTCCTGTGACGGTGGTTAGGGGAACGGCTTCAATCCACTTTGTGAAATACTCAGTGGCGGTTATGATGAATTTGTGGCCATTGGAAGAGGGTGGATGAATCTTTCCCACAAGGTCAAGTCCCCACTGACAAAAAGGCCAGGGTGTCGTTAAAGGTCTCAACTCTTGAGTAGGTGCATGGATCAGGTTCCCGTGTATTTGGCACTGTTTGCACTTTTTGACGAACTGATATGAATCCATTTCCATGTTTGGCCAGTAATAACCCAAACACATGAGTTTCTTGGCTAAGGAGGGACCGCTGGAGTGTGTTCTACATATCCCTTCGTGTACGTCTTGCAAGGCAGTTATGGATTCTTCTTGTTCTAAACAATGGAGCAAAGTACCATCCAGACCACGTCGATAAAGGGTATCAGCTACGATGGTGTAGCGGGAGGTTTGTTAGATGAAAGTTCATTTTTGGTTGGAAGAGAGGTCCGGTGGGAGAATATTGTCCTTGAGGTAAGTGTAAGTCTTACCGTACCAAGGTGAATCAGATCTGACTAGGAGGCAAATGGAATGGGTTTCAAGGAGATCATAAGCCGGTTGTCGGATGGTTTCCACTAAGAACTCATACCATGACTCATATTCAGGTATTTCTAGAAGAGAGGCTATGGTAGCCATTGCATCTGCTGCTTTGTTCTCTATCCTAGGTATTTGCTCGAAGGAGATGGTCCCAAAGTGTTCTTTGAAGTCGACCATTCATTTGTATGGGATGAGCTTCTCATCTTTGGTTTGATACTCATCGTTGACCTGATTTATGATAAGCTGAGAATCACCGTAGACATATAGTGCTTGGATTTTCCACTCAGTGGCCATCTTGAGACCTATTACCAAGGCTTCATATTCTGCTATGTTGTTTGTGCATGGAAATAACAACCGGTAGGACTTCGAAATTGTGTCGCCTTGGGGAGTGATAAACAGGATACCTGCTCCCGATCCATGGTTGGTGTAAGACCCGTCAAAGTAGAGTTTCCAAGGAGATGTTGATAGAGTGAATAAAGACTCATCAGGAAACTCAAACTGCATTGGTGAGGTGTCTTGTAATGGTGCATCAGCTAGTTGGTCAGCGATGATTTGTCCCTTGATGGCTTTTCTATCCACATATTCTGTCATATTCACTGAGAAGCATTACCCACTTTGCTAGTCGACCTGTGAGAGCTGCTTTGCTGAGGAGATACTTCAATGGGTCAATTTTTGCAATGAGTTTGACAAGATGTGTCAACATGTAATGTCAGAGTTTTTGTGAAGCAAAAACCACCACAAGGCATGATCTTTCTACTTGTGAGTATTGCAACTCGTAGCCCACTAAGGTTCGACTAATGTAGTACATAGCTCTCTCCTTGTTCTCGTAATCTTGCTGCGCTAGGAGAGCTCCAAGAGTAGTGGGGGTAGCAGATATGTAGAGAATTAAAGGTTTTCCTTGGATCAGAGGCATGAGTATGGGTGGATTCATAAGGTACTCCTTTAGCTTGTTGAATGCCTCTTCGCACCGCTCATCCCATTTAAATGGAATGTTCTTATGCAGGAGGTGGCTGAAAGGTTGGCACTTGTCTGCCAGCTGTGAGATGAACTTGCGGATGGCCTGTAGCTTGCCCTGTAGGGATCTCAACTGAGTTAGAGTCTTGGGTGGTGGCATGTCCATTATAGCTTTGACCTTGGCCGGGTCTACCTCTATTTCGTTTGCCGACACGATGAAGCCTAGCAGCTTGCCTGAAGTTGCCCCAAACACACATTTCTTCGGGTTCAGTTTGACTTGGAATTGGTCCAATCATTGAAAGACTTTTTCTAGGACATCTAGGTGTGAGTCCCTTGTGAGAGATTTTGCTAAGATATCATCAACATAGTCCTCCATAGTTACATGCATCATGTCATGGAATATAGTTGTCATGGCCCGTTGATATGTAGCACCTGCGTTTTTTAGCCCAAAAGGCATGACATTCTAGCAAAAGGTACCCCATGGGCAAGTAAAAGCTGTTTTGTGTTGATCCTCTAGTGCTATTTTGATTTGATTATATCCTGAGAATCCGTCCATGAGTGATAGCATTGTATGTCCTGCAATAAGGTTGACTATGATATCGATGTTTGGCAATGGAAAGTCATCCTTGCGGCATGCTTTGTTTAAGTCTCAAAAATCATTGCATAGTCGAACCTGACCATCCGGCTTAGACACTGACACAATGTTGGATATCCATTCTGGGTAATCTATGGCTCTGATGAACCCCACATCCAGCAATTTCTTGAGTTCTTCTTTAACCAAAAGTGCTATGTGAGGATGCATTTTTCTCAGCTTTTGCTTTACTGGTTTTACTCCTGGATCTAATGGCAAATGATGTAGAATTAGGTTTGGGTCCAAACCTGGCATGTCTGCATATGACCAAGCAGAGCTGCCTCTCTTCTTCTTAAAGAATGGTACAAACCTGGTTTTCTCTGGTGGTGTGAGAGATTTGGCAAAGTGGATAATCTTGGGCTGCTCTTCGGTTCCAATATTCACGGGCTCTGTCGGCTCCACCACAATTTGTGACCTTTCCTAGTACATATCACTAGGGAAAGTGTCAAGCATTCCATCATTAGGTGCCACAGTTGGGTTTTCACCGTCAGATGCGTCCTTTCTTTTTACGATTTTGTGATCTAACATTGCTGTAAGGCAGTTTTCACTGTCAGATCCATTTTTGATCTTGATGTTTTTGTGACTGGAAGGCTTGGCACCCTCCCCGAAGTAAGCCACGGTATTCAGTTTGATAGCAAAACTAACTTTATGATCTCCCTTTGGCAAGTGGTCCCTAAGTTCCATATAATCAATGTAAGCATCATCGTTCTGGAACATATCTAATTGGGGGGTTCCTTGCAGATCCCAGTCAATAAGCTCAGGGTGCAAGAGGGGAAGGGAGTTAGATGAGAGACCTGATTCATTGATGGTGTGAATGGAAATGTTAGGAGCATTGGTGGGGGTAGAGTTCAGGGTGGTACTTTCTTCCAAGTTGTTTATCGCAATGGAATCTAAACTTTCCTTGAAAGCCACAATCTCAGGGATTGGCAAATCAGAGTCCAGTGGTCTGTCCTGTTGCGTTTGTCCCTCACGGTAGGGGCTAAGAGTTTGGATGGTGTCGACCTCTTTGTCATCGTAAGAGTGCTCTGTTAGCTCGTCCCACTCATACTCATTTGAATCATCTGAATCTGTGTCGCTATCCACTTGGAGTGTTTGGATTGTCTCCACAAGGCAGGCATTTTCCTTGGCTTTACCCTTGCCTTTGTATCCTAAGCCACTTGTGTTTCTAGCCGAAGAGGACGAAGAAGGTTGTATAGGTTCAATGATTCCTTCTTTTCTGAGGCCTATGGGGCCTTGTCCTTCGTACCCCATCCTGTGCAAAATAGTCTCACCCCGCCCATAGAGTTCTGTAGGGAGTCTAGGCAGCTCTTGGGGTGTGTTTTCTTCTTTAGCAAAAAGCCATTGTAGGAGATCTCGCTCCTCTGTTTCATCAGATAAGGTCCCCCATTTTACAAAGGGATTTGCGGGAGCTACAGGAGGAGCAAATGGCTTTGGAAAATGTTTTGGTGGATGTTTGGGTTGGCCAAAGGAGCGAGGAGACAAAGGCATCATGGCAAGGTTGAGGCTGTGCTCAATGGAGTATTCCCCCATGCCACTTTATTTTATGGTAAGTTTCAGTGGTTTGGGTCTTGAGGAGGAAGCTTCAGCGGTATGGTCTCGTTGCGGGGTAGGGGAAATGTAGGCTCTGTTGTTGGGTATGACACATTCGGGTTTTGCACGGAAATAATTGCAGTGCTGGTAGGGGTCGGGGTCGCCTTGAATGGTGACCTGCTTGCCATTGTGCGGGAACTTAATGCATTGATGATAGGTTGAGGGGATAGCCTTCATGGCGTGGATCCATGGTCTCCCTAGTAGGAT
Organism: Cunninghamia lanceolata; assembly: GCA_027924645.1. Lineage (NCBI taxonomy): Eukaryota > Viridiplantae > Streptophyta > Pinopsida > Cupressales > Cupressaceae > Cunninghamia > Cunninghamia lanceolata. The sequence continues at coordinate 1,106,710 of BSBN01001500.1, forward strand.
ATTATAAGCAAGCTCCCGATCAAGGACTTGGCACACCACATCTTTGATTACCGGTCCCACTTGAATGGGTAGGACAGAGGTTCCCTTTGTGGTTCTTTCTTCCTCGTCATATGCCTTTATGGTAATTTTCCTCCTTGGATCAACTGCTTGTTTGGAGAACCCCAGTGCAAGGACTAGCTTTAATGTGCAAATATTTAAACTAGTGCCTCCATCAATGAGAACCCTCTTGATGCGGTGCTTGTGTATGAATGCGACAATGTGCAAAGGGGTGTTGTGGGGTTGTGATACAGAAAGGTCATCTTGCTCAGTAAATGATATGGAATTGGAGGATGTCAGATTGCCTACCATGGTTTGGAACTTCTCTTGAGCTAGGTTAGTGGGGACAGTGGTTTCCACTAAGGCTTTCTCAAGAATCTCCTTATGAGAAGGAGATAGACGCAATAGCTCCAATATGGAAATGTGAGCCGGAGTTTTTTGTAACTGGTCAATGACATTATACTGACGGAAGGTGGATGGAGATGGTGACGACCTTGGAGGAACGGTATTGAGCGTGACTTTACCACTGCGGGTAATTATACTACAACCAGTTCGGTTAGGTCCTGGTTGTTGGTTGGGTGAGATGACATTGACCTGCGGAATATGTTTAGAAATGCAGTTTATGGTGTAGTCAAATGGAACACTTGCATAGTTAGCATTACTCATCCCACTGTTCTGATTTGATCGGTTGCGATTAATTGTGTTGTCATTACTGTTGTTGCCATTGTTGTTGTGGCCATTGTTGTTATATGGCCTGTTATGATTTAGAAGTGGATCCTTGTAGGCCACATGAGTTTCATTGGAGGTATGCTGTTGTGTCCCTCCCTGATTCTGATCTAGTATATCTTGTATGACATTTTTGAGGCGGATGCAGTTGTTAGTTGTATGCCCCCTTCCTCGATGATATTCACAATAGTCTGTGTCCTTCCAGTAGGGAGGTTTGACTATAGGCTCGTAATCACTTGTTGGCGGTAGAGAAATTTCGTTGTTAGCCAACAACTTCCTTAGTGCAGATTCTTGAGACTCACCCAACGGTGTGAATTTTCTCCTTGGATTTGAATTGAACCAAGGTCTAGGCTCCTGAGAGGGTGGTTTGTTGAGTGCACCATTGTTTGTGTCTCCCTTAAGAGTGAATATGGGTTGTTGTTTAGGAGCTGCCGTCTTGTCGTCAACTACCCCATCGTTGACCACATTCTTGTTCTTGGTCCAAAACTTTGATTTATCCGTTGTGTAATTGGAATTTGGCGTGTCCTTGTATAGCTTGATAGCTCCTTTAGTGATCATAGCTTTTTCGATGAATAAGCCCATTTCGATGACTTTTGAGAATGATGTAGGGCATTATATCTGAATTTGATAGCTAAGATCAGTATTCAAATTATGGACAAACATTTCCAATAGTTGCTTCTCAGGTATATCATAAGAACACTTACTAGCTAGCTGTCTCCATCGTTGTAAGAAGGTGGCGAATGACTCACCACTCTTTTGTTTGGTGTTGCATAGATCTAGCATAGATACCTCGTGTTCTATGTTGTAAGAGAAGTGCATTATAAATTTATTGACAAGTTCATCAAAAGTTTTGATTCCTAGTGGGAGGCGCGAGAACCACTCCATAGCTTGACCATCTAAAGATCTTGGGAACAGTCTCATCAAGTAGGTCTCGTTGTGAGCTACTTCTAAACATGCGGCATTGAATTCCCGGATATGATCTCTAGGGTCCCCCTTCCCTTTGTATTTGTCAAACTTTGGGACTCCGAACTGATAAGGGAAGGGTTTCATGACCAAACTTTTGTCAAAAGGATATGGAGCTATATCTTCCAAAGAGTAGTGCTTGGAACTTGTACCGGTCTTAAGGCTGGATATTTCTTGCTTTAGACTTTCGATTTGTTGTCTCACGTCCTCCATAGGAGCATTTTGATCTATGGGATTCTTTCCTCTATCATTTGCATGCGGGACTGTGTCATTTGTGCCTCTCTCATGATCATCACTCCTCCGCTCATGATCAATGTCTACATTTTTGATGGAGTTTATGTCAAAGTCTGCGGGGAGTTTGATTCCGAGACTAGCATGATGATGGAAGTATTTATGGGGGTCTTCAAGGAGCACCTTCTCTACTAGGCGTTGGAATTTTCTATCTTGGATGTGCGCTACTAATTCTTCATGAGAAATTTCTTCGTCATCGTCACGTGGTGGGACGAGGTGATTGGATGAGTCGGCCATTTCAATTTGCTTGTTGTACTGGGATCGAGTAAGAACCATGCAAGGTGAGGTGGGATGAAGTGGACTAGGATTAGAAATTTTGGCAAGGTGCCGACTGAGACTATTGTGAATGGGATATCTAGGACAAGACTTGGACAACAGATTTTCTCGCTCAATGACTTCAAGTAAGACGGTTGACACAAGACACTAGCCACTAGTAAGGGTAGTCGATACCAGTCTTACTGTGTAGGGCTTAATCGTTCAACAAGACTACTAGCAAAGGTACTGTGACCTACTAGGCTTACGTGAATTCACTAATGAAACGAAGAAGGACCTATGTCGAACCAGTATGGGATAGATTGACTTTGGGACAAGAGGTGCTTGGACAGAAAGTGAATGGGACGATGGATGAAACGATGGATGAAAGAGAGACTTGGGTGAAACAGACGAAGACTGACTGCAAGGTTGAATTTGATCTCAGAAAGTGAAACTAGGCTAAAATGGGTGCTCCAATCAAGTGAAAATATTCTCTCAAAAATAGGGCAAGTGCTCACTGTCGTATATGCGCTGAAACAAATGCGCAGCAGGAATGAACAAATGCACCGTAAGTCGCAGTATATGCGCAGCTCTAGTGAAATATAAATGCGCAGCAACAGTATGTATATGCGCAGCAACATTGTATATGTGCAGCAAGTCGTTACAAAGGCGCAGCAAGTCGCTACAAATGCGTAGCAGAAAGGAGTATATGCGCAGCTCTGATATTTTTGGCAAAATTTTTGGATTTTTTTTTTGTTTTTGGTATTTTTTGGCTAGAAAAGGTCTTCCGGATCTGATATTATGAATTAACAACAAGAAAACACAGCAAGCACAAAGAATATTTTATAGTTTTTCATTGTTTTTGTAGTTTTTCAACTCTATTTTAGACTAAATTGAACAAAAGCAAGCACAAAAATCCTAGGTGAGAAATGGATTATAAGGGATTTGGGCCACTAGAAACAAAAGGTATTTAATGCGGGCAACCGTTCAAGTGGTTACACGTGCGGCGGCACTACTCTCCGTTATGGAGTCTCCCAACCTCAAAGGGTTGCGCCTGAGAGGGTTTTGGGGGAGGTTGGCCATCGGTGTAACATAACAGCACTCGTTGCAGGAAGTTTTCACCTCAAGCACAATTTATTTTAAGTGGCTTGGTAGGGCTTGGCATTAGCCTATTACCACTCAGGGTTGTTCCCACTTGGACAAGCGTGCATCCAAGGGCAGGCCCCTCCTAAAGGTTAAACAAATAGAATGACAAGTCTGGCACTCTGATCACCCAGAAGAGGGGAGAGCATAAACCTATTGTCATTTGTCAAGCACAGAATACACTGATTAATCTAACCTAGTTAAAAGTGAAAAAAACTAAATGGGCTAATCTACTCAAACACAGAACTTTGAAGTGATTTTAGCAAGATAGCATTGGTTGAGTTTTAACCCCAAAAAGTAATGGTGAGTTCAGTTTTAAACCACGTAGCACGAGATAGTTAACTTTGAAGTTTTGGTCTCACGATATAGCAATAGTTCATTTTAACCTCAAGATCAATGGTGAGTTCAGTTTTAAACCGCGTAGCACGAGATAGTTAACTTTGAAGTTTTGGTCTCACGACATAGCAACAGTTCATTTTAACCTCAAGATCAATGGTGAGTTCAGTTTTAAACTCAGATAGCAATAACTTGGAAGGTGTTGCAATGCAAGCAAGAAATAATCCAATTACTTTCTCCCTAATTAGAGCTAGATGAGGATTTGAATGAACATCAATTTTACTATCTCTGAGAAAGTGAAATGTGAACTATTTAGATGCAACTACATGGAACTAAACTCAAACCTATCCTGCAAAACAGATCCAGCAAACACCTACGAAAAGGTTAGCGTTAGAAAATTTCCCTAGAAAAGTATTAAAACCTTAGTTTATTACAGAAGCGCAGCTTTAGTGATTAGATGTGCAGAAATAATCAACAGAAGCGCATCAACTATGAATGCGCCGTAATATTACACGTATGCGCTGTGAAAAAGAATGAATGTACAGTAATAATGAATGCGTAGTAACAGTCTTCAAAAGCGCAGCACAAATGAATATATGTGCAATAATGATAGAAGCACCGTAACAGTGCGCAAAAGCGCAGTAAGAATACACAGAAGCGCGGAAAGAATAAAAGCATTGCAGAAAAGGATATATGCACCGTAGAAATGTTCAAATGCGCCGAAATAACTTATACATGTCTGTAAGTGACAAGTACGGAACCTGCCTTCAAAAAAGCTTAGATTTTGATGAGATAAAGGGGCAAAGGCCCCATAGTGGGCACCAAAAATGTATGGGTAAAACGTGAATCAATCAAATGAAATATATAAGACCCAAACATCAACAGAATAGAAGATAATAAGAAAGATTGAATGAAAATAGCAATGAATAGCACAAAGCAAACCTTCCCTGAAATCGATGCTTCTGTTGTTTGCCTATTACAACCGTCCTTTTGCAGATGAAGTGAGCCCTCAGAGAGTGCACTCCTTTAAGCTGTGTTCGAGGAAGTCGATGGTAAATGGCTATGGTGATATGCAATGAAGATGAGCTCCAAGGCAAGTATGTGATCTCAAGCTAGTGAATGGTAAAAGGGTGCCAAAGGCGCGTTGGTGATATTTCTGCAGAGTAACAATATCAAAAGCCTAGATGAATAGGATGGAAGAATAAGGTTCCATTTATAGACTCAGAAGAATGAGGATCAACGGTTGAGAGGAGATATGAAGATCAACGGCTGAGGATGGTTGAGGAATGTACAACCAATAGGAATGTGACAAGTGTCTCACCTCCATCATGAAAGAGGGGATTTGACAAAATTGATTGGAGAGTTAACTCCATTGACTGAACAGTTAACAGACTTGATTGATCAGTTAGGAGAGTGGATTATGGAATTGACTGAATTGATTGAGGGATTGACTCAATTGACAGGTTAGTTAACACTTTTGATTGATTAGTTAACTAACCTCTGATTTGAGAAGAAATAGGCCATGTGGGTGAGGGAAAATAAGGTAATTAAATATTAAATATATTTAATTACATGTGCAACCTGATGAGGTGGACAAGGTGAGGTGGAAAGGTGAGGTGGATTTTTGAATTTAGAACTTAGGATAGAGGAATTTTGATTAATTAAATAATTTATGATTATTTAATTGTGTAGGACATTTAGAAGAATTTTAATTAAATAAATTGAATTTATTTAATTATGGAACAGTGAATCGATTAAATAAATTTAGAATATTTATTTAATTGGTAGAAGAATAGAATAAATATTTAGAATATTTATTTAGGATGATTTGTGTCATTTTTAGACGTATACAGACAATGAATAAATAAATACAATGAAAATAATACAAGGAATTACCAAGGTTGAGACACCTGAATTCCCAACAGTCACACAAACTCGGTATTAATATCTGTCGATGGTTAACTTTGCACCCAAAATTACTATTAGATATAGACCAATCACCAATAAGAAGAAATCTTACAAATGTAGGACTTAACTTGCAAGATGACCTTCAAGATTTTAGAAGCCAACTCTTCTTATGCATCTTGTTATTTCTTCCAACTGGGGTAAAGAAAAGAGAAGATAAACTTTAATTAAATAAAACTAATCTAAGGTGATACGTTGAATGATAATGCTTAAATTGATGCAAAACTGACACAATGTTTTCCTATTTAACTCACAATATTGAATCATGACTTCAAAAAGTACAAAATACATGATTTCAAACCATTTACTAATATCATTCATTGAAACAAAAATAGAGGCACAACATCAATATATAAAATCTGAAAGAAGACTCAACAAACAAAATAATAAGCACATAATGTCACTTTTGTTCATTAGTGATTCAAGAATGGGCTAGAAAAGACAAGATGCACAATCATAAAATATTCAATCAACTCTGAAAAGCACCCACAAAGGCTAAAAATGTCTATTGATTCTTCTCCCAGGATCCCAAATTAGCTCAATGACTAAACACTGCCCAACCCTTTTTACATCTTGGAACATACATATATAGCATTAAAATTCACTATTACAGCTTGGACATGGATCTAGAGTAGTCAAAATGATTATAGGTCACACATAAATGTTGCATCAAAATGACATGGATTGTGCCAGAAAACCCTACAAATTTGGAGTGTTCACCCATACTTAGGTACAAAAATTTAATATGGAAGGACCCACAGTAGTCTTGGGTGGATGGAGCTCATCTACCATGCCATCGAGATTCAAATGATCATTAATAGCGGCCCAGAGAGTCATTGGAGTGTCCCATTATGTATTAAGAGACCAATTCACCAGGTGGGCAAATTCATATGGCCTCGACAAATTATGCCTTTGCTAAGTATTCTTCATAATTGAGAGAATCAGACTCTCCGCAACTCTAAAAAACATAAAGAGTGCACCAATCAGGAAGGAAAAGCTATCGAGCTTCAACAATCAGACCTTTGCCAAACATCCTTCCACTTTAGAATAGAAGAAAGCAACCCCCCGATCACTGAAGTCTGAAGAAATATAAAGGAAAAGAAAACTTATCATGCTTTGGTAAATTGGGCCTCCATTGAACATCTATCTATTTGAGAAAGAGAACAAGCACCTTCCTAAAATTTGAAGTCTAAAAACACTGTGTAAATGAGGAACCAACTTCACCACCATATCACATTAGATCTGGCATCTTCTCGATGAATATGGAACAAATATCAGCCTTTGGAGACTTTTGAGCCTTTGAAATTAATCATGCCTTCACATGGAACCCTGACAGAAGGCCACTTCATTAGGCCCTGACAAATTGGGCCTCCACCAAACTGTCTTCTTGTTGATTGGGAGTATGAGCCTCCCTGCAACTCTGATGAAATATATAGGCAAGACCAAACCATCGTGCTTCGGCAATTCAGGCCTCCACTAAATCAACTTCCACTTAAATAGGAAAAACAACCACCTCCCTGACATCGCGATCCTAAAAGACTTAGGCAAATGTGTAGTGTCAAGAATTGGGGATTGGGGCTACCACAAAACACATGCTCAAAAGGAAAGGTGAAATGAGAATGTCCGAGGCCACGATCTCAAAAGACTTAGACAATAAGTAGTGTTGGGGATCAAGGATCCAAATGACACCCAAACTCATGCCCAAAGAACAAAGGGAAAAGAGAATGCCTAACACCGCAATCTTGAAATACTTAGGTAAATCAACAGGGAACCAAGGTAGAGTTTCAAAGATTGATAAGGATGGCATGCAAGCACATGAAACCTTGAAACTCTAATAAGACGATAAAAGCACAAGACCAAGGAAAAGGCAAGAAACATCCAAACTTAGACTTATAAGGATTTCACTTGAATTTTGACACACCTAGAAGGACAACCCAAGACTATTTGAGTCTGGGAAGACAAATAAGTGAACATTCATGTGACTTCTTAGGGGTGTTTGCCTACTAAACACTAGGATCCAAAAGCCTTAAATAGTCTATTGGGCATATGAGTCAAAAATAGCCTAAAACAACCTCTAAAAGGAGATCCTAGGATTAATTGAACATGTAGTCTCCTAATGAGAATATAGTGTGCAACAACACTTGGAGGAAAATAAAACCTACACAAACCTAATCTAACCTAAACTAACCAAAGTAAAAGGCTATCTAAAGAAAACAATTGACTTGTTTTTCAAAATAAATCCCTTTCCTAATCAACTTAAGATATTTAGCATGCTTGTGGGTAGCCAACAAGGGGTGGAGAAAGGGCAAGCATTCAACAAACTGGTGAAATAATTCTCAAAGAATGAAAAAACTCACTTACCCACTTGAGTTGATTGTGAATGTAGCTATCTTGAAGTGGATAGTTGGGTTGATTATGCCCTTCCTAATATCCAACTCCATGCTTAGGAATAAGCATGACATGTGGTGACTTCTTCTTTTTGGTCTCCAACTAGGCTAGGTGTTTGATAGGGCATCCTCTTGAAAGCACATTCAAATTGATAACCCCATCCTTATGCTTATGATTTGATTCTTCACCATCTTGTTGGTTGGGATGGTTTGGTTCTTGTGACTCATCTAGAAACAAGGCCACTTCCTCCTCATTTTTACTTTCCTAGTGGTCATTTGCAATAGGCTCTAAAAAGAAGCCCTGAATGCGCTCAATGGTGCAGTCTTATTCATCAAGAAGCTGATATTCTTGCTGAATAGCTGAGAACATATCTTCAATATGTTCTTGATGCTCAATCTCCACTATGCCATCTTTTATTAGGTGCAGGAGTTCATCAAATAGATCAATGTTACCACTCTCTATAGCCTTCGGGATAATTTTCCTTTCAACTCCTTCATCTTGATGAGATACAATGCTTTCATCATTACTCTACAAGTGCATTTCAACTTCAAGAGTAGCCAAGGAATCATTATCATCATAATATTCCTCATTTTCTTCTTCATAGTAAGGTAGCTAATCAAACCAAAGTTCCAAATCCTCCCTTTCATCACTACCCATTTGCTCAATGTTCTATTGTTCTAATTGATTAGACATATTTTCTTCTTGCAAGAGGTTTGATTTCTCATTTTTTATAGCACATGCAGGCTCACATGTAGCAAATTACTCCTCTTTTGCCTCAAACATCTCCTTCTCTTTCTCATCCAACCAATTGGATTGCCAAACAACTAATCCATCCTTGAAAAATGAAATGACCTACTAGGACAAGAATGCTAATGTGGCCCAAGGATTTGAAGGTTTTGCTGAGTTTATTGAAGGGGCATAGCATTTTGAGAGGGTTGTTCCAGAGGGATAATAGACTAAGTTTTTCATAAGTATAGGCCCTTGCAAAGGATGAGGACCTCTAAAACTTGGGATTTTGAAACGAGGAGATTGACTCGAAGGCTCAAAAGGCTTTCCTTGCCTAAAGCTCAAGATTTTGAAGGTGGAAGCCTTCTCCTTTGCAAGCTGACCCATAATTGTAGGAGAAGTTTGTTTGAAACTAGGAATGAAGGAGGTTGACTAGGTTTCCATCCTCTGTATTTGGGCAAGAAATTGCCTCATCTGCTTCTCCTCAGTTGCAATTTGTCTAGCAAGACATTTTTCTTCATACCTTTTTTGCACCTCCATCTCCTGTTGGTGAAAATAATCTTGATAAGAAACCTCCTCTTGCTGCAAGTTATATTCTTGCTCTCTTTCAATACCATTTGACTCTCTTTAGAAGTCTAGAAAAATTGCCCTGATACTCATGTTGTCAATATCTTGGGGTTGATTAGGAGGGTAACCATGTTGATGGGGAATGAAATAGTCTCCTTGAGGCTGATTATAAACATAAGTAGGCTACCAAGAAGGTTAAGTAGGGGTGGGAGGGAGGTAAACACTATGAGATTGTGGGCATCTTACTGTAGCAGGGTCATTTGGCATAAAACCAAAAGCATTTTCAGTCTAATATGGCTGGTAGGGAGGCATAAAAACTACATTTTGACAAAGTGGAGGGGAAGAGGCATAGCCCCCATAATAGTTTGACATAACAAAACCCTTAAAGAACCTAGAAATTCATGGAAATATTATTAAAATAAGAGCAATCATATATGCTTCTTGAGGACTAAGACATACCAACAAAGTCACTAGGTGATTGGAAAGCTTCAAAAAGAAGGAAAGCTTGAAATCTTGATCCTTGATAGTGTTTAAACACTTGGATTGCTTGAACTAATAGATTTGATAGTGGAGTCACTATGGTGTTGAAGGAACTACCCTAAATAACAAGATGCACTGAAGAACACACCAAAACTCTCAATGGATGATGTTAGGATCATCAAACCTATCCCATCAAGCGTGCCAGAAACTATTGATGGTTAATTTTGCACCTAAAATTACTCTTAGATGTAGACCAATCACCAACAAGGGGAAATCCTACAAATGTGGGACTTGACTTGCAGGATGACCTTCAGGATTTTAGAAGTTGACTCTTCTTATGAATCTCATTATTTCTTCCAATGGGGGTAAATAAAAGAGAAGAGAAAATTTAATTAAATGAAACTAATCTAAGGTGATATGCCAAAAGATAATGCTTAAACTGATGCAAAACTAACACAATGTTTTCCTGTTTAACTCACAATACTAACTCATGGCTTCAAAGAGCACAAAATGCATGATTTCATACCATTTACTAATATCATTCATTGAAACAAAAATTTAGGCACAACATCAATATATAAATTTTGAAAGAAGACTCAACAGAGAAAATAACAAGCACAAAATGTTACTTTTATTCATTAGTGAAATGAGAATGGGCTACAAAAGGCAAGCTGCATGGTCATAAAACATTTAATCGGCTCTGAAAAGCACCCATAAAGGTTGAAAATGTTTATCGATTCTTCTCTCGAGATCCCAATTTGGTTCAATGACTAAACACTACCCAACCCTTTTTACATCTTAGAACATGCATATATAGCAAATTACAATTCACTATTACAACTTGGATGTGGATCCAGAGTAGTCAACATGATTTCAGGTTACCCATAAATGTTGCATCAAAACCACATGGGTTTTGCCAGAAAACCCTACAAATTTGGAGTGTTCACCCATACTCAAGTAGAAAAATTCAATATGGAAGGATCCACAGTAGTCCTGGGTGGATGAAGGTCACCTACCATGCCATTGGACTTCAAAATGATCATTAATGGTGGCCTAGAGAGTCGCTGGAGCGTCCCATCACATACTGAGAGACCAATTCACCAGGAGGGCGAATTTGTCGGGCCCTGACAAATTAGACCTTCGCCAAGTATTCTTCTTCATAATTAATGCAGTCAAGGTAGGAGGGTCTGGTGAGGGACTGTCCAACCTTGTAGACTTAAACAACTAACAACATGATCAATCATAGATGCAACAGAATTATATAGTCAACAACAGAAAGAAATAAACATTCATAAGCACATGACAGAAGATATATCATGGGAAAACCTTTAAAAGGGAAAAACCTAGCCTTCAAAGCTCATTTCTCTTATATTATGATCTCAAAACATATTACATATGCCACTTAGGCTTTTACAGACACTAGGCCATAGCCCAGGGTTACAAAATATTCATATAACAATATTATTTCATGATTTCTTTCGTCTGCTTATCAATCCTCTACTCAGCAACTTATTATGTTCTCTGCTCTACTCTCTACTTCTTCTTTGGATCAAAACACTTATGAATTTGCTTCATATCTTTGCAAAATTGTTCATTTCATTACTACTGCCTTGTAACAAATCATCATCCTTCATTTGTATCCTCTGCAAGCCTTTAAATCATTATCAAGTCGACCTAATTGCAACGGCTAGTATGAAACATGTGTACACAGATAGGTCGGACCTAAACATAAGGTATTGCTCTGTTGGTACATAAAACTTTGTGCGGATCTCCATGAAGGTTGACCAAGTCCTATACTTCATTGAATAATGTTCCTTTAAGCTCCGCAAGTCACATAATTGCTCCGCAAGCCGATTAGACTTCACCTAACATTGTCGGCTCTGCTCTTGTGAAAACATGTAAAAGTAGGTAATCTTCTGATAACGATATCTCTCCGGAATCAAACCCAAATGATTTGAATTTTGGATATGTTGTAGATGACTATGTCTAGATGCTAATTCCAGCTCCGCAACCTTTGATATTGTTACCTTCTAATTCACCCTTATTCAATTTTTCGTAAACCTCTAAGAAAAAGTTGACCCACCACCTTACCTTATTGGTCATATGTTCATTTCTTAAGTCGGCTTTTTATTTTTAAAAAATTATCCTCTTGTCTTCCTATATGCGAAATTACCGAAGAATTCAACCTTCAAACTTGAACCTTTTTCAATGGTTCAAGGGTTCAATGGTTCAAGAGTTTAAGGTTCAATGTTTCTCAAAAGTGAACTGTTTGTCCCTATGTGTTACTCAATTTGTATCTTTGAACCTTCACGTCGAACCTCATTTTGGGAGTTCAAAGGTTCAACGTTTCGTGACTTTAGTCCCACCTTTCCCAAAGTCTTCTTTAAGTCAAAAATTAGTGGGATATTTAGAGGGAAATATATCCGAAACTTATTATGAAGCAGAAAGTTCTAACGTTCGAAAGGTTATGGATAATAATTACACATCAAGGTCATGTGTGAGAAGTGCTTGCAATTAATGCATCTGTCAGAGTTCATGTCTTATCAAGCATTTTCAGCACGTATTATTTTAGCTAATAATTATTCGACCTGATTTAATGCCTTTGTCAAGAAAGAACAAACCAATTTTAGCAAATAAACACACAGGGCGATGCAAAAGGAGAACAACGTGGCAGGTATAAGATTTTTGTTGCCCAGTTTGACAGTAATTTCTGATCCATTGAAGGTGAGTTTGACTTTTCCTATAAGATGATTCTATTACTTTGTTGGAAAGAAGAATCATTTTATGTCTCTGGTATTATTAAAGAAATTCAAAGCATTTTCCATTACATTTATCCTCCAATCTGTAGCCATGAAATTTGCTTGTCTTGGTTACGAACACGGTCCTGGTCTCATTTGTTCTCTTCCTGAATTCGGGGATACCTCTCTAGTTCAATATGATTTAGAGGATTTTAGGGAGAGGGTTAAAAATCCTGTGTCAACTCCTATGATGGAGAAGATAGTGGAAAGTGGTTTAGTCAAAGTTGCAGCCTTTCCCATGGTGGTACAGTGCCCTGAATTAGTTTTGGAATGCATGAGTAGATATGACCCCCAAAATAGGTGTATCAGAACTGCGGATGGCAATGTGTTACTACTTGTCAATAGACAAACCCTAATGGCTGTGATGAGAATTCCGCCCAAGGAACCATATTCTGATCTTAATATTACTTCTTCTTATGGTCATTTTTCATTAAAGAAAGCAAACTACAGGAATGTAATTGCAAGAAATTGGTTACTGAAATTCCAAAAGGGGGTTTCAAGACTACCCAGACCACTAATAAGAGATCACATGATTCCAGAAGTAAAGGATATTGTGGTGTTGCTACACAGGCTAAAGGGTAACTCCCAGGCATTCTATTGGGAGGACTGGATGTACTTCTTCATTCAGGTGATCCTCCAAGGAGAACAGTATTTGGAATGGGCAGAAATCATAGCTGAATGTTTGCATCTGGGTCTAAGTAATTATTTGGGGAATAAGGATTTTTATATATCTTCATATCTCTTCTATTGCCTGGCATCTACAAGACAATGGGTAGGGCTACCTCATGCACCCTTGGTTGAAGGCAACAAAATTTATGATTATTATTCACAATTATAGATGCAAAATTGTTATGAGAATTATATGAGAGTTAATGATGTTTTTACTGGAAGAATGACTCATGAATTGGTAGACAACATTAATAAGAGAATGTCCGATGAAGCCATGCAACTAATCAGTATTTATGGTAGTTTCTTTATTCAGTTTCCCAAATTTACTTATACCAGAGTTGGTGGTTTTGATGGCGAACCCATGAAGCTGCCCATGTATGTTTTTGACCACTTTGTATTGATAGAAGTTTGCAGACAACTAGCCCATGTGGATAAGAAATTCCCAATGAAGAAGGAATCTGGTATATCTTTTCCCACTGAACTTGGACACTATTCATGCCAGTCAATTTCTGACACTTTGAATTTAGAAGTGGACCTAAAAAAGTTCAATTTTGAGTACTATACTGCCAGATCCTAGTTCGACAGCAAAGGTTTTGCTAGGGACAATTTGGATTTTGGAATGGGATTTTCACACATTCCTCAAATAGAGGATTATTGGGAGGATTGTTCAAATGAATTTGAGGTTAGAAAGAGGCTTTGGTGTAGGTTCTCCTTAGGGAAAATAATTACCCTCAATTTAAATATAAATATTTCTGGAATAGTTGATAATGAGGAACAGGTGATTAATCCTCAATTTGAATAGATAAAACAATTACCTATTCCAGAAATTGATTGGAATAAAGATGAAGAGGATCAGATTGAGGTTAAAACCCTCCCGGTAATTAGAAGAATAGAGAAATGTTTGAGGGAACGTAGACTGAATGAAGTTCAAAATGAAGGTTCCCAGTAATGTGCACCAATGGCTGAATCACCATCTCTAATAAGCTCTTCTAATCGACTTATTACTATTTGTGATGCAGGTACTCCCAAACCAAAAATTGGAAGGGGTCCTGTCATCAAAGAGTCCAAGAAAGCCCTTACAACTATTCTACCCCCTCGTGCCACTAGATCAAGAACTAAAAGCAGGAAGAAGAAGTAAATTTCTGAAAGAATAGTTGTGGATTTAAACTCTGAAGAGGATTCAGGAGAAGCAACAAGTGATAAAGGGTTTGATACACCAATGGCAGAGGAGATTAGTACAAATCAACAAACAGAGGTTGCTTTAGATTCTGCCTATCTGATGATGATTTCAAATGTGCCTTCTAAATAATTAAATCCTAGTAAAGAAGTTCTGGTCCTTGCACCCAAATGGTTGGAAAGTTCAATCAGTGATAAAAGAAAAATAGTTCCATTTTAATTGCTATTGGAGGACATGGTTAGCAAGTATCTAGGAAAGACCCCTAAATCTAAGAAGCTAAAAACAACATCCAGGGTGGACATTGATCCTAACATAGGGAACTGGAGTGTAGAAATAGCCCGATCGACAACTGATGAGGAAGTTCAAAATCCCACAGTTCAGAATTTCATAATAGAAAGAATAGATCTTGGGACTGCATCACGTGTCGCATATGTGCATCATCTTGAAGCATCTACCAAAAGGATAGTCAACCGTACCTGGAAGGATGAAAAAGATAAGAGGGAGTTGAAACAAACTTTGTGATCAATGGCAGAGTATATCGATGCTATTCATAATCCAAACCCACAACCTGTTTCCCAACTACCTCTGTCTTTCGACCCAAAATCTTCGGTCAATCAAAAGATGCTAGATCAGATACACAGGAACAAAATGGTGGCTAAAGTGTTTGATGATTGGTTGGATGGTGTTATCCAGAAAGGTACAAAATACATTCATGAATTAAAGAATATATATGATCAAACCATGGCTACCATCGAAGATTTGAAAACATAGAATGCTTCGTGGGTAAAAGATGAAGGCAAATGGATGAATGTGATGAATCAAATTGATGAAGTACAAAAGTATGGGATAAAAAAGTTTTTATCAGAGAAGAATATGACAAGTCTGAATGATGATATACTATATGTAAGTAAGAGAAACATCGAATGGAGAAACTTAGTATCTCGTCAAGGATGAATTGAATTTGTAAAAATGATTAAAGAAATAACTGAGTTCACTCAATCCTTACAGCATGATTTGGAATGCATCGATGTGAAATATATAAAGGATGATGGGGAGCTAGAAAAGGATATCGATACTGTGATTCAATCCTTCAGAGAGAAAATCAGTTTCATTAAAGAAAATGATAACCTATTAACTGAAGATCTCTCTCAGATATCAAAGGTGGAATCACTTCTTCACCTCTGTGTCGATGTACTCCCAGAGCACGTAGAGAAAGTGGCAAAAATTCAAAGAGAGAAAGATGTTTGGAAAGCAAGGGTTAAACACATTGGCATCCCCAATTTCTTGAAAATCCAGGAATTTGTTACTGCATATCAGGAGTGGAAGGCACAACATGTCTCCTTCGCTGAACAAAACAAATCCAAAAATTCTAACCTCTGCCCCAGTCATGATCTTATTTGCATAGTTTCTTTATTCAGTTATTTAGTTGAAATTATGTTTAAAAAACTGTCTTTCAATGAGTTTGTAAGAAACTAAATCCTGTATGGGTTAGAGTTTGCTTTAACTCTGGGTTTAAAAGAACAGTTAATTAGGGCAACTATGTATATGTTTTTAGTTGTTAAAACTGATATACAAGAATAGTGAAGAAGAAGACACAAGAAATTTTAGAGTTGAACTTCTTAGTTTTACAATATATGTGATGAGTGTTTGAAGGATTTTCATCTGTGAATGAAAAGGAGAAATAATTAAACTGCATATTTAAATATGTGTGTTTGAGTATTTGAAATCGGGTTTCTGTGCGAACTCTTCTTTCAAGTGGTAATTATTCTTTCATTAGATAACTCATCATATGTGTTTTATCTTTTGCTGGTTTCGTAATATACATATTTATATATCTGATTATTGCTGAGGATAGAATCTGTGCGTTCTATCACTAAATAATGTTATATGGAGGAAAGATACTGCATTCATAGCATGGTGATGTATGGATGCTAATTTGCCTTAAATGCTTTCTGGTTAAAAGTGTGTTTGAATGATTAACATAGTTTGGATTCATTGAAGATCAAAAAGGGAACTGTACCTTAATTCAGAGGGGAATTATTTATGATATTTCACCCTTTTGTTGTTTAACTTATTTGTTCTAGAAAAGAAAGGGTTATATAGTCAAAATAAAACATTTTTAGACTAGGACAAATCTGTTAACCAACAGATATGCAAATGCAGTAAAATGTGGTATTCTCCAAGGTCACCCTCTCAGTACTCTGCAACTTCACTATCAACTGTCTCAATTGTTTTGAATGCTTCCAGATGCTCCTGCATCAGACTCTCAGGGTTAATTGAAAAGTGAACCTCTTCACTTTGATCTGTATTATACCAAAATCAATGTGATCCCTTAGGATAGGTTTGACGATCTATTTTCAGGTAGTTACAACTGCCTCAAGGTTAGCGATTTGTTCAAGTCCACCCTATAAAACTACCTCAAGTGTAATATGGATCTGGCGGTTTACTTGCAAGCCTTGCACTCCCTCTCTAATTGGCGGTCTGAGTAAGTCTTCTCCTCAATCTACCTCAAGTTCTTCATCTTGTCATGGTCTACTTGCAAGCCTTGCACTACCTCAATGATCGACGGTCTGAGCAAGTCTTCTCCGCAAGCTGCCTCAAGTTCATTTTGTCATGGTATAGGTTTGGCAGTCTACTTGCAAGCCTTGTATTGCCTTAATGATTAGCGGTTTGAGAAAGTCTTCTCCACAAGTTGCCTCAAGATCAATGTCTGCTCCAACTCATTAAGAGTCAATCAATACATACTTTCATTCTCTGGAACAATCAGTTAATTCCTTGATTCAGTCAATACACTTTCTAAATTTCCTCTGCAACACTTTTTGATCTCAGGTTCTAGATACAATCCCTTCACACATATCAAAATCTTACAGTTTCTTTTCTGCATATACTTCTCCTATACTTATCTTTGTTCCTTTGTCCTTATTTCCTTCACTCTGGTACACAAACTTTCTCCTCCGATAGAATATCAGGTCATACCCTTTTCTCTGCAATATGAATTTCCTTTTTCTTCACACTTGTCCACACAAACTTTCTCTATACTACTTTCTTAGATGTTTAGTCTATAACATAATTCTCTTTAAGATCAATGCTTCACCTTCTTCTAGTTTCTCTATTAAATATGATGACTCAAAAGGCTCCTCTTCCTCTGCATAAATTATCTCTGTATCAATAGGCTCTTCTCCTTTTGTATAAATTATCTCAATATCAATAGGCTTTTCTTCCTCTGTATAAACTATCTCTGTATTATTTACTACTTCCCCTTCATTAGCTTTGCTGGTAACAAGTTCTTGATGACATTCACTACTAGATTCTTTTCTCCTCCAAACTTGAAAATAGGTTCCCCTTGTAGCAAATCCTCTTTCATCTCTTTTGTATCCTTCACTGTGATAAGAATTGTGAGTCCTATCATTTCTCCCTCTGTAGTTTGAATTACTATTCTTGTTTTGCTCCACATAAGGTCTTCTTTCTCTACATCCTGGTTCATGTCTTCTTTTCTCTCCAACATATGAATACTTCTGTTTATACAACCTTCTAAACATACAAGTGACATGTTTCCATTTTGATCCATCAATCCATCCATAATCCATCTGCATACAATCTGTCATAGGCTTTCTTCTTCTCATTTTATTCTAACACATCTTTTCAGAATGATTCCTTAATCCACATAACTTACAAGGGTATAGATCGTAACACAATTCCTTTTCATGTCCATATCTATTACAATGTGAACAATACATACCTTTTCTTCCTTGATTTGATTTGTTTGAATTTGCAACAACATCCTTACCTCTGTCATATCCAAGGACTTCACTTCTTGATCTTATTACTGGTTCAATTGGTTCTGTAATTCCTTGCTGACACTTTCCCAATTTTTTTCCTTCATATCCCATTCTTTGCATGATTTTGAAACCAATACCATCACCAACCACTGCAAGTTTAGTTACACTATCATCTTCTACTTCATTTTCTAAAGAATCTTCTGCATCATCACACAAATCATTAGTATCACAAGAAACATCACAAAACTTGGGCTTAGATCTCAGACTTTCATTCGCTTTTCTCCATGCTACAAGTGACTACTCCAACTGATTAACCTATTCTTTCAATTTTGATATTTCATTCTTCTGCAAATTGTTCTCCTTCTTCAATTATTCCAGACTTTCTTCTAGATATATGTTCCTCTTCTCCACCTTCCCAAACAACTTAAATCCTTCTTCCAATTCCTCAAATCTCTTTTCAACATCCTCAAACAATTTTAGTTTTGCCTCTAAGTCTTCATTCCTCCTTTTTACATTTTCAGTTCTTCTTCAAGAGCATCATACTTGTCTTCTCCTAGTTTTTTTATTCTTTCCATCAACTCTGAATTACACTTCTTGATTTTGCATAGCTCTTCTTTCAAAATACCCTTTTCGCATATTAGGGTTTCATTTTCTTTCTTCATCCTTTTTCCAATCTTCCCCATTGAAACAAATCAGATAAACATTTAATTTGAAAAGCTTACTCGAATATTCCTTGCTGTGATATTTCTTCTATGATGATTTCTATATACTTTAGGTTTTCACACTTCTTTCCAACAGATTCACCACCTTCGTAGCAGATTCTCAACCAGCCCAGCAGATTCAAAACCAGCTCTGATACCACTTAATGCAGTCAAGGTAGGAGGGTCTGGTGAGGGACTGTCCAACCTTGCAGCCTTAAACAACTAATAGCATGAATAATCATAGATGCAACAGAATTATATAGTCAACAACAGAAAGAAAGAAACATTCATAAGCACATGACACACGATATATCATGGGAAAACTTGAACAGGGAAAACCCAGCCTTCAAATCTCATTTCTCTTATATTATGATCTCAAAACATATTACATATGCTAATTAGGCTTTTACATACACTAGGTCGCAACCTAAGGTTACAAAATATTCATA
Organism: Cunninghamia lanceolata; assembly: GCA_027924645.1. Lineage (NCBI taxonomy): Eukaryota > Viridiplantae > Streptophyta > Pinopsida > Cupressales > Cupressaceae > Cunninghamia > Cunninghamia lanceolata. The sequence continues at coordinate 1,126,156 of BSBN01001500.1, forward strand.
TAGAACCATTATTTCATGATTTCCTTTGTCTGCTTATCAATCCCCTGCTCTGCAACTTATTATGTTCTTTGCTCTGCTCTCTACTTCTTCTTCGGATCAAAACACTTATAAATTTGCTTCATGTCTTTGCATTATTGTTCATTTCATTACTATTGCCTTGTAACAAATCATTATCCTTCATTTATATCCTCTGCAAGCCTTCAAATCATTATCAAGTTGGCCTAATTGCAACGGCTAGTATGAAACGTGTGTACACGGATAGGTTGGACCTAAACATAAGGTATTGCTCCGCTGGTACATAAAACTTCATACGGATCTCCATGAAGGTTGACTAGGTCCTATACTTCATTGAATAATGTTCCTTTAAGCTCTGCAAGTCACAGAATTGCTCTGCAAGCCGATTAGACTTCATTGAACACTATCGGCTCTGCTCTTGTGAAAACAAGTAAAAGTAGGTAATCTTTTGATAGCGATATCTCTCCAGAATCAAACCCAAATGATATAAATTTTGGATATGTTGTAGATGACTATGTCTAGATGCTAATTCTAGCTCCGCAACCTTTGATATGCAAATGCGGTAAAATGCGGTATTCTCCAAGTTCGCCCTCTCGGTACTCTGCAACTTCACTGTCAACTGTCTCAATTGTTTTAAATGCTTTCGGATGCTCCTGCACCAATAATTAGGATAATCAAAATCTCCGCAACTCTAAAAAACATAAAGGGCGCACCAATCATGAAGGAAAATCTATCAAACTTAGGTAACCGGACCTTCGCCAAACATCCTTCCACTTTAGAACGGAAGCAAGCAATCCCCCAATCTCTAAAATCTGAAGAAATATAAAGGTAAAGCAAACTTACTGGGATTTAACAAATTGGGCCTCCATTGAACATTTATCTATTTGAGCAAGAGAACAAGTACCTACCCGAAGTCCAAAGTTTGAAAACACTGTGTAAACAAGGAACTGACTTCACCACCTTAGCACATCAGACATGGTAGCTCCCTGATGAATATGGAATAAATATAAGCCTTTGGAGACTTTTGAGCCTTTGAAAGAAATCATGCCTTCACATGGAACCCCGACAAAAGGCCACTTCATTGGTCACCAACAAATTAGGCTTCCACCAAATTGTCTTCTTGTTGATCGGGAGTAGGAGACTCCTCGCAACTCTAATGAAATATATAAGCAAGATGAAACCATCAGGCTTTGGCAATTTGGGCCTCTGCTAAATCAGCTTCCACTTGAATAGGAGAAACAAGCACCTCCCCAACACCGCAATCTCGAAAGACTTAAGGTAAATATGTAGTGTCAAGAATCGGGGATCGAGGATACCACAAACACATGCCCAAAAGGAAAGGCAAAATGAGAACCCCCAAGGCCATGATCTTGAAATACTTAGACAATAAGTAGTGTAAGAGATTGGGGATCAGATAGACACCCAAAATCATGCCTAAAGAACAAAGGGAAATGATAATACCCGACACTACAATCCTGAAAGACTTAGGTAAATCAACAGGGAACCAAGGTGGAGTTTTAGAGATCGATAAGGATGGCATGCAAGCACGAGAAACCCCAAAATTCTAAAAAGATAACAAAATCTCAAGATTAAGGAAAATGCCCAAAATATCCAAAACTTAGAATTCTAAAGATTTCACTTGCATTTTGACACACCTAGAAGGACAACCCAAGACTATTTGAGTCTGGGTAGACTAAAATAAGTCAACAATATCTTTTCATATTGTTAAGTATTCCTTAGTTGTTGCTTTAAGTTTATTGGTTGATATCAATAATTTCCAAAGAGTTTGCTGCTATATGTGATGTTACAATATCCATGAATATTTGCTTTGTAAAATCTGGATGGTTTATCATCAGACTATAGTTGAACTTTGATGTTGTAAAGGATCCTGGAAGGTTTATTGCCAAATCCCATTATCATCTACATATCATTATCCAACAATTTGGCATTGATTGGGTCTGCTTGTTATTTGTCATTTTGGCATTAACTGGACTTGCTTTGTAATCAACCCATTTGTCATTGATCAGAATTTCTTTGTAATCATTCTATTTGGCATTGATTAGATCTACTTATTATCTGTCAGTTTGGTAATTATTGGATATGTTTGTTATTTGCCAGTTTGGCATTGATCAAATCTTCTTATTATTTGCTAGTTTGATATTGATCAGATATGCTTGTAATCTACCAGTGACATTGATCATATATGAATACTTATTTGCTAATTTGGCATTGATTGTTGTAGTGCATAAGATAACATACCCTCCTTGAGAGTTACACTCAAGACAAACTGGTCTCATCATGCACTACTTTGGCATCAGGCACTACTTTGGAATGCCCAGGTTTCTATTTTATAATCACAAAAATATCCTAGATATTCTAGATGTACTAAATGGCTAAAAATAAGCTTCAAATGATAAATGCACATAAATGGAATATTGTTTTCAGAAGTTGGATATGAATTTTAAGAAACAAGAAGTAAATTTAGAAAATACACTACAAACTAAACCTGTCACCAAAAGAATGGATCCTTGGCCAAAGATGATAGTGCGTAGAATAGACGTTTGTGCATCACACTATCATTTGTATGACACAGTACAGATGATAGAGTTAGGTGGAAATAGTCTTCACCTATTTAACATTCTTCTTCTTTGTCTGTAGGATTCCTGGATCAACTTGCACAACACAATGAGGAAAAATGCAAGCATAATATTTGGATATATGAAGAAATCAAATTAGATACACAGGATAAAATCAACTAAAACACTAAGATTGAAACTAGAAAACCTTTGTGCATCTAATGTCCACCAAATGACCTTTTTTGACGAGCTAAAAAGAATTTTGGGATTGCAAAGGAGTTTTCCAAAAATGGTCAAACCTCTGCTTTGGTCTTTCTACCTCTACAAGCAGTCAAATGATGAATAAGGAATGTGTGTGCACCTATTCCTAAGTGTGTCTAGGAGCTAGAATGCAATGACAAAGTGTGCTAGGAGCACCTTCCTAATCTATAAGAAGGATACTAGGCCTAGGTTATGAGTTGTACAATAAAATGGTGGTCTACACCAATGACTACAAGAAGATAAAAAGAGGGGTTGGAATCTAAAAAATGCTCAGGGGATTATTGATTCACCATTTGTGTAATGAGATCAATGAGATAGTAAATAATGGGAACTTATAAAGAACAAGTCACTTTATGTTTGGAATATGATAAATAAAATCACCAAAAGTATTTATTACCTTATTTGTGTGGATTGGAGTGACGAAGATGGGAAGGGCTTCTAGAGAGCAACTTGTTGTTCACTACTTGTTGAAGACACCTTCAATGACAAAAGAGAACTTGGACGAATCCTTTTGGGGGAGGTCTGTACCTTTGAGAGAAGAATCTATCCTTGTGATTGTTTCAAGTAGTTCACACAAAGATCACGAGAAATTGTGAAATACACTAGAAGAATGACAATGCTAAAAGGTTGAACCAAGACAAAGGAGATAGCTTATCTGATGTGCATGACTAATTAGAGATTCTAAGAGAGATAAGCTACAACACTACTGCATTCTTCTAAAGAATTCTAGATACCTCCCTTTTTTATTTTTGAATCAATTTCAAAAGGATCCCCCCTTTTTGGTCAATGCTAAAGATATCAGGGTACATTTGTTAGGGCGTTACAACCATCATGAGGTGAGGACATGCATGAGTAACACCCATTTCGAGGCATTGTATGACATAATATTCTAGCATATCATGCTAGTATCCAAGGGATGTTTGCCCAAATTTCACACGTGTGCTTAGATGGGTACCAACATTGATATTCTCATACAAATTTTGAAAGAAATTTGGTTGGGGGAGAATAATTCAAGATTAGACCTAAGAAGTTCTAATGTGTGCTGCAAGGATTGGCACTAAGGTGGGTGCAAAACATGACATGAAATTGTAAGGTGTGCAATTTTTGATGTTACAATTGTTAACTATGTGGCTTACCACTAGTGAGTGCATTAGTTTGATCCACTTATTGTCCAAATGTTGGCTTCCATATGCTCTCACCTTGCCCACATTAAGATCTTGGTGATCATAAATAGCTTGGGTTTGTGTTGAATTTGAAAATTTGGTGAAATTGTGCTAACAATCTAGTTAGGGACATTACAACATCCCAAGATGCACAACATCTAACCCAAAACAACACTACAATATTTGTATTAAAGGTGTACAAAATCTAACCCAATATTGTTGTATGCACTGCACTAGGGGTTAAAACCATGATCAAACAAAAGCTAGTTCCTATGGGAAAAGATGCCCACGGCCTTCCTACTCCAAACAAACTTTTTGTACAAACTAGCTTGGAAAGAGAATCTACAATAATGTCCGAGGTGTCAACTTTCTCCAATAACACCTTATTCTCTATTATGTCACAAAAAAGTGAAATTGAATGCCTATGCACTTAGTTTGAGCATGGAATGTAGGATTCTTGTCTAAATAGATGACACTCTTACTATCACAACCAATACTCACTATTTTTTGAATGAATCAAATAACTATGTATAATATATGTAACCAAACTATCTACTTGTAAGCATGTGTTGTTGTTATATACTTAGCTTATGTACTTAAAAGAGAGACCATTCATCACATCTTTCTTATCGAATTGATAGGCCCAACAAACAAGGTGAAATGTAGCCACTTGTGGACCTCTTCTATCCACACCACTTGCCCAATCTACATCTGTAAACCTCTTTCTATATCTAACATCCTACTAATGGATCTTACACTATAGAAAATAGTAGAATCTAAAACTTGCCATGAAGATCCTGAAAAATCTTTTTACCATAGTCCAATATTCTTTACTTGGGTTAGACATAAACCTACTCAAAGCCCCCATTTATTGAGAAATATCTAATCTTGTGCATATCATGGTGTACACATGAGGCTACCCACTACACTAGCATATATAACATGTGTTGTGTCTTATATGCCCTACTTAGTCACAAAATATTGCTCTAAATAAAACTTAGTGCTAATGGGAAAAGGAAAATTAACAGGTTTACATTCTTGCTTATTAAACTTTTGTAACATAAAATTGACATACTTTATTTTTCTTATCTAAAGCTTTCTATAAGCCTTGCCCCTCTTTATTTCCATTCCCAAAATGAAATTGTAGTTGCGGATCCTTCATATCAAATTATTTAAATTAATTGGGTTTTCAATTCTTTTATCAAATCCTTATTATTTCCAAAAAGCAACATCTCATCCACATAGAAAAGCATGATGACAAAGTGGTCATCTTTATGCTTGTAATAAATACCCAAGGGATTCACCTCTAAAACAATACCTTATCATGTGCATACATATTAAGGTTTTTTAAATAACCAAAATGCAACCCAATATATCACTTCAGTATTACGGGGAAAGGGGATAATGTGATAGGGTAGGTATAATGGGTTGGAAATCATGCATCAAATGAGTTGTTATGAAAGGTGTCTCAACCTTGAATCCTAATGTTAAGAACATAAAATTGTAATTGGCAGGTTATAGATGTCATTTTTTGCCTGAAAAAATTGTTTGGATGGTTCAACATTAGTTCCCTAATGCCTAGGGCATAGATCCCTTCAAGCTCTATAATTTAAAAAAGGGGGTCAATTGGCTTCCCAAATAAAAAGTTATGGCCTCTGGAAGTTGGGCCTCCTACATTAGAAATGTAAGAACATCTATGAGATGTAAGAGGGAGTTACACTTGTTGACCAACTTATGATGACAAACTTATGGCAGGTGGAAGAAATATGACAAACTTATGGCAAGTGGAAGAAATATGTTATGGCAGGTGGAAAAAATATATTATGACAAACTTATGGAAGGTGGAAGAAATATGCTATTTTTAGCCTGTGGACTCATCCTATGGATTAAGCATTGGATCTTTAACTAGGGATTTAGACACCACATTTTGGGTGGTTTTAGCTCATGGTTTCCTAATTATCATTTGATGGTTTTATGTATTGCTAATTTATTTTTATTGGGTGCTTGAGATGGAAGTTTTCATAGTGACTTTTGTAGGTACTGTTATACTATTAGAATTACTCCAAATCTCTTGCTAGCGATACTCTTGTGATGGCTTAGACTTTGCAAATGTATTGTAACCTTTGGTATTGAATAATACATGAGTTGCTTTGGAGTGTGAGGATTTTCTCCCAGAAGGGTTTTCCCTATGTAAATCACTGTGTTATAGTTGTTGGAAACAAGGTGAATAACTGAGAGGGGGGGTGAATCAATTATTCTAAATATTTTAACTTTCTTTCCTTGTTAACAATTAGTGCAACATCAAAACAAATAAGCATACATAACCATAAGAGCAGAAATAAGATCAACACACATAACACAGTAATTTTGACGTGGAGAACCCTGTGAAGGGAAAAAACCACGGGGTGACTAACCCAAGAATGTATTCTCTGTTAAAAGAATAAGAAGTACAAAAATGGCACTTGCCAATTAGGGCTCACTGCCTGAGCACACAGCTCACAAGAGGCACACTGCCTACAAGAGACTCATTGTCTACAAAGTTAAGGAAGGTAACCAAGTGTTTGAACTGATCAGAGGCATCCACATATGCTGAGGTTCAATTCCAGTTAGGCTCAATATACTGATCTACTGCACTTCATTCTTCCTCTGCTTTAGTGTTGCTATTCTGTCACATACCAGTCTTGTATTCCTGCTTCCACTTGCTCTCTGCCTTTCCTCGCACACTATATCATTACACACACACCTTCATACCGAAATCTATTTGGTATATATATCCGCATCAAGGATTTCAACATCTATCTAGTTGGCAACTGGAATATTCAAGATATTTACAAGGCACTGATCTATCAGCTGAATCCATGCTTAATATGTGATGCGTATCCAAGACATAGAGTTAGAAGTCATCAATCAAGTTTTCCAACCATGTATGATCTCTTAATTAGCTTGACCATCATCAATTTCTCATCTGGATTAAAGTCTAATGTTCTACCGGTTAGTTCTTCCTTAGTCTGCTCTGCCTGTTAGGAACCCAAAACTTAGATGCTCATATCTTTTCACTCTTTCATCACCAGAGGCTCAATCTCTAGAATGTAGCAGTCACGGTACTCCTCTTGACTTTCCCAAGTCCGCACTTTGCTGAGATACATCCTCTGAGAGATCCGGACTTGATTGTCAGACCTTGTTGCATGCTCTGTTCTTGTTCACCGGACCAAAACACTCTTTAATCTGACTTCCGGTAAAGACATACTATGTGCTGCAGATGTGTGAGATGAACTTTGTTGTGATCAATGACAACAATCATGAAGCCACACAGTGTCTCTTGCCAACAATCTCCCTCTTTGGCATTGATGGCAACACTTAGTGAAAAATGACTAAGTGTCATAGCAAACTGCCCCTTGGTTGATGTTCTATCTTATGTACACTTTTACTAGAGCTCCCCCTTAGCTAGATTCAACATTTTTCACTACTCCTCACTCCCCCTTTGACATCAATGGCAAAGGGTGGAATCTGCATACCAAAATTTATAAAAACCAACCTATACATAGCCGCATAAGTATATATACATGTTATACTTACATATACTTAATTATGTCTGCAAAGGTAGTCTTCAACTATATAACTTCTGTCGCCCAACTCTGCTTCATCCTATCCAGAATTGAAATGTGGCCAGTCAACAAAAATGCAAAAGCTTGTATCCTCTTTAAGTCTTCCAGATCACTGGTCTGGGCTATGGTTTGAGCATCAGTTAGGGCCTCATGCATTGCCTCTAACTTAGGGATAATTATCCATCTTAGCTCACTCATCCTGCTTATTCTATTCTTCTTTTCCTTTTAAAGCCTCTTTATTTCATTTATAGTAGCAATAGCCTAGCACTCTTGATTCATTATGGATGAGGTGAGAGGATCAAAATTCTGAGATAAACTTAACAGTTTACCCTCTTGCTCTTCCACCTTCCTTGCAATGTCATCTGTTGCTGTGGACCAAGCTAGACAAAATTTGTATACTTCTCCACCATCTTTAAGAGCATTTTCTAGGCTCTTTATCCCAATATCCAAATTTCTCCTATCATTTTCTATGAGTCCCTGTACTTTGGAGAATCTCTTACCCAAAATTTCTTTTCAGACTTTCTCTTCTACTGATTTCTCCAAAGAATCAAAATGTGTGCTACCAAAATTAACAAGAGATTTCAGATTACCAGATGAGCAGGCCAAAAGATCCTTTTGGAAGGATGACATGATTTTCTCTAGCACACCAGATGCAATCTCTATTAGCTCACAATATTCCATGTGAGACTTTAGAATCTTTTCTTTTGCTTTAGCTTGAGCAAAAGATGCTACCTTCATTGTCTAGACCGGAGAGAGGGAGTCAAAATTGAGTGGTCCTTGAAATAATTTCGGTTCATCTATCTCTAACATTTCTTTGTTCAAGAAGCTCTTTATTGCCTCAGTAGTGTCTTTTGCTAGAGATAGAGTCTTCTTTCCTTTTCCCACTTCAGAACTGTCATTTGGGATCTTTTCTGTTTGATCTTCTTCTCTTCCCTTTACCTCTTCTTCTTGACTAATTTTCTCTTCTTTTCTTTCTTTGCCTTCAGTTCCGGAGTCTGTTGGGGGATCCAAAAGAGAGATGTTTACTTCTTCCTAGACTTCCTCTTCCGGAACAGGGGAATCCAAGTCCTTAGGCCTCTCCTCACCTATCTCCTTTGGCTCTTCTGCATTTTTCTCAGTAGATTCTTCTTTTGATGTACTTAGTCCTTTGTCATCCATGGCAAAAGGTTCATCATCTATGTCCTTTATAACAGGAAGATTGAATCTTTTAAATGCATTCTGGAGGATGTCTTTAGTCTCTTTTACCACCTGATCACTCTCCGAGCATAAGTTTATTCATTCTTGCTTTGCTCCGGAACTCATCCTTGCAGTCCTTGAAGATCATGGTCATTTGTTTTGGAGTAATCGAAGGATAGAGCTGAATTGCAATTTGTTCCCGAATCTCCAAATTCTTTTCCTTGGCATTGTCTTTTTTGAGTTCAAGTACCTTCTCTAAACTTTTGGGAATTAGAGAGATGATTTCAATGAATGCTTTATTATAAATGTTTAGGTACTTAACTGTTGCTTCTTCCAAGATCCTTTTGTCTGCATCACTATACTCATCATAAAATTCTGTCATGGGCTATAGATTCACATCTATAGTGACTACCTTGATGACATCATCAACAAAAAGAGTAGGCCTTTCAACAAATTCTTCTGCTTCTTCTTCCTTGTTTTCACCGGTAGAGGATTTCCTGGAAGTTTTCATTTTCTTCTTCATTTTCTTAATCTCCTCATCAGTCTCTATCTCTTCATCATCCTTTTGGCTTGTGTATGACCTTGTGGCCTTTGTCTTTGTTCTCTTCTCTCCTTTTCTGGATGTCTTTGCTTCCAGTTTTGAGACTTTTGGGCTATTAGATGTGGTAGGTGCAGAGCTCTTTGAGGATCTAGTCTGGGAGGGGGCTTGCACCGGAACACTTTCTTTTTCTACTTCTTGTCTTTCTTTCTCTGCTCTTTCTACCTTCTCTCTGTTGGCATCAACTGCCTCCTTTGATATGCCATGTTTCTTGGCAATTTCCTCCACTTCCCTTCTCACTTTCCTTTTTATCTCTGGTTGTCTCAATTCAACATGTATTTTCACACTTAATTCTTGAAAGGTTCCATACCTTTCTGCCTCAGGGTCCTTTGGCTGACTTAGCAGGTGTTGAACATGCAGCTCTAGAATTTTCTCATCTACCTCATAGCCCATTAGTATAATCCGGACTGTTCTAGGTTCCACTGCCTCCATTAGGCATTGATCAGTGTCTACCATGAAGCACACTGTATCCTTGTATTTTTCAACTAGAGATTGGGGGATTCTCTCTCTGGCCTGCATCATGCCTTGGAAGTTTTTGAAGTATCCCCAGAGTGCTGTACTTTGTGCCTTGGCATCACCAAGCCCATACATATAATCTCTAATTTGTATGGCAATTGGTCTGTCATTTTGCCATACCCAACCACTTGATCCGGGTAGCTCATTCAATAGTAAAAGAATAAACACAGTATTAGCCCACCATACTTGAATGAGTTCTTCTTGTCCTTTTTGATCTTTTGCAAGTTTTCTAGCAATTGGCTCAGGAGAAGCTCACATAGATCATAGTCTACATTTTCCCTTAGGATCTGATATGCAGTGTATATTGTAGTTCTGGATAGAAAGTTTTTCCTGCTTGAATGATATATTTTGTAGCCAATTATCATAGAGGCAAATTTGATATTCGGATCAGTGATATCTTTTATTGTCATTGCTCTCTTGTCAAACTTTGATCTGGTAGCCTCAATCACTGTCTGATTCTTGACATATTTGAGAGCAGGCAACCCACCAGATGAGTGCAATCCAGTTACTGCCCTAATGGCATCTTTTGTTATCTTGAATGGTCTCATCAACCATATGAAGTTATCATGTATTCTACTAAGGACATACATGACCCATTCATCTTCTGCGAAACAAGGAAAGTGGATGCAATGTCCAAAATGCTTATCCCGGATGGCCTTGTATTGAGGTTTGAGTTCAAAGGTTTCATCTATTAGTTGTTTATGGTAGATATCCATCAGCTTTGATTCTCCAAATTCCTCAATATTTGCATGGATGTATACCCTAACATCTTCTACATGTAGAACCCCATGCGGAATGCTAGAAAATGCGCCTAAGGGATCAACTTCTAGGGATTTGTAAGGATGTTTCTTGAACTTTGAGCATGGCCTATCAGCGATCTTAACAACATTTGGAGTAGCCATCTTGCAAAAGATTCAGAGAGAGATATTCAAGAATGGAAATACCTTTTTATGCTTCTAGGGTTCACGATATGAGCCAGAAAAGATCACTGGTTGAATTAGATTTTGCGGTTGATCTTTGAGAGGGTTGAAGCAATCTTGTTTGCAGAGCTCTTTATTTCTTCTTCTTGAATGCAAAGGTGCAAATGATGAGTAAAGGAACCCTTTTATCTTTGCGCAAACCCTAATTTCATATTGCAATAAATGCACAACTTAAGTCATTCTGGCTGCCTTGTTTTGAGAGAGATCTTTCCAGATCACTGAGATGTACTTCAAATTATTCTTAGTGATAATTGACAATGTATCTCCTTTCCTCGAATCATCCCATTTAATTGTAGATCAAGATATTTCAATTTAGAATCATACCGGATCTAATTGAAAAAATCCTACTTTTGCTGGATGGCTGTCAAACTAGATCAATCTTGGATGATTAAATTCTTCAAAGCTTCTTACGGATCTTTCATATTTTTACCGAGGGTTATTTAGATATATCTCTCAAAACCCTTTAATACACAGCATTCTATGTGCCAAATTTAGGCACCAATTGACTGGTTGGGGGAATTTATTTTCCTTTGTGACTCCCCCTAAGCCAGAGCTCATCTAATTTAGTTTCCAGAAGGAATATCAGCACCAGATTCTGGTGCGGATCCATCCCCAACATTTTTCTGTATTTCTCTTCACCCAAATCTTGTTCATCTCCCTTTGAACTTCATCCGCATTCACTTTTTCTTTTCCTTTGTCTTGATTTTGATTAAGATTCACCAGACCCTTGTTACCCTGATTCTTACTTCTACAGAATTTGGCAATATGACTGGATCTATTGCAATTGTAGCAAACAACATTTCTTTGCATTTTTGACTGATATCCTCTTGATCTGCATTGATTAGCCATATGTCCCATTCTATTGCATGTAAAGAATCTACCATCGAATGAATTGTTTATTTACATATTTCTACATTCATGAGATTTGTGACCATACCTTTTGCAGTTAAAACACTGTCTGGAGAAGGATGAATTAGTCTGATTCATTCTTCTTCTTCACTGATTTGCTTTATGACTGAAGTTATTGCAATTGTGGCAGTATCCATTGAAGGATGGATATCTTTGAGCATTTGGTTGCCTTACCGGAGATCTTCTAGGCCTATTCCTTGGATTTCCTAATCCAGAGTTCTTCTGACTGGACCCAGAGATTTCACCTTTCTCATACCTCAAGCCATGGTTGTCATCTACGTTCTTTTGGCTTTCAAGAAGAACTTCAAGTTGAGCAGAGCTTATCTTGAATTTCTCTTTGTATTCATTTGTTGTTTGAAGATCCCTTTTAAGGGTGTCTATCTGATTCTCAAGTTGTTCTTCATTATCTCTAGCTTCTTCAAGATCAGATTCTAGATGCCTGATTATTCTATCCATTTTGTGGCAGTCTTCTGACTTCTCCTTGAGAGATTGTTTTAGATTATCTTCAATTTTTCTTTTCTCTTCAATTTCTTGGGTGAATTTCATAATCCCTGATTCCATTTCATGTCTTACCATAATGACCTCCTTTGATAGCTTCTCACATAACTTGTTTTTCTCATTCAGATCTTCATTAGTATCATTGGATTCAATTTGACTTGCTAATTGTTGAAGTAGTTCCTTTCTCTTTTTCACAGAGATACTCAGTTTTTCTTTGAGTTCATTTATGAAATCATCAGCTTGCTTGAGTCTTTCCCTCAGGTTATTGACTTTAGAGTGAGATTGCTCAGGATCATCTAGGGCAGACTGAAGTTGTTCCCTCATACCATACATATCCATTGAGATTCCCAGATCTTCCTCAAGCTGTTAGGCTCTGTTTGGATGAACTTGGCTCTGATACCAATTGTTGGAAACAAGGTGAATAACTGAGAGGGGGGTTGAATCAGTTATTCTAAATATTTTAACTTTCTTTCCTTGTTAGCAATTAGTGCAGCATCAAAACAAATAAGCATACATAACCATAAAAGAAGAAATAAGATCAACACACATAACACAAAAATTTTGACGTGGAAAATCCTGTTAAGGGAAAAACCATGGGGTGAATAACCCAAGAATGTATTCTCTGTTAAAAGATTAAGAAGTACAAAAATGTCACTTGCCAATTAGGGCTTACTGCCTGAGCACACTGCTCACAAGAGGCACACTGCCTACAAGAGACTCACTATCTACAAAGTTAAGGAAGGTAACCAGGTGTTTGAACTGATCAGAAGCATCCACATATGCTAAGGTTTAGTTCCGGTTAGGCTCAATATATTGATCTACTACACTTCATTCTTCCTCTGCTTTAGTGCTGCTGTTTACATACCGGACTTGTATTCCTGCTTCCACTTGCTCTTTGCCTTTCCTCGTACACTATATCATTACATACACACCTTCATATCGAAATCTATTTGGTATATATGTCTGCATCAAGGATTTCAACATCTATCTAGTCAGCAACCGAAATATTCAAGATATTTACAAGGCACTGATCTGTCAGCTGAATCCATGCTTAATATGTGATGCGTATCCAAGACATAGAGTTAGAAGTCATCAATAAAGTCTGCCAACCATGTTTGATCTCTCAATTAGCTTGACCATCATCAATTTCTCATCCAGATTAAAGTCTGATGTTCTGCCGGTTAGTTCTTCCTCAGTGTACTCTGCCTGTCAGAAACCCAACACTTAGATGCTCATATCTTTTCACTCTTTCATCACCGGAGGCTCAATCTCTGGAATGTAATAGTCATGGTACTCCTCTTGACTTTTCCAAGTCTGTACTTTGCCGAGATACATCCTCTAAGAGATCCGGACCTGATTGTCAGACCTTGCTACATGCTCTGTTCTTGTTCACTGGACCAAAACACTCTTTAATCTGACTTCCGGTAAAGACATACTATGTGCTGCGGATGTGTGAGATGAACTTTGTTGTGATCAATGACAACAATCATGAGGCCACACAGTGTCTCTTGCCAACAATAATATATTGCTTTTGTGTTTATTTCCTTGTAACTATATGATTAGTTTAATTTTTGCACATACTTCCTCTCATAGATTAGTGTAGGAAGCATATTTCAGACCTCTACTTTTCATTTGGTATCAAAGCTTGATAACCTTAGATTCTAGGTGTTAGGGACAAGGGTTTTTTGTACTAATCTTGGATTGGATGGGAGCTTATACAAAAGAAGATCTTGTTGCAAGTATGGGTTAAATCGGTGTTGTCATTGATGTCAACATACTCATGTTGCATTAATGAGAAGGATTGGGTGAGCTGTGTGCTGAGGATATTGAGAAAATTAGTCTCAATCAGGAACAGTGAAAAACAGTGATGATAACAAGGTAGAAGTCCAAGATAGGTTGAGGATTAGAGGATGCAGTTTAAAGGGTTTGTAGATATAAGTCTTGATATGCTCCAGTCAAGTTTTTAGGGATCCGCATGAAGATTTGAAGAAGTTATGGTCACTCAAGTAGAACCGGTTCAGACAAGTGCTCAGTGGTGACAGAGTGAGACAGATAGGTCTGGTAAGGTCCGGTAATGCATTATCCCACTCTACGGATTTGAGGAAGTGTTTAGAATGTCCTTGTGAAGTGTCAAACAGATTGGTTTGTGGTTTGAAGGTCTGGAAGAACCTATTCCTTTGTGACAGTGATAACAGACTATGTTCTTGAGGTTCCAGATATAGGAGAGAAGGATTTCAGTAAGTAGAGGAAGTGTGGATGTTCTTGGTGATTCAGGAAAGCTTGTGAAGGTCCTTGGATTATGTTCAGTTCGTGTTGATGGTCTGCATTAGAATTGAGAGCCCGGAATTGAAGAAATACTTCCAGAAGAAGGTGTTCTTTCTGTGACTGGTCGACCGGATGAATTATACACCTTGCAAATGTTCTTGTGGTTGCTTGCCGACTTAGATGATTGTTCCTAAGTTGATGTCGTGTATAAATAAAGGTTTGTGAAGTCATTTCAAGAGTGTACTCGTGGAGATGAGTGTCGGGTAGCGAGGAGAAGAGTGAAAGGAAGACCAGAAGGATTTGGGCTTTAATGGAACTGATTCAAGCATGGTGACGATGCTATTTACCAATTCAAGTATGTAATACTCATTTATTGTAGACAGTGTGTCTCTTGTAGGCAGTGAGCCTCTTGTGAGCAGTGTGCTTGGGCAGTGAGCCCTAATTGGCATGTGCCATCTTATTCTTTCTATTGTTCTAACAGAGAATAATATCTTGAGTTAGTCACCCTGTGGTTTTTCCCTTAACCGGGTTTTCCACGTCAAAATCTTGGTGTCTCATGTGTAGATGTGTTTCTACTCTTGATTAATTACATTAAGTTTTCATGATTGATTTATTGTTAATGCTAAGTGAATACAAGTGTTGAAAGAAGAAAGTTTTGAACAACTGATTCACCGCCCCCTCTCAGTTGTTTACCCTAAATCTAACAGATCTTATTGTAGGAAAAATGATAAGCACATCAAGGATAGAAATGGAGAATTTCTTGGAACAAATTTTGAGCTTTGGAAGCTTGAGATGGAAAATATGGTTATGGATATAGATCTAAGGGTTGTAGTATCTAAAACCTTGAACCGGTTGCTATGTCTGAAGAAGATAGGGACAAAATGGATAGAAAAGTGAAGGGTCTCACTAGGATCTATTTGGAAGACCCCATATTGTTGAATGTAGATAAAGAAGTCATTATTGCAACTCTTTGGAATAAGTTGGGTCAAATTTATCAATCTAAATCCCTGGTAAATAAAATTTTCCTAAGAAAGAAGTTGTATACCCTTAGGATGGAGGATGGTGGTTTTGTGGCTGAGCACCTAAATTTTTTCAACATGATTATTACCTAGTTGCACTCTTTTGGAATGAAGATGGAGGAGGACCATTGCATGAATTTTTTATGTTCTTTGTCAAATTCATGGGATCATTTGGTGATGGCAATCAGGAATACTACCTCTAATCTCAAAATGGATGAGGTAGTTGCATCATTACTTTTAGAGGAGATGTAGAGAAAAACTTTTGAATCTACCAAGGAGGCCTTGGCTATTTGTGGAAGACCAATTTATATAAAGGCAATAAGAAGGATAAAAGAGAGACAAATCTATATCCAAATCTTGTGGGAGATCCAAATCTCCTAGAAAGATCAGGGCTAAATGTTGGAATTGTGACAATCCTAGGCATTTTAGAAGAGTCTGCAAAGGGGAGAAAAAGAAAAAGAAGAATGATTCAGATGATGAGTTTGAAAAATCTTCTCAAGATGATGGTGACGCCTTTTTCATGGCTTTGGAAATGCATGCATTAGAAGGTGTATGGTTGATAATCTATGGGGATTCTTTCCACATGACCTCACATTAGGTTGGCTTTTTAAGTATGAATAATAATATAGAAAGGTGTACCTTGGAAATGAATATCACCTGAAGATTGTTGGTCATGGAAGAGTCCTGATTCAATTCCCTAATGGATATGTGAAGGGGATCAATGGTGTACTGCATATCCTTGGTTTGGCATGAAAACCTACTTTTAGTTAGCAAGCTTAATGATGTGGATGCACATGTTGTTTTCTCTAATGGAATATATAAGATGGTGCAAGGAGCTATGGTGCTCGCTAAGGGTGTTCATATGGGAACTTTATTTCAACTAGATACATGCATAGTATAGTGCAATAGTTCCTTTGTTCTAGTAGTGAAGAAATCTATAGATTCTACACTCTCGCCATCATAACCAACAATAAAGAGGAGTGTTGCATCTACTTTTAATGGCCATGATTTCTAGGTACCCAAGGGTTCTCTTACTTCAAAGACCAAGTTACCTATGGAGAAGATAATGTTATTACACTAGAGAACATGCCACATAGGTGAAAAGGGTCTAAAGACCCTCAAAAATAAAAAAGAATTGTGGAGGGTTTGAACGATTGCACTCTTGAGTGTGATTTCTATGAATATTGCATATATGGAAAACAAAACTACATTGAAATTTTACTCAAGTTCTCACAAATATTTTAGTGTGTTGGATCTAATTTATTTTCATGTTTTTGGTCCTTTTAATGATCCTTCAATTTTAAAATTTTATATTATGTATCTTCCATAGATGACTTCTCTAGAAGGACAGGGGTGTGTTTCCTTAGCGGTAATTATTAAGTCTTCAATTGTTTTAAAGAGTTTAAGTCTCTTGTAGAAAATTAGACAAGTAGGAAGATTAAGGTTTTGAGAACTAAAAATAGAAACGAGTTTTTTTAGCAAGTTTTAATAGATTTTGCAAGGAGCATGGGATAGAAAGACATAAGACAATTCCATATACTAATCAGTAGAATGGAGTTGTAGAAAGAATGAATAGGACATTGATGGAAAGGGATAGAGTATACTTAATGGACTTGTCTTGGAATATAAGTTCTAGGAAGAAGCAATTATTGTGGCTTGTTACCTAATTAACATGTATCCTACATCAACTCTTATGGATTAGACTCCTATGGAGGTTTGGACAAGAAAAAATCCCTTGTTATAGCATCTTCATGTTTTTGGTTATGAGGCACACACACATGTGCCTAGGGAGAATAGGTCAAAGTTGGAGAACAAGGAAATGGAATGTATCTTTATCGGCTATGGTGTCAATGTGTAAGGGTATAGGATTTGGGACCCCATGGTCAAAAAAGTTATTTACAAAAAAAGGTGTTTTTTCAAAGAGATTAAACCTTCTCCTATAACTTTGTAGCTAAAAGAGGATAAGAAGGAAGATGTGGTTCAATTGCCCCTAAGACTGAGAAAGTTGAACTAGAAGCTCATGAAGAACCTAAAGAGGAGGAGGTCTTAGTGTTTAATAGTAAAAGGAGAAGGGAGATGATGAATGAATGTATGTGAATACACTAGATCAAACCCTCCTTTCACTACAACATTCAGAGACAAAATCGAGATTAAGTCACTATAAGATGGAAGAGGAATCAATTACTGATTTTGTGCTCTTGTTTGTCAAGGAAAGATGAGATTCAACCAAGCCTTTTATCAAACCCTAGGCTAAATATGAGTAAAACCCTAGTTATGAGGTAATCAACTTGAAACAGATAAATGACAATAGAAATCTAGAAACTAAAAGTATAGAGATGATTAGCAAGATGTCGAAACCTGTCTCTCAAAAGAAGAGGTGTCAGAGGACAAATTTGGTAACCTCCCCAAGTCTATAAGTAAGAATCTACCGGAGGTCAAAACTGAGAAGATACTACAAATGATGCTTAGAAACTAGATGCAGAACCTGGAATCCTGGTAGACTAGGGCACCAACTACTTGAGTCTTTTTGAAGAGATATTCTAGAACTATTTTCAGATCCTGAAACTTTAATTACTGCACTGCCTTCCTGTAGCTCCACTTTTCCTGAAACCTATACCTGTAACCTACACACAAGGCACCAAGAGAGGGGTTTGGCGGTTGTGGTGTTTAGGGATTTGCCTCAGTCAAATCCCAGGTTAGCATTCAATCTTTCCCAACATTGTTGTTAGATAGAGAGTGCGTCCTTGTAGGACAGAGGCTAAAGATAATCCAAATGATAAAATGATTCAAATAGCAATGATTTCACCTTGGAGGTGAAGTCCTTAGGAGGATGAAATCTCTTCAAATCATAAGGAGATGGATGATGATGCCATATCTATAAAAAATACACAAATACAAACACAAATCTGCAACAATAACATAATGAATGCCTTGAATGCTCTTATCTCCAATATCATAAGTTTGAAATATCCATCTAGATTTAAAATGAAGAAAAAAACTCACTTATATATGCTTTCCCTCTAACATTCATGAAATTAAATCACAAAAGCCGACAAGGAGGAACATTTTTAAAGGTCCCAGGCTGACATACCATTTATTTTTGCTGACCAATCAGGGAGGACTTGGGCGGTTGGTGCCCAAGTCTAGGGGCCTCATTTAGGTCAGGGCTAAGCTAAATGAAGGGCCCAAGGTCCCAAATTCATATGGGTGTTAGGCTTTTTTCTTGAGGATGCTCAATTAGAATGTATAATAAAGCAAATAGGAGCTAGGAGCTAAACTAAGAGGTAAAAAGGCATGTGTCCACTTTTTACTCCATAACAGTTAGATAGTTTAGATAGTTCTAAAGAGAAGGTAGAAAATCCACCTCATCTATTATGGAGGTATAATCCTCCTAATTGGAGATGTATTTTTTCTTTGATTACTAACATATATGAGCCTAGAACTGTGAATGAGCAATTGGGTATCGATGTTTGAAGTTTTGGAGCGTGACTATGGATGAGGAGATGGTTGCGTTGAAGAAAAATCACACATGGGACTTAGTACCTTCGCCTAATGGTTAGAAACATATTGGTTGTAAATGGGTGTTCAAAAGGAAGATCGGTTCTAATGACAATGTTGAGAAGTATAAGGCTAGAATGGTTGTGAAGGAATATTTCTAGGTTGAGGGAATTAATTATGGTGAGATTTTTTCTCCAATTGCTAAGCTGACATCCATTTATTTCTTATTATTTATTGTAGTAGTCTTTGATCTTGAGATCAAGAAAATATATGTGAGAACACATTTCCTTCATGGTGATTTAGAGGAAGAGATCTACATGACATAACCATAGCACTACGTTGAAGAAGGTAAAGAATCTTTGGTTTGTAAGTTGAAAGTCCTTAAATGGTCTTAAATAGTATCATAAGATGTGATACCAAAATTTTGATTCCTTTGTGTTGAGTTTGGGATTTCTGAGATGTAAATTAGATCATTGTATTTATTATAAGATGGATAGTGATTGATTCCTTGTTATTGTATTATAGATTGATGATATGTTATTTTTGAATAACAACAAGGATGTGATTTGTGACTTGAAGTATTAGCTTTTAATACAATTTAAGATGAATGAATCAAGGGTTATAGATATATTTTTGGTATGGAGACCAAAGAGATAGAGAAAACATAAAGCTTTGTCTAGGCCAAAGCAAGTATGTCAACACAGTGTTGGAGAGATTTAGTGTGATAACTTACAGACCATTATGTATTTATATCTTGGTGGGAACTAAATTATATATAAAGCAATGTTTGATTTCACCTAATGCGATGGAAGACATGGCCTCAAGTACCTTATGCTAGTGTTGTTGGGAGCTTGATGTATGGCATGGTCTATACTAGACCAAACATTGCCCAAGTAGTGGGAATTCTCATCTATTTTATGGATAATCCTAGATGTGTTCATTGGGATGCAGTTAAAAGGGTCTTCAAATGTTTGTGAGGTACCTTTGAGTACTCTATTTTTTATCATGGTGCTTCTAAAAGGGACCAAAGCTTAGTGGATATTCATGAATTTGTGGATTAAAATTAGGGAGGTGATATCAATAGCAAGATATCCATCAATGGTTGTATTTTCACACTATTCTATGGTGCTCTCATTTATATGAGTAAGCAACAAATTGTTGTCACTTTGTCTACTATAGAAGCTAAGTACATGGTAGCTACTCATGCTTGTAAAGAAGCCATCTAGGTTAAGAGATTGTGTTCAGATGTGGGACAGAGTCAAGGATTTATTATAGTTCTAAGTGACAATTAGAGTGTCATATGTCTAGCAAAGAACCTAACCTATCATGCAAGGATTAAGCACATTGATGTCTAATACCATTTTATTCATGAAACTATAGAGGATGGGAGGGTGATGCTAGAGAAAGTTGACACTTTGTAGAATGTTGTGGATGCATTAATGAAGCTAGTAAGCACAATTTTTTTTTAGGTGGTGTTGTAAGTTGATGGGCTTCTTAACCCCTAGTAATTAGTTGATAGTGTTGATACTCCCTCTAATATTTCAAGGTGTTTTACAAGTGGGAGAATGTTAGAAAAGGTGTCTCAACCTTGCATCCTAATGTTAAAAACATAAATTTACAATTTTTCAGACTATAGAAAAAAACTCAATTTTTGGGCTATAGAGGTCATTTTTGGTCTTAACCTTTTTTGGATGGTTTGTTATTGATTCCCCAATGATCAAGACATAGATCTCTTTGGTTTGTATAATTTTTTAAAAAAGGGGCTCAATCCGCTTCTTAGATCAAAATTTATGGGCTATGGCCTTCAAAAGTTGGGTCTCCCACATTGGAAATGTAAGAACATCTATGAGCTATAAGAGGGAGTTACACTTGTTAAAAAAATATGGTGCATGTTATGAAACATCATAAGGCATCTTTGAATATGGAACCAAAATGGAGGAGCCAAGTTTGTGAGTGGATTATGATGAACTTATGGTAGGTGGAAGGAATATAGTATTTTTAGCCCATGGACTCATCTTGGGGATTGACATTGAATCTTTTGTTGAACACACCAAGATATTGAGAGGGGGGGTGAATCAATATCTAAACAATCTTCAATTTTAACAACTTCAACTTAGTTGGAGAAAATTAAAACTTTAGTATCACGGTATTAACATAAGCATGAAAGATTAACACAATGCACATCAACACATAACACTAGATATACATGAAAAACCCTAGAAGGGAAAAACCACGGTGAGGATTAACTCACAATATATGAAGCTCAAATAACAACTTTGTTTTAGGGATACAACCCAAGGAAGCTACTACTCCCTGAAGACTTTGATTTAGGGTCACTCCTAAGGAAGCTACTACTCCCTAAATTGAGAACACACTTACAAAAGATTACAGTATGATAGTCCTTCTATTATCTCAAAATTGACATTGAAATTCATACCTTTGATGATTGCAATTCTACCTCTTCACACTTTCTTCTAATGATCAGATCAGTTAGGCACACTCTATACTTGATCACTGTCACAAATATGTCTTCAAGTCAAATCAGGACAACATCTTCAACATCTGCTCTTTCTCCTTCAGCCGCATATCAAAATTGCAGTCACTCTTCTCTTTATCTGTTTGCAAACCTTTTCAATCAACTTGCAGTCACACTTCACCTCACTCAATTTGATTTACAATTTATACAAGATATTACATTTATTACATTGCTTGTCGGCCAGATATAACATGAAAAATGCATTTACAAGTCAGCCAGACAACACAACATGAAACGTGTAGAAGATAGGTCCTAAGTGAAACCACATGTTACACCAACAGAAAATTCTTGCCTTGCAAACACCAACACTTTCTTAACCAGGTCCAAAACATCCTTCATAGCTTCAAACACCAAGGGATTACATCCGCACAATCCACTCATTTGAAAATAGGATAACTTTAACCAAAAACACATGAACCTTGAAGCATAATGACCACAACAACTTGAAAACCTTGTGCGGCACTGGAAACAGAAAGATCTTCATGAAAACTCTTCCAGATGAGTCTACATGACTCATACATCATCTCCAAACACTCTTTTTCCACTACACATCAAAGAATTGTGCCGCACAACTTCAATCATGAATAATAAGAACAATTTGTCATCTGAAAGACACTGCAACATGCCGTCATTTGAAAAACTGAGCTGTGGACCACCAATGACCTTGAAACTACAAGGAAACATGTAATACACATCCATAAACATGTCCTAAAAACCACAAGGGCAATCATTCATTTCCAGAGGAATGCAGAGCATTCCAATAGGCCTTTAATACTAGATTACTCTGCCAGAACACATGCCAATACTCTATCATGCATAACTTTCATAGAGCAAGGACAAATGATCTGAAAACCTAAAATTATCACCTTCACTACATCCTAAACACACTTCTAGAACTGCATGGCCATAGATGCAAATGCAGGGCATTCCATTGTCCTACACATAACACCTTCACAAAGATAACACTGTCTTCAAACTGTCAACAACAAAACACTCTTCCAGTAGTCCAATCATCATGGAACTTGGAATATATATGCTTCAGGGCATGAGTTCCATCAGAAACACATGTGATCATCTTTGTGCTTCTAATTCCCATATTAATATGAAATATATCTTCTCTCTTCTCTTGTTGGATGGGACATGACATCCAACCATGAACTGTATCTTCTTCTCTTGTTGGATGGGACATGACATCCAACCATGAATTGTATCTTCTTCTCTTGTTGGATGGGACATGACATCCAATCATGAACTCCATCACACCACCATGATAGTGTTGACATCAATGATAACCTAGTGATAGTGTTGACATCAATGACAACCCTAGAAATCATATGTGTAACATCTTTAACTAGGGATTTGGATAGTACATTTTGGGTGGTTTTATCTCATGTTTTCCTAATTATCATTTGATGGTTTCATGTAATACTTCTCCTATTTATTAGGTGCTTGAGATGGAGGGTTTTAGAGAGAGTTTTGTAAGTATTGTTATGCTATCATAATTACTCCAAATATTTTATTGGTGATACTCCTTTAAAGGCTTAGACTCTATAAGTGTTTTGTAACCTTTGATTACTAAATGATACATTGAGTTACTTTGGAGTGTGGGGTTTTATCCCAAAAGGGTTTTCCCTACATAAATCACCATGTAATGGTATATTGCTTTTATGCTTATTTCCTTGTAGCTATGTGATTAGTTTAATTTTTACACATACCTCCTCTTATAGATTAGTGTAGGAAGTTTATTCTGCACCATTGCTTCCTTTTATGGGATGGGGTGTTTATAAGTGGAATTCCAAACCCTTTTCAAATCACTTTACACTGATCAAAGGAAATAGTATTGACCATTATGGTCTTGCCAAGGTCATGAAGCTATTTGTTTTCTACACTATATAGTCTTGTATTGTGTTAAAGTATCATAATCCCAAGGCTACCTACTTATTTCCAACTCTAATTCCATTAACAAAGGAAACAATGGTCACACCTAGGTCGTGTAGGTTTAATACAATCCTACCCAAGTTTCTTAGAACTAGTTATTAAACACCTTTTGGTAATTCCACGAACCTACCTAGAAGAATCACCAGGTATCTTTAAAATCCTTCCATTATAATTTAGATTAATATGTATACTATAATTGATATATCTATTATTAGGGGGATTCATTGTTAGAGTTCGTGTGGCAAGTGTTTGGGGGTTGATATGTATAAGTGCTTTCAAATCAAATCTTTCTACATAATGTTATGTTTGTCATAACTCATCTAGGGTTTTTGTGTTAAGGATTTAATGTATGAGACGACAATCAATTTTTTTTGAGTTAGATGTAGGTGTGGGTAATGCCCTTAGTTGATGAGGTAGAAATAATAAGGGGATATAAAATGTAAAAAAAAAGAGGTACTTTGGATACTTGGTGAAAATAAGGAGATATTTTAATTATACTAGTGTACGCAGAGGGGGTACCAAAATGTAAATTTGAGAGGTGAAATGAAATTAGGGGTGTTTATTAGTACTCTATGAGTGCATGTGCTGTCATTATTTTATTAAGTGAATCCCCCAAGAATAAATACAAGGATCAAATTTTCCACAAATAATCCCAAACTTGAAAACATGTTTCAAATTTTTCAATACCACATTCTACAAGAGTATTTCAAACTACAAAGAAACTTTTTCAATTTTCATACTAAGTTTTCCTCACCCCTTTCACATAACACTCAAGTTGTAACATGTAGATATCCTCATCTAGATCCCCATGCAAAATATTTTTATGACATCCATCTATTATATTTATAAATAAAAATAGAAGCAAATGATATCTTATTTGATTCAAATTAGAAAAAGGATAAAATATTCTACCATCATCTATTCTCTTCATTTGGAATACTCTTTTGCCACTAACCTTACTTTTGTAAAGTTAGAAATTGCCCATTGTACAATCTCTGCTATACTTTTTTGCACTTACTTGAGTGTCCATTATTATAGATGTGTTTTAGGACTCATTTGCCTATACATGTCTCTATAATGATTTGCAAGCATCCCTAGGATCTCCTTGATGTCCCTAACTTACCCTAGATATTTTAGACCTTAAGTCCAAAAAGACACTTGGACGCTAGTGCCCATTTCACATTTTTAAATTTTAAAGTCTACATGAGGTTGTAACCCTAAACCTAAGGTTTCACTAATATGTTTAATAAGGGTTATTTCACTCTAGGTCATGAAAGAAATCTATGGTCACTCTCATCGGAAGGGTTCCACATTCTACTAAGTTTTCTCTATATTCATTATATTTTTGCAAGATTATTGATACTCCATTGTTGAAGATTAGTTACAAAGATTGTCCTTATATCAATCCATCTCTCTACCATTGAAGTCTTCTTTTAGATCATCCATAGTCATAGATAAATACTTCCCATAATGCTTCTTTCACCATTTTCCTTGTCTTTTCTCTATTATTTCTCCAAAATATTCTTCCCATGGATTTCTAAACTCCTAATCCATAAAACACCCCCTCTTGCAAATTAGACCTTTTAATCCCTAATTTTCCTTATCCCAATCATCCCAATGATTCCCATCATCTCTATTGATTCCTCCATTACACTTGCACACAACACCTAAGGTTTGAGTTTTCCTCCTTAGGGTTAGATATTCCACAAATTTGCACATATCATAATCACCTCACTTAGGATCACACACCCAAAAATATTTTCCAGGGCTAAGTTGAGGTTGAAAATGTTGTCTTGGAGGGCTAATGGACGCAACTTCCTATACATCAAAAGTATAAATTTTATCCCATCCAAATTAAAACATTAATAACTTGATTAAGAGGCAATTCTAGAGATTCCATAGGCAAGAAAAGACTTGTGGAATTAAGGCGAGAAATCTCTAAAAAAATAGAGTTACAAGAGAAAAATATAATAGAATCCACAGCCCACTAGACACTATTTTAGACACTAGCATGTTATGCCTCACATAAGGCATCCCATTTTGCCTTAGCAAAATATGGACCCCTCCTTTTTTGCTCTTCATGTGTTGAGTCAAGAGCTTCTTTAATTTGTGGGTTTTGAGTCTAAGTCATGAATATCCCTCATTCAAAATCTTACACTTGTCTTGAGGGAAAGGGTGATATCATCATTAAGTTCTTCAAATTTAGTCCAAGTGTTGAAAAAATTGAGTCACTAAGGCTAAATTTGAATATTTTCTATGGAGGAAAAGTTTCGTACTTTTCAAGCAAGAAAGAAATTATTGCAAATTGTATCTCAACCTTCATGTCTCACAAAACTACACTGTGGAGTTTCTCCATCACTTTGCAAATGGAAAATGTTACAAAGCTATTTTGAAATTGATGAGCCCCACAATTGTCCTTTTTAATCCTTGTTTCTCCTATTTTTAAGTACCTTTCTATAGACACTTTTATCCTTCTTAGACCAAGACTTTATATAATATTTGGATAAGCACTACATTAATTATATGATGCTTTAATGAATGTTACGTGGTTAAAATAGTTATTTTCATATGTAATGTGGTGTGAATAAGTGTTTTTACAATAATCTTTATGATTGGAGATTTCTTTGGGACTAACTCCTTCCTGCAACAACCAAGATTACTAATCTACAACCAAGCCGCAGAGTTCCTGCAGCCAAGCCACAAATTTCTTGCAGCCAAGCCAGGAGGATTCCTGTAGAAAAAATGCAAAGTTTCCATAGCTTATCCTATAGAAGTTCCTGGAACCAAAGGGGTTGACTCTTGTAGCAAAAGCATGCAGTCATTGACAATTGTCCAGCGGTGACCTATTTTCTTTGAATAGACAAAGATAAGATGTAGGGGACATCAAGGAGCAACATGCAAAAAATGGAAAAAATACTTACTCTCCAATTAAAGATGTGTTGAGGCTGGTTGACACCAGAATAACTACTTCCATATTTCTTGGATGAAGTTTATTTCATTCCAATGTCCTAATTAGAACTCTCTTCTTTGAATTGTTTTAGCTTTTGTTTCCTAGTTTCATTATGACTCTTTAGGAATAAAGAATCCTTTCCTTGCATGAAGAGAAGTGGATTAGTTAGTCATTATTTTTCATTAATGTAGGAACTGTAAGATGGTGTATAGATTTGTTTTCACCCAAATATCTAGAGAAGAAGATTTTCCAAATGATTGTAGTATGTTCTGATTTCAGTCAATAAAAATAGAGTATCATGTTAGATTGCTTAATAATTCTTGTTCTTAATCTATGGGGAAGAAATGAATACATTGACTCATTAAATTAAGTTAGTAGAAGGAAGGAAGTAGTCAACCCAAGTCATGGACCACTTGCAGAATACTATCACCTGTTGTTATATGGAGCCTAATCATACTCAGAGGTTAAGTTTTCCCCACTTTTATCAGCGCGGTTTCCCCTCAAATTATTTAATGGTGGTTCGGGGGCAGCGCCCCCAAGACAGGGTCAGTCTAGGGATAGCACCCCTGGTGCACTCCCTATTGCGATACAGGGCAGGGTCGAGGGGCAACGCCCCTGCGGGGGCTCGGGGGTAGCACCCTCGAAACCTCAAATGACTTTTATTATTTTATAAAGGAATCATGAGTTATTTTTTCTATTGGTCGACATAAAAAAACCTTATTTTGTAATTGACATAAGTCTTGATAAAAATAGCTAAGGGTTAGGGTTTCCGTGGATATTGTATTGTAGCATTTGCAGCGGTATTGAGTTGCAAGGATTGTTGGTTGTAATCAGTTTGATTTGCTGGATAATGATATTGGACTCTCTGTTGGTGGATGTAGCTCGAGTTTGGGTGAACCACGTTAAAAATTGTCTCTTTCCGTTATTATTTGTGTGTATTTTTCATTCCTCTATTTAATCTTTATTTGCATTTAATTGATATCTTCTGCATGCAATTCCTAACAAGTGGTATCAGAGCAGGTTGTGTTCGATTATTGTCTACAGAAAGGTCTCATGGTTAAGTGGGAGCAATGGCAGACGAGGGTAAATTAAAGGTAGATAAATTTAATGGGCATAACTATTAGTTATGGAAGATGTAGATGGAGGATTATCTCTATCAAAAGGATTTATGGAGGCTGTTGGAAGGAATAGCCAAGAAACTGACAACAATGACTGATGAGGATTGGGAACTTTGGACATAAAGGCACTAGGAACCATTTGGTTGTGCCTGACACCATCTGTGGCATTCAATATAACAGAAGTGAAGACAACAAATAAACTAATGAAAGCTTTGGCTAAATTGTATGAAAAACCCTCAGCCTCAAATAAGGTATTTCTCATGAAGCATTTGCTTAATCTAAAAATGATTGAAGGTGGATCTGTGACAGATCATTTAAATGAGTTTAATACGATTACTAGTCAATTAACTTCTATAAAAGTGAAATTTGATGAAGAGGTGAGGGCTCTCTTGGTTTTATGTTCTTTGCCAGAAAGCTGGAATAGCTTGCTAATGGCTGTAAGTAACTCTGTCTATGGTTTAAATACTTTGAAATTTGATGATGTTGTTGGTGTTATCCTTAGTGAGGAAATGCGATGGAAAAGCTCAGGAGGGTCTACATTAGGTAGTGTTTTGAATGCAGAAAGCATGGGCAGATCAAATGAGAGAGGAAAAGGTTCTGGAGGTCATGGGAAGTCATGAGGAAAATCAAAGGACAAGAGGTCCCAATCTAGAGGATATAAGGATTGCTGGTACTATGGGAAACCAGGTCATCTGAAGAAAGATTGCTGGTCTCGAAAGAATAAAAGAGACAAACAAGAAGGCAATAAGGAGGCAAATGTGGTAAGTATTAATAAATCTGAAGATAATGCTTTGATTATTTCCCTAGATAATGTTGATGATTCATGGGTTTTAGATTCAGGGGCCTCATTTCATTCTACGCCCCATAGAAGTTATTTTCTTGATTATGTCCAAGGGGATTTTGGGCTGGGTTATTTGGGAGATAATGAACCTTGTCAGATTGTTGGAAAGGGAATAATTAAGATTAAGTTGTAGAATGGGAATCATTGGCTACTACAAGAGGTAAGGCATGTTCCAAGGCTAAGTAGGAATTTAATTTCAGCAGGGCAGCTAGCTAAAAAAAGGTTGCATAGTTACTCTTAATGTAGTAGCAAAAGGTGTGAAAGTAAGCACCTTATATCTTTGTATAGGTCATACTGTTCCTTCTACTTTAGTTTTTGTAAAGAAAAAACAAACATGTTCATGAATAGTTGTTGCGGGTTCGCAGGAAGAAACTGAAACAATTGTTGTAGGTTATGAGACAACACTGTGGCATAACAAACTTGGGCATATGAGTGAAAAAGGTATGAAGGTACTTCATTCTAAGAAAGTTTTACCAAGTCTGAAATGTATTAATATAGATTTCTGTGAAAGTTGTGTGTATGGCAAACAAAAGAGAGTTAGTTTTCTCAAGGATGGGAAGCAAAAGAAAGATGAAAAGTTAGAGCTTGTGCATATAGATGTATGGGGACCAGCTCAAGTATCTTCTCTCGGTGGCTCTCAGTATTATGTTACATTCATAGATGATGCAACTAGGAAGGTTTAGATTTATTTCCTTAGGCAGAAATCTGATGTATTTGAAACATTTAAGAAATGGAGAAGCTTGGTTGAGAATGAGATGGGTAAAAGATTAAAATGTCTCAGATCTGATAATTGTGGTGAGTATTGCAGCATAGAATTTGAGGATTATTGTTCCTTTAATGGAATTCGTAGGCAGAAAATAGTTCCAGGGACTCCACAAGAAAATGGAGTGGCTGAGTACATGAATAGGACAATAATTTGCAGTGTGCAAGGAGCATGAGATTGCATGCTGGGTTGCCTTTAAACATGTGGGCAGATGTTGTCAATACGGCTACAGTATATTTAATTAATAGAGATCCTTCAGTTCCTTTAGGCTGTGGTATTCCAGAGGAAGCATGGACAGGTAAGAAGGTGAGTTATTCTTTTCTCAAAATCTTTAGATGTGAAGCATTTGCACATGTAGATTTTGAAAATAGAACCAAGCTGGATCCAAAATCAAAAAAGTGTATCTTTGTTGGATATGGCATTGATGAATTTGGTTATAGGCTTTGGGATGTTGAAAATCTAAAAATTGTGAGAAGCAGGGATGTTGTATTCAATGAGAAGGTGTTGTACAAAGATCAATTGCAGCAGCATGAGAAGAAAGAAAAGGATTATGTGGTGCTGGATGATATTCTAGATAATGATGTTCGAGTAGTTCCTCATGCTCCGCAACAACAACAAGAAATACCACAAACTACAGTGAATGTTAGATGGTCAATAAGGCTAAGTAGACCTCCTGAAACGTTTTCTCCCTCTTTGTATTCTATTTTGTTAATAGATGCTGGTGAACTGGAAGGGTATGATGAAGCTATGTAGCTGGATACAAAGGTTTAGTGGGAGCCTACAATGAAAGAAGAAATGGAGTCCTTGCTAAAAAATTAGACTTGGGAATTATGTAAGTTGCCTGCAGGTAAAAAGGCTTTATCAAACAAATGGGTTTATAAGCTGAAAGAGAAAGATGGAGGTAAGAAAAGATTTAAAGCCACGTTAGTTGTAAAAGGATTTGCACAGAAAAAAAAGTATTAATTTTGATGAGATTTTTTCTCCGGTTGTTAAGATGACTTCTATTCATACTGTTTTAAGTATTGTAGTTGCTGAAAATTTGCATTTGGAACAGCTAGATGTGAAAACTGTCTTTCTCCATGGTGATTTGGAGGAGGAGATATATATGGAATAACCACAAGGATTTGAGGTCAAAGTTAAGGAGAAATTAGTGTGCAGATTGAAGAAGAGTTTATATGGCTTGAAACAAGCACCTTGACAATGGTATTTGAAATTTGACAGTTTTATGGCTGAGCAAGGCTACAACCGGAGTAATTCTGACCATTGTGTTTATTTTAAGAGGTTGGATAATGACAGCTACATTATTTTATGTTTATATGTTGATGACATGCTTGTAGCAGGGTCTAACATGGATCACATAAGAGAGTTAAAACATCAATTAGCACAATCATTTGCTATGAAGGATTTAGGGGCAGCAAAACAAATCCTTGGTATGAAAATTTGCAAAGATAGGAAGAATAGAAAATTTACTCTATCTCAGGCTGATTATGTTGAAGAGGTGTTGCAGAGATTCCATATGGAGAATGCAAAAGCTTTTAGCACACCTTTGTCTAGTCATTTGAAATTGACTAAGGAGATGTGTCCTAAGACATAAGAGGAGAAAGAAAAAATGTCCAAGGTACCATATGCTTCAGCTGTATGAAGTTTAATGTATGCCATGGTATGCACAAGACCAAATATTGCACATGTTGTAGGAGTTGTAAGCAGGTATATGAGTAATCCTGGATTGGAGCATTAGAATGCGGTAAAATGGATTCTTAGATATTTGAGAGGTACATCCACTAAACACTTATGTTTTGGGGGCTCTAATACTGATTTAGCAAGCTATGTGGATTTAGATTTGGCAGGGGATATTGATACCAAGTGGAGTAATACAGGTTATGTCTTTACTGTAGGTGGGACAACGGTGAGTTGGATCTCTAGGTTACAAAAGGTGGTTGCTTTATCCACCACGGAGGCAGAGTATGCAGCTACAACTGAGGCAAGCAAGGAGATGATCTGGGTGCAATCTTTCATGGAAGAATTGGGAAAACAACAGGCTAACAGTTATTTGTTTATAGACAGTCAGAGTGCCATACATCTTGCAAAGAATTCTTCCTTGCATTCAAAGACCAAACACATACAACTAAGGTATCACTTCATCTGGTTGGTGTTGGATGATGGATAGTTACGACTGGAAAAGATACATACAAATGAAAATCCAACGGATATTTTTACGAAGGCAGTGATAGGGGAGAAGTTGAGCTACTCTTCAACTTGGGTTGGTCTTCAAGATTGAAAACAATAAAATCAGAACAGCAGGGTCCAGGGTGTTTATTTTCAGTGGGAACTACAGGATTAGCAGTGTTATAAATAGTCTCCAAGTGGGAGATGATATGTTGTGGAGTCTGATCAGTCTCCAACTGGGAGATTGTTGTTATATGGAACCTAATCAGACTCAGAGGTTAAATTTTCCCCACTTTTATTGGTGCGGTTTCCCCTCAAATTATTTAATGGGGGTTTGGGGGCAGCACCTCTAGCGTGCTCCTTGTCATGATATAGGGCGGGGTCGAGGGGTAGAGCCCCATGGGGGCTCAGGGGCAGTGCCCTCGAAACCTCAAATGACTTTTATTATTTTATAAAGGCGTCAGGAGTTATTTTTTCTATTGGCCGACATAAAATAACCCTATTTTGTAACTGACATAAGTCTTGATAAAAATGGATAAGGGTTAGGGTTTCCGTGGATATTGTATTGTAGTATTTGCAGTGGTATTGAGTTGCAAGGATCACTGGTTGTAATCGGTATGATTTGTTGGATAATAATATTGGACTCTCTATTGGTGGATGTAGCCCGAGTTTGGGTGAACCATGCTAAAAATTGTGTCTCGCTATTATTATTTATGTGTATTTTTCATTCCTCTGTTTAATCTTTATTTGCATTTAATTGATATCTTTTGCATGCAATTCCTAACACCACCTGTTTGTTTTAGTCTCATGTAATCAGATTTAGATCTTGGAGCTAGATTCATTGATTATGTTTTAGTTATTATTTTGTTGTAGTTAAGAACAATTACATACCTTATTTTCTAAACTATAAACATGCATTCCTTTCCACCATTTTAGTAATTTCTATTTCATATCTATACACAACTGAATATCCAGAATCCTCTAGCTATACATACAGTACAGACATCACACCAAGTATTATGTCCTTGAGTTGATAGATTAAACATAGCTTGACTTTACTCATTGAGCTGCTTGATTTAGGATGAGTCCATCCATTGGGTTGCATTCATGCCTTAGCTATATTAGGTTTAGTGAGCATTGATAGAGCTCAACATTTTTGGCACTATTACCGAGAATGGTGTTAAAGTTGAAGAATCTTCTGGGTTTGAGCTAGTTTATTTCTTTTAGCATCATTGTTACATTGCAAATCTATAATAATAGAGGATTTCAAATGAACAATATATCTTCACTAACATTGTGCAGAAAGTAGCAATCAAAAGCTTTGAATATTGCATGCGGTGGAGAAGAGATCCCTATAGAGATTTCTTCCAAACGAAGAGAATAACTTAGAAACAAGTGATGAAGTTGAGACATTTGCCATGATTGGAGACACTGCAAACTTGGAGGAAATAGCTACTTGGTTTTATGACACAATGACTAACGAAGAAGTAGAGAACCCTGTTGAACCATTCACTTTTGAATTTCCTATCTCTGACTAGGAATGGGTAGTCGCCATGAAGAATATCCCTCCTTCAACATTACCAAACTTTCATGGTTTGATTCTGGAGGATCTGGACACATTCCTATTTGAGTTTGATGTCCTTTTTTGTAGCTATGATTACACCACCGATGCACATAGATTGAAGATCTAGCCAACCACTCTCAAAGATGCTACTTTGAGATGGTTCATGGGATTGGATAGAGATGTAGTGGCTGATTGGAGGACTATGAGGGAAAACTTCCTACAGAGGAACCAAGATTACTACTGGGGCCCAGAGATATTTGAGGAGATGACATTTTTAGAATGCCACAAAAGGAAGATGAGCCCCTCAAAGATTATGTGTAATGATTCCTATTTTTCCTATAAAAGTCTTGACAAAATAGGCTCTCACCAGAGTCACTTAAGTTGGTATTTATGAGAGGAGTTAATGAGGAATGCATGGACACCTTGTACCTACTCAGGGAAGGTGATGTCTCTCAACTATGATTCGATGATGTTTGCAAAGCTTGTAGGAACTACTCAAGATCTACTATGAAGAAGACACGAGGCCTTAGAGCTCTGTCAACCACAAAGACTGTTGCAGACATCTCTCATGTGGAACTTAGTAACCTCCTAAAAGACATGAAGTAGGATATTATTAGTCACTGTGTAACTCAATTGGACACATTACATGTAAAAAAGAAGCAAGAAGACACAAAAGCAACACTGGAAGGATACTGCTTGCATTGTAGGTAGAAGAAGGTTAATTGCAAATGCAAAAAGCTAGCCAACATTACGAAAGAAAAGAGGGGGAAGTCATAATTCTGAGTGCTGGAGGATGAAGAAGGTGAAGTTTTTTACTTGGCCCAATGCAAACCATGGCAACAAAGACAAGGCACGCCTAAAGACTCTTTGTCTTATAATTCATCATTTCCAAGTTCTTCTTCAAAATTTTCCAATTGGTATAATGCACCCTAGAACAACATGCTGCCTCAACCTTGGACAAATATGTCCCCATCTAGATGGACCCCACAGTAGGGAATGTGGCCTCAACCATATCACCCTCAAACACATAACCAATAGTTGCAAACACCACAAAATCCATGCCCACAACAATGGTGAGGAAACCAACCTTGGCAAAACCCTAATATTGGTTACTTGCAACCATAACAACCTTTGTCTCAACAACCAGTCCTTATGCCAAACACTATTGTATCTACCCCTACACTGTCAAGAGAAACACAACTGCTTACTCAACTTGCACCTAATCCTAACAATAAGCATTCCCAACAAGCTTATTCTAATGAAGCTATCCAATACTTGACCTATGCGGTCAAAATGAGTGATGTTCAGTTATGTTCAAGAAAAATGTTCTTTGAACCAACATCTCCACTCATCATGGAACTTCCAGATGAGGAAAATTCCAGTGATGCTAAACCACATTTTAATACTATGAATGAGTATCCTGAGCAACCTGCATCACAAGAAAATATTGAGACCAAATAACCCCAATTTCTTGAGAGATTGAGCATGCAAAAGAAATAACCTGAACCTAAATTTTATTTCCTTGATCAATTAAAGAATGTCTGCATCAAGATTCCATTGTTCCAAGCTATCAAAGATGTCTCTATATATACTAAAACTATAAGAGAACTATGCTTGAAAAATCCAGGCAGAAAACGTAAGGAGCCACAAACTTTCCATGTAATTGGACAACTTGTTGACATCATGTTGGGCAATATAATTGTTCCAATATACGTAGACCCTTGTATCCCAGTTGTAGTTGTGCATATAAATGGCACCATTATAAAGAATACTTTAATTGTCCTAGGTGCTACTATTAATGTTATGACCAAATAAACCATGACAACTCTACAATTGTTGGACTTAAGGCCAACACCTATAGTATTGTAATTGGCATATAGATCAATAGTTAACTTGAGGGAATCATTGAGGATTTGGTCATCACACTTCATTCTTGGGAATACCTTGCTGATTTTATGGTCCTACAGCCAAAGGCCAACTTGGGAGGATACCTGTTTATCTTAGGATGCCTATGGTTAGCCACATCTAATGCTTTCATTAGCTGTAGGTTAGGTAACATGATAATCTCCAATGGAAATATCACAAAGAAATTGGTCTTGTACCCTCTGGCCCAACCCTTCTAATTTTGAACAAACGGTGTGGCTAGACCCTGAAGGCAATGATTAGTACTCCATCCAAACACTTATGACCATAGAGAGAAGCCCTCTGATTGCTACTGAGGATGAGGATGCTGTAATTATAGACATAATACAAAACAATTATGGTATAGATCCTCTATTGGACAACTGGTTGACCTGTGTATCTTTCCCATTACATAACATTTTTCCTACAAAACACTCGTCCAACTATGACTCTGACATTAGCACATTCCACCATTTACTACCCCATAATTGTTGTACCTAAACACTTTATATCCCAACGTATCTTCCATGTAATCTTTAACAAAACAAGTCAAAATTTCTCCAGATAGAACGTTGAACATTAACAGCCAATTGACCCTGCAACAAAAAAATGAGCAGACTTCCATGTTGCAGACTGACAAGACAACTTTTTCATGGGATTACCATGACATGAAATGGTTAGATCTAAACCTATGTATGCACTGTATTTACATCAAGGATGATTGTAAGCATGTCAAACAACCCAAAGGAGGATGAACCCTATAGTCCAAAGCATTGTAAAAGAAGAACTCAAAACATTGTTGGATGTTAGTTTCATATACCCTATAGCAGATAGCCAATGGCTCTCTGCTTTAGTTATAATGCTAAAGAAAGGAGGAAAATGGCATGTGTGTATAGACCATAGGGAACTTAATGCTACCACACACAATGATCATTACCCTTTACCTTTTATTGACCAAGTTCTAGATTCATTAGCCAGGAAGAAATACTTTTCCTACTTGGATGGATTCAATGGATACAATCAGATCTAGATTGCACCAGAGGACCAAGACAAAATGACATTTACCTGTCCTTGGGGCACCTACACTTATTCATTCCTTCCCTTTAGTCTGTGTAATGCCCCTGCCACTTTCAAAGGGAAGTACTTAACATTTTCTCTAATCTTACACATGACTATTTGGAAGTCTACATGGATGACTTCACAACTCATGGTAACAACTATAATAAAGCCTTAGAAAATCTAGGAAACACCATGCAATGGTGTCAAGACCATAACCTCTCCCTCAGTAATGAGAAGTGCTATATGATGATGGAAGAGGGAATAGCCTTAGGCCACTATGTCTCATAGGCAGGTATACAAGTAGATCCAACCAAAATTGCAATTATTGCTAATCTACATATACCTCAAAAGCAGAAAGATGTCAAAATTTTCCTTGGACATGCAAGTTATTACAGATGGTTCATAAATGATTTTAGCAAAACAACTACCCCTTTGTTTGTCCTACTTACAAAGGATGCCGATTTAGATTAGACCCCTACATGCCAAGAAGCTTTCCAATCTTTAAAAGAGTCCTTGACAACTGCACCTGTGTTAAGAGGACCAAATTGGACATTACCCTTCTATATTCATACATATGTATTTGATTATGTTGTAGGAGCTATTTTAGGTTAGAAGGAAGGTTCAGTGGAGTATGATATTTATTTTATTAGTAAGAACCTTCAAGCAACATAGATGAATTACATCGACACTAAGAAAGAACTCCTACCTATGATCTATGTGATAAAATAAGTTTAGGCATTATATAACTGACTATCCTATATTTGTCCACACTGATCATGCAACCTTACAGTATCTCATGGACAAACCTATAGTTAGTGGAAGGTTAGTTAGGTGGCTGCTGCTACTGTAAGAATTTGATATAACAATAATTGATAAACCAGGTAAAGTAAATATAGTAGCAGACTTCCTTTCTAGACCGACCCTTAATACTGAGGAACCTATCGTAGATGACTCATTTCTAGATGAGCATTTGTTTGCCTTAACTATACAAATTCCTTTGTATGCAAATATTGCTAACTATTTGGTTGCAAGCAAAACACCACCTCATTTCTCACCTAGAGAAACATACCAATTGGTAGAGAGAAGTCTTCCCTACTCTTGGATTGCTGGCTATATATTTTATACTGGCCCTGATAACATCATGTACAAGTGTATTAGAGAGGATGAGGTCTATGATGATCTAAAAGCTTGCCATGATGAACCCTGTGGACACTTTACAGAAAGGAAAACAACATTCAAGATATTAAACACTGGGTATTATTGGCCAACATTGCATAAGGATGCAGTTGTATATACCAGAAGATGTGACCGTTGTCAAAGAATGGGCAGACCAACTAGGATTGATGAAATGCCCTCCAACCACAACTAGTACAAGAACCTTTTGACAATGGGGCCTAGACTTTATAGGCCATATTGATCCAAAGTCCAACAACAAAGAATACATATTCGTCTGCATTGACTACTTGACCAAATGGGTAGAAGTCAAGGCTATTTGACATGCTAGAGATGAAAAGGTAGCACAATTTCTCTATGAAGAAATCTTCACTAGATATGGAGTACCCCAAAGAGGTTCTTACTGATCAAGGGCCACAATTCACCTCTAAGTTAATTACTACCCTTAT
This sequence comes from Cunninghamia lanceolata, assembly GCA_027924645.1. Taxonomy (NCBI): domain Eukaryota; kingdom Viridiplantae; phylum Streptophyta; class Pinopsida; order Cupressales; family Cupressaceae; genus Cunninghamia; species Cunninghamia lanceolata. Next base: position 1,163,694 of record BSBN01001500.1, read on the forward strand.
TAAGGACTATGTACTGCAGCACAAGAAATCTACTCCTTATCATCCTTAGTCTAATGACTACGTGGAAGTTACCAACAGGGAAATAAAAGAAAATTTGACCAAAACTATAGCTTTGCATAGGAGGGATTGGGCTAATCGTCTTCCTAAAGCAGTTTGGGCTTACAAGATAACATGGAAAACAACAACCAGTTTTACACCCTATGAGTTGGTATCTGGTAAGACAACAATCCTCCCCATTGGGTTTGAACATAAAACTTTGAGAACAACACTGGAGTTAGGTATAGATCTTTTTAAAGCACAAAAAGAACATATAACTCAGTTGAATGTCCTGGATGAACTATGAAAGGAAGCTCTTCATCATACAAAATTTATGCAAAAAGTAAAGGATATGATGGCATGATCGATTTATCAAAACCAAAGAATTTCAACAAGGTGATTAATAAGAAAGATGTAGGACAACAACCTCCCAATCTGTTTTAGCCACACACCACCACCCACACACCCTTGGAACATAACTTATTATTAACAACAATCACAATAAGCTAAGGTAAATTAACTCCATGGATGATCTCTAACTTGTAGTAGACCTAACTAGAACTCATTCTAGACAAGTTAAAGGCATTGGTAAACCCTATAATACCCTTAGAATGGGTAACTATGGGTTTTTTAACCATTGAACTAAGATCGACATAAAAATCTTGATCAACCTTGAGTTGATGAAAAATTACATGAAGCTCCTTATTTGGGACCTTAATTTCATCCATACTAGCAAACTAATTCATATCACCATGAACTGTTCTTGAAGATCCCTCTACCTACATTAGACTAGGGGATGAAACTTCCAAATGAAATAACCATGAAATCTAATACCTAATGGCCTCATCCAACACCTTATAACTTAGTTTCTTCAAAAAAGTATCCTTGATAGTGGATTTATTTTGAACAACCTCATTCCTACATAAACCATCCTCCTCTAGCACACACCACTATAGAATTTCTTAAAGATAAAAGAAATTAAAAGTGGCCTTGATGTGTCTATGAGAGATAACACCTCAATGATAAATATCTCTAGCCTTCAAACACTTATGTGCCATAACACCAAAGATCAAAGATCCCCCCAAAGCTAACACCATTAGAAACAATCCACCTTCCAATCAACATAAGAAAGAGATATTTACCTTGGTCAAACACCCACCACAAAACATCTACAACAAAGTCATGAATAAGGATCAACTCCATATAAAGAGCCTCATACATGCCATGCAGAGAGCCCATCATATGGAAGGAAAGTTAAATATCCACCACCTCCCAGAGTTTATGACAAAATAAAAAGAGGTAATCAATATTCATAATACTCAAACGAAAGCATTCCTAATCATCATACCAAAATAGAGGATCGAGTGAGGTGTTATAAATGGGATCAATCACTAAACTTCAACCAATCAAAATCATCCTCTCACCATAAAAATGGGAGAATTATGGAGGTAGTTCAAGATTCACAAGAGCCTCAAGACCATCCAATGAGTCAACATTATTGCTACAAGAGACAAGAAAGGGGCTTGTTCAAACCCATAACTCACTAAAACAATATCCATCTTGTTTCACTTCTGAAATCAATGAATAAAAAGGAGATCATCAAAAGACTTACACAATGTTGGAGCTTCCTCCAAGAGCATGGATGCCTCTCAACTAGGGTGAGAATTTTTTAATATCCATAGAATAACTACCATTAAATCCCCTTCAACAATAATATCCTTGGAACCAACTTCCTTAGCTAAATCAATACTTTCCAAGACTGTCATTCACTCTCCTTCATTGTTATGGAACTTACCCAAGAAAAAACAATCACCTATTACAAACTAGCCTTGTTCGTCACAAATGATCACCTCTTCTCCAATAGACCTCAAATTGTATTTAGAAGCCTCATCAAAATTTATCTTGTAAAAAACTATAGGGGAATCCTGCATAAAACCATTTTCTAAACATCTTGTTTATCTAGTGTCCCTTTAATAGGGGAGAAGGGAATGTTATAGGGTTTTATAAGAGAGATGTCTCACTGAGAGAGATTGCCTTTATGCTTAGCTAATGCTATATGATAATAAGCAATGATAGAGGATCCAATCTTCAACTAGCATTGATTTAAATGATATTATTTCCCTAAAAAAATACTAATATTATGCTCTAGCCAAATACCTCACATTACACAAACCAAAGAAATTTGCAATAGATCATAGAGATTATTAGTACCTTCCAACTAACTATAGATATGCTTGGTCAAAACGAATTAGGAAACACCTAGGTCATACCAAAATTAGTGGATATTGTTGTCACATAAATATGCACCCAATGTTGAAGGCTTTTAGGGCTCCAACAATCTAGTGAAACATTGAGATGACCTCCAGGTGTGCGACCCTACAGGGAGGCCAAATCTCCAGAGAGAGGCTGGTTCCTTTCCTGAATGAAAGATTCAGCGATCCTAAGACTAAACCTAATCTATCCACCTATTTATGAAAAGAGGAAGAGGGAGTAAAACTAAAATTAAAAGGAGGTGATACACCAAGTTTGAATATGGGAAGGCCCTCAAAACAACCATGTATGCACAAAATAACAATATCCAATAGACCAACATACACAGATCATGAATTAATTGCAGTGGTAAGAGAAATTAAATGAAACCCAAGAGGAAAAATGCATTCACAGATGGAGATCAAACATAAAGATACACAGAGCAAAGAATAATTCATGAGAAGCTAAAATATGATGTCTATTCTCAAAGAGGCATGGTTACAATTGCAAGAGATATGGTTTTTAGACCAAATGCCAACCACAATACATTACATTTCATGCTTTATATAACATTTACAAAGGGAGCACCATTACCTATTGTAATGAATGCACCCATGGGCCTGTTAGAGATATTTCCTTGCCAGAAGGGATGTCTACCCTCAAGAATTCAATGTAGAAAATATTTGAATCCATCGAGTAGCTGGAAGATATTTGTGCCATTAATACAACTATTGAATCATACACCTGCAACAATCAATGCAAAATATCTACCTTTGAAAGGTTTCACAACACTTTAAGTCGGCCTCTGATATGTCTTGTCGGCCAAGTCTTCACATTTCCCTTTAGTCGGCAACTTATCCTGATATCTAGATATGCACATCCATATCTAGATCATGAATTTTGGATCATAATTTTGAAGGTGCTAGATACCCCCAGAAACGCCCGCCAAATGAAAGAGGATGAAATTTTAAGCAATTTTTCCTCTTAGATCATGTGGAGATTCCTTATAATACGGGAGATATCCACAATCAAAGTTGGGGTCAATGGGCATATGGATATCCATGAATATCCCCAAGGTCAGCACATACACAAACATCCAGATGATATAGTCTAGCTGAACACAAGAGTCTCCATATCCTAATATCCGGATGCACTTGCCAAAATTTACCTTCGCGGTTAATTGGCACGTCATCCGCATGGATACCCGATATCAGGAAATTAACTTGATATCTAGATATTAGCCTAATATCCAGATGCCTCTTTATGTCCATGCCTGTGGAACTAACATCCATATCCTGATGACATCATCTGTATATTGGGGACGTCGGGATATTAGGACTTGTCAAATATCCATGTTGAAATGTCTTGATGATGTCATCGTCATAAGATGCTTCTTTGGAAAGGATCTAGATGACATCATTGGGACATTCGCATAAGGATCTGGACATTGGGAAAGATCCAGACATTAGAAAATATCTGGATAATATGAAAAAACCTAGATATCAATTAAGGTCCAGATATTTGGGAGATATCAAGATTTGAGTTAAAGTTCGGATATTAAGATAATATCCAGATATTAACTAAGATTTGGATATCAAAAAGGATCCAGAACTTAGCAGAGGTCTGGATATTAAAATAATATTTGGATATTAGCTAAGGTTCAGATATCCAGGCATTACATATCCATACCAAAACAACCAAGTATGAGGATGGAAAACTCTACGAAGGAAGACATTGAAGACTAAAGGTTTCTGGGTTTTTTGCAAGAATTCTTCAGATGAATTTTTAGGGATTTTTGCAAGGCAAAACATTGGAATTTAAAGGATTTAGGGCTTGCAGCCATATTCCAAGGGACTTCAAGGGTATTTTCAAGGTAAACTATTTGGCTTTGGGCAAAGGAAAATAGGTCAACATTTTGGTGACCTCTCAGGGATGTTTAATTGCTAAATAAATAGACCAATGGCCTTAAAAATCCATTGGGCATGGGGTCTAAAAGTAAACTGCAATAGGTCAAGACAACTGGAACCTACCTCCAAAACAAAAAAAAGAAGATGGCCTACATTCTCCTAATGATAATGCAGCCTGTGTAGAAGAACTTATTGAAGGGAAACTAAAATAGAAATAAAACCTGCTCTAATCCTAAGCTAACAACAAGGAAATGACCTTAAACAAAGCCATTAACAGGTTCTTGAAAGTAACTGCCCTTCCTTAACAATTTACAATGTTTATCATGCATGTGGGTAGTTAAAAAGAGGTGGGGAAGGGATGGACATATAATAAGGAAATGAAATGCTTCCCCAAGGATAATGAAAAACTCACCTATCCACTTGTACTGATAAGAAATGTAGCTGTCTAGAAGTGCATAAATGGGCTGATCTAGCCCTTTTTGATAAACAACCTCATGCTTTGAAGTAAGCATGACAAGTGGGGAATTCCTCTGATATTTCTCTAGTTGGGCCAAATGTCTGATAGGGCATCCCACTTAAATGGTATGTAAGCCATCATTACTGCATTTATATTCATTCTTTGATTCTACAACCTTTTGTTGTTGACTTGGATGTTCTAGATCTTGTGGCTCAATTAGAAAGATGGCTGCCTCTACCAGCAGATCATGATGCTCATGATTTTTTAGATTAGGCTCAGAAAATGAGCCATGCACATGCTCAAAAGATATCCTCCCCACCAAGAAGCTGATATCCCTACTAGAAAATTGAGAACAAATCTTTAATTTTTTCTTGCCCATGTTCAATCGACTCCACATCATAGTTTTCAATAAAATATGGGAGATCCTCAACCAAGTCTAAATTATCAACCTATGTATCTTTCATTATAGGGCTGCCTATTTTCTCTTTTTCAAGAGTTGAGATTTCAATGCCATATTTGGCTTCATCCTGCAACAACTTTCCAACATCCTCCATGTCCATATGCTGCTCCAGAACCGCCGCTGATATTGGCATTTGCATGCCTTCCTCTTCTTGAATGAATATGGGTAGCTCATGAAATAGAGTGACATCATCAGCCTTTGGAGTGATCTCAACACTCTTTTCCCTTATGCCTCTATCCTTTGACTGTAGCTCCACAAGATTGTGCTCAAGTTGTCTTTGCAACTGAGGGTTCTCCCCATGAAATATTTGCATTTCCATCTTGCTTGCCTCTGTGAGTGTAGGAACAACAAACTGCTCCTCATTAGTTTCATCCTCTTCCACCTCCTCCTTTGGGTCATTTTCCCAATTAGCCCGGTAAACAACAAGTCCACCCTTGAAGATTGAAATAGCATCAAGGACAAATGATTGGATATTTTATTAAATTTCTTGGAGGGGAGAGGGTTCTGGGTGAATTTGTTCCTGGGGAGTGATAAACTATGTTTACACAACAACATGGTCTTGTGGGGGAATAGAGGCTTTGAAACCTTGGAACTTGTGAAGTCGAGGCTGCTCTTCCATAGGTTGAAATTGGGTAGGAGAAAGGGGCTGCCTGAAGCTGAGAGAGGGCAGAAATGATTGGGCTATTTGAATCATATGCTGCTCATGAGCTGCATTCCTATTCAAAGTAAGGTTTTCTTTAAAAACCCTTTCTTGTGTCTCTTGCTGCTGGTCACGCTTCTTCATTTCTTCATACTCTACATCCTCCCTTAGTAGGTTTAGGAGAACCTCCTTGAGATCATAAATGTTTATGATGCTGAGATCATAAAAGCCCTGAGGCCGGCTATATCCTCTTGCTCTTGTTTCATCATCCAAACATCTGTCAAGCTCTAGGAACATGCCCATGAGCTCATAGAATGCGTCAGCATTCACAGAGTCAACATCTTGGAACTGGTTAGAAGGGTACCCATAGTGGCTAGGATCAAAATAGTCTTCTTGGGGTTGATAATAAGCATTATTAGGTTGCCAAGAAGACATAGCAGTGGTAGGAGGGAGGTAAGCATTGTAAGGATGCTGATATTCTGTTGAAGTAGAGCCATACGATGCAAAACTAGAGGCATTTTGGGCCTAAAATTGTTGGTATGGAGGCATAAAATTTGGATTCTGGATGGGTGGAGTGGAGTAGCCATAGTTTCCATAAAAAATTGACATTTTGAAGCATCAAAATGCTAGATAACCATAGAAAATGTCAAAACAGAGCAAAATAGGTCTCCAACCAGAGGAAATTGGATACATACAAGAAGAGTTGCTAGGTGATTGAAATACTTCTTGAAGCAGAATAGACCAGGAGAACCACCAAAATTGTGATCCTTGGAGTTATTAAGTGCTTGAATGCATTGTACTAGAAGATTTGATTAGTAGAGTCACCATTGTGTAAAAGAGCCTGCCCTGAATGGCAAGATGCAATGAAGAGCACACCAGAACTCTTCAATTGATGATAATGATCATCAAGATTGTCCCTCTGGGTGTTCCAAAAACTATTGTCGCATAGATTTGCACCCAATTTTGAAGGATTTTAGGGCTCCAACAATCTAGTGAAACATTGAGATGACCTCCAGGTGTGGGACCCTACAGGGAGGCAAAATCTCCAGAGAGAGGCTTGTTCCTTTGCTGAATGAGAGATTCAGTGATCCTAAGACTAAACCTAATCTATCCACCTATTTATGAAAAGAGGAAGAGGGAGTAAAACTGAAATTAAAAGGAGGTGATGCACTGGGTTCTAATATGGGAATGCTCTCAAAACAACCATGTATGCACATAATAACAATATCCAATAGACCAACATACACAAATCATGAATTACTTGCAAAGGTAAGAGAAACTAAATGAAATCCAAGAGGAAATATGCATTCACAGATGGAGATCAAACAAAAAGATACACAGAGCAAAGAATAATTCATGAGAAGGTAAAATTTGATGTCTATTCTCAAAGAGGCACAATTACAATTACAAGAGATATGGTTTTTAGACCAAATGCCAACCACAATACATTACATTTCATGCTTTATATAGCATTTACAAATGGAGTGCCATTACCTACTATAATGAATGCACCCATGGGCCTGTTAGAGATATTTCCTCGCCAGAAGGGATGTCTACCTACAAGAATTCAATGTAGAAAATATCTGAATCCATCAAGTAACTGGAAGAAATTTGTACCATTAATACAACTGCTGAATCATACACCTGCAAAAATGAATGCAAAATATCTACCTTTGAAATCTTTCACAACACTTTAAGTCAGCCTCTGATATGTCTTGTTGGCCAAGTCTGCACATTTCCCTTCAGTCGACAACTTATCCTGATATCTAGATATGCACATCCATATCCAGATCATGAATTGTAGATCATAATTTTGAAGTTGCGGATACCCCCCAGAAAAGCCTTCCAAATGAAAGAGGATGAAATTTTAAGCAATTTTGCCTCTTGGATCTTGTGGAGATTCCTTAAAATACGAGAGATATCCACAGTCAAAGTTGGGGTCAACGGGCATATGGATATGCATGAATATCCCCAAGGTCTCCACATTTGCAAACATCCAGATGATATAGCCCGACTGAACACAAGAGTCTCCATATCCTGATATCTGGATGCACCTGTCAAATTTTACCTTCGCGGTTAATTGGGTCATCATCTGCATGGATACCCGATATCAGGATATTAACTTGATATTTAGATATTAGCCTAATATTTGGATATTAGCCTAATATTTGGATTCCTCTTTATGTCCATGCTCGCAGAACTAACGTCCATATCTTGATAACGCCATCTGCATATTGGGGAGGTCAGGATATTAGGACTTGTCAAATATCCATGCCAGAATGTTCTGATGATGTCATCATCGTAAGGTGCTTCTTTGGAAAGGATTTGGATGACATCATCAAGACATTCACATAAAGATCTAGACATTGGGAAAGATCTAGACATTAGGAAATATCTAGATAATATGAAAAAACCCAGATACCAACTAAGGTCCAGATATTTGGGATATATCAAGATTTGAGTTAAGGTCTGGATATTAAGATAATATCTGGATATTAACTAAGATCCAAATATCAACAAGGATCCAAAACTTAGCTAAGGTCTAGATATTAAAATAATATCCAAATATTAGCTAAGGTTTGGATATCCAGACATTAGGTATCCATACCAAAACAACCAAGTATGAAGATGGAAAACTCTGCAAAGGAAGACATTGAAGACTAAAGGTTTTTGGGTTTTTCTGGTTTTTTGAAAGAATTCTTCAGAAGAATTTTAAGGGATTGTTGCAAGGTAGAACATTGGGATTTGATGGATTTAGGGCTTGTAGAGCCATATTCCAAGGGACTTCAAGGGGATTTTCAAGGTGAACTATTTGGCTATGGGTAGAGGAAAATAGGTCAATAAATATTTTAAACCAAATCACTAAATAAAAGTCGCATTCAAAAGACAAACGATCTACCAAACCTCTACTCTCTTACAAAAATGCATTAGGATGGACCATGAAAATGTTGTCTTGTCAAATTATCATAAGAGAGAATTTTGTTAAGAGATTAAAGACAAACAAAGATATATTAAATTTAGGAGTCATTGAACTACTCTAGGTCAATCAATCAGATAATAGAGGAAATTTCTTGTTACCAAGTAGAGAATATCCCACTTTGAATTTAGATGACCTAGAAGGGTCACCAATCCATCAAGCTTTATCATTTCCTTCCACCTAAGGAACATGAATGGCATTCAAGTAAGGCACTAGAAAATATTTTTGTTCATTTAGAAAGGGAATATAAACAAAAGATTTCCAACATTGATGGAGCTTCCCATACTTCCAAGCCAAATCCTAGTAGTCATAGACCTTTGAACCCCAAATTGCATACAAGAATTCTTTACAAGAAGCAGTGTTAGAATGACTATAAAGAGTTGGCTAACCATTTTGAGAATTGTTTTTAAACAGATTATTCACCGCAAATTTGAATGTAACTCGCCCAATGAGTAGTGACAAATGTTCCAATAGTTGGATAAATTGTTATTGGACTAACAACTTTTCTCTATGTTTGAGCGGGGCAATTCCCTCATATGATGGGGGTTTTTGAGGTTTTTGTGTACTTTTAACCTGAAAGTACAAAAAGGAGAAAAAGGAAAACAAAAGGAAAATGAAAAATAGAAACCCTAGTGGCAGACACATGAATACCAACTGGGATCTCACAAACTTATTACAAATTACAAGGGGGTTTCACCACAAAAGCTAGAAACTACGTTCCTAAACTTATATGGTGAATTTCACAACAATATATGTTTTAAAATGCAACATCGATGAAAGAAGGATAACACATCGATCTCAAAACATGAAGAGATAGTTTATCGACACATTCAAATCAAGATACCAAGAAATGATTATGTTTCTTTGCACCAATTGCATAATTTATAAATGTTTCAATGCATGACCAATGGTTTACACAGTGACACCGAAGTATTACCAATCTAACATATGAGAAATTGGTAACAATAATTCATAAGTATAAACAAAACATATGATTCAAATGCACTCTTTATCATCTTTGTGAAATTATACAATTCCAAAAACCTTCATGTACAAAGTGTTAGACCCAAAGTCTCTAAAAAATTTCTCCATAAGTCCCCTCTAAAAGTTTCTCTTTACATTCGAAATAGCCTTGTATTTATAGGCATTTTCCTCGTAACTACCTAGTAACCACTTTCTAATTACTTCATAACTGCCCTTTTGAAATACAATAATATAATGAACCTTATTTGGTTATGTTTTTCATAACTTTTCTGGAAATAAGGTTCATTAATTCTAACTTTTAAAATACAAAAAGTGACATAAGTCACTTTTACAAAAAGGCAACTTGAAACTTTCGACTTACGGGTTTCACTAAGTTACTTTCCATCTCCTTCTACTCCATTTGCCCTTGTAACCACCTCACCATACAACTGATTAAGAATACCAAATATATATATAGAAATAAACAAATAATCCCAAGACTCTCCATGAGGACAAAATAGCTCAAGTGTTACAATGTGCCTAGGTTGTAAAATAATGATTTTACATTTGCAAGTTAGTTTTTTTGAAAGTTTCTAAAACTTCTTCAACAAATCCATTTCGTACATATCCTTTAACCATTGTGTACCTATTATCACTAGGAATTGCACCTGTGTGCAAGGCTGGTAAAGCTCTGCAATTCCGTGTAACATGGGACTAATTTCAGGTTGTGGGTGCCCTATAATGAAATTAGACCTCCGGATTATGGGCTGGTTCCCTTCAGATGTTCTATTGAGATGTATGTTTTTACTATTTTGGAAAAGGGAAGAAAGAAACTATGTGAATGCAAAAGGTAAAATTTGGTGATGCACTTGATTTGGATAAAAATATTCAATCTGATCCACAATATTATTCAGAAATCTGACTTTCACACAATCCAAACTTGGCATAAATATCACAAAAGTGATTCTAAGGAAGGTTTGAAAATAGGGTTTCTATGAAGGAAATGATTTTTTCACAACACAAAAAGACTATTTCTGGTTAACACAACCTAAGACCTGTGATGATTATATGCTTAATGCTGCAAGCAAGGAAGTGAGACAATAATTTTAAAGGCTTAATGAGAAAACACAACAAAATTTCATCAAAATCACTTCAATAATTAGCACTAAATGGAAAGGTAATTTAACTGATCTCAAAGAACAAAGGAAAACTCTGCAAAGAAGACAAAAATATAACCTGTAACCTGTTGATCTCTCAATAAAACTGTAAAAATGAGCTACAAGAATTCTCCAATCTGTCTGAATCAGCACGATAATCAAGAACTAACTCCATAATGAATGAAGTTTTACAATATATAGAAAAGATAGGTAAAAAAGATTGACCTATAGACAACTGGAATTTGAACCTCAGTTATCTCAAAATAGCACATGCATAAAATGATAACTGATTCCCGTGCAAGCCCTGAAATCATGCAAAAAACACCTCCAAACTGATGGAAAAATAGATATAATGTGTCAAAATTGGTGTTGGTCCATGCACCAATGAAATGGAGTGCCTAACTCAGGGTGAATTGCTCGTATAACTCCTCAATCTGCTCCTCAAACTACCTCTAACTGAAAGCTTCAAACTGATGCCTTAATTCCTCTTATCACTCCATGCACAAGTCAAAAAATAACTTATAGCTTCACCAATCCATGCAATGTAGTGACAAGTAAATAATATTCAATAAATGAATATTCTATCCAAGTCCTCTTGTGTGCTATATATGACTTATATTTTTAAAATAATTTATTTAAGGTATTATTAGAACTATTAGTGTAATCGTCCTAATAATATCTCAATAAATTATAATATATATGCTATTTAAATCATAAGTCAATAAAAACTTATATCTCCCTTTGACTATACATCCCTACCATGCAATAAGTAAAAAATAACCTTATTACTCCATCCATAATGCATTCATCATGCAAAACAATATCAAGGATAAAATGCATTACAAAGACTTATCACTCCACATGCAAAGAAAGAAAAACCTATGACAAGTCTCTGCCATCTTTTAATTCTAACTTGTCTTCACTCATATTCTGACCTTATATCTCCCTTATTCATAAAGAATTATATGCATATCTTCTATTTATTATAATGCATCAAAACTCCTTATTTCTCTTTAACCATGCAAAATAAAAACCCTTGTTCACCATTATCTTCTTTATGCAAGATATATTCTCTTTACCACCTTTATGCATATCATGTCCTCATATGATCTCTTCATGATGTTGACTTTTGACCTTGTTGTGGGTTTAAGGCATTCGACCACATTCATTATGATAATTTTTGACTTCTTCAAAATTGAATGCAAAAAAGGTATGTGTCTTTTCTTAGTATCCGACCCCCGTGATATGTGAGATTCACATCATTAGGTTTCAAGACTAGCACAAGTCTTGACCACGATAGAAAAGATAACAATGATTATTTTGAGAATTGAAAGTTGAAAAAAAGAAGAAGGGATCCTCATGGCTCGGATAGGGCATTTGATCAAAAGGCAAGAAAACCAAAAAATACTTCTCATTTTAACTTGTTCTCTGTTGCTCCACTTTGTGCCGCCACCATGGTTTCAAGGGTTTGTTCTTTCTCTATCATTTCAATGGCTTTTGGATGCGTCTCTCTCTGTATTTTTAGCATAAAAGAAAGGTGAGTATGTATTGCTTTCAATTGAGCTATCTTTTTGCCATTTTTTACTGTTAATCTGGCACTATGGCCATGGCCACATGGTTATTTCTAAGCATTTTATGTTCTTTTTCATATGGAAAAATTAGTCCCACAACTTTTTATGATCAAGATAGTGGAAACCTTGTCAAAACTATGAAAATGTGTTTCACTTTTATGTATCCTGCATTTTCTTTTGCCATACATGACTGTTGTGGAGAATAGAATTAGTGAAAAGGTTTGTAAGCATAGTTTATTGCTCTTTTCACTCATGAAAACTATGGAGACCTCCTGTGTTGTTCTACATGCTATGATATGATGTTCTTTTAGTTTTGTTTTGTTACTTCATCATAGCTGTTGAAGGGTCTTAAAAGGTATGAAATTTAAGGACACAACATAACCCTAAGGCCTCCTCGTCACCAAATGCTTCATGTACCTTCATATTGTCTCTTCATGATGACTATTCTTTCTATTTTGCTCAGAGATGATTGCTCTCTTGGATTCTGTAGCTGCCCTCTAGCATTTTGATCCAACTTGTAAGGTGGCTGCTCCATTTCTCTATTATAGTTCATGGCTTAGACAACCTCTTATGATGGCTGAGATACAGACCTCTGCCAGATGTTAGGGGGCTCTTAAAACATATTTTTGAGGATTTGGAACAAGAATTCTAGAAACAATAGAGTCCCTTGCTCTATTACTTACTTAAGCATGCTCTTCTAATGGTGATAGGCCTCGGTCTCAGATATGACTGTCTTCAAGTTTGCTGATGCTGGTCAGATTACTGTCACTACTATCATTATCCATGCCTATTCAGACCTGTAAGCTCTCAACATGAGTCAAATCTTTTTGCTTAGGTCTGAGAATAAGCTGTATGTTGTATAGGACTATTTTATTGGTTCCTTCTGATGCTTAATCTACCCCTACAAAAACCAAGCTTATGACTATTCCCTTTGCTCTGGATGATGGATGTACCTTGTGGCATTTGCTGACTATAGCATGATGTCTTTTCACTGTTTCAAGGCATATGATAAAGCTTGTTTTTCCAATACATTGATTAGATTATGAAACAATATAGTGATTTCCATGTGTCACTTAGCTGTCTGAATGTTGAACATTTAATTATATTGAGGCTGTGGTAGCTACCTGGAAATATGGGCTCATTAATGATGACTTGATCATATGGTATTTGTTGACTGTTTTATTCTTGTATGCTATGGCATAATTGTTCCGCATGCTAAGACTATCAAAGACTGTCCATTGTCAAGTCTTTTCACGCTACTGACTATAGCAGTCACTATGCTATCCCACTATACTTTAGGCACTTGTTATAGCTTCTTGGCACTGTAAGTGTTTAAATGTCTTATCAAACTGTATGAATGTTTCCTTAAGTTTGATGCTTCCCCCTTTGGTTCCTTAGCTGTGACTGTCATAGTTACGAGACCTTTGCTCTTTTGTTCTATATCTTTGCAGACCTCTGTGAACAATCATTTTATAGCATATGTGATTCAGACTACTAAAATATTATACATTTTGATGGTTAGGCAATCTTTAGCAATTTTGCACCTCATTCACAACAAAATGGTAAGTATTTGTCCTATTTGTAATTTGCTCAAGTCAACTTTTCATGGTTGTTGTATTTATGTCTCTGATGGACTGCTTCTTGACTAATATCTCTAAGTTAACTTCCTATCCTGACTTGAATGTTGGCTTGATAGGACTGTCCCTTCTAATCATGATGACTGTGCACTAATTGCCTGATTGTTTTAACAATAATTGTTTGGTTATTTGTCTTCATATAACACAAGGTGGCTCTTTAGGCATGATGACTGCATTCTTTTTATAGCTATTCATGTCATATGATATTACCACATCTACTTCTTAAGCTCCTTTCTAATGTTGATAGTCATTTTAGACTGCCCCCTTAATATTATTGTAGCAATCTTGATTATATTTGGTAGCTAGAACATCATTGCAAACCTATGCCTATTTGCTGACATCTTTTTTGTATGACTGCTATGCACTTCATATCTTTTATGCAGTCCTCCTTCATGATTATTGTATCATTCCTTGTTTCATACTTCTACTTTAATCATATGCCTTATTCATGCTTTGAAACCACAGTATCACTGTAAGGCTTACATGTTGCTCCAGCTAACTGAAATGTGGATTTCTTGCTTAAAAAATCATCCATTTCACTGGTTAAACCTATACCTATCAGGTTTACATTTCATAATACAAGTGGTAAACATCATTGCTGTCCTAGTTGTCTTGTTGTGACAGAGTATTCACAACCCCTTCTCCACTTCATGATCTTCTCTTCATGTGATTGTAAGACTTGTAGAGGTGACTTGCTTCTTTGGCATGGCTGTTTTGTGATGGCCTTGGTCACACATATGGGTGACTATTGTGGATTGTACTCCAAACAACATTCTCCAACTTATGATAAGATTTCAAGACTAAGGCAATGCAACAAAGAGAAAACTTTACCTATTCCATTCATGCCTGGCTATTTTCACTGATGGTATTATCTTGTGTATGACTGATATTCATGTGGCTGAATGAGCTTATTGCTTTAGTTGTATCAGTATGGTTATGATATCACTTTGCAGTTTAGTCATTGATGAAATATGATTTGTGGCATAACAGGAATAATGATGTAAGGACTGTTATTTGTCTGCTCAAATGAATATCTGCATACAGTTTGAGCATGCTGGGCTCTACCCTCAAGGGAGCCACATTTCCTCCACATGCTATTTGTCTTCAAATCAGCAACAATACTTGTCCTATACCTACACAATAAACAAACAAGCTAGCATAAAAATATACCTGATAGTATTGATTGATCTTCTTCATGCTTTCTTCTTGATTTGTGTCACTTTTCTGATCTGATCTTTCATCTGAATGCATGATGTGATAAGTAGATGTATCTGTCTGATAAAAGCATGCGATAACTTTAAACATCTGGAGCACTAACGGGGCTGTCCCAAAAATTTTGCAGGTTCAACTGATGATGGAGCTAAAGTAAAGACTGGAGACTAAAGACTTGAAGATCGGCATTGACAAACAACCTTCTTGCTCAGACAATGATGGATGTTTCATTTTATCATGTGTTCATTTCTTTTCTTTTATCAAACATATGCATAGCTTGCATGTCTGCAATTGCTCAGTCTAGTTACTTCCACGGCTTCTGTGGGACACATTTGAACATTTCTTTTAAACATGATCAATTAATTTCTCTTATGCATATGATGTATATGTATTTCCTTTTCAATCAGTGCATGAGATAAAGTAACATATACTTGAATGTATGTTCAAAACATGACATGAAATAACAGTTCAATACAAATATCTTTCTTTCTTTTATTCAAAACTGATTAACTGAATAATCAATCTAACTTATAACTCCTGAAAGATAACACATTGTTAAAACAATTGTACCTTTGAATGACTGATACCTTGACTACCTGATTCTCTTGTCATGATGACTCATCAGTCTTGATTAGACTGATGGGTTATCTTGTCATCTGAAGTCTATTTCTTCTCTGTCAAGATATCAATTGTTCATCGAATGCATAACTTCAAAAATTTCTTTTATCCCTTCTGAACAATTTCACTTAGGTCAAACTAATTTTAGTGTGAACAAAAATTAGTAATAGTACCATGAGACTCATTTCTTTGAGGCATTCTGTCAAATGCTTCATGTGCAACTGGGAGGATGTTGGAAAGGTTTTGGTTTTACATTTGCCAAACACATTTGCTTTAAAGTTTCTAAAGACTTTTCAACAAATACATTTTGTGCATACCCTATGTTCATTGCATTCCATGAGAAAACATCTCTTTGAAACTCTTTGTCAAACAGTTTATGCACCTTTGTCTATGCTTCCATATTTTGAATACATGTCTACCAGAGCATTTCCAACTTCAATATCAAACAAAAATCCTTGTTTCATTATGCTTTGATGGATGTCCATACCCTATTGCAAATCTCCCATTGTGGCACGGGCTAGGAGTATGCTAGAAAATGTGAACTTATTAGGTTGGAAACCTATTTGTTGTATACTATGAAACAAAGTGACTACCTTGTGAGGAATCCCGTGTATTCTATACGCTGCAATAATTGTGTTCCATGAGACTATGTCTAAAAATTTGTGCATGTAGCAAAGGAAAATTGTGTGTGAATGATGAAATAATGAACATTTTCTTTTGTGAAAGCATGTTCTTGAGAATGCAGGTCTACAAGAATGTAGAATAGCCTCCATGGGGGTTGTATGTAGAAAATAGAATGTGCAGCGACTCCTTCAACATAATGTTGTGAAATTGAGATGAGTAGTCGATGGTAATGACATTTTATGATTGTGATTGGAGCATAGAAAATGTGTAGTGTTATTCAGTGTACGTCTCCTATAATGGCATTTCTAGTGGTAAGCCTAGGAACATTTTTATTTATAGGTTTTAAATGCCCTTCAGAGAGCAAGTTTTGAAAGAATGAAAACTTACCAATCTGTCAAAGAATGCCAACTTTTAAAACCAAACAAACATTAACAGTTGAAGACACTCAACATACATACATAAGGATGATAATGTTTTGGTATTCTCAAAACTCCAAAGTCCTCTTAAAAAAAATTATTGGTATTGAAATGTGACTCTATACCTACTCATTGCATTTGCATTGAAAGTTTCTAAAGCCTCTTCATCAAAACCGTTACATGCATATCGTGTAGGTTTCAGTTTTTTTCAGTAGTTATAATAACTACTTTTCCTTTGCTTGTCAACAATTTATGAGCAATTCACAAGTTCAATTCACAACTATTAAATTTATCAAACTTGCTTTTTACACAAACCTTCATCGACACTTTAAGTGCAATTCACAACCTTCCATCAACACTTTAGTCTCCCTTCACAACTAGTAATAACTTGTTACTTGTGATTTTGACAAACCAATAACTTGTGACTTGTGATTTTTATGAACCAATTACTTGTTAAAAATTATAACTTTTCCAAAATCACAAGTTGTTCAAAATAATAACCACCAACCCACAACTTCCAACTTTTCACAACTTTCTAACTTTGTAACCTTTTAACTAACTTCAAATTTTAAGTTAAAACTTTTCACAACTTCAATTTCCAAGTTGTGACTTGTGAGTTATGAATTTTTAATTTCTCCTTATTATTGGCACTTTGGCATTTTTCCATAACTCACAAAAACTTTATAACACTTGACAAATTGCAAAGGCAATGAAGGAGGAAAATTCCGTAACTTTTAATTGGCTCAATATTTGCTCTCAATTTTTTTCCAAATTATCCATAATAATGTCACAAACCTTCCCATTTAATGGTCTTTAACCAACTCTTATGAAAACCCCAATTTAATTATTTTTGCAAACTTCCCATTAAAAACTCAAACTTTTAATATCTCCTAAACTAGAAGCCATTTTGATCTAAAAACTTTCCACGTTAGATGAAATATCCTTAGGAACATCACTGTAAAAGGATTTCTTTCTATCCCTAATGGATTTTGAAATTTAATTGTTTCCATGATTTTTCACACTACATAACTGCTTCCAGGACTTTGACTGAAACAGATGGACAATTCCTCCTTCAAACTAGTGAGCAACTTGACACTTAAAATAATTAGAGCATTTGTGACTTGGGAGTGATTCAATGAAGTCTACTTGAGAGCCATTACTTGAGTGCCATGAAAACCTAAAACTAAACAAATCATGGGATTTCATAATGAAAGTAGAGATAGCGGATTGTTTGGAGATAAGATCCTCTAAGAAGAGTGTTGGTGCATTTATTTATTTTCTTTATTGCATTTATTTATTTATGTTGGTGCAACTAATTACTTATGTAATTAGTTTATTAGTTAAATACGTTAATTAATATCATGCACCAGATAAGATAAGCTTACTTAGCTATTAGTCAACATGTGCATGATTGTAGAACATGATTGACACCTATCTTGTTATCGTGGAGTTCCACTCCACTCTTCATGCATGCAGACTTCAGTCAAACTCCATGTGTTGTGTGAGTTCCTGATTTATCTCATGCTTTACCTTGCTCTATATAAGCAATGGCCTCTTTGTTATTTCATACACTTTTATTATGCTATTGATACGAATAGAGTTTATTCGATCATATCTGAGTTTCTTCTATTTAATGCTTTCTTTCAGATTCAATAGATCTTGCTTGATTATTCTAACATGGTATCAGAGCTTATTTGAGTCTTTAGTTAGCTTATATATTCTAGAAGATTGAATCTCATTATTATTTTCATATTCGAAGAGTATGCTCTTCTCTTGCATGCATGCATGATCTGGGGAATCAGAAATTTAGGAAATAAAATACCAGATTTGAAGGGGGTTCTATTTGATTTTTTATATAGGTACAATACGGAGCTCTATGGAGAAATTTTGACCTCACTAGTGAGTCCAGATTGCCTGAGATAGTAAAAAACACCTATTAATCCATCCGTTTTGGACAAAGAAGGTGAGATTGGCAGAGGGTTTGATCTAGTAGTTCGTTGCCAGATCTAGGTGAGTACCTGAAAATCAGAGCATTTTTGCACCAAACAGACCTCACCGTTGCACTTAGAAGATGTGAAAATCTTGATTTTAATATAAATTTTGTCCATTTTGGATAAATTTTAGAGAAAAAGGTAATTTTTTTTTGCCTGGGATGATCGTATGGACCGTACATAGGCAAGGGCAATTTTGTTTTTTCAAATTTTTTGGGCCCGTTTCACAGGCCCGTGGACCTAGCGAACAGGTCACCGACAGTAAATGTTGCCCCTCCACCCTTACAAAGGGCTCAAGTGGACACAGAACTGGCCCCGCCTGGACAGCTCGACCACCTCCATTAAACAATGACACCGTTGCCTAACGTCACCCATAGAGGGCCGCTCTACCCTTGCGCTGCCTGCCTTTAATCACCCTACCTTTGGTCCTATTAGTGACCAAGGGACACAATTAAAGCCCCTAGTGCTAGCGACAGGTCACCCATGCGACCTTGACCTTCGCCAAAAGGGGCCTTTTTTTTGCCCTTCACCATTGAGTAGATAGAAATTTTTGGGCAACTTTGGGAGCTTTCCATTTCACCATACAAAGGTATTTTTGACAATATTTTTTTATATAG
This sequence comes from Cunninghamia lanceolata, assembly GCA_027924645.1. Lineage (NCBI taxonomy): Eukaryota > Viridiplantae > Streptophyta > Pinopsida > Cupressales > Cupressaceae > Cunninghamia > Cunninghamia lanceolata. Next base: position 1,183,227 of record BSBN01001500.1, read on the forward strand.
GATAAAATTTCATGCTCTTCGATGCTATGACATCAATTTTTGCAAATTCCTCTAGGTGTTTCTAGAATTTAGTGTTTCTCACAGACAACTCTTGCTAGTTCTCAATTTTTGCACCTTTGCAGCTCCATAACTTTCACATATGACCTCGGATTGAGGTGCCATTTTTTTTGAAAGTTAATATTTTTTGGAGAACAACACATTGGTGTAGGAATTTGTGTACCAAACTGCATATTTTCTATAATTTCAGCCTAAGGGCTTATTTGAGCTTCTGTGTACTCTAGTAATCTATAATCCAGTCTTGTAATCACACTCAATTATAAAGTTCCCTATCATTACTTGCTAGGGGCATCACATTCAATAGTTCAGGGGGGATCTTGTGGTGGTGTATCTCTAATTTTTCATTTTTGCTGTGAGTTGGTTCTTTTTGCATCATGGGGAATCCAAAGTTTCCTCTCTTAACACCATACAACTATAATACATGGAAACAAAATGCATGGAACACATTAATGATACTTGGCTATACGCCATATATAACAACTCTTACTACTAAACCCACTGATGTAAAAGATAAGAAACATTAGATATTTGAAACCACAAAGGTTCTAGGATGTATTAGATCTTTTATGTCACTAGATCTGAATTTTCACATTGAAGCATGTAAAACTCCAAAAGAAGCTTGGAAAAAATTACAATAATTGTATGGTAAGATAGATGAAGTTTGAGGTCATCAAATTGATAATGAACTCATAAGTTTAGATCCTAAGAACTTTGCTAATATACAAGACTACATCACTAAAGTCATTGCTCTTAGAGCTCAACTCTCTAAATGTAAGATTGATAAGGACATACAATTAGTATTCAGTGCATTACACAAATTAGGTCCTAAATATGCTTCCTTTGTATCTAGTTTTCAGACTCATAGGCTCACAATGGGAAAGGCATACACTATGCCCTCATTTGAAAACTTTGATGAGATATTAATGGCTGAATAGGAAAAGTTAATAACAATGGGTCTAATCAAGTCTTCCAAATCACAAGCTCTAGTTGCAAATCAACCTTAGGAAAAGCAAGCTTTGGGTTCAAATTCAAGAATAAATCACAGAAAGATACAGAAAAAGGGCAACCATCAACTAACTCACAAGGAGATTGGAAATCCTCTAACAAGAAAGGGGATTCACATAAAAAGGAGTACCCTCCTTATGCATATTTCAAAAGGAAGGGTCATGATGAACATTCATGTCATTTCAATGAGATTGATGAACTTAAGAATCTTTTGAAAAAGAATAACATCAATCCCCCTAAACCTAGAGAGTCACCAACTCCTTCATCTTTAGAGAAAGGGAAAGCTATGACACTAGTTGCACTAGAAAATTCTACAAATTCATGGGTACTTGAATCAGGTGTTTTGCACCATATGGGTTCTGATCAAGAACAATTTTTAGTATTAGAATCATGTTCCATGCCCCATATTCTCATAGGTGATAACACTCCAGTAGATGTAATAGGGAAAGGCATTGTTGATGTTGATAGTGGTGTATTCGAGGATGTTCTCTATGTACCTAATTTGTCAACCAAACTTCTTTCAGTTTACCAAATCACTCACTTTGAGAATGGTAGGAAAGTTGAGTTCACCCCAGATTCAGTCACAATTAGAAATTTGGAGGATAATGCCTTAGTTGCAGTGGGACAAGTTGATAATCAATCTCAACTTTATACATTCTCACATTTTGTGCCTCAAGCTTCCTCAAAAGCATTGCTCACTCACACAGATTTAATAAGCAAGCTATGACATGAGTGGTTTGGTCACTTGAACTACCGCTATCTACAACAACTTAGTCAATAGGATATAGTTACAAGACTTCCACAGATTCAATTTTCTGAGGGTGTATGTCAAGGTTGTGCCTTAGGCAAGCATATAGAAGATAAGTTTGATAAAGGGAAGGCTTGGAGGGATACTCACGTCCTTGAACTTGTTCATAGTGACTTAGTGGGTCCATTTCCATCTTTGTCATTTAGCAAAGCCCGCTTTGTTCTCTCATTTATTGATGACTATTCTAGATATACTTGGGTTTATTTTTTGAAACAAAAAAGTGAAGTATATGATAGATTTCTAGACTTCAAGGCTCTTGTAGAGAAACAATCTGGAAAGAACATCAAGATCCTTTGCACATATAATGGGAGTGAATATATGAACAAGTTTGAACAATTCTGTACACTTCAAGGGATTGATCTTCAACATTCAGTTGGATACACACCTCAACAGAATGGTGTTGCAGAAAGGAAGAACAAACTCTTGAAAGAAATGGCAAGTTGTATGATACTTTTAAAATCATTAGTACCTGAGTACTAGGAATAAGTTATTAATTATGCTACACATATACAGGACAAAGTTCCTCACAAAGCTTTAAAGGATATAACACCTTATGAAGCTTGGTCAGTAGGAAGCCAATAATATGACATTTTAGAGTTTTTGGCAGTACAACATGGGCTCACATACCTTCAGAGAAGAACCATGCTTTGGAACCACAAAGACAACCTTGCATATTTGTTGGATATCCTGATGGTGTTAAAGGATATTGACTCATTGATCTAGATTCACATGAGCTCATTATATCAAGAAGTGTTTACTTTGAAGAAAGTTCTTCGAACTTGTCTTCTAACATTTCTCATTCTTCTTCCTTGGAAGATTCTGATCACAGTGATGATGACCCTCCTTCTCCATATACTCACAGGGATGTTGAGGTTTTACCTCCCCTCCACTGGGTTTGGTAGTTGAGATTCTTGTTCCTCCTCCTCCACTTCCTTGCCCAGTGATGCCTCATTGGGCTAGGTAGACTTTGGAGCACGCAGGCCCTCTTGCTGGGGATCCATTAGATAGAAGGAGAACATGGTCACAACATGAGGATCTTCCACATTCCTTCATTGCCACAGCTTCCAATCCACAGACCTTTAGGAAAGCCATAGGTACAGTTGAGTGGGATTAAACAATGGAAGAAGAATATAACTCATTACTAAGGAACAATACTTGGGAACTTTTCCTCTTCCTAAGGGAAGAAAGTTAGTTCAATGTAAGTGGATATATCCCAAACTAAGTTTGCAGTGAATGGAACTATTGATAAATACAAAGCTAGATTAGTAGCTAAAGGTTTTTCCCAAGTAGAAGGCATTGACTACACATAAACCTTTGCACCAGTTGCTAAGATGAACTCCATTTGCTTGATACTTGCTATTGCTATAGCTCATGGTTGGGTTGTACATCAAATGGATGTGAAGAGTGCATTTCTTCATGGGGATCTTCATGAGGAGATATATATGGAGAAGCCACAGAGGTTCATTTAGGATTTTTCATTGGTATGTCACTTGCAGAAGTCTCTCTATGGTCTGAAACAAGCCCCCGGGCTTGGTATACCAAGATGGACACTTTTCTTCTCTTAGTTAGGTTCTTGAGATGTCACTCAGATCCAAATGTATATATTCTAAGGCAGAAGGATTTACTATTGTTCTTGGTTCTCTATGTTGACGATCTCATTGTTACAGGGAGCACCTCATCCATCATAGCTAGTGTCAAAACTACACTACATGACTTATTTACTATGACTGACTTGGGTCTACTGCACTATTTTCTCAAGATTGAGATATCACATTCTTCTTTTGGGATTACACTTTCGTAGCCCAAGTATGCCATTGACTTGTTAGTTGAGTTTCACATGGCTAATTGTAAACCTATCCTGACTCCCTTCCTATCTGGAGTCAAACTTGAGGTTTATTGTTCCACTTCATTGGTTGATGCCACTTTGTATCACCAACTTGTAGGCGCCTCATCTATTTGACTCATACTTGGCCCAACATTTCATATGTAGTTGGCATGGTTTCATGCTTTATGCAGGAACCTCATGAGATTCATTGGAAAGTTTCCAAAAGTACATTGAACTACATCAGAGGCACTCACAGATGTGGGATTCACTACACAATAGGTACACTTAGATTTGGTTGGATATATAGATTCTGATTGGGCTAGTGATTATGATGATCGTAAGTCCACTTCTGGTTACATCTTTCACTTCAGATCCAACTCCATTTGTTGGCATAGCAAAAAGAAACATGCTATTGCTCTTTCATCGACATAGGCTGAGTATCATGGAGCTGTTAATGCCACTACTGAAGCTATTTGGCTTCAGAATATCCTCACTGAGCTTGGTGTTCCATTTCAGAAACCATTAGTCATCTATTGCGACAACTAGAGTACCATTCAGATCTCAAAGAATCTGATTCATCATTAGAGGACCAAACACATAGAGATCCATATGCACTTCATCAGGGAGCTAATTCAGACTAAGATCATTGATCTTCAGTATTGTCCTATAGAGGAGCAGGTTGTAGACATATTCACCAAACCTTTCACTGAGAGAAAGTATCATCACTTGTGTACTCTTTTGGGGGTGTGGGACAACAGTTCTTTAGGGGGGTCTCCTAGATCTTACTCCTAAGGAGGAGTTTTTTCCTACGGGTTTTATCCTTCCTTCATATTTGTAACATGATACCTAACATGGCTACTCATTGTCGGGACCTTATCTACATAACCCTACCTAAGTTTCGCTTATGGGTGGGTGTTGGTGCGTTTATTTTTGCTTTATTGTATTTATGTATTTATGTTGGTGCAATTAATTACTTATGTAATTAGTTTATTAGTTAAATACTTTAATTAATATCATGCACCAGATAGGATAAGCTTACTTAGCTATTAGTCAACATGTGCATGATTGTAGAACATGATTGACACCTATCTTGTTATCATGGAGTTCCACTCCACTCTTCATGCATGCATACTTCAGTCAAACTCCACGTGTTGTGTGAGTTCCTAATTTATCTCATGCTTTTTCTTGCTCTATATAAGCAATGGCCTCTTTGTTATTTCATACACTTTTATTATGCTATTGATACAAATAGAGTTTATTCGATCATATATGAGTTTCTTCTATTTAATGCTTTCTTTCAGATTCAATAGATCTTTTTCTTGATTATTATAACAAAGAGACATGAGGGGTATAGGTTACCAAGGCATTTATGGTGCAATACCAAGCACTAAAATTGGTCTACTTACTTAATGAAACACTAAGCCAATTTATCATATAAAGCTAAATTTTATAGTTCTAAATCCTTAATATCTGCACCACTCTAAAACTTACTCCACACCTCCTACTAGATAAGTAGATAGAATTTATTGTCTTCCATAGTACCTTGCTAGAAAAAGTGTCTATAAATACCCATGACATTAATAGAAGAGGATAGGGATGCAAACAACATATAAATCAAGATCGCATGAAGAACCACTTTGATCTTGGTAAGGTGACTTACAAGGCTGATCCATTTCCCTTTCTAGGTGGCTAGATTAGGTTATCTATCATCAATAGTTTCCTCCCATAAATAAACTCAATAAGCCCCCAAAAAAGGGGGACTCCGAGTGAGAGAATTTTCCTTAAGACCCATAATGACACAAATTCTATTTTAGGTTCTGGGAAACACATTAAATAAAAAGATCTTAGATTTACTAGCATTGATATATTAACTAGAGGCATTGCCATAAGCATCTAGAATAGATTTAAAATCTAAATCTTTTGATACAAAATCATTCCCAAAGACATTCGTATCATAAACAAACTAGAGATGAGTCAAACAAGTCAAATAAGGACCTAGTGAAATACTTTTAATCCTATCATCCAAACAGTTTTGAGATATAAATCTACCCAAAGATTCTTCCATGATTATTTAAACATATATAGAAAGAGAGGATACCCTTGTTTGATCCCCTCTAAATAAATAATCTTGAAGGAATATTATTAACCAAAAGAAAAAACCAATTGTTAGAAATTGCATTAAGAGCCTAGCTAATGATTGAATGCAATTTGGCCAACCACATAAGAAAAAGAATTAACAAACTTACATTGTGTAGCTCCAACGAAGATCCTTGTTTCTAAAAATATGTTGGCTTTAGACATTTAAATACTACTTCAACCTTGGAGGGATATATTTGTATCTTTCCATTATCCATAACTTGACCAAGATACACCAACAAAGTCTTTGCAAACTCACAGTTTTTGGCATTCAAAAACTTGTTCTCCTTAAGAGTTTGAAACACAGGTTTTCAATATGAGAATCATGTTCTTCATATGTCCTATTAAACACAAATATAACATATAAGTATACTATGACACATGAATCCGTAAGAGGCCTCAATACCTCATTCATTGGGAGCATAAGGATGGCTAGAGAATTGCTAAAACTAAAAGATAGAACCAACCACTCAAAGAGGCCTTGCTTGGTCTTGAATGATGTATTCCATATGTCTTCTTCCTTGATTATAACTTGATTTTTGGTGCATTATTTTATTTTTGCATTTATTTTATTCACTTTATTGCATTATATACACCTAGGATATGATAAGCTTGCTTAGATAAGCAGTACTTGAATCATGTGACTTGTACTTTCCAAGTTTGGTGGAGATGTTGTGCACATGTGTGACTAAATATCCTTTATCCAACATTGGTTGTACACTCAAATATATTGGTGGTATATCCTATATATACCCACTTGTAACTCTCATATGAGAAATCATGAATCTTGTATAACTTACATCATTTGAATAGAATATAATTATTCTATCATATTAACCTTCTTTGTAATTTCCTTTAGGCCATCGTAATATTGTGTGGCTATCTCCATAAACAAATCTTACATTGATAATACCTTTATTTGAAGTCCAAATTGCTACACATATGGTTCCTAGGGTTGTCATTGATGTCAACACTATCATGGTCGTGTGATGGTGTTCGTGGTTGGATGTCATGTCCCATCCAACAAGAGAAGGGAGAAGATATAGTTCATATTAATATAAGAATTAGAAGCACGAAGATGATCAGATGCATTGCTGATGCTACTGATGGCTTGAAGTTGTTGGCAACATGGTCAAGAGACACTACTGATATAATGGTGATATGATTTTGTCATTGATGGCAATAGTTAGATATGATTGGGAACAACTCTTGAGACAAATTGTAGACAATATTTTTGGTCTGGGAAGAATGACTTAGTCAAAATGACTAAGTGTTGGCAGCTTACTGAGTTATTGACAGAGATTTGATTGGTACTCCTTTGTAGATGCAAATTCTGGTATGCAGTTCTAGTATGTTGCACATAATTGTTTGATGTTGCTATACTCCAAGTCTCATGTCCTATTAATCTCTGGAAGCTACACCATGAATTGCTTAAGTTCAGATGAACAAAGTTCAGTCATAAACAGTGCAGACTGCCTGAGTATTTCAGTCTGCATTCCTCTGCTATTAGTTGTTTCAATTTATGGTTTGAAGGTGTTGTAAACAAATGTTAGGAGTATCCAATTCCATATTTATAGAGTCTAAGGTTTACCTGATGATCATATACACACTCTTAAGTATCAACACTCAGATTGACAATGTTTTATAGTGACAGAGTCAGTAGTTCAGAGATCCGCATTTCACCCCATAATAAAATTTTGACTTGTGGTTCTGAAGGTATGTTGGGTTATGTGTAATGGATGTTTGGTATAAATTTTGGAATCATGTGTGGACTACATTAGGAGTTGTGATATGATAGTTAAATTGGTTAAGTGTATACTTGAGGATGTAGTCGACACACAATTTGGATCGATGCGCGGTAAAGATATATTTTTGGATCATCATTCTAAGTGGTTCTATAATAGGTCCACACCTATATGAAGGTTCTTAAAGGATTGTATAGGTCTGCATAGCTGCTTGTGTACAAAGGTCAAGCCGACTAAGTATAGCTTTTTGTGTACACATTTCATTTCTGGCAAGCTGACCCAATTTTGAGTTAGATCTTGTTGCATATATAAATACTTGATGGATTTTGATGTTAAGGTATGCGATGACTTATTGAGTTCATATGTATATGATCTAACACCATTTTTGTGATATAAAAAATGCAGTAAGAGTGCAGAGGACAACAAAACATAGTACATGTGAGCAGAATAGAGAAACAAAGTAGTCATTATGAAGAGCTTTGAAACTATGTTTTGAGCTATCAATAGGACTATATTCTAGCATTTAATAGATGCATTTTTAATAGTTGTTTATTAGTAGTGAGCCATTCTCTCTTCTCTTCTATATTTCTTTCTTAGTGGGTAGTGAGTCCAGTTGGACAGTGAGTCCACATGTAGTGAGCATTTCTATGTAATATCTTGTAACCGGTTATAATATATTGTGAGCTAACACTCACCGTGGTTTTTCCCTTTTTGGGTTTTCCATGTAAAAATCTTGGTGTCTATGTGTTATGAATTTATGGTTGCTCTTCCTATGTTTATTTTTCTTTCATGTTATTGAATTTGGTAAATGGATTAAAAATTATGTGAAGGAATGGTTTTATAGAATACTGATTCACCCCCCCTCTTAGTATTCCTTGTGTTCAACAATTGGTATCAGAGCAAGGTTCCTTGGAAGAAGTCTAACAACTTGAGGAAGATCTGGGAAAGTGAACACATGGCAGCCAGAAGATATCCTACTCCTCCATAAGCAATTCATCCAAGTAGTGTTACAATTGATGATCACATATATGTCAGAAATGAAGAACTAAAAATTGCTCTTGAAGATCTTGATAAGTCTGAAGAAGATATCTGGGATCTAAAGGAAAGTGTCAAGGAAGTTGATGAATGCATCCTAAAGCTAAGGAGCAAGTCAAGAAATCCAAGGAAAGGAACAAAAAGCTAAGTGAACAATTGTACACAACAAATGAAACCCTAAATAGTTTATCAATATTGATTGAAGATAAAGAAAATGTTGAGGAGCATATAAATCAAGTTGTGAAAGGCAAGTTTGAGGAATGTGAAAAGTTGGAAAAAGATGTGATTCTGAAACATTATCTGGAAATAACTAATAGTTACAAAGAAAAGTTCAAAGTAAGATCTGCAAAGCTTGATGAGTTGATTGATAGTTAGAAAAGTCCAGATGATAAGAAAGGTTTGGGATTTGAAAGAGGAGAAAGTTCTAAATCAGGACAAGTTAACATTGAGATTAAGAAAAACAAAGGCAACTAGGTCTGGAATTAGAGAAACAAACCTAGAAGATCTTCGGTCAGACAACCAAATGCTCAAAGTGTTGAATGTTAGAAACACTGAGAGGGGGAGAGGTGAATCAGTGTTCTAAAAGTCTTTTGATATACTTTAACTTTCAACCATTTTCCAAAATTAATTAAACAAAGGCATAACATACATATGAATAGTACCCATAAAAACATGACACATAGACACCAAGATTTTTACGTGGAAAACCCAAATTAGGAAAAAACATAGAGAGGATTAGCTCTCAAATATATATTACAATCTTTAAAAATAATTATGTTCAGGCTTGGTCACTCCACGGGACTGGAACATGCTGGCTCACTGCCATGAAGAACAATTAGGTCTAGCAGGCTCACTGCCTCAACCCTAAACCTAGCAAGATTACAATAAGGGCTATTAAACCCTGAGGGATGTTAAACCCTAATGGAGGCTCACTGTCTTGATGAAGAAAGCCCACTATAAATAAAATTGCACATGAAAACTGAATACTGCAAAAGCATCTGTCACTATGCCAGGGTGCAGTCATTTCGCAACCGAATTCTGAATCCCAAGTCTCCATCTTTGCTGGACTTCTAACTTTGCTCTACTATTCACATGCCCACATCACTCACATACACCTTTGCACACATCACAACTAAAACTCATCGCCTTTATATATCTGCATCATGATTTGATCCACAATCAGGTCCGCATCCAAGAGATAAAATGTGTACATAGAAGGATGTGGCTTGTTGGCTAAATCCAATGTACTGTGTATTATGCGGACCCAAGATGTTTTCCAAACATGTTCATATAGGTCGTCTCTAATCATTCAATCACTTAGACAGATCCTTCAAACATTATCTCTTCTCTGCACAATGATTTATCATACTAGTCGGCATGTTCCTTAAAAGCATGCTTAACAGGTTCATCTGCTGACTTGCAACTTTTACTGCGGATCTCAAAACACCTCCAAAATCATATCAAGGACTCTTCATACATTCCCAAACTTACCCTCATAACTGCAAGACATGATATCATCTTGTGGAGAAATGCGGACCATCAGAACTTAGACTCTGTCTCTGTCAAGCTCTGTCAAACACCATGCCAATACTTGGCAGCTTGCAACTATCTTTTTGGTGGACTTCAGATCTCCCAACTCTAGAATTAGACACCTCATATAAGTGTTTCCAACACATCAAAACCTCATAAAAAAATTCTCACCTGCGGAGGAATGTGGACCACTACACTATACCCTGTTCACTGTTCCTACTATATCTTTGCTTACTTGGACTTAGACATTTCTTCAAGATGACTTATGGAGGAAGTCAAGACTTAATCTTTGGAGTATGACACCACCAAACAAGTACTAACATCATACCTAAACCGTATTACCAGATCATCATCTATGGAAGCATACTGTCCAACTTACTGTCCTCTACTCTATGCATGTCCATACTTAGCTATTTCTTCTATCCAGACCTGAAATCTGATGTGATCTTCCAGAGTTGTGTCTCCCTATCATGATAAAGAGATCTCTGAGTCTTGTTTCCATCAATGACAACATACAAGTTCATACCAGAGTAGTGTCTCTTGCCAACAATCTCCCCCTTTGGCATTGATGGCAACACTTAGTGAAAAATGCTTGACTACTCTCCCTTACTATATACACTTAATTCTCCTACTCCCCCTGAGATGTTTATCCATTTTTCATTCTCCTACTCCCCCTGATATGTTTATCCATTTTTCATTTATCTTCTTCTCCCCCTTTGACATCAACGGCAAAGGGTGCTACCCGGAGCCAAAAATTATGTTGAGTGTTTAAAATTTTGATGTATTTTGCTGCATATTTACAAGTACAATCTTCATCTTAATTTGTGACTGAAGGCAAAATGCCACTATAGATAGTATTTATCAGAGCTATTTCTCTGTTCCATCTATTCCTTACACTTTCTAGGATGTGGACGTGGACATTCATAAGAAAAACTAGCTTCTCTGCCCTCTGCACATCTGATGGTGTATTAACTAATGCAAGTGATTTCATGGCTTCATCTGCCAGATTGGTCATGGAATCAATTTTTAGATTTATTAGTCCCCTTAACTGGCACAACCTGTCTCTAACTTCTCCCCTTTTCTTCATCAGAGTGCTTAACTCATTGTGAATGCTTGCAACTTGAGCTTCTTTGACATTTATTGACTCAACTACCAGATTATATGTCTCAGAGATATTAAGCAGTTTAAGTTCCAAAACTTTGGTTTTATCATCTAATTCCTTTGTAACTTTTAGCCAAGATAGGCAGAACTTATAAACTTTAGAGGCTTCTTCAATGGCACTTTGTATGCCTTTTATCACATTTTCTAATGTAGTTTTATCTTTTGCTAACATAGCCTTTAACTCAATCAATCTCTTTTCATCGAACTCTTTTCTAACTTTTGCTTCAGCAGACCTTTCAAAAGACTCAAAATGTGTACTTACATAGTCTAATAGCTCCTTGAAATGATCAGCAGAGGATAACAAGGTATCCTTTTGAAATGTTGGCATCAACTTTTACAGAATGATGGATGCATCATTTATCAATTTACTATCTTGGTCATGTGATTTCATCATCTCTTCCCGTGCCTTGGCCTGAACAATAGATACTAACTTGAATTTTTGTACAAGTGACAATGAGGCCAAGTTGATTGGTCCTTAAAGGAGTTCAAACTCATCTGCAACTTGCTGACTCCCAGAACCAACTAAGACATCTACAATGTCTCTTTCTCTCTCAGATACTTCCTTTTGATTTCGTTCCAAAGGATCCAGGTCCATATTTTCTAGTTGATCTGCATTTTGTTCCAGTGTAGGGCTCCTTATCTGTTCCCTATTGTCTTCATCCTCAGCCTGTTGCTCAGGAGGCAAATCAGTTTCAATTTTGCCTTGATCTATCATATCCACTGTATCAGTTTTGGGAACTTGATCACTCTGTTCTGGTCCTTGATTTTGGCTTATCTCCGGTGGAGATATGTCTTCATCATTTGCTTCTTTATTGTCATAGATAGTGGGAATATTATTTTTCTTTAATGCCACTAGGGTGATTTCCTCTATTTCCTTAACCACTTTGTCAATTTCTCCCAACATCAACAAGTTCATTCTTTTCTTGGTCCTGAAAGCATCTTTGATTTCTTTTGAGATTTTGATCTTCTCCTCAGGAGTGATTCCTAGACATAATCGTATCAATGAGTGCTCTCTTAGCTCAACATATTTTTCCATAGTTGCTTCTTTTCTTGTACTCATTATGTTACCTAGGCTGTGTGGTAGATGAGTAATAATTTCAATCAAGGCCTTATTGTAGATGTTTAGATATTCTACAATAGCAGTCTCAATGATCCTCTTGTTTGGATCATTGTATTCATCATACAACTGAGCTATGGGTTTCAGATTTCCATCAACTGTTATGTCTTTAAGAACATCTTCAAGGCTTATAGTAGCTTCCTTTGTTTGAGGCTCATCTTGCTTTAACCCTTTCCCAGATCTACTCTTACCGGATGGCCCCTTTTTGCTAGTTCTTGAGGCTTTTGAGGCCTCGGTCTTCATCTGCTTTACTTCCTCATTTGATTCTATTGCTTCTTCATCAATAACTATACTTACCTGCATTCTCTTGGCCTTAGTCTTCTTTCTTTTGGATTTGGTGGTAGGAGTTTCCACATTTGCAGATGGTGTGGAACCAAAGGGAGTGGATGTGGCTTCAACAGAAGTGGAGGCTCTGGTTTTTCTTTTTTCCTTCTCTGGCCTTTCTAACTCATCTTTGGGTTCTTTCAGAGCCCCAGATGATTCACCTTTTCTCTTTTCTTCTACTTCCCTAACATCCTATGCATTTTCCCTTGCCTTTGCCACTTCTTCTTTGTTGAATCCATGCTTTATGGCAATTTCTTCTGCCACTTTCCTCATTTTCCTAGAGATTTTGGGCTTTCTTACCTCAACATGAATTTTGGCATGCAATTCCTTATAAGTCCCAAATCTTTCTTCTTTGGGATCTCTGGGTTTACTCAGCATATATTCAGCATGGTTTTCCAGTACAACTCCATCTACCTCATATCCCATAGGCATAACCCAGACCATTCTGGGCTCAACAACCTCCATTAAACACCGATCCTTAGTGACCATGAAACATATGGTTTCTTTGAATTTCTCAACAATTGCCTTAGGAATTCTTTCCCTAGAATGCATCATGCTTTGGAAATTTTTGAAATAGCCCCACAGGACAGATTTCTAAGCATCAATATTTCCTATACTATTCAGATGATTTCTAATTTGAACTGCTACAGGTTTATCATTTGTCCAGAGTAGATTCTTCATGCCTGGTAATTCTTGCATGTAGTAGAAGAATAAATAAAGAATCAATGTAACATATTTGAATAGATATTTCTGTTCTTTGGTCTTCCTTAAATTTTTTGTCAGTTGTTTTTGGAGCAGTTCACAAAGATCATACTCTGCATCTTCCTTTACCATCTCAAATGCTATATAAATTGCTGTATTAGATACTAAATTTTCATGGTTTCAGAAGTAAACATTGTAACCAATAATCGTGGATGCAAATCTTATAGCATAGTTTTCAATATCATTGATTGTTAACGTTCTTTTGTCAAACTTGGCTCCGGTGGTCGCCATTACTTTATCATTCTTTACAGCTTTCAGAACTGGTACTAATCTGGTTGAGTAAAGTCCAGTTACTGATCTGATTGCATCCTTAGTGATCTTAAATGGTCTCTCAAGCCACATGAATTCATCATGAACCTTGCTCAATACATACCGAACCCACTCATCCTCTGCGAAAGTTGGAAAGTTGATGTATTGCATAAATTTCTTTATCTCCAATGCCTTGTATTCATTTTTTAGATCATAACATCCATCACACAGGTGATTTAGAAATAAGTTTGTGAGTTTTCTCTTTCCATGTTCTTCTAGGGCAACATGAATGTATGCCCTAACATCCTCAACATACAGAACTCCATGAGGAATATCCAAAAATGCACCCATCAGATCCACTTCTGTTGCTTTGAATGGGTGTTTCTTAAATTTAGGCTGAGGTCGTTTTATGATATCAATGACTTGCGGAGTTGCCATTGCATAAATTTAATAGATTCACAAATGAGGTTTCAATAAAAATACCTTGTGTTAGGGTTTCCTTTCTTCAATTTCTTCAACTGCTTTAGATCTTGGTTGTCGCTGCTCAAACTTGGCTTCAATCTCTCTGAACACTTGATAGCTTCAGATGCAAAGTGATTTCAAATTCAAACTAGCTCTCTTTTAACCTTCACATGACTTAACCTAATTGTCATTAATGCTTGTTCCAAAAAGATGTTAAACTCTTTTCTGTAGTATACAACTGATTAGGATTGCTCCGCAATGAGCCGTACTGACTTCTTTTCTTCTAGTTTTTCTTTTAAGAGCTTTGTCATATTAGATTCCACCATACACCTTCGTGCTTGATTCTGGCACCCACTTTCTAGCTGGGGTTTTTTGAATTTTCAACACTGCTCCTCCTGAGCCAGTGCTCACAACTTATTCTTCAAAGAAGGTATCCGCATCAGATGTTGGTGCAGATCTATCCTTAATTAAAATTACTTCCTTATCAACCCAAATCTTATCCATCTCTTCATCAATTCCAATCGCATCAATTTTTTCTTTTCCCGTCTCATTCCTCTGTTTTGTTTTACCCTCTTTCTCAAGATAGTTTCTTCTTATGTTTTTGCTTCTGCAAAATCTTGCAACATGTCCAATTTTGTTGCAATTGAAGCATACAATGTTTCCTTGTACTTGGCTTCTTCCTCTGAATGAATTCATCCTTGTTCTGTAATGATTAGACATGTGTCCAAATCTATTGCATGTGAAACACTTGCCAATGAAGAATTGACCATTCCTAGAATTGTTTGGCAAACTTCTGCATTCATTTGCTTTATTACCAATCTTCTTACAATTGAAACATTTACCAGAGAAAGATGGAACATTTTGATTCATTCTACTTCTACACTGAGTATCTCTATGACCATATTTATTGCATTTATAACAATGACCATTGAAAGATGGGTACCTCTAAGTATTTGGTTGTCTCACCGGAGGTCTTCTTCTTTGATTTATGATCGGATGGTTTATGCTTCTTCTTTCTTCAGATCTATCTTGTCCTAAATTTGACCTCTCTCCCTTTTCAAATCCCAAGCCTTGCTTGTCATCAGGATGGTTTTGACTGACCAATAACTTCTCAAGTTTTACAGTGCGTATTTTAAACTTTTCTTCAAAGCTTTTGGCTTTTTCCAATTCTTCTTTTAGACTCACAATTTCTTTTTCAAGTTTGACACAGTCTTCTAATTTTCTCTTCACAATTGAATTTAGATCTTCTTCTATTTTTGCTCTTACTACTTCCAAGAGATTTAGGGTTTCATTTGCTAATATTAATTGGTCACTAACCTCTTTGTATTTGTCCTTGAACTTCTTCATTTGTCCCTTTAGCTTTGCGATGCATTCATCAGCTTCTTGCAAGTTATTCTTTAGATCCCTAATTTCTACCTTAAAAATTTCAAGATCCATAAGAGCTGCTTCTAATTCACCGTTGTTTTCATAATTCCCATATCTTCTTGCTACCATGGTTGCACTATCCTAGATCTTCCTTAAGCTGTTAGACTTCTTCCAAGGAACCTAGCTCTGATACCAATTATTGAATGTTAGGAACACTAAGAGGGGGGGTGAATCATTGTTCTCAAAGTCTTTTGATATACTTTAACTTTCAACCATTTTCCAAAATTAATTAAATAAAGGCATAACATGCATATGAATAGTACCCATAAAAACATGACACATAAACATCAAGATTTTTACATGGAAAATCGAAATCGGGAAAAACCATGGAGACGATTAGCTCTCAAATATATATTGCAATCTTTACAAATAATGATGTTCAGTTTTGGTCACTCCACGGGCCTGGAACATGCTGGCTCACTACCATGAAGAACAACTAGGTCTAGCAGGCTCACTGCCTCAACCCTAAACCTAGAAAGATTACAATAAGGGCTGTTAAACCCTGAGGACTGTTAAACCCTAATGGAGGATCACTACTAGGCTCACTGCCTTGATGAAGAAAAATCACTATAAAGCAAATTGCACATGAAAATTGAATACTGCAAAAGCATCTATCACTATGTCAGGGTACAGTCATTTAGCAACCGAATTCTGAATCCCAAGTCTTCATCTCTGCTGGAATTCTAACTTTGCTCTGCTATTCTCATGTTTGCATCACTCACATTCACCTTCACACACCTCACAACTGAAACTCATTGCCTTCATATATCCACATCATGATTTGATCCACAATCAGGTCGGCATCCAAGAGATAAAACATGTACATAGAAGGATGTGGCTTGCCGACTAAATCCAATGTACTATATATTATGCGGACCCAAAATTTTTCCCAAATGTGTTCATATAGGTCAGCTCTAATCATTTAATCACTTAGGTAGATCCTTCAAACATTATCTCTTCTCCGCACAATGATTTATCATACTAGTTGGCCTGTTCCTTAAAAGCATGCTTAATAGGTTCATCTGCTGACTTGCAACTTTTACCACGGATCTCAAAACACCTCCAAACTCATATCAAGGACTCTTCATACATTCCCAAACTTACCCTCAGAACTGCAAGGCATGATATCATCT